>OZ008360.1:3499233-4699233 GCA_963931975.1 Cataclysta lemnata
CTGCCGCCGCGCTCGCAGCCGCCGCGCCGCTCACCTCCCCGTGCCTGTCGGCGGCCTCCAGCGCCAGAGCTAGCTCCACCGCCTTCTTGTAGTCTATGTCCTTTTCAGCAAATATGCGGGATCTCATCACTTCGCTTCCGAGACCCGAGACAAACTGATCTCGCAGGTCCTCTTCGAGACGCACGCCGAAGTTGCATGTGGCTGCGAGATGCTTCAGATGTTGCAGGTATTGTGACTCGCCCGGTCGTTGCCGCCTTTGCCGAAAAATGTGTCTTTCGGCTATCTCGGAGCGTTGTGGTTCGAGATGATTCGTCACCAAAGAAACCAATTCTTCGTATGTTTTAGTCTCGGGTGCCGCCGGTGCACAGAGATCGCATATCAACGCATAAGTAGCTTCCCCGACCACGGTGATCAACATAGGCACTTTCAATTCAGATTTAATCTCGTTTAAAATTATAAATTGGTTTACACGTCGTACGTATGTCGGCCATTGTTTCGAGTTTATGTCGAATTGCTCAATTTTACCAATCGGCATAGTTTTAGTTTTTTTTTTTTTACTCACGAAACTATATGAAAATGGACTCACTAACGTATTATAGTATTGTTCTTTTACTTCACAACATTTCTCAAATTAACGACTGCGCCAATGGAATGATGTGAATGAAACAGCAGATGAGAGCTAACTGAACGTTTATTCTTTGTACCCACAAATACCAATGTCACACTATAATATGTGCATACCCTACAATAATAATGATGATTCCTTAGTACAATGGTTCCTTATGCCCGCTACACACGTAACGATATATCGTAGCGATTTCAGACTGTGCAGATAAATCGAACGTCCCTAGTGTCTCCACACGCCTCCGATATCGGCGTCGATCGGCAGTTCTCCGCAGAATCTCACGTAAGAAACACGCATGATGACGAACGAAGATGATGACGCGCTCGCAATATTAGGCCTGGTTATGTGTTTAAAGAAAAAAAAGGCGCGGAGTGTGTGGTGTAAAGACTGGCTCATGAGAAGGAAGCGATTTTCTCATACCAACTTATTAAATGAGTTGAAAATTGCTCCGAAAGATTGGCATAATTACTTGAGGATGAATGAAGAAACATACTTTAATCTGCTGGCTTTAGTTACTCCACTAATAAAGAAACACGACACTGTAATGCGAGAAGCAATAAGTCCTCATGAAAGATTATCTGCTACACTGCGATTTTTAGCTACAGGACGTTCTTACGAATGTATGAAGTTTTCTACAATAATATCACCGCAAGCTCTTAGTCAAATCATTCCTGAAACCTGTGATGCTTTGTACGAGGTTCTACGGAAAGAGTACTTAAAGGTAAGCATGAGACAAAGAATACTGTAATCATGAAATTATTTATTAATTAAACTTACACGACGTATCACAACCAATAATGCTGTTTAGGTGTCGTCACATTTTACAAATCATCATTAAAATTACTTAAAAAGGTAGCAATTGTGTTATCAGATTTTGCATCCTGATTAGTATGTAATGGTGATGTAGATTCCATTGAAGATACACTTGAGGATTCATAGTGGACTACAGCATGTTCTTGAAAGCTGTGTTGGTTAGCTTGTAAGGCATATTCCCTTTCAGTGTGTGGTCGAGTGGAAAGGTTTTGAGTGTTTGGCTGAGTGAAAAGGATTTGAGTTTGTGGCTGACTGGAAAAAGCAGTGTTGGGAAAGTCATAATTTTTTCTTACAGTGTGTGACATAGTTAAGCTACCCATTTCAGCCAAAAACAGAGTTTCGTTAATTATTTTTTCTGCTATGATTCTCTGTTGTTTTGGTAACTCTTGTAGTTTCATCCCCACATTTTTTCCAAAAACCTCAAAACGATTGTCGGGGAGTTTGGGCCGTTTAAAATGATCATTTACGGACTTAAGTACGTCTTCGGTTAATGTATTTCTTCCTGATCTTGGCCGACTGCGACTCGTGATTGGTGTATCTCGTTCGCTGTCAGGACGGTTCGGGGTCGGTGTGTCTCGTTCGCTGTCCGAATAGTTCAGTGTTGTATCTCGATCGCTGTCAGAACGGTTTGGGGTCGGTGTGACTTGTTTGTTGCTCGTTGAGTCGTTGCTGGCGGCCGCCTGATTCTGTAGAATATAAGAAATATTATGTTACTAAAATAATACTAATCATGTACTCATTTTGTTACAGTTTCCCAAAACAGAACAAGATTGGAGAATAATAGCGAGAGAATTCGAGCAGAAGTGGAACTTCCCTCACTGTTTAGGTGCCATTGATGGTAAGCACGTTGAAATCGTGCCTCCTAGTAACAGTGGCTCGTTTTATTATAACTATAAAAATAGACACAGTATGGTATTGCTGGCAATCGTTGATGCAAAATACAGATTCCTGTTAGTTGATTTTGGAACAAATGGAAGGGTTTCTGATGGTGGAGTATTGTTGAATACGAAATTTTATGAAAAACTTGAAAGGAAGACGTTAAATATTCATTTGGTTGCATGATAGTCCACGAATACTGCCGTATGTATTTGTAGCTGATGACGCGTTTCCTCTGAGTAAGGACATGATAAAACCATTTCGGCAAAATGACTTAGATAGTAGAATTAAGAAGATATATAATTATCGGACATCGCGAGCACGCCGCATTGTCGAAAACGCATTTGGGATACTAGCGGCAAGGTTCAGAATTTACAGAACTCAAATGAACCTGTCGCCTAAAACTATTGGGTCAGTCGTAAGAGCAACCTGTGCTTTGCATAATTATTTGACGTCAACATCGCTTTCATACGCTTCTTCAGAATGTTTCGATATTGAAAACTTTGAAGAAGGTACGATAACGTCAGGGCTCACAACAAGAGCGTCAACACTTGAACCATTACAAAGAACTATACAAGGCCGTGCACCTCAAACAGCTAATCAGATAAGAAGTCAATTTATGACGTATTTTGTAAGTGAAGGAAAAGTTCCTTGGCAAGACAATTTCATTCATTAATGTCAAGCAAAATGGTCTGCACCTTGTATTTGTGTTAATTTTTTTTTCTTCAATTTAATAATTTTTATAATAATTGGTTTTTTATTTACCAGTATTCATAAAGCAATAAATAATTTTTGAAAAATAAAAGCTTACCTCATTATCGTCCTCATCCTCATCTATATTTGATTTCGATGGCCTCGGTACTTCTTGATCGTACAAAAAACTTAGCAACTCGAAGTACCATAAACGAGGAGTGTAAATCTCGTCAGTTCCTGCTCCGGATTTGCACGATTTTTTTATCTTATTTAGCTCTTTTTTGTAGGTTGTTCGAAGATTATTAATCCTCTTAACTACTATATCCCTGTTGGCATTTGGATCAATGGCTTTATATTTTTCGACTAGCCTGTTGTAGGCGGCATTCTTTTTGTTGCGATCGTGGTAATCCTTAGATTTGGTCATCCAAAAGCAAGTTTCGCTTCTGTAGCTCTCTATGAACTCTTGCAGTTGTTCGCGGGGACCTCTTTCTTCTTTCGACATGTTCCACAAGAGCGCCGCACGCACGTGCGCACACAAGCGAGTTCCGCGAAGTACTGCCGAAATCGCATCGATCGCCATCCAGACGCGACGATAAAACTGCGCAAACGCAATCGACAACGATTTATTTAATGTAAATTGCAACTGCTCCGATCAACGATAATCTGCAACGATTTGTCATACACACGATCGATAAATCTGCGCAAATCGGTCTGCACAGATTATTCGCTACGATATATCGTTACGTGTGTTTAAATATTAAAAATACATTAAAAAAGAACAAACATCAGATTAGACAATAATATTACTCAAATAAATCTGTGGCGAATTAATAAAATTACTAAAATATAGGTTACTTCGCTGGCTTATACATTATTATTATATTTACAAATACTTAGGTACCACCATGCAAACACTTGAACCTGCACACGACTACAATGACTGGTCTGCAATTGAGTATGTCTATTACAATTTTTAAAACCCAATTTATACTTTGCTATTAGTTTTTCCACTTTTGGACAGCCATAATCCTCCAAATTAACACATTTAAAGCCTAACCTAGTTAGCAGTGTTTTTTCAATACACCCTCCTTTATATGCGCACAAGTATTCACAATGAGGATCAAGCGTTCTGAGAAACATTAAAAAGTTTTCGTATGATATATCACTCGCATGATTACATAGCGGCATGCCATGTACATGTTGAATGTAATAACGAATCTCTGAGGTTACAGACCGAAGCAGTAACCATGTAGGTAACTTTACATGTACCTGTTGTGTACTTAAAGCGAAAATTCAAGCTTCTTTACAAAAAAAAACCCATTTTTTAACCATATACCCATCTAAATCTATATTCTATTTTACTGTTGACATTTTCATATACTATCTAGTCCACCAAATGCACCAACAGCCAACAATAAAATGTTTAGTACTATATTTCCCACACTTTCAGAGAATACTGTATGGCAGCAGTCTGACGGCAAAACTGATATAATTTCAAGCTACACTCAACGTTCCCACTGGTATTATTGATTGCATCACAGATATGAAAATGAAAAGTATAAATACGACAAAGAAGGATATTAAAATCTTTGCATATTTGAGATAGGGACACTGCTCGCTTCCACAAACGTAAACACCTGTCGCTGCTGAAAAAGTGCACTCAATCCCTTTTAAAGCCATCGTATATGGTACCAAGCATAGAGTCGTACATGGTCATTTTAAAATTATCTTGAAAAACTGCAATTTGTATTCTTATTACACTAATAACCTATCTGTAAAGATGATTTTCCATGTTTTACCATTTGGACCCTTATTTATCATATACACTCCGGTCTGAAGGTGTTCAAACATATAATCACTGAGATCATTAAATCTCGACGGTAGGGTAATTATATACCCATTCTCTAATTGAACAGCCGTTTGCATCGTATTCACATAATATTTCGAAGGCACTCGAATCGCCTCAATAATTTTATGGGGTTTATCTATTTCAAGATCCCCCATCTTCATCCACGTTCTATTACCATATTGGTTTAGTTTGGAAATAGCTTGCTTCGAAGAGATATTTATAAATTATTATTCACTTACAATTACTTCGTTGGTAGACAGAGGTTACCCTGTTATATATATTATTAAAATCACGATAGATTTATTTCAGTTAGCACGGTAGTGGACTCTGAATGCATTACCATAATAAATAATAGATTTAAAAAAGTAGGAAGAACTGATATCAACAATGTATTCTAACCACAGTAAAATTTAATATAAAAATTACACCAATGTACTCTAACCACAAAAAAATATATAAAATTATAATAACGATGATTCCTTAGTACAATGGTTCCTTAGTAGGTAAACTCGCTTCACACTCTCCATCTGACATCTCAATCCCCCCTAAAAATGAACATTCGCTGGGTTTTTTTTTAATACATCAAAGTCGCAATTACCATTAAAAATACATTAAAAAGGAACAAACATCAGATTAGACAATAATACTACTCAAATAAATCTGTCGCGAATTAATAAAATTACTAAAATATAGGTTACTTCGCTGGCTTATACATTATTATTATATTTACAAATACTTAGGTACCACCATGCAAACACTTGAACCTGCACACGACTACAATGACTGGTGTGCAATTGAGTATGTCTATTACAATTTTTAAAACCCAATTTATACTCTGCTATTAGTTTTTCCACTTTTGGACAGCCATAATCCTCCAAATTAACACATTTAAAGCCTAACCTAGTTAGCAGTGTTTTTTCAATACACCCTCCTTTATATTCCACACATATTCACAAGTATTCACAATGAGGATCAAGCGTTCTGAGAAACATTAAAAAGTTATCGTATGATATATCACTCGCATGATTACATAACGGCATGCCATGTACATGTTGAATGCGATAACGAATCTCTGAGGTTACAGACCTAAGCAGTAACCATGTAGGTAACTTTACATGTACCTGTTGTGTACTTAAATCGAAAATTCCAGCTTCTTTACAAAAAAAACCCAATTTTTTAACCATATACCCATCTAAATCTATATTCTATTTTACTGTTGACATTTTCATATACTATCTAGTCCACTAAATGCACCAACAGCCAACAGTAAAATGTTTAGTACTATATTTCCCACACTTTCAGAGAATACTGTATGGCAGCAGTCTGACGGCAAAACTGATATAATTTGAAGCCACACTCAACGTTCCCTCTGGTATTATTGATTGCATCACAGATATGAAAATGAAAAGTATAAATACGACAAAGAAGGATATTAAAATCTTTGCATATTTGAGATAGGGACACTGCTCGCTTCCACAAACGTAAACACCTGTCGCTGCTGAAAAAGTGCACCCAATCCCTTTTAAAGCCATCGTATATGGTACCAAGCATAGAGTCGTACATGGTCATTTTAAAATTATCTTGAAAAACTGCAATTTGTATTCTTATTATACTAATAACCTATCTGTAAAGATGATTTTCCATGTTTTACCATTTGGACCCTTATTTATTATATACACTCCGGTCTGAAGGTGGTCAAACATATCATCACTGAGATCATTAAATCTCGACGGTAGGGTAATTATATACCCATTCTCTAATTGAACAGCCGTTTGCATCGTATTCACATAATACTTCGAAGGCACTCGAATCGCCTCAATAATTTTATGGGGTTTATCTATTTCAAGATCCCCCATCTTCATCCACGTTCTATTACCATATTGGTTTAGTTTGGAAATAGCTTGCTTCGAAGACATATTTATAAAATATTATTCACTTACAATTTCTTCGTTGGTAGACAGAGGTTACCCTGTTATATATTTTATTAAATTCACGATAGATTTATTTCAGTTAGCACGGTAGTGGACTCTGAATGCATTACCATAATAAAAAATAGATTTAAAAAAGTAGGAAGAACTGATATCAACAATGTATTCTAACCGCTTTAAAATTTTATATAAAAATTACACCAATGTACTCTAACCACAAAAAAATATAAAAAATTATAAAAATGATGATGCCTTAGTACAATGGTTCCTTAGTAGGTAAACTCGCTTCACACTCTCCATCTGACATCTCAATCCCCCCTAAAAATGAACATTTACCATTAAAAATACATTAAAAAAGAACAAACATCAGATTAGACAATAATATTACTCAAATAAATCTGTCCCGAATTAATAAAATTACTAAAATATAGGTTACTTCGCTGGCTTATACATTATTATTATATTTACAAATACTTAGGTACCACCATGCAAACACTTGAACCTGCACACGACTACAATGACTGGTGTGCAATTGAGTATGTCTATTACAAATTTTTAAAACCCAATTTATACTCTGCTATTAGTTTTTCCACTTTTGGACAGCCATAATCCTCCAAATTAACACATTTAAAGCCTAACCTAGTTAGCAGTGTTTTTTCAATACACCCTCCTTTATATTCCACACATATTCACAAGTATTCACAATGAGGATCAAGCGTTCTGAGAAACATTAAAAAGTTTTCGTATGATATATCACTCGCATGATTACATAGCGGCATGCCATGGACATGTTGAATGCAATAACGAATCTCTGAGGTTACAGACCTAAGCAGTAACCATGTAGGTAACTTTACATGTACCTGTTGTGTACTTAAATCGAAAATTCCAGCTTCTTTACAAAAAAAAAACACAATTTTTTAACCATATACCCATCTAAATCTATATTCTATTTTACTGTTGACATTTTCATATACTATCTAGTCCACCAAATGCACCAACAGCCAACAATAAAATGTTGAGTACTATATTTCCCACACTTTCTGAGAATACTGTATGGCAGCAGTCTGACGGCAAAACTGATATAATTTGAAGCCACACTCAACGTTCCCACTGGTATTATTGATTGCATCACAGATATGAAAATGAAAAGTATAAATACGACAAAGAAGGATATTAAAATCTTTGCATATTTGAGATAGGGACACTGCTCGCTTCCACAAACGTAAACACCTGTCGCTGCTGAAAAAGTGCACCCAATCCCTTTTAAAGCCATCGTATATGGTACCAAGCATAGAGTCGTACATGGTCATTTTAAAATTATCTTGAAAAACTGCAATTTGTGTTCTTATTACACTAAAAACCTCTCTGTAAAGATGATTTTCCATGTTTTACCATTTGGACCCTTATTTATCATATACACTCCGGTCTGAAGGTGGTCAAACATATCATCACTGAGATCATTAAATCTCGACGGTAGGGTAATTATATACCCATTCTCAAATTGAACAGCCGTTTGCATCGTATTCACATAATACTTCGAAGGCACTCGAATCGCCTCAATAATTTTATGGGGTTTATCTATTTCAAGATCCCCCATCTTCATCCACGTTCTATTACCATATTGGTTTAGTTTGAAAATAGCTTGCTTCGAAGACATATTTATAAAATATTATTCACTTACAATTTCTTCGTTGGTAGACAGAGGTTATCCTGTTATATATTTTATTAAATTCACGATAGATTTATTTCAGTTAGCACGGTAGTGGACTCTGAATGCATTACCATAATAAATAATAGATTTAAAAAAGTAGGAAGAACTGATATCAACAATGTATTCTAACCACAATAAAATTTAATATAAAAATTACACCAATGTACTCTAACCACAAAAAAATATATAAAATTATAATAACGATGATTCCTTAGTACAATGGTTCCTTAGTAGGTAAACTCGCTTCACACTCTCCATCTGACATCTCAATCCCCTCTAAAAATGAACATTCGCTGGGTTTTTTTTTAATACATCAAAGTCGCAATTACCATTAAAAATACATTAAAAAGGAACAAACATCAGATTAGACAATAATACTACTCAAATAAATCTGTCGCGAATTAATAAAATTACTAAAATATAGGTTACTTCGCTGGCTTATACATTATTATTATATTTACAAATACTTAGGTACCACCATGCAAACACTTGAACCTGCACACGACTACAATGACTGGTGTGCAATTGAGTATGTCTATTACAATTTTTAAAACCCAATTTATACTCTGCTATTAGTTTTTCCACTTTTGGACAGCCATAATCCTCCAAATTAACACATTTAAAGCCTAACCTAGTTAGCAGTGTTTTTTCAATACACCCTCCTTTATATTCCACACATATTCACAAGTATTCACAATGAGGATCAAGCGTTCTGAGAAACATTAAAAAGTTTTCGTATGATATATCACTCGC
Source organism: Cataclysta lemnata (assembly GCA_963931975.1). Taxonomy (NCBI): domain Eukaryota; kingdom Metazoa; phylum Arthropoda; class Insecta; order Lepidoptera; family Crambidae; genus Cataclysta; species Cataclysta lemnata. Next base: position 3,508,482 of record OZ008360.1, read on the forward strand.
ATGATTACATAACGGCATGCCATGTACATGTTGAATGCGATAACGAATCTCTGAGGTTACAGACCTAAGCAGTAACCATGTAGGTAACTTTACATGTACCTGTTGTGTACTTAAATCGAAAATTCCAGCTTCTTTACAAAAAAAAACCCAATTTATTAACCATATACCCATCTAAATCTATATTCTATTTTACTGTTGACATTTTCATATACTATCTAGTCCACTAAATGCACCAACAGCCAACAGTAAAATGTTTAGTACTATATTTCCCACACTTTCAGAGAATACTGTATGGCAGCAGTCTGACGGCAAAACTGATATAATTTGAAGCCACACTCAACGTTCCCTCTGGTATTATTGATTGCATCACAGATATGAAAATGAAAAGTATAAATACGACAAAGAAGGATATTAAAATCTTTGCATATTTGAGATAGGGACACTGCTCGCTTCCACAAACGTAAACACCTGTCGCTGCTGAAAAAGTGCACCCAATCCCTTTTAAAGCCATCGTATATGGTACCAAGCATAGAGTCGTACATGGTCATTTTAAAATTATCTTGAAAAACTGCAATTTGTGTTCTTATTACACTAAAAACCTCTCTGTAAAGATGATTTTCCATGTTTTACCATTTGGACCCTTATTTATCATATACACTCCGGTCTGAAGGTGTTCAAACATATCATCACTGAGATCATTAAATCTCGACGGTAGGATAATTATATACCCATTCTCTAATTGAACAGCCGTTTGCATCGTATTCACATAATACTTCGAAGGCACTCGAATCGCCTCAATAATTTTATGGGGTTTATCTATTTCAAGATCCCCCATCTTCATCCACGTTCTATTACCATATTGGTTTAGTTTGGAAATAGCTTGCTTCGAAGAGATATTTATAAATTATTATTCACTTACAATTACTTCGTTGGTAGACAGAGGTTACCCTGTTATATATATTATTAAAATCACGATAGATTTATTTCAGTTAGCACGGTAGTGGACTCTGAATGCATTACCATAATAAATAATAGATTAAAAAAAGTAGGAAGAACTGATATCAACAATGTATTCTAACCACAGTAAAATTTAATATAAAAATTACACCAATGTACTCTAACCACAAAAAAAAAATATAAAATTATAATAATGATGATGCCTTAGTACAATGGTTCCTTAGTAGGTAAACTCGCTTCACACTCTCCATCTGACATCTCAATCCCCCCTAAAAATAAACATTCGCTGGGTTTTTTTTTATAATACATCAAAGTCGCAATTACCATTAAATTACATTAAAAAAGAACAAACATCAGATTAGACAATAATATTACTCAAATAAATCTGTCGCGAATTAATAAAATTACTAAAATATAGGTTACTTCGCTGGCTTATACATTATTATTATATTTACAAATACTTAGGTACCACCATGCAAACACTTGAACCTGCACACGACTACATTGACTGGTGTGCAATTGAGTATGTCTATTGTAATACGTGAATTTTTTCCTGCTAATGTATTCCTATATAATAATAATTTAGATTTCCCCCCTTTTACCTAATGGTGACAATAAAATAAAAAAACAACCAGTTGGACAGTAGTAAATTTATAATTTCAATTTAATACAAATTTAACACTATTTATCATTTAAAATTTACATAAGCAGTAATTAAAAAGAACCAAGACCAAGGGGTTCGGGTGGAGTCGTTCTGGTCGATAACGAGTGGGACGAGTATATGAGTCTAAATTATATGAATCTATCTATATCTATAGAAGTCTATCTATATCTCCGAGCCTTCAGCCGCCTGGTGGTTAGTAAGGTACCTGACTGTAGAGAAGTGTAGTAGGGTGTAGCAATTCCTCACAGGATTACCCGCTAGGTCCAGTTCACAATCAAGACAGCTTTAACTGGAGTCTCTTTACTCGTACCAAAGGACCCTGAAGTTGTGCAATATAAAACGTCTCAATATATGCGAAAAACACCCTTAAGGTAGGATTCCGTGGGACGCGGCAGACGGCAGGCGGCAACAGCAGAAGGACGGCAGCAAATGCTGTCGGGCGTCAGTTGCCGTCGTATAGATTCCGAAGCCGGCAGCACTGCAGTTACTACGCAGCATTACGAACTTGCGGTTGTCTTTTCGATATACAGTAATGAATAATCAAATGTTGCAAATTTTATTGCAAGAAGAAGAAGACGACGATGATTTATTATTGTATTATTACTTAAGCAGAAAACCTATACAGCCACTGTACTTAAACAGACTGGAAGAAGGCTCTTACGGAACCTTGATAAAAAGGCACTTGAATGATAGCGAAGACGTTTTTAGAAGTTATTGCCGTTTAAATAAAAACCAGTTTAATTTTGTAATCTCTTTAATTTATAATGATCTTGCTCCAAAAACATTGCGAGACACAATATCGCCAAAAGAAAAATTATTCTTTACATTAAGGTAAGCTTATTAAAATTATTTTTTAATAATAATATATTAAAGTAACGTAAACTAATTAGGTATTCAAAAATTCAGAGATTGAAGGAAATTTTTGATTTTCTGTTTGATGTGTCAAATCATTTGCTTCCGAAACAATTGCATGAAACTCGGCATTACGTGCATATGTCAAATCAGTTGGTTCCGAATAAGAGCTAATTGGAGAATAAACATTTAAAATAGTATACTGACTGTCATCAGAAACAGTTGTAATGGCTGTACCATCTCTTGAAGTAGATGGCGTTGAAGAAACAGATATAGTACTATTGTCTGCTGCTAGTATCTCGAACTTGGTAAGAACTTCAAAGATTTCCTGTTTTGCTTTTATTTGAAGTAATCTTGTTGGTAAGTTCTTTAAAACATGTTCAATATGAATACCAAATGATTTGAACTCATCATCAGTTCCAGACATATTTTTCATTAGCGATTGTCGTGAATTTTCTCTCTCTCTCATATATGATAAAATATCATCTCTACTGCTTCGAGGACGTTTTTTGATTCTTTTTTGTGGGCCAACTGCGGTAGGAGGAGCAGGTACATTACGTTCGGTATTTATGCTAGCATTTCCTTCCTGGGTATTAGCTTCAGAAAGCGTGGCATCAGTCCCTTGCTGGATATTATTCTGTGCAGACTCCGCGGACTCTTCATCGTTATTTTGTGATAACACCGATTCACCATCTACGCTACTAATAGAAGACCTTTCCTGCAGAACATTATCTAAGAAGGACAATAATCTATATAATTTCCATTTCGTGCGATTGCTTTTTGGAGCTTCTGATCCCGTGGGAAGTTTATTTTTCCGTTTAAAACGCATATAACCATCGCGTATTGTCTTCCACTGCTTTTTACAATTTTCACCTGCAATGTAAATATTAAATCTTAGTAAATTTTTAGACCGTCGTTAAAAGTTTTAATGTAGTTATTTTATTTCAGATTCATGGCAACAGGAGAAAGTTTTGCTTCCTTGGCATTTCAATATCGTATATCAAGGTCATATATATCGAGAATAGTAAAACAAGTATTACATTTACTTAGACTAAAACTTGCTCCAATTTGTATTCCTCCTCCTAGTAAAAATGATTTTCAAAGAATTGAAAGAGAATTTTGGGAAATATGGAATTTTCCAAATTGCATTGGAAGTATCGATGGAAAACATATACGTATAAAATCACCACAGCACAGTGGATCACTTTTCTTTAACTATAAAAAGTACTTCTCTATAGTGTTACTTGCAATAGTTGATTCAAACTATTAATTTATAGCAATTGATGTGGGGTCATATGGAAAAGAAGGTGACAGCAATATATTTAAAAAGTCAGAAATGGGAAAGAAAATACAGAACAATACATTCAATTTTCCGGAACCAAAAAAATTACCGGGAACAAATGATATTTTACCACATTACCTAATAGGAGACGAAGCTTTTGCTCTTGATACATTTATGATGAAGCCATATTCTCAAAGAATTGCAAGACATGACAACCAGAAAGACATTTTTAACTACAGGCTATGTCGTGCTCGACGAGTAGTCGAAAACGCATTCGGCTTATTATCTCAAGTTTTTCGAGTATTTTATATACCTATTCCAATTTTACCTGAATCTTGTGACGACTTAATAGTGTCTGCCTGTTGCCTTCACAACATATTACGAGATGGTTATCTCGAAAATCAGCAGATTCCAAGATATCACCGCAATGAAGAAGAAATATCATCTCATAATATGACAAGAATGGCGAGTACTAGTGGTTTTTCTAATGCCGGAGGTTTAGCGATTCGAGACAAATTAAAAGATTTTTTTTGTTCCCAAGTAGGTGAAGTATCTTGGCAAAGTAGTATTGTAAACCGTACAGAATAATAAGTTGTTAATAAATAATATAAAATTTACTTACTGGTTTTATTGATTTCTTGAGCGATCTCTTTCCAAATATTTTCTTTAATACGTGCATCTTTATAATTAGGATGTTTGCAATCAAATAAACACGGATGTTTAGACACTAAATTAATAAAATTTTCGCTTTCGTCGTCTGTCAACACGTCCATAATGTTAAACTTCAACGGCAGTACTGTGTTTGTGCGGTAGTGCCGTCGGCCGCTACGCGTCAAAACAAGTGACGTCCTGTCGCGCGGCAGTTGCAGTCGTATGTCGGAATCGGTCTCATACAAATTAATACTACAAAGTAGTGCCGTCTGCCATTGCGGCACATGCCGTCGTCATCTGCTGTTGCCGCCTGTCGTCTGCCGCGTCCCGCGGAATCCTACCTTAATCAAAAGCCTAAAATTGACATGAACACCAACTAATATACACAGGTTTCGCTGAATTACCACCGACGAACGCTATCGCACACGTTCGAGCCGGCAGCAAGTACCTATGAGGTTAAAAAGAAACGATATTAATAATCAATTTAGATCAAATAATATCGAAAATCGCCAAAAACTCTAATTTGAAATTTTGTTCATACAACTTAAGGTATCCAGAGAATTGTCCGAGCAACGGTTTTTCAACCGACTTTGCCAATCCAAATATATGCAAAATGATGACGAAACAACAATTACGGCATTAAATTATGTACTTAATTTACTTTCGAATTTAGAACAGAGAAAAAATGACAAGACGAGACTTTCCTATTATGACATTTCATTATATTTACCTTTCGGGTCAGTGACACAGTATGTATTCCTTTTAATAACAGCTGTTATTCGGAGAACAACTTGCTTGCTCCGATATAATATTTATAAAATTCTTCTAAGATTTGGAAAATTCCACCAAGATAAGAAGACCATCAAAAATTTACAGCGTCTAGCTAGGAATTTTAAAACGGAATGAATTCCACTTCCGAATTTCAAAATAAGCGCTCGTCATTGGCCGTATAGTTTGACAATCGAATCCTGAAATTTTGTAAGGCTACTAGGCCGGACTAGGGCAACGATTCTGGATCATACAGCCAAGATAACATTGACAAATTGACAATTTCTTCGATCTCTAAAAAATCTATTCTAAGGGCCTGTTTCACAATCGACATGTAAGTTCGAAGTAGCTTACTTTGCTGTTCAATTGACATATATTTCATATTACAACTGTCAAATGATCTGCAAAGTAAGCTACTTCGAACTTACTTGTCGATTGTGAAACAGGCCCTAAGGGAATTTTAGGCAACAAATGTGACCACTGAAGACCTAACGAAACCTAAACGCCGAATAAATACTAAATAAAATCCTAACCTGCCAAAATACAACATTATTGTCTGGAAACCAAGGAAAAAGTAAAGTAATATTTTTTATAACACTTGGGGGTTATATAACCACCCAAACCAAGCAACTCTTATCTGAACTTTTTCCTTTTTTTTTTTTTTCTTTTTTTTTATAAGTCCCCAATTATGCCAATTTCTCTTTGCAAACCCAAAATTATTATGACAACTAATGTCATTGTCACTGTCAGTCAGTTTGTCAATTTTGACTTTGACGACTTTGACAAGTGACAAAATGACAACGTTACACTATTACAAATTTTTAAAACCCAATTTATACTCTATTAGTTTTTCCACTTTTGGACAGCCATAATCCTCCAAATTAACACATTTAAAGCCTAACCTAGTTAGCAGTGTTTTTTCAATACACCCTCCTTTATATTCCACACATATTCACAAGTATTCACAATGAGGATCAAGCGTTCTGAGAAACATTAAAAAGTTTTCGTATGATATATCACTCGCATGATTACATAGCGGCATGCCATGTACATGTTGAATGCAATAACGAATCTCTGAGGTTACAGACCTAAGCAGTAACCATGTAGGTAACTTTACATGTATCTGTTGTGTACTTAAATCGAAAATTCCAGCTTCTTTACAAAAAAAACCACAATTTTTTAACCATATACCCATCTAAATCTATATTCTATTTTACTGTTGACATTTTCATATACTATCTAGTCCACCAAATGCACCAACAGCCAACAATAAAATGTTTAGTACTATATTTCCCACACTTTCAGAGAATACTGTATGGCAGCAGTCTGACGGCAAAACTGATATAATTTCAAGCCACACTCAACGTTCCCACTGGTATTATTGATTGCATCACAGATATGAAAATGAAAAGTATAAATACGACAAAGAAGGATATTAAAATCTTTGCATATTTGAGATAGGGACACTGCTCGCTTCCACAAACGTAAACACCTGTCGCTGCTGAAAAAGTGCACCCAATCCCTTTTAAAGCCATCGTATATGGTACCAAGCATAGAGTCGTTCATGGTCATTTTAAAATTATCTTGAAAAACTGCAATTTGTGTTCTTATTACACTAATAACCTATCTGTAAAGATGATTTTCCATGTTTTACCATTTGGACCCTTATTTATCATATACACTCCGGTCTGAAGGTGTTCAAACATATCATCACTGGGATCATTAAATCTCGACGGTAGGGTAATTATATACCCATTCTCTTATTGAACAGCCGTTTGCATCGTATTCACATAATACTTCGAAGGCACTCGAATCGCCTCAATAATTTTATGGGGTTTATCTATTTCAAGATCCCCCATCTTCATCCACGTTCTATTACCATATTGGTTTAGTTTGAAAATAGCTTGCTTCGAAGACATATTTATAAAATATTATTCTGTTACAATTTAAAAACCTTTGTCCCTCTATGGCACAATCTCCCTAACAAGTTAGAGAATTTGTACCATAAAAGGGACAAAAGAATTTGTTATATAAGGGCTGGGTATTCTTAATGAAAATGCAGTGATGATACAACAATGGTTTATTTATTAATAATATCATTTACTTATTTATTTATTTTTTACGCTGCCGAAACTTATATAATATTTTTTATTGTATAACAATTTTGAATTCAGGGTATAATAGTAAAAGTTCAATTAAGTTTAAGTACGCATAGTTCCTAATAAGCCAGCCAATATCTCAGCGGTAAAGTTATGGTGGGTGGTTGGGATAAAACCAGATTTCTGCGTAAGTCCTTCCAGATAAAGAATGTTACAAAACCGTGGGGTAGGCCGTGTAAAAACTAAAATAAAGATGGGCGCCAGGGACTCGAATAGTCCCAGATCCGGAGCTAATGAAAGCGCAGCGCTGCTCAGGATCTTTGATAAATATTGACCAAGAGGAAGGCCAAAAGTGAAACCATTTTAAAACAAAACCATAGGTTAAAAACCAAGGTTAAAAAACAGGGTTAAAAGAAAAACAGGGTAAAAAAAAAACCGTCTACGCCTGCCGTCAGGCCAGGCGTTCACCCAGGCTGGCCGCTACCGCTGCCCGGATACACCACGGAGGCGGCTCGGGGGGAGAGGGTCTCGCTTCCAGGCTACAGCACGTGGTCTATATCCTGGCGGCGAGACGAATCCCCTCGGAGGCCCCTCCTGGAATCGATAACACCGGTCATAAGACACTGAAGACGACAACTAACATCCGAGGCTACGTTTACTCAGGGCGGACACTATAAATTACTTTTGAATAGCTATGAATTTGATTATAATGACACTAACATTGATAGGATACTATCTGAATACCTTGTATTTGATATTTAATTTAATCTTGGGTATTATTTATTCATTAAGTTCACACAAATGGAATCTAGTAGTGGCTAATTGGACAGAAAAGGTAGGCCGTAGAAAAGAATCAATTATTATTACCATTTGTAGTGGCACGGCGCGTTGTCCACGCCGCATGCCAATTAACCCATAATCTACACAAAAGACAACGCTATGTCAAAGCTACATCAATAGCTAATTGTAGAAACCTAACCAAACTAGAATTACAAACATACTTACAGGTTAGTGGGTTGGCGGCGCACGCGGTCTGGCTGATCGTCGGCCGGCACCAATCAGGCGCCTTATTGCACTTTAGCGCATCAGGGCTGTAATTAATTTATAATTGCTTAACACCAGTTCGAATTGCGCCCCAACGAAAGGCATTTGCAACACTTTAGTACTTTTTCTCACTAGGTACTCACCTGTCGTCACCTTTTGTGGCCTTCCAAGGCGCGAGCGCAGGTCGAAATGTCACACTGACTTTGCTGGATTCTGGAAGGTCCGGTCGGGTGGGAGTGTGTACAGTAGTGCCACTTTACCCTCTTTTAAGGCAATTTTTCCTTTCGCTGAATTACGCAACTCGACTCGTGTAACAAAACACACAATAAATTTCCGAGCTAGAACTGTCACTTTTGACGTTTCCACCCTTCGTTCAAAACCAAAATAAACATTTCAGACTTGTCAAATTCTAAGCTGGACATTAACTAAAACAATAAGGAATTTCCAGTGTTCAATTCATACTTATTTAACTGTAAGGGTATTTATTTAAGTGTAATGTTATATTTTAGTTATGACATTTATTAAAAGATAATTAAATCGACTTCGGAATAATTACCCTAATATTATTTAATAATTAGTTGGTAAATTGCGTTCCTACCCTGGCCACATCGACTGGCCACAGATGATATGGTTTCTGCGATTCGAAGTTTCTAGAAGTAGGTTCATAATGAAAAAATGTACTGATTCCGTTTTACTGAATTTCACTTATTTTTAATCTATAATTTAATTAAATAAATCTAAGCTAATATCTATATAAATTGTTTTGGAATAAATTGCTCAATTTTAATCATGATATTTTAATGCATACTTTTTAATAATGATTTTGTATACAATAAATAAATCAATAAACAAATAATTGTCATAGACCAATAGTGTACCGCGTCAGTAATAGAGGTCGCTAGCTGTTGTTGACAGTTGACAAATATTTGCTTGAAGCTGACAGATCTAGAATTCCAGTGTGATGTAAACATAACCTGATGTGCGAATACTTTATTTGTTTTTATTAGGTCGTTAACATTTATCCAAAAGGGAATTCTACTCTCAGCAAATGTGAAATTAATCTATCAAGTATGTTGTATGTGAATTGGCGTTGCGAATCGTCAACTACAAAGATAAATGGAAATTCAATCAACAGATATTATGTGATTATGTTCAAGAGAAAAACTAGCTTCTTTCTATTCATTTTTAAAGGTAATTTTTATTTATCGAATAGCAAATAATAATGTGCCATGACGGCCGCAAGTAGGGACACAATTTACAACGTAACAATTCACTTACAATTTCTTCGTTGGTAGACAGAGGTTATCCTGTTATATATTTTATTAAATTCACGATAGATTTATTTCAGTTAGCACGGTAGTGGACTCTGAATGCATTACCATAATAAATAATAGATTTAAAAAAGTAGGAAGAACTGATATCAACAATGTATTCTAACCACAATAAAATTTAATATAAAAATTACACCAATGTACTCTAACCACAAAAAAATATATAAAATTATAATAACGATGATTCCTTAGCACGATGGTTCCTTAGTAGGTAAACTCGCTTCACACTCTCCATCTGACATCTCAATCCCCCCTAAAAATGAACATTCGCTGGGTTTTTTTTTAATACATCAAAGTCGCAATTACCATTAAAAATACATTAAAAAGGAACAAACATCAGATTAGACAATAATACTACTCAAATAAATCTGTCGCGAATTAATAAAATTACTAAAATATAGGTTACTTCGCTGGCTTATACATTATTATTATATTTACAAATACTTAGGTACCACCATGCAAACACTTGAACCTGCACACGACTACAATGACTGGTCTGCAATTGAGTATGTCTATTACAATTTTTAAAACCCAATTTATACTTTGCTATTAGTTTTTCCACTTTTGGACATCCATAATCCTCCAAATTAACACATTTAAAGCCTAACCTAGTTAGCAGTGTTTTTTCAATACACCCTCCTTTATATGCCCACAAGTATTCACAATGAGGATCAAGCGTTCTGAGAAACATTAAAAAGTTTTCGTATGATATATCACTCGCATGATTACATAGCGGCATGCCATGTACATGTTGAATGCAATAACGAATCTCTGAGGTTACAGACCGAAGCAGTAACCATGTAGGTAACTTTACATGTACCTGTTGTGTACTTAAAGCGAAAATTCAAGCTTCTTTACAAAAAAAAAACCCAATTTTTTAACCATATACCCATCTAAATCTATATTCTATTTTACTGTTGACATTTTCATATACTATCTAGTCCACCAAATGCACCAACAGCCAACAATAAAATGTTTAGTACTATATTTCCCACACTTTCAGAGAATACTGTATGGCAGCAGTCTGACGGCAAAACTGATATAATTTCAAGCTACACTCAACGTTCCCACTGGTATTATTGATTGCATCACAGATATGAAAATGAAAAGTATAAATACGACAAAGAAGGATATTAAAATCTTTGCATATTTGAGATAGGGACACTGCTCGCTTCCACAAACGTAAACACCTGTCGCTGCTGAAAAAGTGCACTCAATCCCTTTTAAAGCCATCGTATATGGTACCAAGCATAGAGTCGTACATGGTCATTTTAAAATTATCTTGAAAAACTGCAATTTGTATTCTTATTACACTAATAACCTATCTGTAAAGATGATTTTCCATGTTTTACCATTTGGACCCTTATTTATCATATACACTCCGGTCTGAAGGTGTTCAAACATATAATCACTGAGATCATTAAATCTCGACGGTAGGGTAATTATATACCCATTCTCTAATTGAACAGCCGTTTGCATCGTATTCACATAATATTTCGAAGGCACTCGAATCGCCTCAATAATTTTATGGGGTTTATCTATTTCAAGATCCCCCATCTTCATCCACGTTCTATTACCATATTGGTTTAGTTTGGAAATAGCTTTCTTCAAAGAGATATTTATAAATTATTATTCACTTACAATTACTTCGTTGGTAGACAGAGGTTACCCTGTTATATATATTATTAAAATCACGATAGATTTATTTCAGTTAGCACGGTAGTGGACTCTGAATGCATTACCATAATAAATAATAGATTTAAAAAAGTAGGAAGAACTGATATCAACAATGTATTCTAACCACAGTAAAATTTAATATAAAAATTACACCAATGTACTCTAACCACAAAAAAAAAATATAAAATTATAATAATGATGATGCCTTAGTACAATGGTTCCTAAGTAGGTAAACTCGCTTCACACTCTCCATCTGACATCTCAATCCCCCCTAAAAATGAACATTCGCTGGGTTTTTTTTATAATACATCAAAGTCGCAATTAGGTACCATTAAAAATACATTAAAAAAGAACAAACATCAGATTAGACAATAATATTACTCAAATAAATCTGTCGCGAATTAATAAAATTACTAAAATCTAGGTTACTTCGCTGGCTTATACATTATTATTATATTTACAAATACTTAGGTACCACCATGCAAACACTTGAACCTGCACATGACTACAATGACTGGTGTGCAATTGAGTATGTCTATTACAATTTTTAAAACCCAAATTATACTCTGCTATTAGTTTTTCCACTTTTGGACAGCCATAATCCTCCAAATTAACACATTTAAAGCCTAACCTAGTTAGCAGTGTTTTTTCAATACACCCTCCTTTATATGCCCACAAGTATTCACAATGAGGATCAAGCGTTCTGAGAAACATTAAAAAGTTTTCGTATGATATATCACTCGCATGATTACATAGCGGCATGCCATTTACATGTTGAATGCAATAACGAATCTCTGAGGTTACAGACCGAAGCAGTAACCATGTAGGTAACTTTACATGTACCTGTTGTGTACTTAAAGCGAAAATTCCAGCTTCTTTACAAAAAAAAAACTCAATTTTTTAACCATATACCCATCTAAATCTATATTCTATTTTACTGTTGACATTTTAATAAGGTTGACATTTTAAAAGACATTTTTAAGGTAATTGCTTCGAAGAGATATTTATAAAATATTATTTACTTACAATTACTTCGTTGGTAGACAGAGGTTACCCTGTTATATATTTTATTAAAATCACAATAGATTTATTTCAGTTAGCACGGTAGTGGACTCTGAATGCATTACCATAATAAATAATAGATTTAAAAAAGTAGGAAGAACTGATATCAACAATGTATTCTAACCACAATAAAATTTAATATAAAAATTACACCAATGTACTCTAACCACAAAAAAATATATAAAATTATAATAACGATGATTCCTTAGCACAATGGTTCCTTAGTAGGTAAACTCGCTTCACACTCTCCATCTGACATCTCAATCCCCCCTAAAAATAAACATTCGCTGGGTTTTTTTTATAATACATCAAAGTCGCAATTACCATTAAATTACATTAAAAAAGAACAAACATCAGATTAGACAATAATACTACTCAAATAAATCTGTCGCGAATTAATAAAATTACTAAAATATAGGTTACTTCGCTGGCTTATACATTATTATTATATTTACAAATACTTAGGTACCACCATGCAAACACTTGAACCTGCACACGACTACAATGACTGGTGTGCAATTGAGTATGTCTATTACAATTTTTAAAACCCAATTTATGCTCTGCTAATAGATTTTCCACTTTTGGACAGCCATTATCCTCCAAATTAACACATTTAAAGCCTAACCTAGTTAGCAGTGTTTTTTCAATACACCCTCCTTTATATTCCACACATATTCACAAGTATTCACAATGAGGATCAAGCGTTCTGAGAAACATTAAAAAGTTTTCGTATGATATATCACTCGCATGATTACATAACGGCATGCCATGTACATGTTGAATGCGATAACGAATCTCTGAGGTTACAGACCTAAGCAGTAACCATGTAGGTAACTTTACATGTACCTGTTGTGTACTTAAATCGAAAATTCCAGCTTGTTTACAAAAAAAAACCCAATTTTTTAACCATATACCCATCTAAATCTATATTCTATTTTACTGTTGACATTTTCATATACTATCTAGTCCACTAAATGCACCAACAGCCAACAATAAAATGTTTTGTACTATATTTCCCACATTTTCAGAGAATACTGTATGGCAGCAGTCTGACGGCAAAACTGATATAATTTCAAGCCACACTCAACGTTCCCTCTGGTATTATTGATTGCATCACAGATATGAAAATGAAAAGTATAAATACGACAAAGAAGGATATTAAAATCTTTGCATATTTGAGATAGGGACACTGCTCGCTTCCACAAACGTAAACACCTGTCGCTGCTGAAAAAGTGCACTCAATCCCTTTTAAAGCCATCGTATATGGTACCAAGCATAGAGTCGTACATGGTCATTTTAAAATTATCTTGAAAAACTGCAATTTGTATTCTTATTATACTAATAACCTATCTGTAAAGATGATTTTCCATGTTTTACCATTTGGACCCTTATTTATTATATACACTCCGGTCTGAAGGTGTTCAAACATATCATCACTGAGATCATTAAATCTTGACGGTAGGGTAATTATATACCCATTCTCTAATTGAACAGCCGTTTGCATCGTATTCACATAATACTTCGAAGGCACTAGAATCGCCTCAATAATTTTATGGGGTTTATCTATTTCAAGATCCCCCATCTTCATCCACGTTCTATTACCATATTGGTTTAGTTTGGAAATAGCTTGCTTCGAAGACATATTTATAAAATATTATTCACTTACAATTTCTTCGTTGGTAGACAGAGGTTACCCTGTTATATATTTTATTAAATTCACGATAGATTTATTTCAGTTAGCACGGTAGTGGACTCTGAATGCATTACCATAATAAATAATAGATTTAAAAAAGTAGGAAGAACTGATATCAACAATGTATTCTAACCACAATAAAATTTAATATAAAAATTAGACCAATGTACTCTAACCACAAAAAAAATATAAAATTATAATAATGATGATTCCTTAGTACAATGGTTCCTTAGTAGGTAAACTCGCTTCACACTCTCCATCTGACATCTCAATCCCCCCTAAAAATGAACATTCGCTGGGTTTTTTTTATAATACATCAAAGTCGCAATTACCATTAAAAATACATTAAAAAAAAACAAACATCAGATTAGACAATAATATTCGTCGTGAGAGTCGTACATGGTCATTTTAAAATCATCTTGAAAAACTGCAATTTGTATTCTTATTATACTAATAACCTATCTGTAAAGATGATTTCCCATGTTTTACCATTTGGACCCTTATTTAGGTAACGACTTCGAAATAGGGAGCCTTTTTAGGGGGGGGGGGGAGTCGCCCCCCGTAAATTTCGGATGCCGGAAATGCGTAGTTTAAAAAAAAAAAACTAATTAACCACAAAATGTATGAAAAAAAAAGTAAATACTATATTTAAATATTTATTTTAATTTATATACATGTTTAATAGCTTTAATTGTTTCAAGGAACACATCTTTTTTGTGTTTTATAACATTTCTTCGCCACATATATTCTATAGTCATATCCGCAAAGTTACCCGGATAATTGTAATTATCATTTTTAAAAAATCTCTTCACTGCTCTCCATTGGGACTCAATACTTTGTGTGTGAGTCCCGTCTTCAGCGATAAATGGGTTGCTCTGACAGACAATCATACGCTCTCCAGTAGTCTGTGTGTATAGTGGTGCCAATTTCAACGTGTTTCTTTATTAATGGCACCAGAACCTCAGCAGAGCGAATATTATCAGGGCGCACCTCTAACCTCAAGTCCTCCGACCCATCTTCTATCATTCCAAGCACCCAATGACCTTCAATTTGACGACCTGAAACAAAGAAATGCTGATTAATATACAATAATACTGTTACTACCTTATTGCTTACAAAAACAGTGCACTCCGCCTGGTCATAAAAAAAATAACCCTAACCTACCCATCACCCAGCCATATACTCTGCCTGGTCATAAAAAAAATAACCCTAACTACCCATCGCCCAGCCATGTAGGTGCATAAAACACTACTCACCCAAAAATGTATGATTAATGATATTATGCATTTCAATGATTATGTTTATGAAGTTACCAGTGAAGAATGATCATTATAATAATAATTACCTCGGTTGTATTTTCTTTTGCCAAATTTTGATTCATCTATCTGAACAATCTTGTCCGGACCACCAATCTTTCCTTTAAATTCTTGCTTTTCAATTTCATATATTGCTATACATTCCCTACAATAATTGTACCAATCGGTTATGGTGGCCCGACCTAAACATTTCCCGTTTTCCTCCTTGTATGGGTCTTCATTTATTGTTACTTCCAAGCTCCATCTTTGTGAAAATGCATAAATTAAATAGAATACATGTACCAGGGATATATTAATATTTTCAAAAAATGTTCCAGTGGTTCTAGACACTTTTGATTTGGTTTTACATTTGCCTTTAGTGCAAATCCAAGAACCAAAAGACTTATTGGCGGATTTTGCCAATTTCATTGGCAGGCGATGTGTTCGACACAACTTAGTCGTTCCGACTAAACCATGCTCTTCAGCATAAGCCACACACTGTTCATTTGTCCCCAACATTCTATTAACCTTCGTTAAATTCCAAATACGAAGGACTTCCTCGGTGTACAGATGACGATCAACAACTGATCCGTCTTCAAAAGTATTCGCCGATCGTTCAGAGCTTGTACTCGGCACATGTTCGGCTAGTTCTGAACTCGTAGATGGCACAGGTTCCGCTAGTTCCGAACTCGTAGATGGCACAGGTTCAGCTCGTTCCGAACTCGTAGATGGCACAAGTTTCGGGTCACGTCCACTATCAGACGCCATAGTAATCAAATCGATGTCCAAAAACGTAGCCCAAGTCGTACAGGTAAGCAATCCAATCAGAGTCCAGAAAACGTAGCAAACGTCGTACAGGTAAGCAATCCGATCAGTGTCCAGAAAACCTAGCCAAGTCGTAGAAAATAACCAAAAAAAAACAGCGGAGCACATTCACGAAAACTCGAAAGCAACGGAATGACGCAATTTAACGCTGTCAGAAATGTCAAAACTATTATCAAAATGGTGGATTGGCGTATCGTTTCACGCGTTTTAGTGCTTCAAAAGTTTTAAAATCTTATCATAACCTAAAACAGTATAAAAATTACGTTTTGTTTCACGCAATCACAATGCACTATATACGAATTTTAAAAATTAGTTAAAAATATTGAAAGGCAACTCCGGCAGCCGAAATTGTTTTAGAGTGATCTTACGGAGCTTCCTTGAGCCCCCTACACATTCAGTTTCCTCAGTTTCCGGATGCTCGATTCGAAGTCCGACCCGTAATTATATACCCATTTTCTAATTGAACAGCCGTTTGCATCGTATTCACATAATACTTCGAAGGCACTCGAATCGCCTCAATAATTTTATGGGGTTTATCTATTTCAAGATCCCCCATCTTCATCCACGTTCTATTACCATATTGGTTTAGTTTGGAAATAGCTTGCTTCGAAGAGATATTTATAAATTATTATTCACTTACAATTACTTCGTTGGTAGACAGAGGTTACCCTGTTATATATATTATTAAAATCACGATAGATTTATTTCAGTTAGCACGGTAGTGGACTCTGAATGCATTACCATAATAAATAATAGATTTAAAAAAGTAGGAAGAACTGATATCAACAATGTATTCTAACCACAGTAAAATTTAATATAAAAATTACACCAATGTACTCTAACCACAAAAAAAAATATAAAATTATAATAATGATGATGCCTTAGTACAATGGTTCCTTAGTAGGTAAACTCGCTTCACACTCTCCATCTGACATCTCAATCCCCCCTAAAAATAAACTTTCGCTGGGTTTTTTTTTATAATACATCAAAGTCGCAATTACCATTAAAATACATTAAAAAAGAACAAACATCAGATTAGACAATAATATTACTCAAATAAATCTGTCGCGAATTAATAAAATTACTAAAATATAGGTTACTTCGCTGGCTTATACATTATTATAATATTTACAAATACTTAGGTACCACCATGCAAACACTTGAACCTGCACACGACTACAATGACTGGTGTGCAATTGAGTATGTCTATTACAAATTTTTAAAACCCAATTTATACTCTGCTATTAGTTTTTCCACTTTTGGACAGCCATAATCCTCCAAATTAACACATTTAAAGCCTAACCTAGTTAGCAGTGTTTTTTCAATACACCCTCCTTTATATTCCACACATATTCACAAGTATTCACAATGAGGATCAAGCGTTCTGAGAAACATTAAAAAGTTTTCGTATGATATATCACTCGCATGATTACATAACGGCATGCCATGTACATGTTGAATGCAATAACGAATCTCTGAGGTTACAGACCTAAGCAGTAACCATGTAGGTAACTTTACATGTATCTGTTGTGTACTTAAATCGAAAATCCAGCTTCTTTACAAAAAGAAAACACAATTTTTTAACCATATACCCATCTAAATCTATATTCTATTTTACTGTTGACATTTTCATATACTATCTAGTCCACCAAATGCACCAACAGCCAACAATAAAATGTTTAGTACTATATTTCCCACACTTTCAGAGAATACTGTATGGCAGCAGTCTGACGGCAAAACTGATATAATTTCAAGCCACACTCAACGTGCCCACTGGTATTATTGATTGCATCACAGATATGAAAATGAAAAGTATAAATACGACAAAGAAGGATATTAAAATCTTTGCATATTTGAGATAGGGACACTGCTCGCTTCCACAAACGTAAACACCTGTCGCTGCTAAAAAAGTGCACTCAATCCCTTTTAAAGCCATCGTATATGGTACCAAGCATAGAGTCGTACATGGTCATTTTAAAATTATCTTGAAAAACTGCAATTTGTATTCTTATTATACTAATAACCTATCTGTAAAGATGATTTTCCATGTTTTACCATTTGGACCCTTATTTATCATATACACTCCGGTCTGAAGGTGTTCAAACATATCATCACTGAGATCATTAAATCTTGACGGTAGGGTAATTATATACCCATTCTCTAATTGAACAGCCGTTTGCATCGTATTCACATAATACTTCGAAGGCACTAGAATCGCCTCAATAATTTTATGGGGTTTATCTATTTCAAGATCCCCCATCTTCATCCACGTTCTATTACCATATTGGTTTAGTTTGGAAATAGCTTGCTTCGAAGACATATTTATAAAATATTATTCACTTACAATTTCTTCGTTGGTAGACAGAGGTTACCCTGTTATATATTTTATTAAATTCACGATAGATTTATTTCAGTTAGCACGGTAGTGGACTCTGAATGCATTACCATAATAAATAATAGATTTAAAAAAGTAGGAAGAACTGATATCAACAATGTATTCTAACCACAATAAAATTTAATATAAAAATTAGACCAATGTACTCTAACCACAAAAAAAATATAAAATTATAATAATGATGATTCCTTAGTACAATGGTTCCTTAGTAGGTAAACTCGCTTCACACTCTCCATCTGACATCTCAATCCCCCCTAAAAATGAACATTCGCTGGGTTTTTTTTATAATACATCAAAGTCGCAATTACCATTAAAAATACATTAAAAAAAAACAAACATCAGATTAGACAATAATATTCGTCGTGAGAGTCGTACATGGTCATTTTAAAATCATCTTGAAAAACTGCAATTTGTATTCTTATTATACTAATAACCTATCTGTAAAGATGATTTCCCATGTTTTACCATTTGGACCCTTATTTAGGTAACGACTTCGAAATAGGGAGCCTTTTTAGGGGGGGGGGGGGGAGTCGCCCCCCGTAAATTTCGGATGCCGGAAATGCGTAGTTTAAAAAAAAAAACTAATTAACCACAAAATGTATGAAAAAAAAAGTAAATACTATATTTAAATATTTATTTTAATTTATATACATGTTTAATAGCTTTAATTGTTTCAAGGAACACATCTTTTTTGTGTTTTATAACATTTCTTCGCCACATATATTCTATAGTCATATCCGCAAAGTTACCCGGATAATTGTAATTATCATTTTTAAAAAATCTCTTCACTGCTCTCCATTGGGACTCAATACTTTGTGTGTGAGTCCCGTCTTCAGCGATAAATGGGTTGCTCTGACAGACAATCATACGCTCTCCAGTAGTCTGTGTGTATAGTGGTGCCAATTTCAACGTGTTTCTTTATTAATGGCACCAGAACCTCAGCAGAGCGAATATTATCAGGGCGCACCTCTAACCTCAAGTCCTCCGACCCATCTTCTATCATTCCAAGCACCCAATGACCTTCAATTTGACGACCTGAAACAAAGAAATGCTGATTAATATACAATAATTCTGTTACTACCTTATTGCTTACAAAAACAGTGCACTCCGCCTGGTCATAAAAAAAATAACCCTAACCTACCCATCACCCAGCCATATACTCTGCCTGGTCATAAAAAAAAAACCCTAACTACCCATCGCCCAGCCATGTAGGTGCATAAAACACTACTCACCCAAAAATGTATGATTAATGATATTATGCATTTCAATGATTATGTTTATGAAGTTACCAGTGAAGAATGATCATTATAATAATAATTACCTCGGTTGTATTTTCTTTTGCCAAATTTTGATTCATCTATCTGAACAATCTTGTCCGGACCACCAATCTTTCCTTTAAATTCTTGCTTTTCAATTTCATATATTGCTATACATTCCCTACAATAATTGTACCAATCGGTTATGGTGGCCCGACCTAAACATTTCCCGTTTTCCTCCTTGTATGGGTCTTCATTTATTGTTACTTCCAAGCTCCATCTTTGTGAAAATGCATAAATTAAATAGAATACATGTACCAGGGATATATTAATATTTTCAAAAAATGTTCCAGTGGTTCTAGACACTTTTGATTTGGTTTTACATTTGCCTTTAGTGCAAATCCAAGAACCAAAAGACTTATTGGCGGATTTTGCCAATTTCATTGGCAGGCGATGTGTTCGACACAACTTAGTCGTTCCGACTAAACCATGCTCTTCAGCATAAGCCACACACTGTTCATTTGTCCCCAACATTCTATTAACCTTCGTTAAATTCCAAATACGAAGGACTTCCTCGGTGTACAGATGACGATCAACAACTGATCCGTCTTCAAAAGTATTCGCCGATCGTTCAGAGCTTGTACTCGGCACATGTTCGGCTCGTTCTGAACTCGTAGATGGCACAGGTTCCGCTAGTTCCGAACTCGTAGATGGCACAGGTTCAGCTCGTTCCGAACTCGTAGATGGCACAAGTTTCGGGTCACGTCCACTATCAGACGCCATAGTAATCAAATCGATGTCCAAAAACGTAGCCCAAGTCGTACAGGTAAGCAATCCAATCAGAGTCCAGAAAACGTAGCAAAAGTCGTACAGGTAAGCAATCCGATCAGTGTCCAGAAAACCTAGCCAAGTCGTAGAAAATAACCAAAAAAAAACAGCGGAGCACATTCACGAAAACTCGAAAGCAACGGAATGACGCAATTTAACGCTGTCAGAAATGTCAAAACTATTATCAAAATGGTGGATTGGCGTATCGTTTCACGCGTTTTAGTGCTTCAAAAGTTTTAAAATCTTATCATAACCTAAAACAGTATAAAAATTACGTTTTGTTTCACGCAATCACAATGCACTATATACGAATTTTAAAAATTAGTTAAAAATATTGAAAGGCAACTCCGGCAGCCGAAATTGTTTTAGAGTGATCTTACGGAGCTTCCTTGAGCCCCCTACACATTCAGTTTCCTCAGTTTCCGGATGCTCGATTCGAAGTCCGACCCGTAATTATATACCCATTCTCTAATTGAACAGCCGTTTGCATCGTATTCACATAATACTTCGAAGGCACTCGAATCGCCTCAATAATTTTATGGGGTTTATCTATTTCAAGATCCCCCATCTTCATCCACGTTCTATTACCATATTGGTTTAGTTTGGAAATAGCTTGCTTCGAAGAGATATTTATAAATTATTATTCACTTACAATTACTTCGTTGGTAGACAGAGGTTACCCTGTTATATATATTATTAAAATCACGATAGATTTATTTCAGTTAGCACGGTAGTGGACTCTGAATGCATTACCATAATAAATAATAGATTTAAAAAAGTAGGAAGAACTGATATCAACAATGTATTCTAACCACAGTAAAATTTAATATAAAAATTACACCAATGTACTCTAACCACAAAAAAAAATATAAAATTATAATAATGATGATGCCTTAGTACAATGGTTCCTTAGTAGGTAAACTCGCTTCACACTCTCCATCTGACATCTCAATCCCCCCTAAAAATAAACTTTCGCTGGGTTTTTTTTTATAATACATCAAAGTCGCAATTACCATTAAAATACATTAAAAAAGAACAAACATCAGATTAGACAATAATATTACTCAAATAAATCTGTCGCGAATTAATAAAATTACTAAAATATAGGTTACTTCGCTGGCTTATACATTATTATAATATTTACAAATACTTAGGTACCACCATGCAAACACTTGAACCTGCACACGACTACAATGACTGGTGTGCAATTGAGTATGTCTATTACAAATTTTTAAAACCCAATTTATACTCTGCTATTAGTTTTTCCACTTTTGGACAGCCATAATCCTCCAAATTAACACATTTAAAGCCTAACCTAGTTAGCAGTGTTTTTTCAATACACCCTCCTTTATATTCCACACATATTCACAATGAGGATCAAGCGTTCTGAGAAACATTAAAAAGTTTTCGTATGATATATCACTCGCATGATTACATAACGGCATGCCATGTACATGTTGAATGCGATAACGAATCTCTGAGGTTACAGACCTAAGCAGTAACCATGTAGGTAACTTTACATGTACCTGTTGTGTACTTAAATCGAAAATTCCAGCTTCTTTACAAAAAAAAACCCAATTTTTCTTTTCTTGTGACGTAACGAGGGTGAATTTTCCTGATATTTTAATAAAATATATTTTTATCAGTATATTATTATAGCAATATTTATACAGTCAAGGAAAATGGGGTGACAGAGCAGATATCGTTCTATCGCAAACGTCATTTCAACATTATAAAGTCCCATAGAGGGTTAAGCGCCATCTAGTGGGAATCTGCGGACCAATTCATGAGAAATCTTTAGTAGTAGCATAAGACGTGTTGTGCTTTCTTCTAAAAGCACATTCATCGCATCATCAATGTATCACACAGGCAGGACGCCATCTAGTGTCGATAATGTCACGCGATAGATGATTTTTTATATTGTTATTAGTGGGAGGAGAGACCGGAACCAATCAAATTAGAGAAAATATCGTATGGTATTTCAACTAAGGGATTATTGGTCAAGGAGGAATTAATGAAAAAATGCGTTAGCTTGGGGTAGATTAGGGGTATAAATACGAAAACAAAGTTAAAATTGGGAGGCAGTTCGGGTAGAGATTTTGAGAGGTTCGGGACTTCCGGGAGTCCGAGCAGAGGTCGGTCTGTCGGAGAGAATATTAGCTTTCGGTTAGGTTCGAATCAGCTCAAATCGGAATTTCAGCTTAGAGCGAAAATCGGAGTGATTACGGGAGAATGTTGGTGAAAACTCTGTCAGTGTGCGGTTCGGTTCGGTTCGGTGCAGTGCAGTGTGTTCAGTTCAGAGTCCAGATCGGTGTCCATATCATAATCATCATCATACCTAATCATCATCATCATAATCATTATCATACATTGGTGTAACTTCGGAATATTCATCAGGAATCGGTTTCGTTCGGATTTAATTCAGTTCAGATTAGGTGATTACGGAAGAGTATTATGGAGGACTCTGTCAGTGTGTGTTAGTGAATTAGATTGTGGTCGTTAGAAGTTCCTGGATCCGTTTGAGACGTTCGGTCTCAAACGCCAGGTATGGGCTAGGGACTGAAGGTAAGATAGGCCAGATTTATTGATGTTATTGTTTTATTACCTTAATTGAATTGTTGTGACACGGTTATTACTCGTTGGTCGACCATACATATAATATTTTGTGTGTTTTATTGTTCTTATTATAGGAAGTCTATTATGTGACATTATGATATTGTTGATTGAGGTTTTGGTTCGAAGGAGATGGGTTATATAGGAGAATTCGTGGTTGCTATTGTCGATTGAGGAGTGGTTTAGCCTGTGTTAATTACTGTGTTATTTTTCATGCGCAATTGCATTGTACCTATAGATCTCCGGCTTTCAATACAGTGTCTGATTTTCATGGTTTTATTGGTTGTTATTGAGTATGTTCTATAGGTTACCATTGTGATTGATTGGTTGATAATATATTTTATGACTGGGAGATGAAGCTGAGCAGAATTCCTAAACAATTCGTTACTACGTATATATTTTAATGCTTTTACAGCAGATGGTTTATCTTCCTACATTCTCAGACCAAATAAAAAAGTAAAGACGGAGCGTTGCGAACAGCAAAGTGAGGCCGGTTTTCTAAACATGTGGTGCGTGGGCCGGTGTTGCCATGTTAATTTAAATTACCCCAAAATTACAAAAATAACGTTACAAATTTATAACGTTATCAAATGATATAACAAATGTGTCCAGCCCCCGTAGCACGTCCACCAAAACACGATATGATAAAGCGATATATCGCGGTGAACTGTCAAAATACGACGAAATCCTATTGTATTTGACAGTTCACCGCGATAAACCGCTTTATCATATCGTGTTTTGGTGGACGTGCTAGGGGGGCAGGTAGCCATTCCGACTTGAAGTGTCGATTAAAATAGTGGCGATAGTGCAAAACTGACGAAGTGGAAAACGTGTTTCAGAAATGACATTACTGGGTATTTAATATGTATATGCATTTATTGACTGAATTTTTTTACAAAATAAAATTAAATTGTCAATTATTTACCATCCTTGAAACTTGCTTTGCTTAATTTGGCAGCCTAGAATATAATGTGTTTCTTACTATTTGTTAGAAATATTTTATAACAAAAATAACAACAACACACACAAAAAAGACAACAAAAAAAATTATGACAACTCTCTTCCTATGTTTATATTACTGTCATTTTCAAACGTACCGGGGGGTACTAATGTCCAAAAGTATTTACTTATGTATTTGCTTTGTTAATCTCATTTGATTCATTTTATTTAAAAACCTTTATGTTATTTTCTTGTTTGTTTCATTAGTTTCTTGTAGGATTGCCTTTTACTGTACACCGATTTGGAAATAGTGTCCAACTTAGCAATATGGTGAAACCTAATGCTTAAGTATTTCTCAATTACACATCGTATTAAATTTAGTTTATGTTCCTGCCCAGCATGTTCATGTGTAGTCTCTAAATTGATAAAAACCTGGTGGTTTCCAATAAATCTCTTCAATATATTTGTCACAATAACTCGGTGTTGATTTTCTGCGGTTACCATAATATTTTCAATCAATAATTTTCGAAGCACTGCTTCACAAGTGACACAAATCTCAAAAACATCCTTAGACGGAAAGATGGATCCCCTCCTCGTTTTGCAAAATATTTAACTGTTCTAAAAACTTCCATTGGATCAATTTATCATTTTCATCAAGAAATTCTTTTTTAGCTTCGAACTGATTTCTTACAAGTTTAATAACGTGACTAGGATCCACGATACAAGCTACTTCGTGTTGAGAATTTGCGTGGGGATGTTGAAAAGTAGTTTTTAATCGCTTTGCATCATGTACTTCGCAACCAAGTAATTTGACTGCAGTAAAATTTGTCGAGTGCCCATCGAACGTTATCGAAGCGACATCTACTCCGGCATCAAAACACTTGATCAGACACATTCTGATAAGATTTGCTTTTTGCTCCCCAGATATACCGTTAATCAAAAAGTATCCCAATGGTATTTTAAAACGGTGATTAATTCCTACTAATAAAAACACTAATGCCTCAGAAGCCAAAGAGGCAGTTTCTACTGTTCCAGTTCCCATATCCACAAAACCAATATATTTCTGTCTATCCCACAATTTTTGAGGTCGGATAGCCACCTCGTCAAAGTCCAAGTTGCATATAGGTTTATGTTCGCTGTTTTCCGATTTAGCCTTTAATGCTTGGAAAGATTCTTCGGTAAATCCGGGCTCACCTTTTATGTGTCCATACCATTTGGCTAACGTTCTGGGGTGCGGAAGGCAAGTATTAAACGTAGCTCTAACATACTCATAGGCTTTAGGTGAGTAATAATTTAGAGTGAGACAGAATTTTTTCATTGCGGGAGTGTATTGATTTTTTTCTTTAACTTTTTTCTGTTTAATGCATTAAACATGTCAACGACAGCAATATTTTCATTTAACGAATTAAATAAGTCCGAATCTATGTAGTTTTGGTTTTTAAGATTATGTAGTATTTCTCTTAATGACTTATTCCTCGTGTGAAGACGCTTAACCTTTTGGTTTAAGGTTTTAATTTTTCTTATATATTTTTTTTGTTTTGTCTCTAAAAATAAGACTCTTTTTCGAAGCTTGTGCCTCCTGGGGGTGTCGAAATTTGATGGATCTGGCTGTACTGATTGAACCTAAAAGAAAACAGACTATGTCACTGGGAGTTAATTAAACAACATGCAATTTGTGTGTGAAAATATATAACTATCTTACTTACATCACATGAAAGATCCTGTGCGGCGGTAGTTTGAACCTTGAAGAAAACAAAACCATATTTTAAAATTTCAGCATGACGATAGGATATAAGACGTATAGGTAAGTACTTGTATGAGAATATCCTGGAAAGTGTGTTACTATTTTACTTACAGCACATGAAGTAGAAGGCTGGTGTAAGTGCAGAACTGACAGGTCCGTTGCGTAGGCAGTTTGAACCTTGAAGAAAATAGAACAGTATTAAAATTAATAAGCAAAACGAAGGAAGATATTAAAATAAGACGTATAGCCTAGGTTAGTATTTTTATGAGAATATCCCGGAATGTATATAATTACTTCACTTACCGCATATGAAGTAGAAGGCTGATTTAAGTCGAGAACTGAGAGGTCCGTTGCGGAGGCAGTTTGAACCTTGAAGAAAACAAAACAATATAAAAATTAATAAGCAAAACGAAGGAAGATGTCAAAATAAGACGTATAGCCTAGGTAGGTATTTTTATAAGAATATCCCGGAATGTATGTAACTATTTCACTTACAGCATATGAAGTAGAAGGCTGATTTAAGTCCAGAACTGAAAGATCCGTTGCGGCGGCAGTTTGAATCTTGAAGAAAACAGAACAATATTAAAATTCTTAACCAAAACGAAGAAAGCATGCAAGATATTAAAATTCAACGTATAGCTATTTGTATGTAACTATGTCACTTACAGCACATGAAGTAGGAGGCTGACTTAAGTATAAATCATTTGATAGATCTAGTGCAGCAGGATTATTCTGCTGGAAAAAGGAAAAAGAAAATCAAAATGTGAGAACTTATTTCATATTTATATGTTTTGTATAAATACTCACAACACTCGGAGGTTGGCTTCGGTACACATCATCTAATCCCTCTATTATGTTTGGCAAAATCTGTCGGACAAAACAAGTCAGTGTTGTATTAATGTCATCAACATGTCACATACAAGTTTCGAAAAAGTTAAATATTAGAAAGTTACCTTTGGATATCCATTTTTTACCACTCGGCGTAACCCTTTCTTAGTGTAGTATAAATCGTCGATATGGAAATGTTCTGAACAAACTACGCTGCGGGAAGTTGGTTGCCATGACTGTTCCTCCCGACTTTTGCGAATTACTGCTATCCATTTCAGTTTCATTTCTGGATCTCTATCCGGAAATCTAAAAAAATGTTAAGCGGTAAACTGGTGTACAACAAAGACCACTAAAGCGTTAAATTTGCCTTTAGAATATTAATTAATACATATTAATACGGATACAAGTTACAATACAAACATGTTAAAAATTTATGAAATTTACTATTAAACTATTAAACCGTTTTTTATAACATTTAATATGTGATGGGTGGCCCGGCCCACCCTTGAGATATAGCCTATTTAATGAAAAAATTATCATCAAAATCTGTCCACAATCGGCGAAGATATTGTATTTCATTTAAATAATATATTTTTTTAATAAAGTCGAATTGAGGACCTCTTCCATTTTTTGAAGTTCGTAAAATAAATTGATAAACTATTACAAGACGCGAGTAACGTAACGTTGTGTGTAACATTATTGACCTACCCCAATAATAGGGTAAACTATAACGCTACATAATGGCAACACTTGTTGTGTTCCAAGAAATAACCTCATACTTTATTTTGATTTAAAGAAAATTTTATTTACCGAGTTACTTACGTGTGAAATGTGATGCCATCCTGCTTTTTATTTTTTGACGATTGTTTCTTACACCCTTTCACAACACAATTCGGCATTTTAAATAGTAAATTTATGATTTATCACAACGTCTTGCTCTCACACACTGCAATAGCTCGACTAACAAAACAAGGCGTAGTTTCGTTGTTCGTGTGTGCGTGTCGCCGTGTATGTACACGGCGAGGCGTAGTTTTACCGGCCTCACTTTGTTGTTCGCAACGTTCCGTCTTACTTTTTTATTTGGTCTGAGCCTACATTATAACTGGAACACAGGTTGTTGGTGGCGTAATGGAGTATTGAATCTTCGACTATAATAACTAACTACCGGGTGACTTTAAATAGGTGTAATTGTTTTAAGGGAGTAAGAGTACAGCCCATGGGATGTTCAAAAATGTGTGGAACACCTGGTCGAAATCTACTGGTTTCGGAAATACACGATACTTTAACGTTTTTAGGAAAATTACCAAAATTCAAGAGAAATCCTTAAAAATAAAAATAAATACTGGATGCATGGATTTTATTTTTATTTTATCTGATTGCTGGATAAATTATCCATAAAATAAAAACATCAAATGTTATGAATCAGTTAAAATTTTAGAGTTATGAGAGCTAAAACTTGTAACAATAAAAAAAAAATTTGCTTTATCGAAATTTCAATTGATTTTAGTGAAAAATATCCACTCCGAACTGGTCGTACAAATGATGTCATTAAATTCCTTGTTTCCTTAGCTTTCTAAAAAGGTATAATAAGTGTACAAAATTCTCAGATAGCGCCCAACATACTCAGTTAGTCCCGAGTAGGTAGTTATGATCCCTATTGTTAATGTATTGCAAGCCGAGCCGATACCTGGAATTCTTAAAACCTTTCTCACGGTTTCACTATGCGAGAGTGAGAGAATAGATAAATAGCACAACGTGTGTGAGTGAGATAGCAATTGTTGACGGTTGGCCGTTGCCTTGCGCTTGGGCCCCAAGTAGCGTGACCTCTGTCTATTTCAATGGCAAGTTACAGTAGCGAAGAGTACGCAGACATTGTGTTTGTGTACGGATTCTGTGACGGTAATGCTGCAGCGGCCAGAAGGGAGTACATACACCGATTCCCAAATCGTCGCGCACCTAGTGTACGTGTGCCGTGGCCAGCGAGGTGTCCAGATTTGACCCCCTGTGATTATTACCTATGGGGTCACATGAAGACATAAGTGTATAAAACTCCCGTCAATAATGTTGAAGAATTGAAAGCTAGAATCATAGCAGCTGCTAATCAAATACAGCAAGATCTTACGGGAGTTGTTACTAGGTCCAATTTTAGAAAACGACTACGGGCGTGTATTAGGAACCAAGGAGGTCAATTTGAGCAAGATTTAAAATAATAAGGTGTTTTAATTAAATCAAGTGTTATAAAACGTGTTTTTCCTACTGTGTTTTTGTTATTTCTTTATGTAAATAACTTGAGTATTTTAATTGTAAAGATAACTTGCGTTTTTTCTTATTAAATCTTATTATTTTGTATCAGTATGAGTATTATTTCATCTACATTAGATATTTTTTTCATACTACTCTTAGTAAAATTAACCATAGTCATCCTTACTTGCTTGGAGAACCAAATGGGCAACAATACACAATGCATTCATAAAGTCCACTAAAGCAAATCAATGAGACGTCTTACGAGGTAAATTAATGACACTTAAAGAAAAAACCTTAGCAGGGTAGTATGGTAAAGTGCTAATAATGTTATTAATGTGCAGTTTACGTATTACCTACTCGGCAATAACTGAGTTTGTTGGGCGGTATCTTAGAATTTTGTACACTTATTATACCTTTTTAGAAAGCTAAGGAAACAAGGAATTTAATGACATCGTTTGTACGACCAGTTCGGAGTGGATATTTTTCACTAAAATCAATTGAAATTTCGATAAAGAAAAAAAATTTTTTTTTTATTGTTACAAGTTTTAGCTCTCATAACTCTAAAATTTTAACTGATTCATAACATTTGATGTTTTTATTTTATGGATAATTTATCCAGCAATCAGATAAAATAAAAATAAAATCCATGCATCCAGTATTTATTTTTATTTTTAAGGATTTCTCTTGAATTTTGGTAATTTTCCTAAAAAAGTTAAAGTATCGTGTATTTCCGAAACCAGTAGATTTCGACCAGGTGTTCAACACATTTTTGAACATCCCATGGGCTGTACTCTTACCCCCTTAAAACAATTACACCTATTTAAAGTCACCCTGTATATGGCGTCATACTGCAATCGTTAACACGCTTCATTGTTATATGCGTCTATGGACAGTTTTGGATTATACCTACGTGTCAATTTATAAAGTAACTTATTCCTACGTTTCATGACATCTTTCACTGACTACTGTGAATATAATTCATCATCTTGAATGAATGCAGATGTATGATATGTACAACCTTACTGACGGATGCGGATTTGGTTCATCATATTTACCTAATGGCATCAGATTACGGATTCATTTCATTAATAGTAACTCGATGGATGCGGATAACATTGTCAGTTTTAACTGATTTTTACGAATTTATTTCATTAATAGTAACTCGATGGATGCGGATTACATTGTCGGGTTCCACTGACTATTGCGGACTATTTCATCAACTTAGCTTGATGTTTACGGATTATACTGACTACCGCGGATTTCCATACTACATTTAAATGTAACTTTTGGTGAGCTGCAACAAGGTCTGGATAATTTACGCGACTTAAAGATATTACAAATAATAACCTGAAGGAATGATAAGGAATGTTATACATCGGTACTATGTCACCTGTCTACTACTACTATATTACTACGACATCTACGACTAATACTTTGGTACGATGTTACCTACCTACAACTATTAAACTACTACGACATCTACGACTAATACATTGGTACGATCTTACCTACCTACTACTACTATACTACTACGACATCAACGACTATCTACTTAATTGTCCGCCGATTAGCAAGCTGACCTTGCCGACATTTGTTTATATGTGTTATATCATACACTACTACCTACAACTCCAATCACCACGGTGATCATGTTGACCTTTGTCTTACAATGCTTATCATTACTACCATGCTGCCGTCCCTACGAAAAGTACAATAACTAGGTCAAACCTGATTTCGAGATAAACGCGGGAAAAGATTTTATTTTTATTTTGATTGTATCTCCATCACTATACATGGTATCGGATTGAAACTTTCACTACACGATGTAAAACAATGTAAAGAATATTATGTGGTACTTAATGTTTGTTCCTGCATTTATTCCCGATATAAAAACCAATAAATACAATAATGGTAAGTATTATTACTATGTAGAAAGAATGTTTACTAGTCATAACCGCAACACGTAACCTATTTATTGCACTAATGGTTAGGAAACCAACATGATGCATTTTTGACTAGCAATTCATTTTTTTTTTAACTGCTTCCTAACCAAAAATGCATTAAGTTTCTTATTTATTGCGGTTTTCATTAGTAAGAGACAAGTTTAAAACGCCAAAGTTTTAACTTGTTACTATTACAAAAACAGAGATGTTACACTTTTATGTCAAATACCTATGTGTAATGTTCAGATTATATTGTATTATTTCTCGGCTCGCCAACGCAAACAACCACAACACGCCTTTTCTATCCCACTGTCAGATAGCCTCTGACGCGCCCTCTAGTGGAGTGAACGCTCGAGACGAGACTCATACACTACATCCCTTTCTTGTTTTAATTTAGACATCCACGTTAAAATAAACAATTTATTACAGTAATAAATTTAGGTTATGAGTATAGGTTAAGGAGCATATATTTCATTGGTTAAAAATTTATATTCCATATTAAATCGTAAAGCTTATTTCCGTTGTTAAAGTTTTTGATGTAAACTTCTGGTGGGTCATTTCCACTAGCATTTCGTTTCTAGTGTTTAGGTATCTTCAGTATTTATTTATTTACGTTTGCCACAATTACAAGGTGCCAAGTATTCCAAGAAATAACTTATATATATAGGATTATATAAAATATTAATTTGTATACACAACATACCACTTCACATTTTTTTTTTTTTTTAGCATAGATATTATTTCGTTTAAAACCTACGATCGAGATAACTCCAACACAACCCACGGTACTTATAGTAATTCCTTGCTTTTTAAGTGTGTGGATGCAACTCTACAAGAATTAATAAAAGCTTTAAGATAATACTCACCATAATTTAGTTACAATACCTGGACGGCCTTCATGCGCCGCTTCCAATGCACGATGGTGTAACTTCTTTGAGTCAACTGTTCCCTGTATCTGTAAAACTTCTTAATACCCCTAAGAGAATCAATTTTATCAATTTTTTATTCCGAAATATTATACGCCCCTTACGCATATTCAGTATAAAATTTATCATATTAAGTAGAATGTTCGATGATTTCTTTTAACGATACGGCGATGATGAATAAAATGTTTTTGTGTTGCAATTTAATCCCTCAACCTCACTTAATTTTGAAAAGATTTGTAGTATTACTTTCTTGAATTTTCAACCTCATATTGATCCATCAGACGTAAAACCCATATTTCAGTCCTCCCAGAACATAGATACGGTTTCGGTCCAACAACTTCTTCCAATATAACCATCGGAATATACTAGTTTCAATCATACAAATTCAAATGGAACTATTCAACAGTCCAAACAAAAACGAGAGGCTCCTTCTCAGCTTCGAAGTATCTGTTAAAGTATTCGCCGTCTGTTAAAGTATTGAGAGTGAATTCGATCTTTGGTCTTTCCTATTTATTTTAATTCTAATAGACTATAAACTATGACCATTTACATTGTAATATCCAAGGGTTCGAATTTATGACAAGCCAGATGTTAGAGATTAGAAATGGTAATAATCGAACTAACTCCTTTGCATCGGAAACATCCATTCAAGAGATTTGTGAACATTCCTGGTGCACATTATACCAAACATTAATGAATAAGCGTTCATGAGATATCAATGTTATAATTGCATAGAGGTGGTGTTTATTCATATTTCTTAAAAATGTCCATATTATCTAAATAAAAGCTAAGCTAAAGAATGTCACACCAAAATTATTATTATAATTTTTTTTTTTTTGAGTAAAGTATTCATGGCAGAGACTGACTTCTGTGTACTGTACCTTTATTTTCCCCTTACATAATTATAAACACGGTGATGAATATCTTCATTATATTTTAAGGCAGAGGGAACTATAGGAGGAACATGTCCTATTATGTTATTTATTATTTAATTCATCAATCACTTATCAAGACGTATTGGAAACAAATGTACAACACCTAAACCGTAACCAAGTCTTAAGTACCCAAAGAGTAACAACTTTACATAATGTATACTTGGTAATCAAATAAACGTTTGATTTGATTACTTTAATTTCCATTACACTCCAAAAGCCATCGCTGTTCTCTTGCTCATCATGTGCCATAAATTATTTATCACCTAGTAAGCACTATCTATATTGTTTCCTATTTATAAATTAGTTTCAAATGAAACTTTTGTTTTTTTTTTTTTTGGATTTTATTTGGATATTACTTCCATAGACATGTATTTATTTAATTTGTATTAAGGTTTGGGATTAATTAATTTATATTTAAATCTTAACTAATTGTGATCCTTGTTGGTGAAATGAATTTATTATTATTTATTAAATTATAAACCAAATTTATTATTTCCTTTGTAATATTTTTGCAACAATTTTGTTTTATAAAATGTTAAAATAAAAATCAGACCGTAATCCAGTTTAACAATTTTATTAAACACTAACTTACCCATTATTGTATTCATTTCCATGTCTTCCCACAGTCGATATTTTTAGTCATAGACCTTCACACACCATTTTTATACACCTGTTACTCCACAACATCATTGTTAATTGTTATTGGAAAGGTCTGGTCTTTTCTTTACTCCTCTCATAATGAAGGAAACGCAGGAATGCAGGATTTACTTGATGGAAAAATAAAGTACCTGTTTATTTATATTCTGAAAAGAAATCTTATTGAATGACGTATAAAATCGGTGCCAAGCCTGTTCACTTTATATTTTTTCCTTGAGAATGCAACGGTATCTTGCACATGTGGACTAATTTATTAACAATCATTGATAAAGAATACGAGATCCATATCATGTACTCGACTATCACTTTAGCTTTATTGACATATAATTTATTCAATAGTGCATGCATCTTTATGGGTAAAAATAATTTCTACTGGAACTACTTTCGCTCCCGGTATATTGTAAAACTTCATTGAGTCTCAGTCCTCCAAAATGTAACTAGAGAGATATTTTTCTCTTCTACTACTAGATGCGTCTAAATATATAAATAGCGCTCTCGAGGTGATCCTGCAGATGTAGGGTCGCCATGTTAATCAAAAAGACCCAAAGTAAAAATGATGTCAATCAAAAATCAATTTAATGTCCACACCTTTGTGTGCTTATACAAATTAATGTTCACAACTTTGTGTGCATAGACAATTTAATGTCCAGACCTTTGTCTGCATAATTAACTTTAATGTACAGATATTATCCGCTTACCTTATTACGACAATTTAATGTCCAGGTCTAACCCTGCTTTTCTTATTAAGACAATTTAATGTCCAGGTCTAACCCTGTTTTTCTTATTATGACAATTTAATGTCCAGGTCTAACCCTGCTTGGCTTAATGTATATACATTTCAATTTCTAGATAACAATTTAATGTTCAGGTCTAACCCTGCTTTGCTTTATGTGTACAATTTAATGTACAAATAACAATTTAATGTTCAGGTCTAACCCTGCTTTGCCTTCTGTATAATTTAATATACAGATAACAATTTAATGTTCAGGTCTAACCCTGCTTTGCTTTATGTGTACAATTTAATGTACAAATAACAATTTAATGTTCAGGTCTAACCCTGCTTTGCCTTGTGTATAATTTAATATACAGATAACAATTTAATGTTCAGGTCTAACCCTGCTTTGCTTTATGTGTACAATTTAATGTACAGATAACAATTGAATGTTCAGGTCTAACCCTGCTTTACTTTATGTGTACAATTTAATGTACAGATAACAATTTAATGTTCAGGTCTAACCCTGCTTTGCTTTACTGCTTATTTTTAAGAGAAATAAAAATTTTACACTTTATTTTCACCCTTTTCTTCCGCCTAATTTTATAGTGCATACTTAAGCTTTAATATAAAAATAAAATCTGTTAAGGCTGTATGATAGAATCCCTTTGCCTTTCAAAGATTTAAACAACAAATGAACCTAATAAAAATAAAATTTTGCTCAAAATACTGGTTGCCTAAGCCACAGAAATTATAATTGAAAACAACAATAAAAAGGAACAATTAATTTAAAAATCTATATTTTTTTTTGTTTTTTCAACAAAAGTAATAAGCGATTATGCTAGAATATTTACAGCAAAATATGCCCCAAACATAATAAATGTTATTTACACTCATATGTACTATGGTCGATTTTACATTCATAACCAAAATTTGAACTAGAGTCGTAAAGGCATGATCGCTTTTATCGGAACCCCACTTAGATTATCATATCATTAATAAGGATTATTACTATTAAAGTATTGCAGATAATGTGGTCCCTCTCTGATCGTTGGTCTATGATAACTTTTTTTTTTTTTTTTTTTTTATAATGATAATAAATATTTTCGGGATCGGCTTTAAGCCCGTATTTGTTCCTCCTGATTATGGATGCTCTGACATCGGACATACAGGAGGAGGCACCCTGGTGTATGCTGTTCGCCGACGACATTGTACTTGTCGGAGAAGATGCATCCGAGGTACAAAGTAGGCTGGGAAAATGGCAGGAGAGATTGGAGAGCGTCGGGCTTAAGATCAGCCGGACCAAAACAGAACACATGTTCTGTGACTTTGGTGGCCCCTCCAGTTTCTCCCGAATTGCCTTAGGTGGTGTGTTCCTACCAGTTTGCTCGGATTTCCGGTACCTTGGATCGCTCTTCCAAAGTGACGGTGATATTGACCGGGATGTAAGGAATAGATCGAACGTAGGATGGATGAAGTGGCGACAGGTCTCAGCAACAATATGTGACCCACGGATGCCCCTTAAGCTTAAGGGGAAAATCTATAAGGCGGTCATTAGACCTGTTGTCATGTATGGATCAGAGTGTTGGGCTATGAAGAAGACTGATGAAAGAAGAGTGCATGTAACAGAGATGCGTATGTTAAGATGGATGTGTGGTGTGACACGGAGAGATAAGATAAGAAATGAGTATATCAGGGGAAGTTTGAAAGTAGCGCCAGTGACAGAGAGACTGCGGAGTAATAGACTGGGATGGTTTGGTCATGTTATGCGAAGAGATGAAAGCTATGTTGGCAGAAGAATGTTAGGCATGGACGTGGAAGGACGTAAAAGGAGAGGAAGACCAAAGAAGAGATGGATGGACTGTGTAAAGGAGGATATGATAGCGAGAGGGGTGGATGAGAAATTAGTGAAGGATAGAGAGAAATGGAAGAAGAAAACATGTTGTGCCGACCCCGCCTAGAGCGGGATAAGGGCAGGAAGAAAAAAAAAATAAAAATTATAATAAATATTTTCACGCTCACGCCCATCATTCAGTCCCAAAGAAGTAAGCACTTGTTATGGACACTAGATGACGGACATATTTTTAATATCATAACAATCATATTCAAAATGTCGAAAATATACACAAAACCTATGTATACACAACCATGACTCGGGACCCGCGTCCATCACAAAACCCACCAGAACTCGAACCCGGGACCACTCGGCTAACACTCAGCGATCCGCTCTAGGCGGGGCCGGCACAACAAACTGAAATTGGCTTTAAAATAATTGTTTAAATTATTAAAATCGGACGTCTGATATGGCTGTATGTCAAAACCCCTTGGCCGATTATAGGCAAAATTATCAAACGAAAAAAATATTTAAAAATAAATATTTTGGCCAAAATAGTGATCGCCACAGCCCTTAAATGTTATTAAAAAGGAATATTAAAAATAAAAGTAGGTAATAGATAATAGATTTTTTTTTTTTGTATACCTCACCTTACAAATAAAATGGGTGCCAATTATCATTGAACTACTATTACCTTTTAACTCAATGGCTAGCATCCGTTTAATACAAAGTTATGACAATTTCAAAAAGATAATAATGTAATAATAGGCTATTTCAAGATGTTTCCTGTCTTATTACTGTGGATTCTCGCTTAAAATTTCATAAAAATGTCGCAATGGCCGAACTGTCATATTGCATTAATTCATTTGTTATCATAATGAGTGCTATTTTCCTTTTCCTTTAAGCATTACATCCGATTGTTCGCGCAAAAGAAATAACATGCTTCTTATAGTAGAAACAATATAATTATTATCCCCAAATGCTATGATGATGAACTATAAACGAGTTCCATTGCAAGATTTCATATTTACATGGCTATGTCATTTCTTTTTCATCTTTCAATGCCTGTTGATTAAACGTAGTCGTTACTTACTCATTTACCTCGTCGCCACATGTAATGTTCAGATTATATTGTATTATTTCTCGGCTCGCCAACGCAAACAACCACAACACACCTTTTCTATCCCACTGTCAGATAGCAACTGACGCGCCCTCTAGTGGAGTGAACGCTCGAGACGAGACTCATACACTACACTATGAATAAACAGAAGTTTGCAAAACATTATTTTACCTCTTACCGATTTAGCATGAAACTGTTTTCGGTAAAGTCAAGTCTACTCATAATATCTGCGTTCAGTTGTGTTTTTAAAATAATGTGAAATCGGTTATATTTATAATTTAATGAATAAAAAATAATTTATCATATTAAATCTTTTTT
Source organism: Cataclysta lemnata (assembly GCA_963931975.1). Classification (NCBI taxonomy): domain Eukaryota; kingdom Metazoa; phylum Arthropoda; class Insecta; order Lepidoptera; family Crambidae; genus Cataclysta; species Cataclysta lemnata. The sequence goes on from OZ008360.1 coordinate 3,545,974, forward strand.
ATTTCTAACTAAAAAAGTACAATCACAATAGCAATCACTTCGCTATTTTACTAATTAATTCTGGTCTATTAGCCAGCATTTAAAATTCAACGGTTACTACAATTAAATAACAAACATTTCAAAATTAATCTTAATAGTAGTTAAAGTACACAATCGTTATTATTAAAAACAAACTTAAAAAAATGTAATCTACTTTTTTATTTTAAGACACAATTTGAGATCAATGTTTTTTTCAGTGTAACTTATGACTAATTAAATATTTTTAGTCTAGGTTCAAAGCTCGGGACGTTTCAGGTAAGTTAAACCAAAAACCTCTCCTGGTTTCAGGCATCAAAGGTACTAAGTCGGCTATTATTCTATCTTTTCGTTCTTTTGTTATTCCTCTCGGTGAATTCTTGTTTGCAAAATTAGGAAAGCATTTGTTTTTAATTATTTTGACTTGTAGAAAATCTAGTTCTTTCCAATCAGACACGTGGGTAGCTTTTTGCTTTATGGTAAATGCTCCTCTTTCGGCTCTGACTGCCATGATGTCTTTTAGATAGACTCTGGGTTCCATGTTTCGAATTTTATGCTGAGACGACACATCCTCATAACTATAAAAATCAGATACTGTCATCACTCTTACTATGTTTTTTTTTGAATTGGCCATTTTTACCGAATCTACAAAGTCATCAAAATTATAAACTTTCTTTTTCTTTTTTAATGCCATTTCTACCTGATGGTGAAAGCTATCAGCCGACATGAACGTATGGCCTGGTTCAAAATATTTTACGGTAATTGATTCGGCAGCAATCAGCTGACTATTTACTATGTTCACCAGAAAACACATAAACGCCCAGTTTTTATTTTGGGCCGCGCAATTGTCGGCCCATACAACGATATGTTTCATGTCGCGTTCATGTATAAAAAACGATCTGAATGCTGAAATTATATCTTCTTGGCTTCTACCAGAGACAGTTTCATTCCAAAGCACTGCATAAGGAACATTTGTACCATTACTACCTCCAAGTGGAACGAAACTTTCGTTAAATGTAATAACACGAGGACTAAATATCGCTGTTTTATATTGGTCCATTCTTGGCAACATGATTACCTTCTGTAGATCTACAGAAAAGTATATGCAGTCTTTGTCAGTAAGACCTTGCTCTTTGTCTCGTTGATATTCCTCTCTGGATTCCGTGTATCGTGACTTATGTTTACTGTTTTGGATACAGAGCACGGAGGGACACGCTCCATACAAGGGCGGTCATAAATAGTTAGTCCTGTTACTATCAATACATTGTATTATTTTAGTGACTTATAGTTGTAAAAGTGTTTTAGGAACATTAAAATGAGAGTATGTACGGAATAAAAAATGTTTACTTCAGTAAAAAACAAATATAAACAATAACATACTTTTACCTAAATTTATCATGAACAAACACTTAAAAATTGGAATGTAAAACATATATTTTAAATAAAATAAGAGTCAAAACATTGATAACATTATTTAATTATAATAAAATAAATAAATTAAAATTAATTAAATACAAAAAAAAACAAAACAACTAACAAAATACAAATAAATTATTCTTATTCTAACAATATTAAACATGTAACAATTCTATTACACTTTGTGACAGAGTATTTTTCTTTTTAGGGGGAAGTTTCCGAAGACTTGTAATATAAGGATCTGAATGTAATAATAGTCGTTGTATTAAATCTTGATTGGTAACTTCACGTGACATTTTTTGAGTGTGACTTCGTCTATAAATTTTGATATACTTATTTGTCGCTTCAGCAGCTTCTTCGGAAAGTTCTCCTATAGATAACAATGCATAACTTATAATATCTGATCCATGTACGAGCACCTTGTGGACAGAAGCAGGAAGACTATACCACGGATATTCCTCGACCAGGCTGTATGCTGTTTGTAATGCATAGTCTTTAAAACTCAAAAAAAAACTTAACTTTAGCAAAGTTAAGTTTTTTTTCCAGGATTTAATTCAAATATCTTCATCACTTTGAAACACATCTTCCGTCTCACTACTTGTTTCCATGCTTTCCCCGACTATGACTTCATCAGTATATTCCATAACTATACTTTCCTCTTCCATCTTTCTCTTTTTCTTGTCGGGAGAAAGGTGATCATAATCTAGCTCCTCAGTGTCAAGCCATCTTTTCCCCAATATAACTTTTTTTCCTTGATTCTCTATCCGTCTTATTGTCTCTTCCAGATGGCGGTTCACTGTGGATTGCATACCATATGTTATAGAGGAATCCTTTATGAATGTATATAGGTCTCCCCCTATGTATGCATTTCTTGATTCTCCTTCAGGGAAATTGGATGCACAAGTTTCCAGACTTTTTAAGCTCACCGATTTGTTCCCCTCTTTAGCAGGATATAGTATTTTGTAGCCCTCTAATACACCTTTCATGAGTTCTGACTTACTAATTTTGTGTAGCTCCCTTCCTACTTTTGTTCCATAGAGTAGGTAACTGTTATGTGAGTTACTGTATGTGAAAATTCCCTGTTCAGCGGACATGTCTATAATAGTCCCATCTGGCAGTGTGTATGACAGAGGCCCAAAAGAAGAATCACGTGGGTCTACATTGCAGAAGCAGTAAATAAAGCATAGATAATGCCAATTTGATTTAGCATTCTCTATTATCATTCACCTTAGCGCTATGCTCCTGGCCAGACATCTGTTTACCTATCCCTCCAAGAAACTTTCTCATATAGGAATTTTTCCAGGTGAAGTTCCTTTCTCTTATTTTACTAACGACCTCAGATGAGTTATTCAGATAATAGTAATACATTTCTTTTATAGTCTCTTTTATACTAAAGCATTTAATTAGTCTCATGTTTTTGCAGACTATAGCATCTGAGAAAGGCCTAAGATTCTCCCTAGGTATGTCAACTGAAACTTTCAATTGTGTTCCAGGTAGAAGTATGTCTAGTTTTTCATCCAATGTCACATAAAAGCATCCAGTTGTAATATATTCTGAATTAGGCTGAAACCTAAATTTACCGCAGTTTTCTCCTTCCTTTAGCTGCCCTATCTTAGAAAATTGTGTTATAGTGCACTCTAAAAATCTGTGAGGGCTAACATCTATAAACCTTTCTATGGTTCTGTTGTTGTTTACCTGTCTGTAATCGGTGGTATCTTGGTATCTGTATCCGATATACTTGGCCACTTCTTTCAAAAACGATAGGAGATCTCTGGTAGTGGTATAATTACTAACCGCTTCTATCAACAATTGGCCATTGTATACGAACTTCCCTCTCATTCCAAGATACTTGAAGTTAACTGATTGCCCATTTTTATCACTCTGGGAATCATTTTCTTGTTGTATATACGTATTTCTCTCCCTTCCCTAGGATCAGGACATACAACAAACTGACCTATTTTATGCTCTAATGTGGTAGGCCTATCAAACAATGCCTTCAACCATAGAAACTCGATGGAATCTGTTATTCTAATTGATTCAAGAAGGCTTGAGAATTCAATGTTCAATACTTTAGAAGACAATAAGATTTCTTTAATCTCACCTAATGGGATTCCCTGCACTTTGCTTTCATAAATTACTGAAGACACTAAATTTTTGAAAGGTCCTATCCACAGTCTTTCATCTCTCTCTGATTTTGTCACGTAATTTATAATAACAAGGTTATTGTGTACAATTGAATGTTTAATAGTTATAGTAGATTCACCACTAGATGGAAGTACTGGTAGATATCTCTCTCTCGGATCTAATGAATTCAAGATTATTCTGATTTGTCTAGTTAAAGGAATATTGTCTTCTATCGTCAGTTCCATGTACTCTTTTAATTCCTTGATAGTGCCTGTGGTTATTCGGGGGTGAGAAGTGCTATAGTCAGGAAAGAATACTTCTCTTATAGCTGCATTTCTTAAATTGGATGGCACATCGACCACTGGCTTGTTAGTGCGTACGAGACTTCTTTGTAAGGTAGGGGGTCCCCATTGTATCCTGGTGTTCTTTCAGTCTATTTCGTAGTACTCGCTACATTGCTTGTCCAAGGATTTGAACAACAAATCAGCCAATTTCCTAAGCTGTTCCCCAGGAGCTTCACTATGTGTAATCCACCAATCAATGGTCCCCAACTTTGCTAAGACGTGACCCTGGACATGGGAGTCCTCAACTTCTCTGTTTCTGTCTAAATAAAGCAGCGACTTGGGAACATTATACTTTCTTGACTCTTCTCTTGAAATAGCTAAAGGATACTTCTGATTAAGCAATATCATTGTAGTTGCCAATGGATTCGGGTCTTTTGTGCACTTAGAAGACCTCTCTATAAGACGAGTGTGGTACATTTTCCTGTCCCTTATTATGTTTAAACTTCTCTGGCCCATTCTCATTATTAATCTTGATGCTTTCAGTAGTATTTCTTTGGTACTTCTCTGTTTTTGAGTTTCCATGTCTAAAGTTTAATAAAGAAAGGATCTGTTCAACTTGCATTCATTAATTTTATGTCCAGAAGATAACGTTTGTAATATTACACAACAACGATCTATGAGATCCTTATTCAAACCTGTAATTTCAGCAGATACAGTTGATTCCAAAAAAAACTTCCTGGCCGTGTTTCCGTCGTTAGACGTCCCGCTTCCACCACTACGCGGCTTGTCAACTATTAAACCTAATCGTTCCCTAAACTGGGACTGTACATATTGTTTTTTATTTGATAACAATTGTTTATCACTATCTAGCCTAACTTGCCATTTTTTTATGTCTAATCTATATGAAAGATGAATAAAATATTCGAAGAAACGTATCCAAGAATGTAGTGGTGATAATCCAAATTGGTATCTACTCTCTATTACAGGTTTTTGTAAACATTCGTCTATTTTATTCATCTCTTTAGGGGTAGCATTACATATATAACATCTACTTGTAGATGTTTCACTTAAAGCACTACAAATTTTACCATCTACCATTGAAAGCTGCAACTTATGAGAAACGACCAATTCACGATTGTCGATCTGAATAAAAGTAGGTTGCAAACTTTCAATTTTATCCTTAAAATAAGCTTCCTCTTGCAAAGACACTGCTGTGCTTTCTTTCAAAAATTGAAATCGAATAGGACGGCAGTACCTAGTGGAAGAGGGTCGAGGATTTAAAATAAAATAAAATTTTACAATTATCTTCAGCTAATTTTACAATAATTTGAAGGGGTACATAAGATGTTACAAACAAACTACTATCTTCTAAAGTTGAATCTGAAAAAAAATGTTTGTATTCACTATGTCCAGTGCTGCCATCGAATCCCCATTTCCCAAGTAAAGAGATATTAGACAAACAATCGTCAGGAATCTGATCTAAGACCTCTTTTTGAGATTCAAGGATTCGAGAAGCTGTGTGATCAAAAAGACTTTGTAATTCAACTTCAGCTGAAGACTCGGAAACAGTTATATTAGAAGGGTAACATCTCTGTTTCGCTTTAGTAATTTGTTGGTAACATGGTTATACATTAGGAGAAATCTTACTATTAACAAAGTTTTTAATTAATAAATATATAATAATAAATAATACCTTTTAAATAATCAATGAAATCTAAGGAAAACGAATGTGATGTAAGAATATTTGTCAATTCCAACAATATTAAATAATAGTTCCAAACAGGGTCTTTATCTTCAACTAAATCTCCAACTATAAAAACAAAATTTCTTACAAGACAAAGCATTTCAGAAGCAGACATAATTATACTTTTTTTAACCAGGTGTTGATTATTTATCGGTGGCGGTGTGTTTTTTTCACTAGTACTGTATTTAAAATACTTTATCCTAGAATTCAGACGATCCAATGAGAAATATTTTTTATCAATTAGACTTTGAATGACAAGGGCCATTCCATATCTATGCACTCCTTCGGTAAGATCGTGCATCACATCACATGTAATATTTTTGTAAATATGAAAATTATTTAAACGATTCCAAACACATTGTTCTTTTATTCCTATACGATTTTCAACATGTTGATCATATTCTGAAGGTATTCGCAGATTATTCAGTTCACACAATTGTGTTTCAGATTCAGTTTTAGTAGTTAGACAAATCCTACAAAAATTTGTTGCCATAAAGCTTTCGACAAGACCCAATATGCCGTGGAGGCCTAAATTATCTCCAGATAGAGTAACTAATATAAATTTTACTGTTATGTTTTTGGTTTTCAAAGCGATATCTATGCCAACTTCCTCTAGAAACTTAAGTTCTGCAATTAACTTATTAAAAATTGCTTCATTTCCAAAATACACTCTATCGTTAGAATGAAATATTTGAGCCACAAAAATATTTTCCAACCTACTGGATTTCTCTGGAGGAATAGTTCCAATAGAAATATAAACTGCACCTAACTTATAATCGCCGGCATGGCTTCCTAGAGCATTTCCACTTTCAAAATCATCGAAATACAAAATTAAAGGAATTAGAATATTATCTTTCTCGTTTCTTATATTAGCCATTATTTCTTTCCAAATGCATCCTTGAATCATATTTCGAATCACATCGCAGTCAGTTGCATTGCTTTCATCAATAAGTATTTGTTGATAATTTAAGATGTCAGAAAGTACTCCAGGTATGTTTAAAAAAATTTTCAATGTTACCCTAAGTGGTGTCATGTAAAGCTTTCTTTCTTTAATTATCATGGTTATATCATTATTTTTGCTACGTCAATCTTTGCTAGATCCAATGGTTACTTCTACAGGAGCTACATAATATTTTTTTTCAGTTAACTGTTTCAAACGCTTATATTCTGTATCATAATCTTTCAAGATATCCGGTAATGCTAATATCATTTTTTGCACAACATCAATTCTTTTTGTGGCATCTACATGTTCGTTTTTAATTGTTTCATATATTTTTGAAGTAATGTTGTTAATTAAGTTATAAACCAAATCTATAAATGGTTGAATTAAAGATCTTGGTAAACCAATAAACCCATACATATTACATACAAATATACTTAAAAATGATTTTATTGATTTTATAAAAGATTCATTTTCAAAGTCTGTATCATTTGACTGCGATGTGTCACGAGATTGTTGATCAGTGGTACTCGGAAAAGAACTGCTGCATTCCGGTGAAATAAACTTAGTTGTACCTATTATTACTATTGTCATGAGAAATGATACTGTGATTTGAATTGTAACACATGGTTAAATGATTTATAAATCGATTTTTTTTATCATATGTCCTTTTGCAACTCGGAAAAGGACACACAAAATAATTATTTATATTATGGACTGTTTCTAAGTGAAAAATGTATTGCTTAAAATCACAAACTTTTAGGTGACAATAATTACAATTCAAATCCATGTTTGCAACATAACACGGTAAGTATATAGGTAATCAACAAATCAAGTTAACACTTGTTTATAGGTAATCAAATTTTACAGAAAAACTTTAATTGGTGATCAACATCAAAAAATATATAATTTATATTATGCTTTCCCAGTAATGTTTTACTTCAGCTAAATTTGGAGGTTCAATGATTTTGCTATTTATATTGTCCGGGTCCAGTTTCTGATAAAAAAGTTTTTGATTAACGTTATATTATTATTTTTGGTATCTTTTTTTTCTCAGCTTTAATGCTGGTTTTAAACTGCACTTACGGGGATAACCCAAGTAAGTGCAGTGTGAAGTGTATTAGTGTGGTAATTCATTCACTATCATTAATTTGCATGAACTTGCGGACTATTCTACAGGTGTTTAGTATAACTGCTTTTTGTAACCTTATATAAATGTTGTCTGGTAGATCTATTAGCTTAAGGCTATGATGGAGGTGGTTAGGTATTACGCCAGTAGTGGAGAGAACTATGGGGACTATAAGAACTTTTTCTTGTTTCCAGATTCTAGCAACTTCTTCTTTCAGTTCTGTGTATTTACTTATTTTCTCAGTTATTTATTTCTGCAAATTATGTGTGTTGGGAACTGCGATGTCTATAAGGTAGGTAGTCTTATTTATTTTATCTTGTAATGTTATATCAGGTCTATTAAAGTGAATAGTTTTGTCTGTTAGGATGGCACGGTCGTAGTACATTTTATAAAATTTATTTTCTAATATAGTTTGCGGTGTATATTTATAATAGGGAGTGTTTGTGTTATGTGTCAGTTTGTGTTTGAGTGCAAGTGATTGATGAATAATGTTAGCAACTTGATTGTGTCGGTGTGTATAATCTGTTTGTGTGATGGTTATGCATGCTCCTGTTATATGTTGAATTGTTTCAGATTGGGTGTGACATCTTCTACATTTATCGTTTATAATTTTTGGATCTTTCATTATATATTTTTGGTAGTTTTTTGTGTGTATTACTTGATCCTGTATTGCTATTATAAATCCTTCGGTTTCGGGGAATAAAGTGCCGGTCTTGAGCCACATATTTGAGGCTTTTGTGTCTATGTGTGTTTGATGTAAGTCATGAGGATGCCTTCCATGTAATACTTTTTTCTTCCACTCCTCTATTTTCTTCTTTTGCGGGTCACTATTTGTTACATTTCCGAAGTCTTTGGGTTCGTGGAGGTTTAGCGGAGTAAAGCCAAGGTCGTTTTCTACAATGGCTTTGTGCATGTCACTGGTCTGGGCTTTCTTCAGGAAAAATGAAATTAAGGTCTCTATTTGATTCATCCATAAATGGTGTATGTCTATCAGCCCTCTGCCTCCGTCATATCTTTTGATGGTGAGTCTCTGTACTGCAGATTTGGGGTGTAAGTTATTGTGTTTGGTGAGTGAGGTACGCGTAGAACGTTCTATTCGTTCAATGTCAGTGTTACTCCATTTTATAATTCCAAATGAGTAAGTTAATATGGGTATTGCGTAGGTGTTTATTGCTTTAATTAGGTTTTTTCCTGTAAGCTGGGTTTTGCAGATAGTATTAATTCTCTTTCTGTATTCGGTGGTAATATTTTCTTTAATTCCTGAATGGTCTAGTCCTTTTAATTGTTGAAAACCTAAGTACTTGTATAGCTCATTTGGTTCCATCGCTGTGATTGTGTCGGTGTAATTAATTGTATGATTGCCAGGTCGGATTTTGCCTTTAATTATATTAACAGTTCTACATTTATCGAGTCCAAAGTGCATGTTTATATCTTTACTAAAATCTGTAGTCGTTTTGATGAGAGTTTTCATTTCCTTGTCATTTCTAGTGTATAATTTGATATCGTCCATATATATAAGATGTGACATTTTTATTTCAGTATTATTATATTTCATACAATATCCGACCTGATCATGACGCAATTGGTAGGACAGGGGGTTTAAGGCAAGACAGAACCACAGGGGACTCAGAGAATCACCTTGGAATATTCCTTTTTTAATAGCTATTTCTCGGGATACTAAATTATTATTATTTGGGCAATTTAAATGTAGTGTTGTTTTACAGAATATCATAGTGTTTTTTAAGAAATTAATTATTGTGGGGTTAATCTTGTAAATATCTAATATTTTTAGTAGCCAAGAGTGTGGGACACTGTCAAAGGCTTTTTGATAATCAGTATAAGTACAATGTAAATTTCTATTTTTTGTTATAGCATGTTTCATTATAGTTGAGTCTATGATAAGTTGTTCTCTGCATCCCATGTGGCCCCGCCTACATCCCTTTTGTTCTTCATCTATAATTTTATTTTTCTCTATGTGTATATTTATTTTCTGTGTAATAACGGAAGTAATTATTTTGTATATGGTTGGTAAACAAGTAATTGGTCTGTACTGTGATGGCTTTTCTGTAAATTTGGTTTTAGGTAACATATAAGTTATACCAGTAGCTATAAATTCAGGTATGTTTTGTCTTCCTTTTATAATTTCTTCAATATTTTTAGCCAATGAACTGTGGGCAAAAGTGAGTCTTTTATACCAGAAGTTGTGAATTTTATCTATACCCGGGCATTTCCAATTGTGTAATCTACTTGTCATGTTTCTTATATCTTGTTCACATATATCAATCTCTTCCATAGTTTCAATGCACACCTTTCTTCTTCATCTGCTATCCACTTAGCTTGATAATTATGAGTCACCTCATTTTCCCAAATACCTGACCAGTATTCTTCCAGTTGTGCTATTGTTGGTATTTCTGAATTCGAGACATCATGTGTAGTTTGTGGTTTTTTTAAATTTCTATAAAATTGTTTTTCGTTCCTAGCAAATACATTATTTTGGTTCTTTCGGTCTTGTGCTTTTTTATATCTTTTTAGTCGATGAGCTTTAAGTGATAGTTTTTGTTTGAGAGTATCCAGGATTTCCTCGGGTTTTTTGTTATTGTTTTCGTGTCTCGTATGTATGGCAACAGTTCTCATTAGAATTCCAAATCTTTCTACTACTTTTCTAGACCTATTGTTATTAATATATTGAGTAACTTTACCTATGTCTGCTCTTAATAGTTCGATATCTTTTTCTAATCTATACTGCCATGCAGGTTTGTTTTCTCTTTTTTTTTGTTGACTATCTGACTGTAGTGTGACTTTGTATTTTAAGGTTTCTGTGATAGTTAGTGCCGCGCAGTATATAATATTATTTAAATCTGTAAGTGTTGTGCAAGCAGAAATGTGATTTGATAGTATGCTATCGTTAAACAGATTTATCAGTTGCGCCAATTTGGGGCTGTGACTTAGCTTTGGTAATTTAGGTCTAACTGCAGGATTCATACCTGAATATAATGTAAAATGAGTGCAAAATTTATCAACTATTTCCTGAGTGTTTTCTAGGTAAGAAAGTTGGGGACTTTTAGGTTGGGTAATTATATTTTCTGGGTGGATATTGGAGGTAAGTGTCAATTGGCTTTCATAGGATGGAGTTCTACAGGTATGTGTATGTTCTATGTTTGAGTCTGGTATCTGAAGTGATTGAGTTGGGGCGGGTGCAATTTCAGGTGTTTGTGAGTGTGCTTCTTCTTCTTGTAATTGTAATTTTACTTCGTCTTTCAACCGGGATAGTACTTCTTGAGATAATAACTTATTTCTTTCTATTGCTCTTTTTTGGTCTGAAACTCTTTGTGCAGATACTTTAATATTTGGGTATTTAATCGAAAATTGTTCGTGTAGTTTTTTCCTGTATACTGTCATGTCTGTCTCTAATTTGGTGGTGTGATAGTATGTTCGCATGATAAATAGGTTTACGTCATTAGTCCATTTCATACGAACTCTAATCTTCCCAGCTTTGGTGGACGCAGGCAAAAAGGCATTGGCCTCCTGCGCAACATCCAAAGCAGGGCTTGGTGTACCTAAACGGTCTGAGGATGATGGTGATGATTGTACTGAAGGATTATAATATGATACTGTACTAGGGCTGTATGGTTCATCAATGCTATTTACTCTACTACTATTGGAATGGTCGGCTGTAATATATTCAGGTTGTAAACCCCCGGTGGGAGCCCGCCTGCTCAACTCCTCACCGCTGACGGATCGTATGCTGAAACACCCAGCGTCAGCTCCGGGTGCGCCCCGGCGATCACCCCCGGGAAGCGGTCCTCTCATATTCCTTTTTGAACGAGTCTCCATATTAAATGGGTTACCATTTCCATGTTAGCCACGCCAGTAAATTTCGTGTGTCCGCCCCCTACGTGAATCAGATGTTCGACTCGGACATCTGATTCACGTATTATTATTATTTCCATTTTTATTACATTTCAAATACATACAAAATCATATTTCTAAACATTACATTTTTACAATATAAAGTATAAAAAATTATAACATTTAAAAATACAAAAATGCAGTTCCCCATCGGTAGCAAGATCACGGTCCCGGCTACCGGTGGTTAAGGATCCAGAGACAGGAACCTCCTCACTATACGCGCCGTGTCCAGAAGTACCGCCTTCTGCATCTGACTCTTGACCCAACCACCTAGCGCGAGCCTCTTAAGATGTTTATCGAGGCTCTTGGCTATCAAGCCATGGGCAGATATAACTATCGGAACAATAATTGCTGAATCGATGTCCCACATGTCAACAATCTCGTGAGCTAAATCAAGATATTTGTTTTCTTTATCTTTTTCGGCTTTCACAAGGTTGTCGTCATGAGGAACAGCGATGTCAACAATTATTGCGCGGCGTTCATGTCGATCTATTAATACAATATCAGGCTTATTTGCTACAATAGTCCTGTCTGTAATGATAGATCGATCCCAATACAATGTGGCATGGCTATTTTCGAGAACCTGTTCTGGCGCATATCTATAGTACGGCACCTCTGATGCTACAAGATTGTATTTCAAAGCAAGTTGTTGGTGTATTATCCTGGCCACTAGGTTATGTCTGTGCAAATACTCGCCGTTTGCGAGACGAGAACAGCCGGAGATTATATGTCTGAGGGATTCACCCGGGCGATGGCACGCTCGGCAAACATCCACTGTGCCATCCTTCAGAATAAACCTCCGGTAGTTATTCGTCATCACCACTTCATCGGTAATTGCACAGACAAAACCTTCGGTTTCACCAAAAAGGTCACCGAAACGGAGCCAGGAAACTGAGGCTAGTAAATCTACGTCGGGCCCATGGAGAGCTCGGTAGAATCTGCCGTGTAACTCCTTGCTTTGCCACACAACGTTGCGGTCCAGAGTACTAAGAACTATAGGTTTGCGCCAGTTTTCTTTAGCTAAAAATAGAGGAGTTTATTATTATTATTATTATACTATACGATATTATTATATATAATATCGTATAGTATATTATATATTATATATTATTATTTATTATTATATATTATACGATATTTTGTTCTTTTAAGTTTCTCAGCATAAGCTGGTGATGAACATTAAATAGGCTACGGGCTGCATGCACCAAGTAACCTATTTAGTTATTATTATGAGCTGTATCGTTATCATTTTGTAAAAACCGGCGAACTATTCTACAAGTGTTTAATATTGCTGCTTTCTGCATGGTGACATAACAATTTTCTGGGAGATCTAATGTCTTGAGGCTGTGGAGTAAATGTTGTGGAATTACGCCTGTGCTGGAGAGCACCAGTGGGACAATGTGTACTTTGTTTAAATTCCATATTCTCATTATTTCTTCTTTAAGTTCTGAATATTTATGAATTTTCTCTGAAATTGTTTTTTGAAGATTGTGTGTTCCAGGAATTGCTATATCAATTAAATAGGATATTTTTTTTTTCCTTTGTCTACTAAGGTAATATCAGGTCTATTGCAGTGAATAGTTTTGTCCGTTAAAATGGCTCTATCGAAGTATATTTTGTAGCTGGAGTTCTCCAGCACAGGTTTTGGCTTGTATTCGTAGTATGGTGTTAATTTGTCAGGGAGCAATTTATGTTTAATGGCTAATTTTAGATGTACGTAATGAGCAACCTGGTTGTGGCGATGGGTATAATCATTTTGTGTGAGCATGGAGCATCCGTTTATTATATGTTGTATAGTCTCTGGTTGTCTATTACACTTTCTACATTTATCGTCGTCAGAACCAACTGTTTTCAGAATGAATTTTTTATAATTTTTGGTATTGATGATCTGGTCTTGTATCGCAATTAAGAAGCCTTCTGTCTCAGGGAATAAATAACCTATCTGAAGCCATTTGTTGGATGCGTCTAAGTTAATGTGGGTTTGTTCTATATCACTTATGTGTCTGCCATGAAGTTGTTTCTTCCGCCAACCATCAAGCTTTTCAACTTCAAAGTCTTTTTTGCATTTAAATATTCTGTCAGTTAAATTGAGATTTAACGGTGTGTAATTGTTATCTTCTTTGACTATGGCTAAGTGTAATGGACTTTCGTTGGATTTAGTGTAAATGAAATTTCTTAGGTTTTCAACCTGGTTACTATACAAACATTTAATATCAATCAAGCCTCGGCCGCCTTGCTTTCGCTTGATTGACATTCTTTCAACTGCAGACTTAGGGTGCAAAAAGTTATGCCTAGTTAGTGTAGTTCGTGTCTTTACTTCTAAGTTAGAAATATCGGTATTGGTCCACTTAATGACTCCAAATGTATATGTTAGTACCGGTATCGCGAAAGTGTTTATAGCTTTAAAAAGATTTTTCGAATTTAACTGCTTTTTACTTAATAAATTAATTCTTCTTGTATATTCTTTGGTCAGTTCTCTCTTAATTTCTGTGTGATTTATGAACTTATTTTGATTAATCCCTAAGTATTTATATAAATCTGTACTCTCCATATGTTTTATATTAAAATCTTCGTAGATATTACAATTACCTTTCACAACCTTTCCTCTATGTATATGTAAGGTTTTACATTTATCCAGTCCAAACGACATGTTAATATCTTCACTAAAGGAGGATGCAATTTCTATTAAAGTTTTCATATCTTTTTCTTTCCTGGCGTACAGTTTTATATCATCCATATAAAGTAAATGTGTTACGGATATATCTTTGGTTAAATTGTATCCACAATTTGTTTGGTTCAGGAGGCTAGAAAGTGGGTTGAGCGCGAGACAAAACCATAAAGGACTAAGTGAGTCACCTTGAAAAATACCGTTTTTAATGTATATATCGTTTGTTGCTATTTTTGTATTTGCAAGGTGTAATAGGAGTGAAGTTCTCCATTGCGTCATGGTGTTTTCCAAGAAAGTTATAATGGAAGGATTAATTTTGTAAATCTGCAAAATTCTTATCAGCCAGGAATGAGGTACGCTGTCGAAAGCTTTTTTGTAATCTATGTAAGATATATGTATATTTTTCTTGTTACTGTTTGTCTGTTTTAAAATTACTGAGTCAATTATTAGTTGTTCTTTGCATCCTTTATGGTTTTGCCTGCATCCCTTTTGTTCTATAGCTAAAACTTTGTTGCACTCTATATGTTTATTGATTTTATTAGTAATACATGCTGTTATTATCTTGTATAGAGTTGTTAAACACGTTATAGGTCTGTATTGAGACGGATCTGAAGTGTTAGTGCTCTTTGGTAGCATGTAAGTTATACCTTTTGCGAAGAAATCGGGCAAAACTGCATCTCCTTTTATAATATCTGTACATTTATTTGCTAGTTTATCATGAAGAATAACAAACTTTTTGTACCAAAAGTTATGTATTCCATCTATACCCGCCGCCTTCCAGTTTTTGGTTTTTCTTAGTACTATTTCTAAATCCTGCTTACTAATATTTACAAATTCCATTTCTGGTAACTGCTCCCATTTTTTATCTTCTGCTTTAATCCATTTAGCATTATAGTTATAATTTCTTTCTGTCTGCCATAAATCTGACCAATAGTTTTCAAGGTCTTCTTTTAGATTTGAATTATGTTCTATGTCCTCTGCATGTTTATTATTATTCGTTATCAGAGATCTATAAAATACTTTCTCATTTGATACAAAAAGTTTGTTATGTTCTTTTCTTTTTAATGATTTTAAGTATCGTGCTAACCTGTGTGATTTTCAGGCGAGTTTCTGTTTAAGTGTGTCCAATACATCTTCGGGTCTTTTATTGTAATTTTCATGCGTAGAGTGTACTTTATTTTTATTCAATATTATTTATACTTTCTTAACAAGGTTCCTAGACCTATTATTACCTACATATTGCGTTAATCTTCCTATATCAGATCTTAAAGCTAAAATATCACGTTCTAATCTTTCTTGCCACTGTGGTTTTTCATTTCTCTTTATAGAATTATTTTTACTATTATGTGTTATCTTGTATCCTAAATGTGTACAAATGACTACTGCGCTACAGTAGACAAGTGTGTGAATTTGCGAAATATCTTTATCTCCATTGCAAAATTTATTTAATATGTGAGTGTTAAATACATTTACTAACTTGTACAGTTTTTTGTTTTCTTTTAATTTTGGTAAGCGAGGTCTTGTTTCTGGGTGGATATCTGAGTATTTGTCTATTGCACTGTTAAGTTCCCGTAAGAGTGTATTTGGTAAACTATCTTCACTTACATCAGTATCAGGACTCATATCTATGTCTATTGACGGTTGTGGATCTATTTGAGGTTGCATATACATTGGGAGTGGTAAAAGTGAGGTCTGTATGAGGTCACCTGGTGTACCATTTGGTTGTAAGTCGTTGTGTATGTTGGAGTGTGAGTGATTATCACGTAATTCTTTTTCTAGTTCTGTCTTTACTTCTTCTCTTATAGCTTTAAGCCTATTAAGAGTAATATACTTGTTCGTTAAAATTAGTCTTCTCTGGTCAGCGACTCTTTGTTCGGTTATGTGCTTAAGATGAGGAAATTCTTTAATGAAGGTCTGGTGTAAAATATGCCTGTATGCTGTGCAGTTGGTTTCCAGTTGCGTAATTTTGTAATAAGTTCTTATAATAGCTTCATTATGCTGAGTCGTCCATTTCATACGGATGGGTTGTGTGATCGGTTGTGTGTTTAGTTGTGTGTTGTGAAAGGCATTGAATCTAATGTGGAGATTTTGGATGTCTGTTTTTACTTCTGCGTAAATGTTGTTAATTTCTTCTTGAGTCAGTAGTTTATTGTTTATTATTGCACGTCGTTGATCTCCTAATCTTTGACGAGAAACGTTTTTCATTTCTGGAAACTTTTCTATGAATTTGTTGTGTAAAGGTAAGAGATAATTTTTTGTGTCAGTTTCTAAATGGGTGATTTGGTAGTAAGTGCGCATTATAAATTTATTTGCTTCGGTACTCCATTTCATACGCACTTTACTTCTAGGTTTAGTGCTGCCAGTTGTGGGCACAGGAAAAATTGCATGAGCATCCTGTGCAACATAAATTGGCATAGATGATACTGTGGAAGAGCGGGAAGATGAATGTCCTAAAGAATATGAATGTGGTGAGGAATTTGGTGACTGGAATAGACTTTGTGTGGATGAGAAGGGTGACGGTGTCCGTGTGGAGATAGGAGTTTGTGGTGAGAGGTCGTGGCATGCAACAGTACTAGACTGGGCATGGTTATGCGATACGTTGCTCCCCCCAGAATACGTGGAGCAGCTCGAGCTTGTGGGCTCGAGGCGGGATTCTCCCTCTTGGGTACCCGCCTGGGGTATTACTCTATTTCTTAGGCGCATCGCATTGTTTTTTTTACTATAGCTCCGTTGGTCATTGGTATGTATGAAGCTTAAAGCTGCCAATGTCCGCCCCTCACGTGGCATCTGATGGTCGAGCCGGACGTGGAGATAGATTTATGAGGGGCATATTATTATTAATATTATTATTACAATTATTATTAATATTTTTATTACATTTCAAATACATACAAAATCATATTTCTAAACATTACATTTTTACAATATAAAACATTAAAAAATATAACATTTAAAAATACTTAAAATTTATTAATATTATTATTACAATTATTAAATATAATTGTTTTTGCAAGGATGTATTCTTTATGCCACAAATTAATAAATCTTTGATGAGATCTTCTTTCATGCTTCCTAATTCACAGGACTGTGAAAGATTTTTTAAAGCCACGGCATATTGCTCATATGTCTCATTTTCATTTTGTTTTCTGTTCAAGAATTTAAATCGTTCGTAGGTTACATTTCTTTTGGGTATAAAATGTTCATCAAAATATCTAAGTACCGTATCTATCACTCGTATCTATAGTCAAGTCAAAGTAATTACTTGAGTAAAAGTCATTACTTAAGTTGTCATTTTTAAACAATAAACAAGAATTTGAATGAAGTAAGAACTGTCTAAAGTAAGAATACTCCGTCAAGCAATAGTCGCCAATTTCATTACTTAAGTAACATACAGTGCTCAGTTAACGTAAGTTTAGTAACTTTCTAGGTTATTTTACGTCGGCTTGTGGTATTATTTACGTTGTGTTGTGCAAAATAAAAGTTTTCGCATCATAATGGATCGTATAGATTCATTATTTGCAAGTTTGGATAATTTAACTGCCGATCCATTGGAAGAAGTAGAAAATAATATTCGTTTAATTGAACCCAGAGTATCCAAAATTTATTTTCGTGATAAAGACCCTCTACGAGAATATACTGAACTAGATTTTAAGAAGAGATTTCGTTTTGGAAAGAATGTTGTTATGAATGTGATATTACCATTGATTATCAATAATATTCGGTATGAAACACAAAGAGGTCTTCCTATATCCCCGGAATGTCAACTTCTCACAGCATTAAGGTTCTATGCTACAGGGAACTTCCAAACCGTAAGTGGAGACCTCATACATATATCCCAATCAACCGTTTGTAACATTGTACAAAAAGTAAGTCGCGCCTTAGCTCTCCAAATGCATAACTTCATTAATTTTCCAAGGTCAGATAGACAGATAAAAAGAGTGCAGGATGATTTTGAATTTATTGGATGTATAGGAAGATATAGTGGCCTGAAAAATATTGTTGGAGCGTTGGATTGCACCCATATAAAAATATCCAAACCACGAGGAATAGAACATACCGAACAATACCGAAACAGGAAAGGCTACTTTTCTCTAAATGTTCAAGTTGTAGGTGGCCCATATTTGAAAATATTTGATATAGTCGTCCGTTGGGCTGGAAGTACTCATGATAGTCGGATTTTTCGAAATTCTATGCTAAATATCAAATTACAGAATAATGAAATTAAAGGCATGTTAGTTGCCGATGCAGGTTACTCATGCACAAGACATTTACTTACTCCAATATCTAATCCCTCAAGTCCTGCTGAAGAAAGATACAATAAGGCCCAGATCAAGACTCGAAACACAATCGAGCGATTATTTGGGGTATGGAAGCGGAGGTTTCCATGTTTACAAAAAGGTATGGCTACAAAACTAAGGAACACGGCTAACATTATAGTAGCTTGTGCAGTCTTGCATAATATAGCTATAGAAACAAATGACTCCATTGATGATTTAGAAATACAAACAGACGTAGATGAGATTTCAAGCACAGCGACTACTCTTGGAACCAGTGATGGCATGGTTCTTCGGGCTAATATTATTGCAAGAGATTTCTCCTAATAAACTTACAGCTTAGTAAATACCATTTCATAATTATAAGAAGTGAAAAACTATTATGTGATTAAAAATTTATTAAGTAAATTAAATTAAAGCCTTATTCTAATAATTGTCTTTCCTTGATTTTTAATTCGATAGCCCACATTTTTTCTTTATGTTCTCTTTCCATAATTTTTATTTTCAATTCTTCCTTATGTATTTCTTGCTGGTGTTTGAGTTCCTCTTCTAATATTTTTATTTTTAATAAATCTATTTTATTTATATATTTTTCTCCGAAACTACTTTTTTTTATTGGGGTTTTCATTTCAAAATGTTGCTTATTATTCTTTAAATTATCCTCGGATATGCACTGTGTAGATGTACTTGCTTGTGGCACGGTGATGACTTTTATGCTTTCATCAGGTAAATCAGGTATGTCAACATAACAGTTGCTATTCTTGCTCCATGCCTTATCATTTTCATCCCCAAGTATCACCAATGAACCTATAAATAAAATAAAAAATATATATATTTAGTTTCAAAAACTTCATCATCATCCCCACCGAGGGGCTTTTGCCTACTCCATTAGGGGCAATTAGGCCTGAGTCAACCGCGCTGGCCAAGTGCAGTTTTTCAAGAGCAAGTTTTTATGCAAGAGTTTATTCATTCATTGCATTACAAGTGTGAAATGAATTTACACATTGTTAAGGTGATGCAATCAGGTAAGTATAGAGAAGGGCAGGCATGTAATTTTACTAATCACAACTTTTTATTTTTATTTTAATTAGATATCTGTTTATAAATGAAATAAAATATAAATACCATTAATGTCGCTATCCACATCCACTTGCACATTTGTTAAAATATTTTTATCAATATCCATGACTTTTGCGTCGATGGGATTCATGTCATCCACTAATGGGCCTCCACCAGTCATGAACCTTACATTTTCTTTGGTTTTAGCCTCTCTTGCCTTGGCTTTCATGTTATACCATAATTTAAGAAGTTGTTTTGTTGCTGCCTGTAATAAAAAAGCACACCATGAATTAGGTTTAAAAAATACAGAACAATAGAACGCAAAGATAGATTTAATTTAACATAATTATAATATGATTATGAACTATGCTTATGTTATTTTTCGATATGTACCTAGGTACTTAACTTCAAATCACGAAACGATATTTCCTTATAATACATAAACACATAAATGTACTAAATGGACGTTTTAGAAAATATCAGAAAACTGTCCAGAGTCCAAGTAACTAAATAATATCACGTGGTATTTTAGCAAGTTAGATAGGTATATTTTTGGTATTAAAAAAAACGTAAATCATACTCATACGGCTGTACTTACTTTTTGAGTAACAATTGGAGATGAATTAAATTCATTTCTTATATTATCCCAGCAATTCTTCTTCCTTATAGCACTATTTGCGTTAGTCTTTTTACACGATAGTATCTCATCGTATTTTTGGATTATATTTAAAAATAAATCCTTTTCTAGTGACGAAAAAGGCTTTTTTCTCTCAATATCACTCATTTTTATACAATACTTTTAATCAGAATCAATTTATGTTGTACACTAACATCAGAACTTTGAACAGAATAAAATAAACGTAGATTTGAAATGACAGACATGACAGATTCATGCGTTCCGATTTACGCAAACTTGTAATGAATTATTCTCATGTATATTTTATTTTCGAACATCATACCAATCACAATTATACAAAAAATCATTCACGATAAATATACATTGATTGGATATATATTTTTTAAGGATATAATACCAGGTTTTTGTTAAAATTAATATATTTTTTACAACTTGAAATTGAACACGGAACGTAAGATTGCATCATTGCCAACCTAAGCTAATTGTAAGTCGAAAGTATTACTCGTTACTTTTCTCAAGTAAGTAATGACGAGTACTTGACTATGAAACATATTTTTTAGCTCATTAAGAGTTTTCTCAAGTAATTGCTTGATTAAGAAATTACTAAGAAACAAGTAATGACTTGATTATAGATACGAGGGTTAGTCTTGTGGCTTCTGAGAAAATGACTCGTAAATTGTATTAACCTTCATACGGTCTTCAAAATGACCAACGTCAACGGGCCTCGGGTCTAATTTGACCCGTACAGTATATTGCGTATATTTATGTCAAACAATTACGTAGCGAATATTATTTAGGTTTATATTTTAATACATTTATTTACCCACAATGAAAACAATAGTAATATAGTATAATTTTTATTAGAATTAATTAATTTTTTAACATATATACCACTTTTAGTTGCTACCCGCATAGTACTACATTACTCTGTGTTACCTAAATAAAATAATATTCAAAATAAAAAAAATATCAGTTATTACATTGAGAACACAAAGTAATCGTTTTAGAATGCTGTTTACATATAAGTTTTTTGCATGTGAGGCAAACCAATCCTGTTTTATTATCTGTATTTACACACAATTGACATCGGCCTCTCTTGGTTGTTTTTTTCTGTGTATTCTTTTCAGACTGGGACAAGGTTGATGGTTGTGGATCGTTTTGTGACGAATCTCGTATACTTTTTGCAATTTCCAGTGAAAAAGACGATCGAGGCAATGTTTGCCGTTTTTTCACATAGGGAGTAATAAGCTGCATACCCAGATTTTCTAAGAAGTAACGGCGCTTAGCAAGGTTGCCTTCTTTCCAGGCATGATTAGCAGATGTGAATAAAACTAAGCATTATAAGCTGATATATCAACCATATTACTGAACACCACTTGAGGCCATCGTTTAGTCTTTCTTCTACAAGTATAACATGATACAGATTTATCCAATGTATCCACACCTCCTTTACATTTGTTATAGTCTAGTATTATTACTGGTTTCTTATCTGTGCGATTACTAACTTCTGAGTCATGATCCAATGTAAACGTAGTATATTATATACTCATTGATCCAATGTGCTTAGAAGATTTACAGATTTATTTTTTTAGGGATATAAGACACGAGAGTAGTATCCTTGGTAAAAGCAAAGTTTGATGAAAAAATCGGTCTACCTTTTATGTTCACAAATTCTGGTGGTAATTCAGGTTTGTTTTTACGTATAGTTCCTACTAGTGTAATTTGTTTTTCCAGTAATTTCTGTCCCAGTTGATGCGACGTGAAAAAATTATCTGCTATAAGATTGTGGCCCTTTAGCCCCACAGACAACTCAAGAACCACACGCAGACCTTGATTCCTTTCAGGAACACTTCCGATATCTTTGCCTGTATAGGGTTGAATATTCCATGCATAACTTGTTGCAGAATCACATAGAATCCAGAATTTTATGCCATACTTTGCCGGTTTTGACGGCATATATTGCCGAAATGGGCACCTTCCTCTGAATGCTACTAACTGTTCATCTACAGTTACATTTTGAGAAGGATTATAAAGTTTCGGTAATATATCAACCCACTTATTCCATAGCTCGCGAATCGGAGCAAATTTATCTAAAAAACGCCTTTCGCTTCTAGTTTCTCTGTTATCAAACATTATAACTCTTGATATTTTCTTGAACGTCTTCAGTGACATGGTCGCTGCAAATATGGGTCTACCTTTTTTAGAATCCCACAGACTTTCAGTACTTTCGTTATTTGATCGAAACACACCAGCTAACAAAAGTAAACCAATAAACGAGAACAATTCAGTACTGTCAATATCAGTCCATTCTTAATCAAAAACACGTCTTCCCTCAATATTTGTATAATTCAAAATAATGTGTACCAGTGGAGGTGGAAAAAATAATTCGAAACTTGACAATTCTACTTTAGTGATTCTCGATGAAGAATAACGCGTCAATCCTGGCATCATATTGATAATATTTTCCCTCGAAATTCTTCCGTGACTGCTCCCAAACGGTTTTTTACAGTAAGTTATTTGAGCATTTTTTGACAACATTCTTTCAGAAGGAACAAATGTAATTTCACTCTCACTAGAACTACTGCTAGATGTATCAGCATTCTCCACATGATCTTCCAATTCAGAACACGATTCTTCCTCATCAGACACCTCGTTCAAAAAGTTTTCAATTTCACTGTCATTCATTTTCAAATACGTGATAATTACTCGATTGTGAAACACTGACTGACGCTCTATTCATTCAATATTTACTATGAAACTAAAGTCGGGTGTGAGTAAAACAATGCAAGCATTATACAATAAACAGTGGGTAACTCGATTCCAAAAGTAAACACACGGCAATCGTTCTATACTTAATGGTCAAATGTGACCCGAAGGCCATTAGAGTAAAATAATTTATAAGTTGAAAAATATAATTTATTTTTATAAAACAGTGACATATTTATATTAAGCTAAAAACTTTAAACAAAGTCATAGAATATCAACTGTCAAAACAAAATACTTAAAAAGTAATCTTTGTTTTAATCCTGAAATGGGTCAAAAATGACCCGAAGACCGTATGAAGGTTAAGGTTATCACCGCCAGCATGGAGTAATATGGCAATTTTTCTTTTATCGGATATTTCATCAAAATATGCCGATATATAATTTAAGAATCTGTTTCTAAATTTCTTCCATTGTGTTGCCGAATCCGAACACTCTGTTACATTAAGGGCCTGTTTCACAATCGATAAGTAAGTCTTAAGTAGCTTATTTCGCAGATCATTTGACAGTTGTAATATGAAATATATGTCAATTGAACTGCAAAGTAACTTCGAACTTACTTGTCGATTGTGAAACAGGCCCTAAATGGCTCCATCATCGTAGAATTAACAGATGCGTGCGCCGCCATTTTTTTATGACGATCTTTCTTACATTTACAAATTACTATCAGTTTCCGATTTTCACTGTTTACAAACTTCTTATACGTACAAACTTCATTATTTAATTTTGTTTTACCGCTGTCACCATGTTTTGTATTTATAATTGGAAATAAAAGATAAAGGCGTCCTTAGTTTAAAATCACTGTATTCCAAGAGGTTTTTGATACACACATACCATAGACAGAAGACATAAGTCATAGACATTAACAAGTACTATAGATTATACAACATGGGTGATTGAAATGGCTTCCAGGAGGCTTACTATCAGCATAGAAGAAACAATGTCTAAACCGGGCAGTTCAAAAGCAGGCCTTAAACAGAATTGTTTAGATTGGTACCATGACGCTTTTTAAGGTGAACGGTTAAAACATTGTTTTCCTACAAGGTGAATGGTTATGATTGTCTCTGGCCTGTTAGTTATGACGCAATGCACAAACGAGAAAGAGCTATACGAAGTGTATAAGAATGTCTCTTTCTCACTCGTGTCGTTCGAATACTACTAAAAATTACTTTACCGGGACTTATCGGTTATTTTGTTTCGTGAATTATTTAAATTGTAACATAATAATATAATAAATTGATTATTTTTAAATGGCGTTTTATATTAATTCCTACTACTACAATAATAAAGATCTCTTGTAACTGGCTGTTCGCAAACTGTTTATATAAAATTACAGATCATAAACCTTTTTTGACGTGTTTTTGAACGTGTTGTGAAGTTTACGGAGACAAAAAAAGTTACAAAAAACTTTGTAAACTATTTCAAATTTTCAAGTGCCTAAACCATGCTCAAAACTATGAATTTAGTTTCAAATAGAACTTAGCTTCCCTTAAGGGCACAAGTGTTTTGTTTTTGTTGTTATTCTTTTTAATTTCAAGAATTTAAGTAACGTGCAACAATGTCGTAAGTATTTGCGTGTATTTTTGTTTGTTTTTTAATGTTTGTAAGTACATTTGTTTGTTTGTATACCTAACATTTAATTGTTTATTTTATGAAATAAAATTAAATTGAATTTACGACTAAAGCAGCAAGTGGTTCGATTTCCGCTCTAAGTATTTTTTTTGAGTGATAAACAATAACATTTACTCATAAGCTCTTTCAGTGTAGTTTTTGATTGATATTTTATATTAATCTCTAATATCTAAATTTATAGTAAATATACAACCGTGTTTTCTTATTAGGTAATATATATTATAGATTTTTAGTTTTGCACAATGTAGGCAATGTAATTAGGGATTTTGTCGGTAATTAACAATAGCATTTAATATTTTTCAGAAGCAGTCAACAAACAAGAAGGCGCGTAACCTATACCCAGCTGCAAATTTTGTGGGAGTTTTTAAATGATCATAGAGACATTGCAGTTGGGTATAATAAATCGGCACAAGCACGCGACCACTCCAAGCGGATGTGGGAGAGAGCAGCAGCTCAAATGAATTCTGCAGGAGAAGGTGCCGTCAAATCAGGGCCTGAGTGGTCTAAAGTATGTATTGAATGTAATATTAGTGATGTTATTTTATTTATTCATTTGAAACTTATTTCATTTTTAATTTTTTCAGTATTGGATAGATCTCAAAGCAAAAATAAAGCGAAAAAATAGACTAGTCAGAGATGCTCGAAGTGGGACTGGTGGGGGTCCCTCTACTGAAGAGCTCTCTGACATAGAACTAAAATTTTTGCAACTATTAGGCAGTGATTATGGTTCGGGTCTGCCTGGCGTTCAAGTATTGCCCGTTATTGAAGTAAGTTGCACTCTATGTTCTTATTTTTATCTACAACCTATAATAAATTATAATTGTAATATCCTCTTTAGTACTTACATAATATTATTTTCTTTCAGGAACTTGAATCTAGGGTCGACTCTGTTCCCCAACCATCAACTGATGGAACAGAGGAACCAATTTATTTGGACATAAATTTTGATGATTTTGTAAGTAGATTTCTTTAATTTTATCCATATTAATTTTCAAAAAACAGGTTTGTACTATGAGCATTAAGTAACCTGCCAATTTAAATACTTTTTAGGAAAACAATGCTGAAAGTGAGGGACCAGTTCCAGAGGCAGGACCATCTATTGTCGCAGACCCAGGAACAGCCTCAGTCCCAGTTCTAGTGACATCCCCACATGAGTCACTGGAACCAATAGAGAATATTCAATCAAGGCCTGCCACAGCCAGTGACAATGTGAGGCAAAGACGCCGAACGCGCCAAAGGCGTCTAACTGCTGCAGAAGCTAGGGAGCGGCTTGTTGTAGCTTCAGAGACGCGGGCACAGGCTGAATTGGCCACAAGCAACCACATCGCACGGGCCTTGAATATTCTCAGTGACATGACTGAGACATTAAAAAGAATAGAAAGAAAGTAAGTGACACATATTAAATTTATTTCCAATAAGTTGTAAAATAACAAAGAATAAATATTTTTAACCTTATTACAAATAATTACAATTTTACTAATAACATTAGGTCATAATAAGAGGTATAACGATTTTATATACATTAGCAAATTCACAACTTAAACATTATGTTAATAAAAAATATTAGTAGATACTTCCTTAAGACAAACAAAGTGTGTAATTAAGAAGTAAGATAGAAATATGAAAATTTAGAAACATTGTGTACAAGTTGTGTCCTTCTAGTTCTCATTTTTAACTTATATGCCTATTATGATATTGTTAGGTGATAAATACTTTACAATACTTAGGGCCGATTTTTCAATAGCCGATTTTTCAATATAATATTAAAAGAATATTCATAACTACTTAAATACAAAATCATAAAAAGTCTATTCAATTATTAACAAAGGAAGTATGTATTTAATAACTAATATAGGATTTTAAATATCAGCATTGTAAATGAATTTTTAACTTAAATATTATGTTAGTTGAAAAAATATTCATTCCTTAAAGACAAAATTAGAAAAACTAATTCAATAAATAACAAAAGAACTGTGTTTGTATTTATGAAGTAACATAGAAATAAAAATGTTTAAAAAACATACTGTACGGTAGATACTGTAAAAAAGTGCAGTATCTACCTGTGTATTACTTAAATATTATGATATACCTAAATGATATTAAGTAACAAATATATTACATTACATAGTTTATAGGAATATTCATAACTACTTAAATGCAAAATCATAAAAAAATTCTAGTATTAACAAATAAAGTATGTATTTAATAAGTAGAATTTTATTATAAATATCAGAGAATAAACGTAATTTACCTTAAGTATTTAAATACAAGATCGTAAAAACTATAAGGGACACTAAAATAAAATTTTTATAAATACATTTTTCTATACACTAAATAATAAATCTTATATTTTAGGTGGCCCGGCGCAGCTCCCACAGACGACTAACAAGATCACGCCGTGTGGCAAGACCTATCTGCAGCTCGGTATTTTGACGGCTCTCATTTATATGTTGTGATGCTGCAGGTTGCATGAATGCCTCATGTTGTGCCTCTTCCTCGGACAGTTCCGGTACTGGTAAATTAGCGGCATTACAAAGATTGTGTAAAATCACACATGCATTTGTGATCGATCCAGCCATTTGTGGCTGGTAATGCAACACTCTATGAACCAGCAGACATCTAAAGCGGGCTTTAAGAACGCCAATTGTCCTCTCTATTATATTTCTCGTTTGAACATGGCGTTCTGTATAATACGCTTCTGGTGAGTTGGGCTCTGCATCCAAAATGGGTGTCATCATTGTTTTCCTTAAAGGATATCCAGAGTCACCTGTAATAAAAACAATCAAGTTAGATTTTTTTTTAAGAATACATAAAAGTCTGGTTTATTTATATTTGCTAATATAATAAATTTAGTCCAGTAAGTAATTATAGTAATATTATGAACTTTTTAATTTTTACCTAGAAACCATAATGCCTCCCTTGCACTTAAGTTCTCCAAATGTCTTTTTAGAGGATGATTGGTCCAAATAAATGAGTCGTGGGTAGAGCCGGGATGACTGGCATCAACACTTATAATCTCCATGTCTGCATTACAAATCTGAAATTAATTATATGTTAAAATATTTTCATGTAAAATTAAGTAATTGCTGCGAAACTTCTAATTAAAAATGCCCTATAACTAACAAGATTTAATTAAAAATTTCTCAGCTACACAATCTTTTATAACCCTAAAGAAGCAGTTTTTTAGTATTTCATTTAAATTTTCCTCAAGGACAAAACTGCAATATAGCAATTTTATATTGTTTCAACTAGCACTTAAATGTAGATAATGTTTTTGTCACATAAATGTTTTGACAATCTTTGACTTTTTTTCTTTCAGCTATTTCACAAAATGGTTTAAATAAATTATGCTAATGTAATTTTTTTATTAGTAGTAGTCTCTCCTTAACTTATTAATAATATTACTTAAGTATTTTAGATTAAAGTATGTAATTTTTAATTAGATGGAGTATAATGTATAGTATCTATTAGGTATTTTTATTGATTACGTAAGTATATTATTCTAGTTGTAAGGGATATAATTTAGAAGGAATATATTTAAATAAAAACTTATTTATTTTAGTAGATATATAAATTACTGGTTACTTTAAATGTTTTTATTTCAGTTGCTCTGTTAATATATTTTCTTTACATGTGTAATAAAATGATGTGTTTTATAAACTTTATAATTGTTTTATTTTAATTACTTATATGAAAGATATCTTACCAATTGAACATTCAAAGAATGATAGTTTTTCCGACAAAAATATCTCTCTTCATGTACTATAGGCCTTACGATGGCTACATGTGTCCCATCAATACAGCCAATCACTCCTGGGACACCATATTTTTCATAGAACCTATAAAATAATTCATGAAATAAATTAATGAATATATTAATTTCCTCTAAAAAAAATAATATTTGTAGATTATCTACCTTAATTTATTCTGATTACGCTGCTCAGCAGTTTGAGGGAATTTTATATATTTATTTCTTATTTCTATGTTGTTTATTGCTGCAGTAACCTGTGCCAATACAGCAGACACAGTTTGTTGTGCAACATTCTGGGCATTTCCAGTTGGTTTCTGATATGACCCATGTGCATATACATATATAGCTGTCAAAACCTGCAACAAAAAAGTATTTTCATATTTACCCAGATAAAATTTAAATTGTATAGATTTGGACAACTAAGGGGGAATTTATAATTATAGATTTAAGAAAATTATTTAGGATAAAGCTATTTACCTTTGTTTCTATGTTAAGATCATTTGATCTTATAGGATTGGTTTTCAAAATTGGTTCAAGATCATCACATAGAGACTTCACTAAATCAGGTGATAACCTGTAATAAAATTAAGAAGGTATAATAGCTTGAAATATTGTAGTCATCATATCAGCCAAGAACATCCACTGTTGGACATAAACCTCCACAAAGAATCTCCAAACCGAACGGTCCTTGTGCTCAAGTAACAACAGACTATGCTCAAGTAACTAACCATCATTAAAGAGCTTGTAATACATAATTTTTAATATAATAAAATATAGCTAGGTACATAAATATCATATACTTTCCCGGTCAGAATTCGAACCCAAAATCAAATTTTGTTGTGGTCAAATTGTGCGTAATTTGAGAATCAGCTAAATAGGCATACCTATAGGCCTATTCGCTAACTTTTTTTGACAGTTGAAAGTGATCATCACTGAGTGATTTACGTATCCATTGCTGTTTTACGCGCCAAGTTCCATAATAGCGTGTTGTTTGAAACGGCAATGGAAGTGTAATTCACTCGGTGATCATCACTTTCAACTGTCAAAAAAAGTTAGGGAATAGGCCTACTAGTTACTATAGATCTTAGACAAAGGATCCTTTGTCTAAGCTATAGATAGAATAGATCATCAATATCATATCATAGATAGGATAGGTACTTAGGAAGGTACCTATGTAGGTAGCTTTATCGCAGATATTGTCTACATATTAAGTCAATTAAGACGAAGTATATTGTTAGTCAGTAGAAACTTACCTATATTCCCTAATAAATTCGCTTTCTTCCAAATCAAAAGGATCATTTATTTTTCGAGTACATTGTCGTTTGTGTCTTCTTTCTAAGCGATACTCACTCTCCAAGTACTCGAAAATTTCATATTCGTCACTCATCTTAAACATATTAAGTACTCTGTTAAAGAAACCCCTTAAAATGTTCCCATTAAAAATGTTATCGACAAAAGTTAAATTTATAATACTTACGGCGGATAAGAGTTCCTAAATTCGTTGTAAAAAGTCACTTCAATTTACAAGTATTTACAAAGAACCACAATAAATTTCTCAAATCTTACTCCGACAACCTTTATTGCACTTGAAATACAAAAAAAGCACCTAGTCGACCAACTTTTTAGACATTGCTTTATTTGACATTTCACACGCTCTTAAACCGTTCAGTGTAAGCGTCATGGTACGAATAGTTCATACATAAAAAAGGTGAACGGTTTGTAGACGATAAGTTAAGCAGGCCTGCGAAAGTCCTGCTTTAACGTGGTCATAGTATGAAAATTTAAAGCAATCCTGTTTAAGTCCTGCTAAAACAGCTCATAGTAAGCCTCCAGTACTTACTACTTATTACTACTGCAGATAGTTCACACAATAAATGAAACACCTAACCAAAAATACGACTTTATTATATAACTCAACTATTTATTTAATGAGATGAGAGGGAATAAAAAATCGCCCCGACGCACAAACACCCAGAGAGATGAAATGATTGAAAATTACTTAGTGACATGCTCTTTGATTACTGCGTTGCGCGAAATGTTGCCATACAGAAAAAATACTCTCAACTTTAAAATATTCATCTTAACTCAAGGATAAAATTCACAAAGTAAAATGTTATCGTCTTATTCTAAAACCATGACTACGTTGTTTCAAACATTTTAGTATTTGTCTGTTTAAATTATAATTTTATAAACCGAACAAATTGTTTCTTAGAACATCACAAATGAAATATTGTTTTTATTAAATAAATTCTTAAGTATATTAAATTCGTACTCAGGTTATTTGAAAATATTTTAGATCAAAATTATATGTCTAAACGTTAATACTGAATGTTTTGATTGAAGTAAATCGTAACTGAATTGTATATATTTCGCTTGCTCAACCTAAAACGAAAAAAAATTTAAAATAAGCACACTTTTTTCTTAAATTCAATATTATGTACTTTATAAATAATTAACTTTCTCTTAGTAGAAGACATTTCTTTGTTTCAAAATGTAAATCTCTATTTATCTCAATCAAAGTAACTTGTAATTGATTTAAGATGTTTTTGATTTGATGCAAAAAGATGGAAAGTTATTGGTTTAAAATAAGTCAATTTGATTGATATAAATTAAAATAAGTCTTGAAATAAAAATACTTTTCTTAATAATTCAGAAAATGAAAATCTAAGTACAAGATAAGCAGAATTTTTGTTTTAAAAATATTGCATTGGCTTAAGTAACAATATTTTTAGAATAACCAAATATTTGGAGAAATTGGTCTTTCTTATTTAAAGAAATCCTTTTTACTTTCGCTACTTTTACTAGAATAATCATTAAAATTAAGGTGACTTTTGTCTACGTCCACATCAATATATAATTTCCTATATCATTTATTTACAGCCATCATTTCTTTGTTTCCTTTCCCAGTAAGTAGAGTATCCTAACTACCCAATACTAAAAATCGGTCATTATGCAGAACCTTTTCGGGTCATGAAACTTTAGTACAAACTTTTTTTTTCATTCACCTATGTTACCTATTTTCTTTGTCAATTCCCCAATTACCTAATTCAAATTCAAATTGTTTAAATTTATATCTTATTTCACACCTCAATTGCATCAATTCATCGCCATTACTGATTTGGATGTTTATGCTATCACATTTCCTAGCATATTTTGAATGTTGCGAAACGGCGCATTTTTGGAAACTGAAATGTTCCTGTAAGCCTACTTAACGTCTTATCAAATTCGAAATGCGTTTTATCTCTACTTGCAAAACATTAATTTGAATATCAGCCTGAGTGATGGGTTCACCCACAAGAGCAGACTGAGAGCGTCCACATAAGCTAGCTATTAATAATTGTCCTCTTGGTCTGTATTCGATCTCACAGTCATAATCCCCAAACTGTACCCACCACCGTGCAGTTCTAGGTATGAGGCCCCGCTTTGTCAAAGTTGTCCGTAACGCATCACAGTCGGTGACTATTTTAAATCATATACGAAGCAAATTCGCGATTTTTAGGAGATAAAATCATTACTAGTTATACCTTTAGGTTTAATCGCAATACTCGATGGGTGGAATTATTTTTAGACTTATCGCTATCCCTATTTGGTTATTTAATTGGCTGATAA
The DNA here is from genome assembly GCA_963931975.1 of Cataclysta lemnata. Lineage (NCBI taxonomy): Eukaryota > Metazoa > Arthropoda > Insecta > Lepidoptera > Crambidae > Cataclysta > Cataclysta lemnata. Next base: position 3,577,927 of record OZ008360.1, read on the forward strand.
TAATGTAACACTTGTTCTGGCTCCGGCATATAACCGCTTTGGCACGTAATCTAACAGATCAATCGTCAATTCCATACATTAAGCAATCAATAGCTTGCCTTCCGAAAATTTCACAGCGATTTAATAAGTAATTTGTTCATAGTAACACAATTCTAACGACTCATTGTATATCACACGTTTAGAGATAGGTTCAGTTAATAATTCTGAGTAATTATCACTACTAGGAAAGGAATCAATTAGCCTTTTTTTTCCATTCGGGCCATGAATAAGTCATGGTAGGTAAAGCTGGTGCCAAACTTTACTTACCATGCGTGCGAGATACACCCGCTAGTCTTGTAAATGCATAAATTATATAACTTGATCATCACCCCAATTGTATAGTCTCCCACATTCATCTACCTTATTAAGCAACATTCATTATTTAGTCTTTGACCATAGGGTCAATTTCAGGTATTACATTGACAATAATTGGAAATTAATTGCCTTGTTAACATACGTACATATATACATATTGCTATGTCACGCCTTCATCCTTCAGGGATAGACAGATATCACTTCTTTACACTTGCTACGATCCTTACATACTTTTTCATCACCCAATCTCATTAATGTCTTCGTACATGCCCATCGATTTCGAGCCGTACTTTTAACCTGGCCCTTTTTCAATAAACTTTCAACCTGATTATGAAAGGGCCGTTTAGGCCTTCTCCGTCACGTTTCTCAATTCACTTCCCCACATAAATCATTTTTGTCATTCTCCTCCCATTCATTCTTTCGACGTGTCCGGAGCATGCGAGCACTCATGCATGTATGTATGCATACATGCATGAGTGCTCGCATAAATCACGCTTACATACCCGAAGGTGTAGGCAGAGGTGAATGCGAGCGTCCCTTTCCCAATCCTTATCAAATTACGTCTTCTTTTAAACCACACCTTTCTCTTATCACACTGTTGTACAATCGATCGTTCAGTCTTAGTCAGTCATGCTCTTCAACGGTCTCATTTCTACTACATTTATTCTACTATAATGCTTCTTCTTCCATACCCGACTTTCACTTTCTTTTCAATGTCACTATCACACTTCAACTTATATAACGTCAACTTGTTAATGATTGACCGAAAGAAGCTCACAAAATAAAGGGACTACATAGGCCTTACTGATGAAAGGTTTTGGTGATCAGGAAATAAAATAATTTATAAAGTGAACGTAGCAAGCCTTTATTGCAGCCAAGAGAGTACAGCACAGATTAGATATTAAAAACAGCTTAGACTAGTGTTGCCATCCATAGATAAAATATAATTAAAACATATTGGTTGCGGTAATATTTTCAACAGCCCCTCTCAACAAATATTTTTTAATAATTTTACAAACAAAAATTTTTTTTTATTTCTAAACTTAATTAAAATACTTGTTGCATAAACCTATCCTGAAACAAGAAACTAAAATTATACTTTTTTCAAAATAGTATTCCTATGCTTTTCAAATATAATTTTACCGAGTGGTTTTGTTAACAAATCAGCCAAATTGTTCTGTGACATTACATAATTCAAATTTATTCTTTTATTCTCAATTTCTTCTACAATAAATTTATATCTTATGTCTAAATGTTTTAATCGTTTGTTATTTTCTTTGTGATAAGCTAGCTTAATTACTGGCTGGTTATCTTCCAAAATATTTATTTTAGCATTGATATTAAAATCTACAAGTAAACTTTGTAACCAGATTGATTCACAAATTGCACTGCTAAGTGCTATATACTCTGATTCAGTTGAGGAGAGAGAGACTGAGTTTTGTTTTTTACAATTCCAAGACACTAAACAATTAAAAATAAAAAACATATAACCAGAAGTAGACTTGCGAGTTACAATATCTCCTGCCCAGTCTGCATCGACAAACCCAACAATGCTTGAATTATCACTTTCAAAGACCAAACACAGATCCAAAGTCCCTTTAATGTAACGTAACACTCTTTTAATACACTTTAACAAAAGCTCACTTGCTACATGCTGATATCTAGCAAGAAAAGATACACTTGTACATAAATCTGGTCGAGTACCACATACAGCATACATTAAACTACCTAAAATTTGCCTACATTTCTTCTCAATTTCCTGATTTTCAGATTTTTCTCTCTTTAACAATTCAAAATTAAAATTTTGATCCATTGGTGTGCTAACAGATTTACAATCTGTCATATTATAATTCTGTAAAACATTTAACAAATATTTTTTCTGACTTAATATTGTATGAGGTTCTTTCTGACTTATTTCAATACCTAAATAATTTGATGCCAAACCCATATCTTTCATTTTGAAGTTATTTTTTAATTCTGTTTTGAACAAATCTATCTCAGTTCCAAACATTAAAATGTCATCAACATACAATAGAACATACATTACAGTTTCACCCTGCCTTTTTAAATATAAACATTGATCATTTTTTGACTTAATGTATTTTTGCTTCATCATAAAGTCATCAAATTTTTGATTCCAGTACTTAGGTGATTTTTTTAAGCCGTACAATGATCTATTTAACTTAGCAATTTGACCATTTGGGAGTTTTAAATATACAAGTTCATCTATGTCTCCATGCAAAAAGGCTCCTATTACATCCATTTGGTATACTGGATATTTGAGTTTATTTGCCACTGCCATTAATAAACGGAATGTTGGTAACTTTGCTACTGGTGAGTATACATCAGAATCACAGTCACTTTGTTCAAAACCACGAGCAACTAACCTTGCTTTGTACACTTTTTCACCATTTATTTCTTTGATACACAACACCCACTTACTTGACACCACATTTGAATCTACAGCCACACTATCCACTATCTCCCATGTATTATTTTCATGTAATATACCCAATTCTTTTTGTATAGCTTTCTTCCACATATTGCTCTCATTTGTAGACATTGCTTCCTCATATGTAATTGAATTCAAACTTGTGTAGCACTCATAATCTTTAAATTTTACTGGCATTTTCTTCCCCCTTCTAGGATGTGAACTTTCTTGTTTTTCATTTCTTGTCATTTCTAACAATTCTTTTTCTTTTTCAGGTTCTGGAGTTGGCTCCAACTGGCGTTCTTCAGAGATTTCTTCAACATTTTTCGACTGTACAAATTTTTTTTCTTTTTGCAGATTTACCTGTGTATCAACAACTGTACTTAACCTCAAACTTTCTGTCGACTGATCACAGCTGTCAGAGTCTTGATCTGACTGTTCTGGAGGCTGAAGACAAACATCACTCACAATTTCATTACATTTACAATCCATTCTGATGTAATCATGTGTACAATTTGAATTTCTTGAAGACTCACCTTGTTTTAAACTCTGATTTGAAGTATTTGTATTACAGTTACTAATAAAAATCACTTCTCGTTTTATCACAATATCGTTTTTATTTGGAAAATAAATTCTAAAACCTTTAGATGTTTCACTATAACCTACAAAAAAGCCTATTTCAGACTTGGAGTCCCATTTGCTCCTTTTTTGTTTTGGAACAAGAACAGCTACACTAGCACCAAATTCATGCAACTGATTAACATCAAACATTGTTGTCTTGAACCACAACTCATACGGTATAAAGTTTTCTAACCTGCTTTTTCCTGTTCTGTTGAGCACAAATATAGCTGTATTCACAGCTTCCGCCCACAGATTTTTGTTCAAACCTGTTGCTAATAACAATGTTCTAGCGCATTCTGTTATAGTACGAATTTCCCTTTCTGCCCTGCCATTTTGCTCAGGGGTATATGGCACACTTGTTTGATGAATAACACCAAAACTTTCCAACAAACTTGACATAATTCTATGAACAAACTCAGTGCCGCAATCACTTCTTATTATTTTCACTGAATAACCAAGATTTTTTGTCACAAACATTAAAAAATACTTTAATTTCACATACACTTCACTCTTATATTTTAGGAAATATACTGTTTTATACTTTGTAAAATCATCCTTTATTACCAGATAGTACCTAGACCCACCTAAACTCCCAATGATTCTTCTTCCATTGGTCCACATAAATCTAAATGTAACATTTCACCTGGCATCTTAGCATATGACTGACTCAATGGAAAAGTTTGTTTATGTTGTTTACCTTTTAAGCATGAAATACAAGAACTCTGATCACAATCTTTTATGTTAACGTTACTTCTCTTTAAAATCTTTTTAACATGTTGTATGTCTTGGTGACCAAACCTTTTATGCCACTCACTAAGTGAAACTGTAACAGTACAAGAACTATTTATATATTTGAACTCCATTATAAATAATTTACCTCTAGGCTTAGACAGAGCCACACAATTTCCTTTATTAAATAGTTTACAATAACTACTTTCCATTTTCATAACAAGTCCTTTATTTATTACAACTGTGACTGAGAATAATTTTACCTTTAATTCAGGCACATATAGGACATCATGTAAAGTTGTAGCAATCCAGTCAACACCATTATATTCTTGTAGGTGAATTTTTCCTATGCCTATGGCACATATGTTTGAGCCATCACCTATGACAACATTCCTTGGTTCATTAAATAATTCAAAAAATGAAAACATACTTTTATCATAACACATGTGTTCAGTGGCTCCGCTATCCATTACCCATACATTTTCATTACTCGTAAAAGAACGACAACAAGACAACAAGGTGGCATTAAAAGCATTATGTGCTTTCCCAGCTTTAAACCAGCATTGTTGTTCAGTATGATTTGATTTCTTACATATACTACAAACTTTAGTATCTAAACTTTTTGATTTTATAGCTTTACATTGTTTTTAAAATGACCAACCTTTCCACACTTGAAACATTTTCTTGCTTTCTTCCCTGCTAACAGAGCCGTTGAAGCCACCTCCTCTTCACCGCCAATCCTCGACTGGTAACGCTGCTCCTCGACCAGTAGTCGTGCTGTCAGCTCTGCAATAGTTTGTTTCTCCTTAGGTACTGACTCCCATGCAGAGACGAAATGGCTATATTGTGCTGGTAAACATATGTTAATTTTAGTAATAGCCATTGAAGGAGGGATCTCAGAGCCTAAAGACTTCAAATTACACATCAACTCTTCAACTCTTGCTAAGAACTCTGACATACTCTCTTTTTCTTCAAATTTGAGAGCAAAAAATTTTTCTTGTATTAAATGTAATGATAGCTCGCCCTTCTGCTCATATATATTATGAAGTTTTTCCCAAATTTCACGGGATGTCTTACAGCTAACTACTTGAGCTATCACCTTGTCAGAAAGGCGCGTTACAATGATGCCTTGGGCTTTAGCGTCATTACTTATCCATGTATCATTGTCTTTGTTGGGTTTGAGATTGATACCTTCTACTATTTCGCACACTCCTGCCGCCATTAGAAGAACGCGTACTTTGAATTTCCATACGCTCCAATTCTTTTGACCCTCTAGCTTGGAATTTACCTCCATATTTGTTGAAATTTCCATTTCTGCGTGCGTATTTTCGTATGCGACAAAGAAAAGAAATTCAACACGCTGAGATTGCTGACGATTTACCTCGCGTCTACTTCGCCGATCACCTTGCTTTTGCTCACACACAACGAAGTGTCTCACGCTGTCAATCAGTTTTACCACTGCCGACGATACCACGTGTATTTCCTTTACCAAACCTTATAATTATGGCGCGTCTGGGCCCATAACCTGATGAAAGGTTTTGGTGATCAGGAAATAAAATAATTTATAAAGTGAACGTAGCAAGCCTTTATTGCAGCCAAGAGAGTACAGCACAGATTAGATATTAAAAACAGCTTAGACTAGTGTTGCCATCCATAGATAAAATATAATTAAAACATATTGGTTGCGGTAATATTTTCAACACTTACTTGAAATTCGCGGCAGCGGCGGTTTATCTCCGTCGCTGCTAGATACGGCATACCATTCGATGGTGTTCGTCTGTGTCGAGATCTGCTACTGCTCGTCCTTCCTTGAAAATCGCGACAGCGGCTGCCGTGTATCTCCGTCGCTGCTAGATGCGGCGTACCATTCGACGGCGTTCGTCTGTGTCGAGATCTGCTACTGCTCGTCCTTCCCTGGTTGCGGTTTCCGTCTTCATGTTCAAGATTTCGTCCATGTTTCTTTTTCCTCGATTGTTTTCCTTCGTTGCGTGTACGAGACCAACTCCTACGTTTATCTGTAGTTTTTGAACTATTTCTTCCACTTCTAGTGTGTCTGTAGTGCGTCTCAACGCCACGCAAATGTTTGCGTTTACATCCCGTAATATCCGCACTACCGTTCTTCGTAATAACCATCAAATACCTTTTTGTGATTACTACCACCACTAATACTCTCCGTAAAAAATTGCGAATATCTTTACACGATCACTAACAACACTTCAAGTCTAATAATAATACATATGTCCGTTACTGAGGACGATATTTCGAAAGAAAAAAAAACGAATATAGTTCTTATTCCAAGAAAATTGTGGGTGTGTAGTCTTTATCTCACTTCTGAGTTATAAGAATGCTATTCAAACTCAGAAAATAAACAATGATTAGGTTGACTAATTGTGATTTTATTATTAACCAAGTAGTTCTCACTTCGAATGTTCAACGGTAACTGCCGTCTACCGTTATGAGTATCTGTCAATGTCAGTGTTCCCAGTACAATGAATCACTTTATAAAATAAGTCACTGGATATTACCTGTTCCTAAATATTGATATCATTGACAGATACTCGATAACAACTACATAAAATAATAAAATATGTTGTAGGTATTACATTAGTCTTACAATATAGGTAATCAGTTAAATATTTACAAAAAAACAAGATATACAGGGCGTCCCACGGCCATGCCACACGGAGGGAAAGTATATTAAATATTGAACGTAGGATATTTTACTAAAAGAAGATATCGTTTTATTTTTAATAATAAGTAGAACTGCATTCACAGATTTTTTAAAAATCGCCTACCTCAACCGGGAATCGAACCCGCCAAATGTGATAGAAAAATTACTTGTATTATATAATAGCGTTTGAAAGGGCTACTCATAAGCATTATTTTTTCCTAAATAACCTAGCATATTATATGAAACTAAGATCATACAATTCTTCATTTTATTTAAAATTTTGTTCAGGCAAATATCATCTGACTTGGCCATGCTTCCAACAATTAACATTATCATTTCAAAGACCTACCCACTTGAGATACGAGATTTCCGTAGTGTAAGTACATGATAATAATAAAGCGATACATGAAGTGTAGTAGGTACTTGTATGCATTTCTTCGTGAGCTCACAATAACCATGCAACTGACTGGTATTAGTAGAAATAAATAATTCGAAAATGAAACACGTAAATTTTTGTGATGAATTTATATACAACAGAACGGATCACATTTTGAGAATTTGATAAATTAATTTTTTTTTTAAATAAAATGAAAAATTTTATGATCTTAGTTTCATTTAATATGCTAGGTTATTTAGGAAAAAATAATGCTTATGAGTAGCCCTTTCAAACGCTATTATAAAATACATGTAATTTTTCTATCACATTTGGCGGGTTCGATTCCCGGTTGAAGTAGGCGATTTTTAAAAAATCTGTGAATGCAGTTCTACTTATTATTAAAAATAAAACGATGTCTTCTTTTAGTAAAATATCCTACGTTCAATATTTAATATACTTTCCCTCCGTGTGGCATGGCCGTGGGACGCCCTGTATAAACCAAATTAATAAAATTAATACACTCTCGGTTTGTCTTGAAAAGATCGGTATCATTGCAGTTTAGAGGTTTCTAAAGTGACAAAAATTTTAACTTCACTTAAACAAAAAAGTATCCCGACATTATTGGATACAAATTTCTATTTTCACACAGAGTAAACAATACTAAACCTTACGCTTAAAGCATTAAGGCAGTACCAGATCTAGCACGGGACGTCGACAAATCTCTCTCCACCACTTGGCAGTGTTTTGTCTCGGTATTTATTGGGAGTGAGCGGAAAACATTTTCTTTTGCCCGAGGAGATTTTGTTCACGTCCCGTGCTACGGGTCCCCCGTAGTACGGGACGTGGACATGACTTGTTTTAAACAAATTTTTACACGGAGTATGTAATACCAGATCTTACGCGCGCTTAGTATTGTATTAGCCAATACCACTTTGCAGATATGACTTGCTTGTTGATTGATATTATATGGGGTCTAATTTACGTAATCCTACTTATTATTACATTAGTTGTCAAATAAAATCACTGCATGAAGATAATTTTAAATCCTTAGGATTAAATGCTGTTAAGGAAAGTTAAATTAAAACCATAATACTTAATTTTTTATGATATGATACATATTATTATTTACATATCGACCGTCACAATGAAATTGGTATTATAATTTCCTATTTTCATTATAAATTACTTAGTATTATATGAACGTGTGGTAGGTAAATCAAATTACTTGCGCGCATGCTAATAGTATAGAAAACGCAATATGGTTATGTGTGAATAAGAATAATTTATTTCAAATCAGACGGGCGCACAGCGATCATAAATGCAGGTGAGCCGGGGCCCCATTATCTACTTCAATCTACGTCGATTCATTCATACGCAGTGTACAGCGCAGACAGATTGAAGGAGAAACACAACAAACATATTTGTCTCTGTCGCGCGGATTCAGTCTGTTGCGTCCCGAACGATTTCAAGATCAAACTGTATACGTCTGACGAGCGGCCATGTGTACATCATGGGGCAAAAGCGGCTCTTTTAAATTATTAGGACTGTATTTCTCACAAGTTCTACAACGTTTTATATAATCATAAATATCAGACTTCATATTTTCCCAATAGAAAAATTGCTTAGCTCTAGAAAATGTTTTAAAATTTCCAAAATGTCCTTTATGTACTACTTCCATTACATAAGTCTTCAGAGATTTACAACAATTCTATCTTCTAAAAATAATAACCCATCTTGCATATTAATCAAATGTTTAAATTTTTCGAAATGTTCTAGTTCTTTTGACACTGATTTTGGCCAGCCATGGTAATAATAATTACAAATTTGACTTAATATTTTTTCATAACAAGTAGCATTTCTAAATATTGTTTTTCTTTCAAATGTCACGGGCAAGTATTTACTCACACTATCACTCTTAAAACTTTGTTGTTATCATATTGAAACATACAGCAACCAAGACCATACTTGGAAGCATCACACTGTAAAATTACTTTTACGCAATAACTTACATAGTGGGGCCATGAGGTCACCCATATCCGGAACATAACGCCTTATATAACTAAATGAACCTATCATACTTTTTAGCTGTTCTTTAGATGTTGGGGCATTTAACTTTATTAAAGACTCAGCTCTACTTTTATCTATAGACATGTCTTTCTTACTAAAAATTTGGCCAACATACTTAACTTCATTTCGTCTAAATTGAAACTTATCTTTATTGAATATTATTCCCAACTCACGAGCTTTATTAATTACACTTTCCATAGCTATATCATGTTCCTTCAAGTTAGTACCCATCACTTAAATATCATCAGCCCAACAAATTACATTTGAAATAATACTAAAGTGTGTTTCAAGTACTTCCTGAAAGAGTTCTGGTGCATGCATGAGACCATAAGGGAGATCTTAGTACCTGTACACTCCAAAAGGTGTAGCAAAGCAGCACTTCCATGAAGATGCTTCACTTAACTTTAGATGACGGAAGCCTTCACTTAAATCTAGCACCAAAAAATATTCATTACCCTGTATCTTACATATCAACTCATCTAATGTAGGTAAAACTTTGGGTTTCTTTACAATATACTTATTTAAATCTGATGGATCAAGGCATAATCTGACCTTGCCATTAGACCTTTCTACAATGACAAATCTGTTTATACATGCATTATTATTAATATTTTCTACCTTTACAATAGATTTACTACACTCTAATGTAAACTAATCTTTCTAACTCACATTTCAATGAATTTGACATTTTAATAGGTTGGGGAAAAAGTTTCTTCGCATTTATTAAGAAAATTCAAAACATTTTTTCATATATTATATTAGGAATCCTTGGTGAGGGATGGCAAATCTGTGTTTCTATATTTCTAGTCACAATGTCAAATATACCAGTCACTTTGCCTATTCCTTTAAACACATCAATATTTTGCTGAATAAAATTTTGTTTTTCTTTATTAGTACATGAACTGACTGTATGAACTCTTTGTATTAAATTTAATGCTACACAACCTGGCAATCCCAATAACATAGATTTGCAATCAACCACAACAAAATTTTCATAGCAGTCCTTGTCTTTATATTTACAACGTAGATTTATCATTCCAATTGGTGACACTTTACTTCCTTGAAAAGATTCTAATTTGTAATTTTTTTTATTAATTTTAATTTTTGTTTTTCATTAATTTTATTAAATAATTCTAAGGGCATGTGCACCTGTGTCTAATTTACATTTCACAGACAAATTTTCAATACTTATATTTTCAAACCATTTGGACTTACTTTTATACTTCGATAACACTGCTTCACAACGGAAACTATTTTCACTTTCTGAACTCATATCATTACACTGCACTTGTTTTATCTTCTTCTTTTTGTTTACCATACAGCTGACAGACTGCAAAATGATTTTTAATGCCACAGTTTTTACAAATTTTACCATACGCAGGACACTTTCTCGGCCCATGTTGCTGTTGACACCGTCTACACTTAAAAGTTTTCTGTTGACTACTAGTTTTTTGTTGTCTACGGGAAGTTGAAGATGCACACACATTTGTGGTGGCACCACTCATTTGTGAAGCCTGTTTTACGGCGTTTTCTTTAACCTGACAAAAGTGTATGACCTTAGCTTGTAATACTGCAATTTTTTCCTGCTTATGTATGCCTATATAAAAATAATTTATAATTTCCCCCTTCTACCTAATGGTGACAATAAAATAAAAACAACCAGTTGGACAGTAAATTTATAATTTCAATTTAAAACAATTTATAATTTTAATTTTACATAAGCAGTAATTAAATAAAACCAAGACCAAGGGGTTCGGTTGGAGTCGTTCTGGTCGATAACGAGTGGGACGGGTATACGAATCTAAATGAAATGAATCTATCTATAACAAAGATTTTGGGGTTAGAAAAAGAATTTCGAAAAATTATGATCTTGAGGCGGGAAACGAACCCGCGTCCGCTGCTATCCGGGCAGGTGCCTGACCGCTCCGGACCCCAAAATCTTTGTACTAATTTTTCTAACATTTATATAATGTTAAAATTAAAATTGAATAGTCTATCTATATCTATAGAAGTCTATCTATATCTCCGAGCCTTCAGCCGCCTGGTGGTTAGTAAGGTACCTGACTGTAGAGAAGTGTAGTAGGGAGTAGCAATTCCTCACAGGATTACCCGCTAGGTCCAGTCCACAATCAAGACAGCTTTGGACCTCTCAGAGATTGATAACTGGAGTCTCCTAATCTCTTTGCTCGTACCAAAGGACCCTGAAGTTGTGCAATATAAAATGTCTCAATATATGCGAAAAACACCCTACTCAAAAGCCTAAAATTGACATGAACACCAACTCATATACACAGGTTTCGCTGAATTACCACCGACGAACGCTATCGCACACGTTCAAGCCGGCAGCAAGTACCTATGAGGTTAAAAAGAAACGATATTAATAATCAATTTAGATCAATATTAAAATCGCCAAAAACTCTACTTTGAAATTTTATCCATACAACTCAAGGTATCCAGAGAATTGTCTGAGCAACGGTTTTTCAACCGACTTTGCCGATCCAAATATATGCAAAATGATGACGAAACACAACAATTACGGCATTGAATTAAAAAATTACAAGACGAGACTTCCTATTATGACATTTCAGTATATTTACCTTTCGGGTCAGTGACACAGTATGTATTCCTTTTAATAACAGCTGTTAATCGGAGAATCACTTGCTTGCTCCGATATAATATTTATAAAATTCTTCTAAAATTTGGAAAATTCCACCAAGATAAGAAGACCATCAAAATTTTACAGCGTCTAGCTAGGAATTTTAAAATGGAATGAAATCCACTTCCGAATTTCAAAATAAGCGCTCGTCATTGGCCGTATAGTTTGACAATCGAATTCTGACATTTTTTAAGGCAAGGCTACTAGGCCGGACTAGGGCAACGATTCTGTATCATACAGCCAAGATAACATTGACAAATTGACAATTTCTTCGATCTCTAAAAAATCGATTCTAAGGGTATTTTAGACAACAAATGTGACCACTGAAGACCTAACGGAACCTAAACGCCGAATAAATACTAAATAAAATCCTAACCTGCCAAAATACAAAATTATTGTCTGGAAACCAAGGAAAAAGTAAAGTAAAATTTTTTATAACACCTGGGGGTTATATAACCACCCAAACCAAGCAATTCTTGTCTGAACTTTTTACTTTTTTTTTTTTTTATAAGTCCCCAATTATGCCGATTTCTCTTTGCAAACCCAAAATTATTATGACAACTAATGTCATTGTCACTGTCAGTCAGTTTGTCAATTTTGACTTTGACGACTTTGACAAGTGACAAAATGACAACGTTATAAGCCAGGGTCAGGTCATCCAATCTTAATAGTGCTTCTTGGGTCCCTTTGTCATAAATCGCACATACTATATGGTCTAGCATCATCTCGTCGGCATCTTTATATTGACAAGATTTGATTAAATGTCGACATTCTGTTAAAAACTGGTCAAATGGTTGACCCTCTTTTTGTTTGTATTCTCTAAATTTAAACCTCTCAAACACAATATTCGTTCTTGGATTAACATATTTACTAATTGCAGCAATAACCTCGTCATACTTTTTACAACTCTCTGGTAATGAAGTTACTATTTTGGACGCCTCTGGACCCATCATATTCCGAAGCAGGGATAATTTGATTGGATCCGAGGCATTAATGAAGAATGAACAACCCTACCAATGTCTTTGCCTCTAAATTAAAACTAAGATATTGATCTGTCATCTGTCAGTGGTATGACACTTGTTGTTTTTTGGTGCCTGGGAATTGTAGTTTTAATGTAATGTGCTGTATTTGTTTAAATAGAAATAAAAGTCTTTTCAAGTATAAAAATAAGTTTAATTTCAACAGTTATGGGCCCAGGCCATCGTTATTTCAAAGAAGATTGCTAAAAAGGTTAGTAATTGAGAAGATTAAAAGAGATATAAATTGGTAGGGAAAACGTGTTAGCCGGTCGATATGGCGTTTAACAAAGATATTAATATTAGAAACATAAATCAATTTAATGGAAGTAACTTTAATAATTGGACGTTCAGAATTAAAAGTATCCTGACGGAAAATGGATGTTTGGAGGCGATATTATGTGAAAACTTTATAACCATTTCGGACAACAAGACATTAGAGGCGAAGGCCCAAGCTATCCTTATCTCAGCGGTGGCTGATAGTCATTTGGAATACATGAGATTGAAATCCGCATATTTGATGTTCAAAAATTTGGAAGAGAATTTTAAAGAAAAAGGCATAAGGTCAAAATTGTTTTTGAGACAACAACTGAGTGACTTGAGATATCATGAGGACAGACCCCTCAAGAAGCACTTCTTAGAAATCCAGGAAATATGTACACAGCTAGAAGAGGTGTAAGGGTGATTAGTGAAATGCTAAACAACAGTAATTATGGAGTAATTATAATAAATATATAATAAGAAAATACAAGACTAGAAAGACAAAACAACGAACACACAAGAAGAGTAGCAAAGACATAGAACATCACATTGACACTTTCTTCTTCCTGCCCTGTTCCCAGTCTATCTGGGGTCGGCGCAGTATGTTTCCTCTTCCATTCATATGTCAGACGTCACCAAGCCATCCACTCCCTTTTGATTCATGTCATCCATCCCACCGTAAAGGTGCTAGTGATGAATGAATGTATAGAAAAGAGACGGAACGGACCATGTCGAGAGACCCATGAACGGAGAGAGTGATTAGAATGACAACATTCCAATCCATACTGCTCAAGGTTTTGGCTTAGGTTTTACAGCCGGCCGCCTGCCTGACACCAACCCTCTTTGGGTACGCTGTTGTTGGTGGTTTGCCCTCCACCATTCGGGTGCCCCAAGGTGCTTATTGGTCTACACCGGGCAATCTCCCTTAGTCGACTTTTACGACACCCATGGGATGAGTTGGGGCTGGCCTATTCTACGTTATTTGTTCGCTCCCAGGCCAGCATAGAAGGCTGACACTATTATAAAATATATATCAAAACCAGCCTATGTCGTGAGACCATGGAGATGATACTTCAACACACCCCCTTCAACTCATGGGCTCAACACCATAAAGATTCAATCAGGTCTGCACGCACAAACCTAACTCACTAGTTAGTAATTCATGCCTTATGCGAGACAAAGGCTTGGTGAGGATATCTGCCAACATCTTATCAGTTGCCAAATGTTCTAAAGTTATATCTTTATTCTCACGAAGCACATCTCTAATAAAGAAATGCCGTATATCAATGTGCTTACTCTTCGCGTGGTAAGCACCACTGTCCTCGGCTAGGCAAATGGCACTTAAGTTATCAGCATGCATTCTTACCTTTGATAAATTAAGTAGACCTAGCTCCTTCAACAGACTATTTAAGTAAATAGCCTCTTTCATGGATTCTGCTAAACTCACAAACTCAGCCTCACAGGTTGACGTGGCTACAATGCGTTGCTTTTGTGAAGCCCAAGAGATAGCTGCACCCCCTAAAACGAAAACATAACCTGTAAATGATCGTCGATCATGTGCGCAACTACCCCAATCCGCATCCGCATATCCATGAACGCATAGCCCAGTTGGCTTATAAACTAAACTCTGACTCATAGTACCTTTTAAGTAACGAAGGATTCTTTTTGCAGCTCTCCAATGAGTCTCATCAGGTTTTTCTGAGAATTGCGCCAACTTTGCCGTAGCATTTGCTATGTCTGGCCTCGTCGCTACACTTAAATACATGAGCGATCCTATTAACTCCCTATAAGGGAAAGACTTTCCTTCCTCTTTATCTTTTTTCTCGCTCATTACAAACTTTCCTACCTCCATAGGAGTTTTAACGGGTTTGCTGCCCTCCATACAAAACTTTTTTAATATGTCCTTGATATATTTTTCCTGTGACAAGTAGTACATATTGCCATTGTTCTTTATATCAATTCCCAGGCAAAAAGTTGCCTGACCGAAATCTTTCAATTCAAACCTTTTCGCAAGTTCATGCTTGAAATTCTGTCTAGTCTCCTTCTTTTCTGACGCAATTAAAATATCATCTACGTAAACGACTACAAAAAGATTAGATCCATCTTTATTTCGCTTGTGATACAAGCAAGGCTCGTTTACAGTTGGACGCAAACCCATATTTTTTTAGTTCCGTGTTCAATTTTATATTCCACTGTCGTCCGGCTTGTTTAAGCCCATAAAGAGACTTCTTTAAAAGGCATGTATTTCCACCTCCTTTGATATCTTCAAGCATCTTCACTGCTCTTTTACTAGTTGTACTATTAGCTCCATCAATGTCTATAAGCTTTTCTAAACATTCTTTTAGCAATTCTGGAACTTGCATATAAATATCTTCATTCAGATCTCCATTCAAATATGCCGTATTAATATCAATTTGATCAATACCCATGTTCATCTCAACAGCTAATGCGACCAACATACGTATCGTTGCTATTCTTGCAACCGGTGCGAATGTCCTGTGATAATCAAGGCCAGATTGTTGACTATATCCCTTAGCGACAAGTCTAGCCTTCTTTTTCTCTGTTTTGTCGACATTTAGCTTCGTTGTCAACACATATCGACATCCAACGACATTACGTCCAAATGGTTTCTTTACAATTTCCCATGTATCATTTTTCACTAAGCTCCGCATTTCGGATATAATTGCTTCCTCCCATTGAATCCTTTCATCACTTGACAGCGCGTCCTTCAATGAAGTTTCAATAACTCCCGCAAACACATCAGTGTCATCTAATTCATCCGTCAATGGTTAACTTTCGCTATTTTCTTCTATCTCAACCATATTATAGATTTTTCGAGGTCGTCCAACATGTCCTCGCTCAATCCGTGGTCTTCCAGGACCTCTTTTCAGAGTTACCTCTCTTTCACCAACCTCAGTACTGTCCATAGTCTCTATACTTGGTATGCTCGGTACCTCGTCCAAAGTCCGCGATGACGCATCCATTTGACTCATCTCGTTTTGGCTTAATGGTACATTTGATTGTTTATTCAATGGAATTTCTACCTCAACTGACTTTCTCACAATATCCTTTTCACACTGCGACTCAAGGAGTGATTCATTTGAAACTTTGTTATCATTTTCAAGGAATTTACCTTCTTGAAATTTTACATCCCTTGACACTACGAACTTTCTACACTCTGGTATCCAAATTTTATATCCGTTAGAATCAGCAGGATAACCTATAAAATAACCAATTAAACTACGTGATGCAAATTTATCTTTTCCTGGTTCTTTATCTAAGACATGAACTTTTGTACCAAATGTCCTCAAGTTACTTACGTTCAATGACTTTTCAAACCATTTTTCGTATGGAATTTCACCGTTCAGACTGCTTGTTGGACTTCTGTTACGTAAATAACATGCAGTTGCTACCGCTTCTGCCCAAAAGCTAGCTGACAATCCCGACGATAAAAGCATACACCTGTCCATTTCTAATAACGTGCGATTCATTCGCTCAGCAGTCCCGTTACTCTGCGGCGTATAGGGTGTTGTAAATCTCCTTTTAATTCCATTTTCTTGTAAATAAATATCAAAAAACTTATTTTTATATTCCGTACCATTATCGCTTTGAAATGTTTTGATTTTTCCGCCTGTCATATTTTCAACTTGACATTTAAATATTTTAAATTTTGATAACACGTCACTTTTATTTTTCAACATAAATACTTGACACCAACGTGTACTGTCATCAATAAAAGTGACAAAATATTTATTTCCCCCGTTCGACTGAACTCTCATGGGACCTACCACATCAGAATAAATTATTCCTAATTTTTCTTTACAAGGCTCTCTGGACTTCACAAAAGGCAACGAAACCATTTTACCCTTAGCACACACTTCACAATTCTGCAAGTTACTATTGACCTTGGATGGGCCAATACACGATTTTTTAAGTACTTTCATAAGATCCCTAGCATTTAAATGTCCCATACGCTCATGCCATCTATACAGATCGACATCATTCTCTGATATAACAGATGCTGAGGCATCCAGTTCCCTCAAGTAATATAAACTACCCCGCCGATCAGCAGTTAACTTAACCTCACCATTTTTGACAGCTTAAAAGTGACTTCACAGCCTCGTTCAGTGAGTTTAGCGATAGAAATCAGACTATTACGTAAATCGGGAACGAACATTGTATCTTCGAAATTAAATTTGCGCGTAGTACCATTATTGCATGCTAATATCTTAACCGTACCCTAACCTTTTACGGATGTACACGTATCGGTGGCTAATTTTAATTTTTGGCTAGAAGGCAGCACCTCATCAAACCTTGTCTCATCATTGCACATGTGGGAAGTGCAACCGCTATCGAAGATCCATTTATGTCGAGGTTTGACATCTACAGCATGGCATTCATCTGTAACTTCAACAGTGGTTAAAACATCAAGATCTTCACACTTTACATTAGCACATGACTCTACACATCTGGTTTCCGAAGTACTTTCCTTTTTCTTTTTGCATTCTGATGTCCAAATTTATGACATTTAAAACATTTGTATTTGAAATGCTTTCCATCTCCAGACTTATGCCCTTTCTTCTGATGTTTATTTACATACATAGCGCCTTCTGTATTTTCAACTGTGATGTTTCCTCTTGAATTATATTCTTCAATGATTTTTATACGCAGTTGTTCAGGCTTTGGAAGTTCGTCTCTAGACTCAATGGCGCATCTAAAATTTTCATAACTAGCTGGTAAGCTATATAGTAGCATAATTGCTAATAAATCATCATGAATAACAATGCCCATCTCTTCAAGCTTATCGACAGCTTCAAAAATAAATCTGTTCCGTACTGGAACAGGTTAACTTAATTTTAAATTATAAATTATTTTCTGTTTTTAAATTGCTATATTTAATTTTCGCTTATGACAACACAATTGGTGGATTAAGAATATCACAGATTGATGTTTGTTGGGTAGGGAGATTTTTCCCTACGTTTTCTGGAAGCTTCCATCATCTGTGGGTTGTGCGCGCCAACGGCGCCACCTCAGTTCGGGTACTACTACCGACGCATACGCACCGAGAAAAATCGCTAATCATCTCGAGTTAACTTCCGACTGGTTATATCGTGTATCAGCAACCTGTGGACTTCATGTGCGATATCTTTGCTGGAATAGTGCGCGACGAGCTCGGTCTTCTATTCTACTCTGTTCTGTGCCTAGCCCTAGGAGCCAGGAGTGCGGAAGGAACGACTGCGGTAAGTCTCCCAACCCCAGCATAATATCCTACATAAATCTTTGATCCGTTCGAGCCGGATTGATATCTTCCAGTCGTGTTGTTATATAGCAGTATTACATACTCATTTCTCACACGCATTCTTCAAGCCATCTTTGCTACGCAAAATGTCTGACGAGGAATCGCCGTGTGAACAAGATTTGTTCGAAAGAGAATTAATTCTCGACGAACTTAAACGTACCCTACAGTTCGCAGCTACCGACGAACAACAGTTTCGTTCGCGAACTAGCGATTTAAATTCTCACCAACGTAAATTCAATAAGATTCAAACTAAAATCGAAAAGACCCTCATTAAAATAAAATCTTTTAATAAAGAGGAACAGATCAAAATACGTAACGATTTTAATGATTTATACTATGCAATCATCACGCATTTAAATAAAATAAAGAAAGGGGATGAAGAGCAAAGACGCATGAGCCGACCTTTCATTTCCCCTACAGTCCACTCTCACAGCAGTAAAAATCTGCCTACATTGCCTTTGCCCAGTTTTCATGGCGATCCTACAGATTGGCCTTCGTATTTCGATTTATTTCGTTCATTGGTTCACCTCAGCGGTGCCTACACGGAGGCGGAGAAATTTAGATATTTGTTACTTACAGTGCACAAAGAACCACATAATTTGATTAAATCGATTCCGATTACCGACGAAAACTATTCCGTAGCATTAGAAATATTAGTGTCTCGCTACGAAAATAAAAGAGTTATAGCTTCCAAACACCTCGATAGAATTCTTGATATTGAACCGTGTACCGATCAATCAATTAATAGTATTCGACAATTGCTAAATATCTATCAAGAAAACATCAGAGCACTAGACATTACGCAGTTTCCCGTTGAACAGTGGAGTTTTTTGTTGTTGAATATTTTATTTCGTAAAATACCAATGAATACTCGTAAACATTTCGAAAGATCACTGTCGAGTTCATCCCATATACCAGATGTTAATCAATTAATTTCTTTCCTTGAACGGGAAATTTCCGCTGAGGAAATAATAAATTCTACGGGCGGTCAGTCTTCAAAAAATGTGGGTATCCGTAAAAATAATAATTTGAATAACTCGACACCGGTCCAACGATCGTTTCGTTCATTTGCTGCGAATGTTGTATCATCTATGAGCGTGCCAGACAAAAATCGAACTTATGATAATGCCCAAAAGACCAAAGTCGGTTGTGTTTGTTGTGATGGTCAACATTCTTTAGCAAAATGTACGTGTTTTTTAAATTTAACTCCTCACGAGAGATATTCCTTAATACGGAATAAAAATATTTGTTACAAAGGTCATGATGTGAATCAGTGCAATTCTAATTTCGTTTGTCGTACATGTCATAAACGACATCATAGTTTAATACATTTTTCCAGTCAAACTTCGGTTGCGGGCGCTCCTAAGGTATTGGTACATAATTCCAATGTTGTTTGCTGTTAAAGGCAACCACGTTCCTTTAAGGTGAGCGGCATGTTCCGTACTGGAACAGGTTAACTTAATTTTAAATTATAAATTATTTTCTGTTTTTAAATTGCTATATTTAATTTTCCCTTATGGCAACACAATTGGTGGATTAAGAATATCACAGATTGATGTTTGTTGGGTAGGGAGATTTTTCCCTACGTTTTCTGGAAGCTTCCATCATCTGTGGGTTGTGCGCGCCAACGGCGCCACCTCAGTTCGGGTACTACTACCGACGCATACGCACCGAGAAAAATCGCTAATCATCTCGAGTTAACTTCCGACTGGTTATATCGTGTATCAGCAACCTGTGGACTTCATGTGCGATATCTTTGCTGGAATAGTGCGCGACGAGCTCGGTCTTCTATTCTACTCTGTTCTGTGCCTAGCCCTAGGAGCCAGGAGTGCTGAAGGAACGACTGCGGTAAGTCTCCCAACCCCAGCATAATATCCTACAACTTCATATACCTATCTACTAATTATAAGTTACCTGTAAGTTTAGAATTAAATAATATGTATATCTTAATGAATGTATCCAACATTGTTTGTTATAGTTTCAAGAATAAAATCGTGTTTATTTTAAGGATACCGTTAGTGTCGTCAAAAGATTATATACTTTACCATAATATTGCATTACCAACCCCACATAATGTTTCTCATCCATATTCGTTTAGTTTCATAATTCCTAGTAGAAAATATATCGCAATAACCAAAGACAAATCCGAATATTGTAACCCCGAATCTCTGGAAAAGTGCAAAGTGATAAGACCCCGTGAATACATCTGTGACGTCATGTCTGTTTACCCTACTAGTGCGAATCCAACTTGTGAAAGTGAACTATTAACCAACGTTATTAGTGTTTTACCGAAACAGTGTCAAACGGACTTCATATCTGGACAGTTAGATTTATGGAAACCTCTATGTAATAATAATTGGATTTATATACAGTCGCAAAAGAATATATCATACATTGAGTGTCAAAAAAAAAAAATTGAAATAAATATTATTGGAACTGGCATTGTAAATATCCCAAACAATTGTATCGCGCATTGTAGAAGTACCAAATTAATACCTAAATATAATAATATTAAGATAAATGTATCCGTAATTCATTCTGATTTTAGTATAATTAACGACTCATGTTGTTCCTTTCTCTTTTTATAATTGTAAAACTATTTTTATACATTAAATCGAGACGCCGTCTATCCTTTCCACAAATTCCTGTAGTCTTCAGGTCTCCTCCACCTGACTCTTCTATTGTAGTCCAACCAGATAATTCCGCTCCTATAAGTCATACTAAAATAATAAAAACCTCTCGCGTCCAGAAGATACTCCAGCTCCTAGCATTAGAATTAACATATAGATTTCCATTTCCGATTTTTCCTAAACTTCGTAACTTTAACCCCGAAGTTTAGTCTACCCCGGGGAGGTGTTATAAATTGTATTTGCACCCTTTTCTGCTTTCAAAGCATTCTCATTTGGTCCACTCATCATCTCATGGCGTCCCGTGCCATCACTGCGTTCCCGCCCGGTCCGTCAGTCTGACTCCACTATCCATATCCGACGGTCGACTCACTTCAATCAATTTTGTATTATTTTATTTTTTAAAAAGACATCCTACAAATTCCTCATAACAGTCCCAAGAACGACGATCCTTCCCTACAAAAGAAGATACTGCGGTAATTACCGTACGATTGGTTCTTTCCACGGTGTTGTATTGAGGACAGTACAATGGACCTAAATGAATTTGCGGTATTCCACATTTAGAGAACAACGCCTGAACTTCACGGCCGGTGAACTGTGAACCGTTATCAGCGATGATGGTTTGAGGAATTCCATGCACGAGAAACACATGATCTTCTAACCTTTGTACGATAGATTTCCCAGTAGCTCTCCTCAAAGGAAAAAGGAAAGTGTATTTTGAGAAACAGCATAAAACAACTAACAAAAAGGTATTTTGTAACCTTGATTGGGGTAAAGGGCCAACCAAGTCAATACTAAGACACTGTAATGGTCTTGAACATATTTTAGGACTACCCATCTAACCTGGAGTAGTTTGATTAGTATGTTTATAAGCCTTACAAACATCACAACGCATAACAAATTTAACCACATCTTTAAACATTTCAGGCCAGAAATATCGGAGACGCAATCTTTTATAAGTTTTAGTTATACCTAAACGGGCAGCAAGCGGATCACAATGATTTTCTACAAGAATATCATTTCGATATTCAAGAGGAACGACTTGTTTCCACTCAAAATCTTTAGAAAGTTTATTATTACATTTAGTATATCTATAAAGTATATCGTCGTTTATTAAAAAGTTAGGGCAAGATGAAGGATTATCCTTACATCTTTTTAAAAGATTTAAATACCAAGGATCAACAATGTTTTTATCAACAATAGCTACAGGGACAGAACGCGACAATGCATCGGGTACGATGTTTTCTTTGCCTTTACGATGTTCTATACAAAAATTAAACGGTGAAAGTCTACAACCCCATCGTTCAAGACGACCGGTAGGATTTTTTAAATTGAGGAACCATTTTAAACTAGAATGGTCAGTAATAATTTTAAATTGTTGGCTTCCTTCTAGATAAGGTTTAAAATGCTCTACCACGTAAACAACAGCTAACGCTTCTCTTTCTGTTGCGGAGTAATTTCTTTCTGGTGGAGTCAATGATCTACTACAATAAGCGATTGGATGTTCTTCACCTTTTATCACTTGCGTAAGAGTTCCGCCTATTCCGAAGTCTGAAGTGTCACAATGGACTGAAAACGGTAGTGAAAAGTCGGGGCAAGCTAAAACAGGTGCAGTGGAAAGACTAACTTTTAATTTATTAAATGCTTCGTCTACTTCTTTAGACCATTGAAAAGAAGTATTTTTACGACTAGAAGTTAATTTGTTTAACGGGCCTGCAACATAACTAAATATTTTAATGAACCTCCTATAATAAGAAGCTGTACCTAAAAATCTTATTACGTCTTTACGATTAGTAGGAATAGCAAAATCTATAATGGCTTTTACTTTATCTGGGTCCGTGCGTAAACCATGTTCATCGACAACGAATCCTAGATATTTTAACTGTTTACGAAAGAAACAACACTTAGAAAAATTTATAGTCAAGTTAGCAAATCTTAATTTATCAAATATAGATTTGGGAAGTTGTATGGCCGGGTGCAATCTTGGTGGTTGCGAATGTGTTCCGTGGTAGTAATAGGCAGGGTTCATAAACGTAACTGACTGTACTTCTAAATATGTACACGGTTACAATATATACAAACTGGACAATAAACATAAATCGGAAATAATATTTATAAGGCTTAGAAAATAACCATACTCTCTAGCTCGGAATAAAATTCTCATCTCATTAATTTGACAACTGTCACTTAGTGAAAAACATTGTGTTTGTCAAACATAGACAAACAATCAAAGGCGGTCGCATTACAAGAACGCCACACCACCCCCCCACGGAGAAAGAAAACCTAGTAGAAATTATACATCTAAATTTAACGCGTCTACCAGACCGAGTAGTGTACGGCGCGGTAGCGATGGCTGGAGTTGGCCCGGGGCGAACAGAAGGTGCAGGCTTTTCCTGCTCTGGATGGGTGACAGTATGTTCAACAAAAGCTGGTTTCACACGATCGATACTGACGACAACACTTTTGCCCTTGATGTCCAAAGTCATAGTTTTGCCATCGCTGGCACGATTAACAACTTTATAAGGACCCGTATAAGGTGGCTGTAAAGGACGTCTAACTGTATCATCCCTTAAGAAAACGTGTGATGCAGAAGAAAGATCTTGAAAAATAAAAGTTGATGGTGATGAATGTCGAGATGCAGGAATAGGTCTTACAACTGACATCTTACGACGTAGTTGTACGACAAAATCTGATGGGTTGTCAATTACATCTGATGGGGTTGGTGAAATAAACAACTCACCTGGCAAACGAAGAGGTTCTCCATAGAGCATCTCCGCGGCTGTGGATTTAATGTCTTCTTTGAACGCGGAACGCATGCCAAGAAGAACGAAAGAAAGTGAACGCACCCAAGAATCATGATGGCACATGAGAGCAGCCTTAAGCTGGCGGTGTACTCGCTCGATTATGCCATTAGCACATGGGTGATAAGATGAGGTCCTTATTCGTTTAGTGGCAAAGTGAATCATCAGTCGACGAAACAGATCAGACTCAAACTGAGTACCTTGGTCTGTCGTGATGATTGATGGTACCCCAAATCTCGAAACCCATTCTCTAGTTAAGGTGTCTGCCACTTCTTCTGCGGTAATGGAGCGCATAGGCCAAACCTCAGGCCATCTCGTTACTCGGTCAATTGCTGTCAAACAATAGCGAAACTCATTGCATAAAGGTAGAGGACCAATAATGTCAATGTGAATGTGACTGAAACGACCAGATGGAAGGTTGAAATCACCTAACGGAGAAGAATTGTGACGTGAGACCTTAGCTCGTTGACAAGCCTCGCAAGCGCGTGCCCACTGCTTACAATCCTTATTGACAGAAGGCCAGACATAACGCTCTGTCAAAAGGCGAGCAGTTGCACGTGCGCCAGGATGGCTTAAGTTATGAAACTTATCGAAAACTGCTTTGCGAAAGGAAGGGGTCAA
Organism: Cataclysta lemnata; assembly: GCA_963931975.1. Taxonomy (NCBI): domain Eukaryota; kingdom Metazoa; phylum Arthropoda; class Insecta; order Lepidoptera; family Crambidae; genus Cataclysta; species Cataclysta lemnata. The sequence continues at coordinate 3,602,457 of OZ008360.1, forward strand.
ATATGGACGTGGCTTGCCTGTGGATACATCACAAAAAATGGAAACGTTTGTACCAGGAACGACGACGCTTGTCAACTGGAGACTGGAGCTCTGACGCATGTCTGATAGTTCGTTATCTGACTCTTGCGACTTCGCGAGGGCTTCATAGTCCTGTTCAAGAGCAATAGCTTCGACTCGAGATAAGGCGTCAGCCACGACATTGTCCTCACCTTTAATATACTTAATATCAGTCGTAAAGTGGCTAATAAAAGATAGCTGATTTAATTGGGCAGGGGGCAGTTTCTCCCTGCGCTGTACGAAAGCATACAGCAATGGCTTATGATCCGTATAAATAGTGACGCTCTGAACCTCCAAAATATAGCGGAAATGCTGTACACTTTCGTACACCGCCAGCAACTCTCGATAGTAAGTCGGCCACTCTGTCTGCTTTTTAGTAAGTTTCTTACTAAAGAAAGCAAGAGGAAACCACTCACCATCGACTCGCTGTTGAAGACAGGACCCAATATGTACAGAAGATGCATCTGTAAACAGTCCAAGAGGTGCGTCATTAACCGGATGTTGCAATTGCGTAGCCCTGGACAAACTCCGTTTGCAAACTTCAAATTGCTCCAGTAGTTCAGGCGACCATGAGAATGGTTTATTGCCTTTACCATTTGTGGCAACTACTGCATCAATCAATGGAGCTTGAAATTGCGCGGCCTGGGGTACGAATCGACGGTAGTAGTTTAACATACCGAGAAAACGACGCACGCCCTGGATGGTTTTCGGAGCTGGAAAATCCAAAATAGCTTGAACGCGATCCTGAGGAGGGCTTGTACCTTCTGGGCTGACATGGAAACCAAGGAAGGTAAGTTCCCGAACACCGAAAGTACACTTCGAAGAGTTAATAACAACCCCATACTCCTGAAGGCGTTTGAAGAGGATACGCAGATGTTCGCAGTGGAGAGCCTCATCCGCAGAGAAAATAAGAATGTCATCCACGTACGGAAAACAGAAATCAAGACCCCGTATGACCTCATCGATAAACCTCTGAAAAGTTTGACCGGCGTTTCGAAGGCCAAAGGTCATGAAGGGGAATTCGAAGAGGCCAAACGGGGTAACGATGGCTGTCTTCGGTATATCCTCTTCAAATACCGGGATCTGATGATATGCTTTTACGAGATCTATTAGGCTAAAAACCTTAGATCCCGCAAGATTATGAGCGAAATCATTTATGTGACGGACTGGGTACCGATCAGGGACAGTTCTGGCGTTAAGGGATCGGTAGTCGCCGCAAGGTCGCCAACTACTGTCCTTTTTCAAGGTCATGTGTAGCGGAGACGACCAGGCGCTCTTAGAAAGACGTGCAATGCCAGCTTGGATCATGTTGTCGAACTCCTTTTTTGCTGCTATCAACTTCTGAGGCGCCAGACGACGAGGACGACACGAAATAGGCGGGCCGTCCGTAGTCTTAATGTAGTGCACGGTATTGTGCAAAACATTACGAGGGATTCCAGGAGGCCGAGTGATTTCTGGAAACTCGGCGAGCAGTTTAACAAAATTGGAATCTCCTGTAACGACAACCTTGACACTAAGCTGTTCCGACATTGCTGCAATAGCGGGTGCTGACAAATTCGTTACGCCATCCATCAACTTCTTGAGTCGGCAATCTGGCAAAAGATGGTAATAACTTAAAAAGTCTGAGCCAATGATCGCTGTCGTAACATCAGCAACAACAAAATCCCACACAAATGCTCGTCGAAGACCAAAGTTGAGGTTTAAATGAATAGTGCCATATGTCTTAATACTACTCCCGTTAGCGGCGTTAAGTTCATAGTCCGAAGATTTTCGCGGAACTGACAACCAGCTGCGGGGGTAACAACAAAGATCCGAACCAGTGTCAATCAAAAATTGACGCTTTGTGATACGGTCAGTGACAAAAAGACGGCGGCCGTGATGTTGTATGGACTTGCAATCAGATGCCGCCGCTACTGCTGATTGCTTGTTAAGTTTTCCGACGCCCAATTGCATGGAGCAATACACTTCCTGGCATTCGCACCAAATGTGCGATGGTACCAACAGCGTTTACTACCAGGTGTGCTACTGCGTGATGTCGCCTGGCTTCTGGAAGAAGAACGGTTTCGAGATCGAACAGAAGAACCGGTCGATAAAACAGCAACTTGCTTAGTTAATTCCTCTAATCGAGCCATAACGGTATCGAGCGAGGGCGTGGCAACAGCATACACGTTGGAAGAGCTAGGCTGAGCTTCCAAAATCTTGTCAGCTATATCTGCGATTCTATCGAGGGATAAGTCAGCTTGTGCAGCCAAAATCCCCTGTACGTGCTGTGGTAAACGACGTAACCATAATTGCCGCAAGATGTTATCGTCCGAGAGAGCCGTTCCCGCGAGCGAGCGCAAGTGACGGAGAAATTGGGATGGTCTCCGATCCCCGAGTTCTTCGTCACTAAGAAGGCGCCTCACTCGCTGTTCCTCTGATGACGAAAGTCTGCTGATTAAGGTCTCCTTTAGCTTCTGATACTTACCTTCAGCCGGAGGGTTGACAACGATGTCCTCGATTTCGCCGGCAATCTTGTGGTCAATCTGGCTAAGGACATGACTGTACATCGTGGCATCAGTGTTGATACCAGCAAGCAAAAACTGTGCCTCAGCCTGTGCGAACCACACTGTCACCCTATCAGACCAAAAAGGGGGAAGTTTGACACTCACGCGACATACCTCGCCCTCCCGTTGAGGTTGGGATATACTTTGGTCACGCAGATTACGCAAAACTGCATTTTCTTCCTCAAGAGTTGCTAAACGCGAACGTAGTTCGTCAGCCATGGTCAACGCGAACACGCTATTAAATTTATAAACAAAAGTAAATTAAAATTAATTCGTATAAAATAGAGAGAGAACGGACAGAAAAGAAAAATTGCTATTCCGTGGGCGCGTGATGTGGCGAAAACAAAACACAAACGTCTAAAAATTCATATGTCGACATGTCAACAAATACCACATAAGTTGTCAAAATGCAGACAACATTACACGTAAAAATAAAAGACAATGTAAACAAATTGTTCAAACCACGTGAAAAATACACACGAAAAACAAATGAAATATTTCCTATGTCACATTACACAAGTTGAAAAAAATAATTTTCATAAAATAACGTAAAAATCAATACTCCGAACACGCTTTACACAACTAACTAAAAATCATTACTTGGAATAATAATAAAATGTTTAAAAAAATACTCCAAATAATGATGCCGATAGTACTTGCGTGAGCGATGTGCACAAATGGTATAATGCGCAGTTAGTCCAATGCATGCATGTGTCCAACTGCAACTCCCGCGGAGACGTCACTCGAACTGGCGAATGTAGGAAACGGTGAATGCGCCAGGGGGCGCTCGACGCCACAGCTTGGGATGTGGTACCGTTTCACACGACGAAAATTTCTTCGAAGTGGCCATCCGCATGTCTAACGCAGCTTCCCATCCCGCGCCGGTCAATTGCCAATGATATTACACCCAAAGCTCTTGACGATCACGTCGAGGTCACCAATTTGGGAAGTTGTATGGCCGGGTGCAATCTTGGTGGTTGCGGATGTGTTCCGTGGTAGTAAAAGGCAGGGTTCATAAACGTAACTGACTGTACTTCTAAATATGTACACGGTTACAATATATACAAACTGGACAATAAACATAAATCGGAAATAATATTTATAAGGCTTAGAAAATAACCATACTCTCTAGCTCGGAATAAAATTCTCATCTCATTAATTTGACAACTGTCACTTAGTGAAAAACATTGTGTTTGTCAAACATAGACAAACAATCAAAGGCGGTCGCATTACAAGAACGCCACATAGTATTTAGTAAAATAATATGTTCCGAGAATTTTGACGTAACGCATATAATGTCATCGAGATATATAAATATCCTTCCGTTATTCTCGGGACCAAATAAAATATCCATCTCACCTCTGTTGTGTAGCTGGTGCAGAAGTTAAGCCAAAACACATAACTTTAAATTGAAATAGACCACGTGAGGGTACAGTGAATGCGGTCTTCTCTTTAGAAGTCTCTTCTAAAGGAATTTGCCAAAATGCAGCTTTCAAATCAATGAAGATAAATATTTAGCGTCATTTAGTTGATCTAAAATCTGTGATATATAAGGTAAGGGATATGCATCATGTTTAGATACTTCATTAAGTTTACGACTATCTACACAAAATCTATATTCACCATTAGCTTTAAGAGCTAGGGTGATTGGGTTATTCCAAGGACTACAACTTGGTTCAACAACGTCATTAAGTAACATTTCATCAAGTTGTTTATTCAATTCAATAAGTTTAGTTGGAGACAAGGGATAATATCTCTGCTTAATTGGAACTGCATTAACTGTGTCATTTTAATGTGATATTAAATGAGTACGACCTAAGCCAATCTTATCAGATGATATAGTTTCAAATTTATTAATAGTTTCTTCAGCTATTAAACGTTCCTTATCATTTAAAACATGTAATGGTTGTAAATAGGTGATATTTGAAACAAAAATAGAATCTGTAGCTGTTCCTGTAACATTGTAGTTGCTACTTTCTATCAAAGAAAGAATATCTGGTGCGATATCAAATTTTTTCCAAAAATTTTATCCTAGTAAAATATTTGTAGAAACTTCTGGTATAACATAAAATCTTATCACGTTTGTTTTATTACCAACCGTGACAGGCAACAAATAATATCCTACAACACGAGAAGTAGAACCATTTGCAGTAGAAATGTACTGTAAATCGTTACACTTATGTAAGGTAGCGAAATCAGAAAAGTGTATGTCGTTTCCATTTCCAATAATAGAAATCTCGGATCCTGAATCTAGTAATCCAGAGAATTTTAAACTATAAACAAAAAATGTTAAATAGGGTCTTTTATCTTGACTTTCTTGAACCAACGAAATATGTTTAAGTATTGAATCTTTAGGAGTCAATGAAAAATTATCTCGATTCTGTGTAACAGAACTCGATAAAGTATTCTGAATCTGGGTAACAGAATCAGTTACGGTAGGTGAATTCTGGGTAACAGAATTCAATGAAAATTCATCCAGACTCTGGGTAACAGAACTCGATGAAGATTCATTCTGACTCTGGGTAACAGAATCAGTTAGGGTAAATGAATTCTGAAACTCGATGCAAAATTGTCCCGATTCTGGGTAACAGAATCAGTTAAGTTAGTTATATTAGAATTACTTATACAGGTAATTCCTTGGTTCAAGCTTTCAAGTTTTTTGAAATAGTAAGATCTGGCTTTTCTTTGCTCTGACGATCTGTTGATAAGCTGTTACATTTCGGACAAGTTCTAGCAGTAACACCTTGTTCACCGCAACGATAACATATCACTCGAGGTGATCGCTTACAATCCTTCAAAACATGACCGTTTTCACGACATCGAACACAAAACTTATTAGTGGGTAATTTAGTTAAAGCAGCACACTCTTTTGGTTGCTTAGTAATACTGGTAGGTTTATATGCTAAGTCTGCAGCAAGCAAAACTTTATTGTTAGCAGGTTTATTCGGTTCTACCGATAAATCAGTACGTAAAGCAGTATTTTCCAACATACGACAATATGTCTTTAAATCGGACCAACTAGTTATAGACATCATAGCTAATTGTAATGAATACGATCGGTTAATATTATATCTAACAATTTCTAACTGTTCAAGTTCACTTAAGGGTTTACGAAGTCTACTAAAATAATTTTGCATCACACTAAAATAATTTACTATGCTTTCATTAGGGCCTTGAATACGTCCTCTTATTTCCGTTAACAACCGAAAATCATAATCGTGTGGTAAGTAATCGTCGTACAACAATTGTTTTAATTCTATCCATGAATTTACGGAAGATTTAATTCCACGATACCAATACAATGCTTCATCTGAAAAAATTTCAGAAGCGCCTTCAAATAATTTATTTTCACTGATACCTCTTGATGAACACAACTCTTCGATGCGTTGAACAAAAGCAATAACACAAGTTTTACCATTGTATTTAAAATTTAAAGTATGAACACCTTTGTTATAACCATGTGAACAATGTGTACAAGCCTTATGTGTAGGGAGATTAGAATTAAGTTCTGTAGAATCGGTTTCAATATTTGAGTTATCCATAGGAAATTTTAAACTGCTCTTAAAGTTGGATAGTAAAGCATCAAATTTATTTGTAACTTTATTTAAAGAAAGATCTAAGTCTGATTTTAATTTAATATCATCATCCACTAATTTTATTTTTAAATTATTCTAATTCAAGGAATATTTCAGTCATAAGTATCAATTTCATCTGTAGGAAATTCTTTCAATAATCCACGTAACTGAGAACGCAAACCAGCACATGTATCAACAGGTTTAGCATCACGTAAGGTCACTTCATACATCAACTCATCTTTATGTAAAAGATTAAAATTAATAGGTCTTTCCTCCATGCTGAGAAAATGTGTGTAGCAAAATTGTGTAAATGTGTAGATTTTTTTTTTTTTATAAAAGTGTAATAATATACATTATGTTTAGAAAAGCGTGATCGACCAGTACAAAATCACTTATCACTTAAATTATATTATAGATACATTCACTTTCAGTAGAAATACATAAATTGAACAGTTAGTAACGTAGTTATCAAATGTTATTACCATGAACTAAAAGATTAAAGTCCTTTAGTAGACAGTCACATAGTATTTTATTGTTTGGTAAACAAGTTTTTTTTATTTATCTTATCTTAATCACAATATGTATAGTGTGATTAACATAACACAACAATAGTGAAGTTAACACTGATAATTAGAAAGTATTTTAACAGTCATTTAAGTTAGAATTAATAACTATTCTTTTTTTCAGAAAGAATTAATAAGATATTACACAGTAGTAAATATTAAACAATAACATTGTAATTTTATTTAAAGTTAGTTTTAGTTATCGACCAATCTGTGTTTGTTCAAAAGGAACAAAACCAGAGAATACAAATATTCATGTAACCACGATCCTGGCAGGGTCGCCAAATTGTAACGTGTAAATTCCGGTATGGTTAGTAGGGAATAAAACAAAAGTATTTCTGTGTAAACATATAAATTTTTTCGTAAACATTACCAAAATAGTATATCTAAATTTTAACGGTATTTATTTATTTTTATGGCCACAGGCGTAGGTTGCACGGTCACGCAATTGGTGATATGTGGAATTACGTTAACAATTAATAAAGATAGGTAAAAACAACAGGTCGTGGCACATTTGGTCGATAACGCAGTTTGGTTATATAATAATTTAACAAACTTACATGTAGGTGTTTTTTTCAAGTACTAAACCTGTGACTTCTCTGTTGAGGCGTTAGCACGATGTGGTGGTGTGTGTCAACATTATTTGAACGAACCGCACAGAATTGTACGGCCGAAATTAACATCATCCAACAGGAGGGCACAGCAGGATATAGCTTGATACAACGCAGTTGGTAACCAGTGTTAAACAGTGGTAAATGAGCACTGGTAACAAACAGCGGTACACAACAGTGGTAAACAAACACTGGTAACAAACACCGGTAACAAACACCTCCTGGAAGGGACAAGGATAAGTTAGGTATAATCCTTCCGAAGAGAATTTAGTTATGGGGACTAACAAAGTTTTATTGGCAGTCACCATCAAAATATTACATTAAGATATTTCTTGCATAAGAGTGGTAATTATGTGCAAATAAGATACATAGTCATGCTACTATATGTAAAATGTTAAGAATTTATGCAATAGTTTAGATTAAAATACTGATTTGAAGTTATTACTTAATTCAATTAATTACAGGCAAAATATGAGACAATCTGGCTAAAACTATATGGCAATTTACTGTTAATTTTTATTTATTCATATTCAAATTGTACTTTAAACTTAAATTTGATTATTAGAGGAGTAGAAGTTAAATTGATGTTAAATTGTGGTTATTAAATTATAATTTGGTTACATTGAGAACTAATTAATAAAGAATATTGATATAAATACCTGTCGGAGGTGGAGAATGTTTCCTTTATTAAGTTATGAACATGTGTACTTCATATCAGAACATACTTATTTAGATAATATAAACCTAAAAGTGAAAACCTTAAAAAATATAATGTAGTAACTAAAATATGTTATTAAAAGTAGTCCCTTTTTAGATGTATTTTGTTGGGCAATCTGTAAGTAATTGTATTTCAAATGAATATGGTGAAAGTTAATTGTTGATTATATAGTTTGGAATGAAACATTGTCAAAGGGAGGAAATACAAGTAAAGACATGACTTTAACTACTCAATTTAAATCAAATTATCAAAGATTACATGAAACTGTTAATATGGTTTAAATGTAGTATTTTCTTACCAAAATGTTTTAGGGTTCCACCTGATGCAAGTAGTTACAAAGTGAAATTTAAAATGATTGTAAAATGTGGTCTCTTTATAAAATCTGCAAGAAATAAAACAATGGAGAATAACCAATCGTTTGATTTTACGGGTTTGTAATAATTTTTGGTATTTAATTACTTACCAAAAGAAAATATGTGAGACGCCACGAGTTGTAAAATTCGGAAAAGACAAGACAGAGAAATGTCGAATATCAGTCGACCATTGCTTTTGTCGAAAAAGAAGAAAAGCAAGGAAACAAACCTTATACAGCCAAGATTCTATAATGCCAAACATTACACATAATGCCGTAGACCACAAACGAGAGAAAGGAAATATGAAAATAGGGCTACAAAACCTTTGACCAACATTGTTAGAAAGTTATCATGAATAAGTCAACGATTTTCGTAGATGTGCAAGGATTCAAAAATCAAAACAATAAATTTATTGTTAAAGAACTGGTTATAGCTTCACAAGAGTGTACTCAAGTATTTTTAGTAAAACCTCCTTACCCATTTTATTCTCTATCTTCTGAAGAAAAGAAACAAGTTCGATGGATAGAGAACAATAGAGGTTACCAATGGAAAGACGGATTTATTGACAGCAGAGAATTTTTGAGAATTATCAGACCTTATTTGATAGATCAAAAAATTATTGTAAAAGGTGCTGAGAAAGTGAAATGGGTTCAAGACTGGTGTGGTCATAATAATGTAGTAGATATAGAAGTGTTCCTAATTTAAAGACCCTAAATGAACTTTATTGTAAGGATTCAATAGCATATAATTGTGTTGCACATAAACAATATTGTGCTTTGAAAAATGTTTTATGTATAAAAAAATGGTGTACAGAAAATAATGTTCTTTTGTAAATTGTGTTGTATTTTATGAAAATAAAAAGTTCATTATAATATGACAAACTTGATTTTTATTTACTAATGTTATTTTAAATCCTGGAATTAGAGTTCTGGACTGCTCGATAGGCGCTAGCCTCGCTCAGTCGCATCTCGGTTTTGACACTTTGTCTACAGGCATCGTGTGTTGAGTAATGTTTTTTGTTCAGAAACACTCGTTTTGTTCAGTAAAACCCGTTTCGTTCAGTAAAACCGATTGGGCATTCTAATTCACGTTTTGTTCGGTAAAACCGATTGGGCATTCTAATTCGCTTTTTCAAGAGAGCGAACAGAGTGAGCGAAAGGTGAAGAAAAAGTGAATTAGAATGCCCAATAACTACCTACTAACAATTAACACTAGAAATATTCATTAATGTATGTATATTATTAAGAGATAAACTTACAGGTAACTTATAATCTACAGGTAGGTATCTAAAGTTATCGACGATTTCTTGGTAGAGCTGTCTGGGAGGAAGTGCAACTGGGTGCAAAATGTTTTTGCTGCAGAGTATGATAGCGTTTGTTATGTCTTCGAGTCGGAAAGATAGCGTTAATATGGACGCTTCTAAGCTACTGAGAATTGAGTTTGTTTGATTTTATGGTCAGCTCGTTAGAGATTAAAGTTAAGTTTTTAAGTTTTCAAGAGAAGTCGTCGATAGCTTGATTGAGGTCAGCTTCGTTATTTTTTATTGTATGTAATGTTTTATTAAATTCTGTTAAAGTCGAGGACGTTACTAAAATGTTTTCTTTTATTAATGAAGCAAGTCTCTTTTGATTATCATTTACATTTTGGATCGCGTTATCATATCTGATGCCGTCATCCTCACTCAAAGTCCCAAATATGGTCTTCGAGAGAGAGCCAATACCACCTATCGTTTGACCCTTTTGTCAGTTAAATGAGAGATGGCGGAATATTCTGATACTACATCGTGGTATCTAACTGTAAGTGGTGATAGTGTACTATGGCACTCTAAATTAATCGAAGTTTTGAATTGTAACTGATTGCATCTAAGACGTAATGTCCCTAATATTCAATTAATGTTTTCAATGTGCGGTTCTATGTACAAGATATCAAGCGGGGTGACTATATCTAGGTGTGGTTTACGCGAATTTTTAGCTCGTCAATTTGATCAAAATAAATACCGGAGCTCGAGTTGATGGTTCGGACAAATTCCGGATGACCTTGGGCCAGTATGCTGTAATGAAAATAGACATTATGTATAGTGTGTGTATATAATATATATATACTATATAAAGTATATACTACATTTAATTATTTATTCTAACTTATCTATAGTGAATTAAAATCTTAGCTTGTAGTAGGCAATTCTTGCACTTCTACATGTTTAACTTCGTCGAAGTGGTGCTTCACATGGCGTCTATTTATTAATTATGATAACGTATGATTACAGTGGACCTTGACCACTTTGTATAGGCCTTTCCATAGAGGTGATAGGGCCTTACGTTGCCTAACGTGGTTTTTCAACAATCGTAATAGGTTTTGGAATTAAATTTGGACTTTTCTATGTATTCTCTAGCTTTGTCGCGAGTATATTTCATTCGAAGTTGTAGCATTTTGACATATTTTGGGTAAGTAGTATTAGTGTTATCGTTGTAGATAGAGTCAGGGATGCGTGGTTTGTATCCGAATAGTAGCTCGAATGGAGAATAGTGAGTGGTAGAGTGTATTGCGGTATTATAAGCTAACATGGCGGTATATACATATCGGGGCCAGTTATGACTTTAAGAATTCACAGGTTTTCTTAAATACTTCAGCGGTGAAATTAGTACCTTGATCGGTAAGTACATATTTTGGAATACCAAACAGGGAAATAAAGTGGAGAAGGCATTCGGAACATTCTTCGGCAGTGATGCTGCGGATAGGGTAAGCTATGGAAAATTTAGTCAGGTCATCTTGCATGGTCAGAATGTATTTGATTCTGGCTGTGCCAGATTCTGGTAAGGGGCCCACAATGTCGATTGCTAGTCGCTCAAATGGAGCTGTCGATGTGGAAGTTATAATCATTGGGGCTCTGTTAATTAGGCGTAGGGCTTTGTTGGTTTGACATGACATACAATTTTTAATATAATTTTCGATATCGCTACGCATGTTTTTCAATAGTCGAATGCTTTTGGATGCTGCAATAGCGGGTGCTGACAAGTTCGTTACGCCATCCATCAACTTCTTGAGTCGGCAATCTGGCAAAAGATGGTAATAACCTAAAAAATCTGAGCCAATTATTGCTGTCGTAACACCAGCAACAACAAAATCCCAAATAAATGCTCGTCGCAGACCAAAGTTGAGGTTCAAATTAATAGTACCGTATTTCTTAATACTACTCCCGTTAGCGGCGTTAAGTTCACAGTCCGAAGATTTTAGCGGAACTGGCAACCAGCTGCGGGGGTAACAACAACCGATCCGAACCAGTGTCAATAAAAAATTGACGCTTTGTGATACGGTCAGTGACCAAAAGACGGCGGCCGTGATGTTGTATGGACTTGCGATCAGATGCCGCCGCTACTGATTGCTTGTGAGGGTTTCCGACGCCCAATTGCATGGAGCAATACATTTGCTGGCTTTCGCACCAAATGTGCGATGATACTAGCAGAGTTTACTGCCGGGTGTGCTAATTACTGCGTCATGTCAGCTGATTTCTGGAAGAAAAGCGGTATCGAGATCGAACATAAGAGCCCGTCGATATAGCAGCAACTTGCTTAGTTAGTTCCTTTAATCGAGCCATAACGGTATCGAGTGAAGGCGTAGCAGCTGCAGCATACACGTAAGAAGAACTAGGCTGAGCTTCCAAAATCTTGTCAGCTATATCTGCGATTCTATCAAGGGATAAGTCGGCTTGTGCAACCAAAATCCCCTGTACGTGCTTGTGGTAAGCGACGTAACCATAATTGACGCAAGATGTTATCATCAGAGAGGGCCGTTCACGCGAGTGAGCGCAGGCGACGGAGAAATTGGGATGGTCTCCGATCCCTGAGTTCTTCATCACTAAGAAGGCGCCGCACTCGCTGTTCCTCTGATGATGAAAGTCTGCTGATTAAGGTCAATCAGCTTCTGATACTTACCTTCAGTCGGCGGATTGACAAAGATGTCCACGATTTCGCCAGCAATCCTGTGGTCAATCGAACAGTGCGAACCACACTGTCACCCTATCAGACCAAAAAGGGGGAAGTTTGACGCTAACGCGACATACCTCGCCCTCCCGTTGAGGTTGGGATATCTTTTGTTCGCGCAGAATTCGCAAGACTGCATTTTCTGCCTCAAGGGCTGCTAGACGCGAACGTAGTTCGTCAGCCATGATAAACGCAAACACGCTAATGTAATATACACGAAAGGGAAAAAAATTAAAATTAATTGTATGAATTAAAAAAAATAAAAAGAGAACGGACAGAAAAGAAAAATTGCTATTCTGTGGGCGCGTGATGTACATACATACATACATACATAAATCACGCCTGTATCCCCGAAGGGGTAGGCAGAGGTGAACTAGCACCCTCGTTTCGCCAATTATGTTAGGTCCCATGTAATAGGTGGCGAGCCTATTGCCATTTATCGGGCACAAAAGTCGCAGTACATTGCTATTGCTAGGTGGATTAAGAGGAACGCTGCTGCCCATTCCTTATCGCTGATTGGTGGCGCGTGATGTAGTGGAAACAAAACACTTACGTCTAGAAATTCATACGTCAACATGTCAACAAAAACAAAATAAGTTGTCAATATGCAGACAAAAGTAAACGTATAAACAAAATGTCAAACCACGCGAAAATTACACACGAAAAACAATTTAAATATTTTCTGTTACAATACATAAATGAAAAAAAAGTTTTTTTCTTAAAATTAACATAAAAATTAAAACTCCGAACACGCTTTACACAACTAACTAAAAATCATCACTTGAAATAATATTAAAATGTTTAAAAAAATAACTCCAAATAATGATGCCGATAGTACTTGCGTGAGCGATGTGCACAAATGGTAGAATGCGCAGTTAGTCCAATGCATGTGTCCAACTGCAACTCCCACGGAAATGTTACTCGAACTGGCGTATGTAGGAAACGGTGAATGCGCCAGAGGGCGCTCGACACCACAGCTTGGGATGTGGTACTGTTTCTCACGACGAAAACTCTTCGTAGTAGCAGCCAATCCGCATGTCCAATGCTACTTCTCATTCCGCGCCGGTCAAATGCCAAAGATATTACACCCAAACCTCTTGACGATCACGTCGGAGTCACCAATTTGGGAAGTTGTATGGCCGGGTGCAATCTTGGTGGTTGCAGATGTGTTCCGTGGTAGTAAAAGGCAAAGTTCATAAAAGTAACTGACTGTACTTCTGGATATTTACACAGTTACAATATAAGCAAATTGGACAATAAACAACAATCGGAAATAATATTTACAAGGCTTAGAAAATAACCATTCTCTCTAACTCGGAATAAAATTCTCATCAAAAAATCAAAAGTGACAACTGTCACTTCGTGAAAAAGCAATGTGTTTGTCAAACATAGATAAATATGTAAGGCGGTCGTATTACAAGAACGCCACAAATGTTTTAAACGTTTAATCACTCAGCAAAAATATGTAAAAATAAGCAAATCTGTTCTATATGTTCTGGTGAGCATTGCTACAGAGAATGTACTGCACAAGACAAAATTATATGCATAAATTGTGGTGGACCTTATACGTATAAGTTGATAAGCCTTTAGATATTAAGAAACATATTTTAAGTAATAATGATTTCTTAATGGCTATTGTACAATCTATAATTCAGGTTAGCAATAAGGGTGATGACTTGCCAATCACATCCTTATCCATAAAAGACTTATTAACTAAAAATCTATCTACATAATGGACCTTACACCTAACAATGTCCTTACTATTGAAGTCCTTGTAAACACAATACCAAAGAAACAAATAGATCTCTAATAATGCACTTAGTAACATTTTTTGTAAACGTTTTCTATCGGATTAGGTCTTGCATAATGACAGGTCCCGTTTCCTGTTTCTCTTTCTGTTGGTCGCCCATAGAGGACAGTCGCCATTGTACTGTACGTATCTTGCTGTGTAACAACTTTAATATATAATAAATTCTAGTTAAATAAACTATTCGATTTTTATTTTAACATTATATAAATGTTAGAAAAATTAGTACAAAGATTTTGGTGGTTAGAAAAAGAAGTTTATAAAGCAAACCCAAGCTTAACCGAACGCACGGTATTTGTAAAAATATCTGCTTTGGAATGTTTGAAATTTATTTCTACATTGCGAGGGTACCCGTTGGCTTACAACGTGAAGTGTAAAGGTTAGAAGAATTTCGGCAAGTTAATTAGTGTCTTGGGTGGCCGAGCGGTCAGGCACCTGCCCGGATAGCAGCGGACGCGGGTTCGATTCCCGCCTCAAGATCATAATTTTTCGAAATTCTTTTTCTAACCACCAAAATCTTTGTACTAATTTTTCTAACATTTATATAATGTTAAAATTAAAAATCGAATAGACTATAGAGAAGCTTCGGGGAATGGAGAACTACAATACATGGAAGTTTTGCATGAAAATGATTCTTATTCATGAAGATCTTTGGGACGCTGTAGATCGTAAGCCTAAACCAAAAATGGACGACGGGGAAACGAAAAAGTCTGTGAAGGCTCTGGCGCGAATATGTTTAACAGTGCATTATCCTCATGTTAGAAATACAAAAGATGCGCATGAAGCATGGCATAATTTAAGCAAAGCTTATGAGGACAAAGGTCTATGCCGTCGATTAGGCTTATTGAGAACTTTGTTTGGCACGAGATTATCAGATTATGATAGCATGGAAAATTACATAGGCAAGCTTCAAGAATTGGCACAACAGTTGGGCTATATCAACTAACCACTAGATGATGAGTTTTTAGCAGTCATAATGCTTAGCGGGCTTCCTACAAACTATGATCCCCTCATAATGGCTCTTGAAAATTCATCAATTAAATTAACTAGTGATATGGTGAAGACAAAGTTATTACAAGAGTATGACCGTAAAAATAAGAGCGAAGACACTGTAGCATTGGCAGCAGCAAGGAAAGTACTGAAGTGTTTTAAGTGTAGAAAGACAGGACATTTTATTAAAGACTGTCCTAAGAACAAGAGTAAGCAGTCCGAGAAGAACAAAAGTCACTCTAGTCACTCTGACCAAACAGTCAAAGATAAGAACAATCACAAGGATTCATCAAAGGCGCACTCATCACTCTCAAAGGTGTGCACTCTCGGTCAGCATCAAGAATGATGTGTGGTATGTTGATAGTGGTGCGTCAAATCTAATGTGTAATGATAAAAATAGTTTTAGAGAATTTAGTGTGAAAGATGAAAAGCCAGTAAGTGTTGCAAATGGTGAAAAATTATTGATCGCAGGACGAGGTAATGTCTGTGTGAAATTTAAAGACTGTTTAAGAGTAATTAAGGATGTTTATTATGTACCTCAATTGTAGCGAATTTACTATCTGTAAGCAATTTAGCTAAGAAAGGTTACAACATAGTTTTTATGAAACAAAATTGTGTGATATCCGACTCTGAGGAGGTCTTGGCTACTGCCTCACTTAAAAACCATATTTACCAACTGGATACCATTGATCAGTCTTTATGCTTTGGGGAGGACAAAAGTAATTTTACTTCTTACAGTTTATTGGCCGATAAAGAATGTCAACCTAGTAAGAAAGAAATGACAAGTGTTCCATCAATCTCGTCAAAAGGAGAGGACTCTCAGGAATTGTGGCATCGACGACTGGGACATTTAAATTCTCGGAGCATGATGCTGTTAAATAGAGGCATGGTGACAAGTATGAAATATAATGCAACTAATTTTAGTCCTTGTATTGCGTGCATTGAAGGGAAACAAACTCGTACTCTTTTTCCAAAGAAGTCATATTCACGAGCGAGTCAAGTATTAGGATTAGTACACACCGATTTGTGTGGACCAATGCCTTCGTCTATAGGTGGTGCTAAATACTTTCTTACACTCATTGACGACTTGACTAGAAAAACATTCATTTATTTTTTGACATTTCAAAATTTTTAAGCCTATGGTGGAAAATGAAACTAACCATAAAATAAAATTTTGCGTAGTGACAATAGTGGTAATACGTTAACTCTAGTTTACAGGAATATCTTAAAGACAATGGGATCAAGCATCACATAACAGTTCCATACTCGCCGCAGCAAAATGGTGTTTCCGAAAGGGCGAATAGAACTATTGTAGAGAAGACTAGATGTATGTTAAAAGATGCTGGCTTAAGTAACACATTTTGGGCAGAAGCAGTAAATACTGCGGTATATGTCAAAAACAAAAAAAAAAAAAAAAATCAAAATTTTAATTTAAGAAATAGTTGTTTACACAACTCTGTCGTAATAATCTCCAGAGGGCGCCCTCGCATGTAAACAATATAGCTCCGCACATTTTTCATTATTAAAAATAATTAAGAAGCTTTTTTGTACTAAAACCAATGTACTTTGGATAAAAGTGAAGTGAATATTCATTGAAAATGTTAGCCCACGCATAAAAAACGATCACTCTACAAATCAGTGACAATAAAAATCGATGTGAACGAAGTGCGTAAAGTTGAAAACAACTGTGACATATTATGTGTTAATATTAGCTAAAAGTGTTTTAAATACAATATTACGTGTGTGTATAAATAAAGAATAACAATATTGACTGTTCCCAGTGATTATAATAAACTTTAATTTAATATTTGTACAAATAACCTTTATAAATTCAAACCCACCCACGCATAAAGATAATTTAAAACGTACAATAGTGTCGCCACTCGATACTAGATGGTGCCATACGACAAACAGTTGCGATCCAGAGAGTTTTAAAATAAATACTTTTTTTAAAAAGGAAATTAAATGAAAAATAAAAATAAGTGTTCAGAAAAAATATATAAACATTATATGCAAGCAAATAGTGAAGTCATAATATGGTCGTTAATTTCACCCAATAACGTAATGAGCTCGTAGACCATTGAGTCTACGTATGGACTGGA
The DNA here is from genome assembly GCA_963931975.1 of Cataclysta lemnata. Lineage (NCBI taxonomy): Eukaryota > Metazoa > Arthropoda > Insecta > Lepidoptera > Crambidae > Cataclysta > Cataclysta lemnata. The sequence goes on from OZ008360.1 coordinate 3,619,759, forward strand.
GACACTGCGACCACTAGCTGCAGTGGTTCGATCCTTCACGACAAGACAACTTTTTATAGTTCGAAGAAAACAAAAACATTTAATTTTCAAGCTGTTTCTCACGGAGATCGAACCGTGGGCCACAGAGCGAATACTGGCGATTTGTTTGACCGTTCGGCCACAGACGCTGGATGCGCTGCGGCGAAGTTACTACTTATTGTTATTGTGTGGCAATCGGATGTTTAGCGCAGGATATTCCTGACTTATCATTCATGCAATAATAACACGGTATCTATATTGCGGTAATCTACAAAATAAACTGTCATTCATTATGTTTAAGGAGTGTAAGGATTGTAAGGAAAAATGCAAGAGGAACGAGTTTATCAAATGCGCCTCGTATGTATTGACGGATGCTCTCATGTCTCATGGAACAGATACAATCTCATGAGTGTGGAGAAAAGATTAACTTGGAAGTGCAAAGCATGTATCGTGAAGTCTAATACTCCGCTAGCTGTCAACGCTGCAAAAACAAAAGTATTTCCAAAGGGAAAAAAAAATACCAAACTAAAGCGGACAAAACTTGAACACTCTTCTTTGAGTAATCCCTGTCATTTTTCCGCAGACGAAATCGCACCAAACTCGAATACATTGAACATCTTACAAATGACAAACCCCGGGCCTTCAGAATGCGTAGCCCTTGATCAAACCGAAGTTACAAAGACAGAGAAACCTACGGACTTTCATGACAGCGCGGATGATGTTCTGCAACTATCTGCAATCCAAAACAATTATAATGTAACAACACGCCGTAAAGGCTATGTAGTGAATATACCAGTTAGAAGTTCTTTTGACTCCTTATCTAGTGCTGAATCTTTAAATGACGAGGAAGGGTATTGACAAACTGCCCCCACAAAGAAACCTTGATCGGCCTCCCACGTAGTAAGAGCTGTTTGGATTTAGACAAAATTACACAAAGGGAACTAGAGACATTAAGAGAACAAGTGTTGAGCTTAAAAACTCAACTCCAATCGGCAGAGAGTGAAATTGAGTCTATGTTATCAGAAAATTGAAATCTAAAATTAGAGATAAATAGATACGAAAAAAGAATGGAAAAACTTAAAAAATTGTGCCTTAATACAAATACAAATATGAATAGCAGGAGAAAAATAATAAGAAATCAGAACTTCCAAAATCATACTATGCCTAATATTGAGGACGGAAATGAATTATCAGCTGAAGAGTTATCTGTATTAGAGCACGCTGTGGAGAATGACCTGACTCCTACTCTTGAGACTAACGAAGCTGTAAATGACTGTCCAGAAGGACAGTCATTTTGCCAAAGAAAGGACAAGAAAGCTGCGAGAATAAACATTTTTAGTAATTATAAACGAAGGGATGTTTTAAGTACGGCGAAATCATACTTGATTATCAAATCTGCCATTACATGTACCCAGGTGGAGGCATTCACCAACTGATCGCCGGATTACAAGAAAATCTGCAGGATTTTACGTTGGACGATTTCTGTGTACTGTTTATCGGTGAAAATGACTTTGTAGGGTCGAAAAACTTTTCTCTTTTTATTGAATATGTTCGTGAAAAACTATTGTTGGTGCAACATACAAATGTTATCATTATGTTACCCACTTATAAATGTTGCGAGGCTGTTCAATTGTTTAATTATCGCATAGAAAGCTTTAACAAGCTACTTCATATGGACAATACTATTCATGAGTATGCTTTTGTAATCGATAGCAATAAGGATTTGAGTTCTTCCGCTGAAATGTTTAATTTGTATACGGGACGTCCTAATAATCGGGCGCTTAGGACTATTTTCAAAGACTTAGCCACTCTAATTTCACAATTAGAGAATCAACAAGGGGATGAGACGATAAATGAGTTTTTTCGTGACTAGGGAAGAAATAAAAATACAAAAAAAAAATTCGTTGATAAAAAGGTTAACTTGACTATATTGCATCAAAACATTGCTGGTGTTTTGAGCAAAAGAGATACGCTACTAATCAGCTTGCAACATCTAGAAAAAAGCATTGGTCCTGTTAATGTGGTCTGTCTGACGGAAACTTTTATGAAAAGAGGCTCGGAATCAAACCTAAAACTTCCTAACTATAATTTAATATCCCATTATTGTAGAGAGAACCAACGTCGAGGAGGATCATGTATTTTGGTTAAGAGCGGTATTTCATGTGAACCTCTGACATTTATTGACCAAATCAAACCAATTCCTAGACATTTTGAATATTGTGCTTCTAAATTATTAACCAATAATTTAATTGTAATTTGTATTTATAGGACACCAGATTCTGATGTGAAATTGTTTTTCGAAATGCTTAATAAACTTCTGACTAAAATAAAAATTAACACCAATAAGACAGTAGTATTATGCGGAGATTGGAATATTGACATCCTTAAAAATAATAGAATTACCCAAGAACTTGAATCAATTTTAGCAAATTACAATTTAACGAATCACATTTTAAAACCAACTTGTCGTCATTCCTGTATTGATCTAATTTCTAGCAACATACATAGTGTTCAAAGTGAAATCCACTATTTAGCGTTATCAGATCATGAAACAGCTCAAACTATGACTTTTAATAAATATTTTACACTCACACCTATCATCTAGCCCAAAGTAAGTAGCATAAGCACTTGTGTTATGGATACTGGATGACGGACATATTTTTAATAATAATTATGTATATAAATGTTGAAAATATACTACTTAAACATATACACAACCATGACTCGGGAACAAACATTTGTGGACATCACAAAGTTTGCCCCTACCAGGATTCGAACCCGGGACCTCTTGGCCAATACCCAGCAATCTGAGCATTCGACCAAGGCGGCCGTCATTTTTTAAAGCAATAAACAAAAAAAGTGCAGTAAGACCAAAAATTTGGTTTGAAATGAGAAAGGACTTTAGTGACGATAATATGAACAAGTTCAGGGAATGTATGTTGTCACTCACATTCTCAGAAGTATTATCAGAAACGAACATAAATGATGCTTTTAATAAATTTCGCCACACAATAGTGCTTTTTTCCAATCTGTGTTTTCCTTCAATAAAAATAAAAATGATCAATAAATCTATTAAAAGTAAATGGATATCTAAGGGCCTTAGACGAAGCTGCATACGTAAACGGTCTTATTTATTTATTTATTTAAGCTTTATTGCATAAAATATACAATTGGCGAACTTAACGCTATACAGCATTCTCTACCAGTTAACCAGTGAAAAACAAGTGAGTTCAATAATTATTACGGTGCAACGAAACTAGAGAATAATGGTAATAGATAAATTAAAAAAAAAAATATCGGTATCAAAACATTAGAGGAATAAACATTAAATTGATATTTATTTATATATATAATATAGACAACCAAATACATAAATACATACATACATAAATACATACATATATTAGATATATACATAATATGCCTAATGATAATAAGTGGCAAGTAATGTTTGATGAAGTTAGTTTAATAAATTAAAGTAGTGCTCACGAACCATTCTCTTAAATGAACTAAGAGAAGGTGCCGAGTGAATAGAGATGGGTAGGTTATTCCATAAACGAATGGCGGTGAGGGCAAAGGAGTTGGAAATGAAGTTAGTGTGATGAAGGGGGGTCAGTAAACGAAGGTTCCTACAGGGACGAAGCTTAAGGGATCGGCTAGAGCTTAGAATCTTAAATTTGTCCTTAAGGTATTCAGGAGTTCTTGGATCGAAGAGTATATTAAATAGCATGCAAACAATTCTTAAGTTTCTACGATCACGTATTGGGAGCCATTTGAGCTGCTTGCGATACTCAGAAATGTGATCAAATTTACGAAGGCCAAAAATAAACCTGATCCCATTATTCAGCAGCCGATCCAACTTATCCAACAGCTCCTTATTGGCATCAGTGAAACAAACATCAGCGTAATCAAGGGAAGGAATAACAAGGGCTTGTACTAACATAATTTTTGTACAGATTGGAAGGAAATTCTTCAATCTGTACAGAGAACGAAGGGTGCCATTAACACGTCGCGAAATATCTGCTACATGCTTCCGCCAACTCATACTGCTGTCGAAAATCAGTCCCAAATTCTTGACCTCAGATTGTAAAGGTAGAACAGTGCCGTTATATATAAGTGGTATAAGCCCACCAAAATCGAGTTTACGTAACTGCCGAGAACTACCTATGACAATTGCTTGACACTTGTCCGGATTCACGCCTATTCCAAACCTGGAGGACCACTCATATATTGCACAAAGATCCTGATTCAACTGAGAGATGGCTGTGTTAAGATAAGGTACCTACCCTTGAACGTATAATTGCAAGTCGTCAGCATACAGATGGTGAGAGGATTTTAAGCAGGTTGTGATGGAATTAATAAACATAGAGAAAAGTGAAGGAGAGAGAATGCCGCCTTGTGGTACGCCAGCCACTAGCCCCAACCAATCAGAAACTGACTGTCCTACTCGAACCGCTTGCTGGCGTCCACGATAGAAGTGATAGCCAGGAGAATGTCGTGGTCAACGTTGTTAAATGCGTTAGAGAAATCAATTAATACTAACACCGTTAACCGTGACGCCTCCATACCATCACGTATATCTTCAGTGACTTTAATCAAGGCTGTGGTAGTACTATGTCCTGGGCGGAACCCAGACTGATATGGACTGAGAATACTATGGCAATGTATAAATGACGAAAGCTGTTTGTGTACAAGGGACTCGAGAACTTTGGAGAGGAATGGTAAAATGGATATTGGTCTAAAATTACACAAGGCAGTAGGATGAGTGACTTTTGGAAGTGGGATTGTATATGCCATACGCCATAAGATTGGAAAAGTACCACTGGAAAGAGAGAAGTTGACTAAGTGGGATAGGACAGGGAGGAGGTCATCCAAAATGTACACGATCATTGTACGACTGATATCGTCATAGCCTACAGCCCTAGACTTAATAGAGGAAACAGCCCTTGCGAATATCCTCTTCAGTAACTAAGGTAAAGTTAAAACTCGCAGTATCTATACTAATATTTGAAGAGGTTAAAGCCAAGGAAGTTTTGGACGATGCAGGGGAAGGTGTAACTGAAGAGAAGTGTTTATTAAAATCATTCAATGAAAAATTGTACTTAATTTGGGGTGACACTTTACCAATGCCAAGTGTGCGCAAAAATTTCCAAGTTTCAGCTGGGGAAGAATTTAAAATATTAGTGTGAATATAACGGCGTTTAGCGGCTTTCACGATCTGATTGCAGCGATTCCTTGCAGTTTTAAAAGATTGCCAATTGGAATCTGATCTTTGCTTCTTAAATATATGAAAAGCTTTGTCGCGTTTTCTCATGGCTATACGCACTAATGGAGTGATCCACGGTGCTGGTGGTCGCTTTAGCCTTACATTTTTTAGTGGGGCATGTCTATTGTAAAGCCTAATGATAGCCTGACTAAAACACTCAACTTTCTCATCGATTGTAGACGCATCGAAAACAGAAGACCAATCGCATGTACGCGCACCCTCACCTAATTTGTCCATGTCTATTCGTGCAAAGTTACGTATACGTAAAATAGCGGGTTTCATCTTAGGTGGTTTAGCTTTGTAAGCTGCAAAGATCAGGTCGTGTCTGGAGAAACCAGGTACCGAAAATTGTCCATATTTAATGACCCGATCAGGAGAAGATGTGAAAAAGTGGTCGATCCAAGAATCAGAAGTGTTGATATTGTGATGAGTTGGCTGTAAAGGCATAACTGAGAGATTTACGACTGCAAGATGGCACGCAACTTAGTTGACTGCTGCGAATCTTTCAGCAAATCAGTGTTAAAATCGCCCATGATTACGTGATGCATGTAATCCACACTAATCACATCGAGAAGAGACTCCAATTCCGGAAGGCAATCAATGGACGGCGGGCAATAGATTACGCCCAATACGACCGTGGCTGCTTTGAAATTAATTTCAACCAATAAATATTCCATACAGTCATATCGCGAAGAAGAAGAGGCTAGGATTTTATATGGGACATTACAAGAAAGGTAGATTGCAACGCCACCACCACCCTTCCCTACGCGATCGTTACGTATTAGAATATAGCCAGGAATGCTAATTGATGTGGAGCTTAAAATGGGTTTGAGCCAACTTTCTGAAACCAGCACAGCATGAACAGAGTTGCAAGAAAAAGTGTCTAATAGATCCGAGTAGTGTGCTGGTATACTTTGGGCATTGATGTGACAAACGTTAAATGTGTCCACTATTCCCTCAAATTCATTCCGCAATCGAGCATTCGCAGTTACGTAATCACTATCATCCAGAGAATAGAATGATACGTCAGAGTTATCAGCCGACATGAAACTTTCTTCATCAGACATTACGGTAATGATAAATAATAATAATATAATTATACAGATATAAATATAAATAGATACGTTATAACTAAAAAATTATTCAAAAAATTAATAATTACAATTATTCACACGGATGTGAATTAAATACACGCACTTTTCACCAATTAAATGGTTAACAAATTATTAATTATTAAATGCTATTCAAAGATATAAAAAAAAACAAATATTTTAACACAAAGACGTAATCAGTGAACGAAAATATTGACCTACTTTTGATTAGGCTGATAGGGTCATATCCCAGTGCCTTCCTGCAAAATCGAAAAAAAAAATGTAAATGAAAAATAATTACTAATTTTGACTTGGCTGAATGGGTTATATCATATTGCCTTTCAGCAAAAAAAGAAAATTTTTACATTATGTCACTGACAATGTCAATGCCAATGCCAAAATAATTTATACAAAAGAAGGAAGGTAAAGATCGAATATTACAATACAGTGAGATTAGAAAATTAAATGGGATACCAGTGGGTAGTACATTAATGATAAAACAAGCACAAGAATTAACAAATAGGATACTTACCCAGTATGGAACAAACTTAGAATTGAAATGAGTAACTAAATGGTACCAACATAACCTCACTGAGCAGCAACCAAAAGTACAACAAAATACAACCTACTTAACGTTCTTTATAATTTTGGTCGGTCGCTTAGATCTAGTGGAGGCGGCCGCAACTGTAGCAGATGAGGGTTCCTTAATAGTCCTCATGGCAGGCTCAGCGATGGTTTTTGGATGAAGAGCGATTAGGTTTTTAAGTTCTTATTATCTTAAGTATATATTATCACCTGATAATAAAAAAAATAACCTTAATAGATACATGATGTATTCAAAAATTCTAAGGAAATGTATCTTATCTTCACAGAATTAATAGTACTAAATATATTGATAAATCAACTAATCGGTGCAAAGCAGCATGGAAAATTATTAATGATAATATTGGTGATAGGGGTCGCTGCTCTGAAATAAGCGAAATATTACTAAATAATAAAAAAATATACACATCCTAAAGAAATTACAGAAATGTTTAATAATTATTATATTTCACTGAACAGTACACATGACTCTGCGAATAAATTCACAGATTTCTTAAAACAATATATTTATATCCAGTTAATCCCAATGATATTTTCAAAGTAATAAAATCTCTTAAGCAATCTAGTTCTACCGGGTACGATAATCTAAATACAAAAGTTATTAAACAATGCGCATTACAACTGTGTGGGCCTTTAAGCCATATAATCAATCTATCGTTCACAGAAGGAGTATTTCCAGATCTACTTAAATATTCCCTAGTTAAACCTATATTTAAGAAAGGAAGCAAAAACGAAATGAGCAATTATAGACCAATAACTGTTATGGATAACCCAATGAAACCACGTAATTTTCTTCAACTGACACGTATTGTATTATTTGTTGCTAAGTTACCGTGACACTCCCACCCGAGAGGGACCGGAAGGTCCATGATAAACAATATTAATATAAAAAACAACAATAGCCAAACATATAACGACATTATAAAAGGTTAACAACACCAAAGAACAATACCGACATTATAAAAATACCAAAACATACATCAAAAAAGAAACCTATCGGGTGGACGTGATATCCGCCCGTATCGAGTCATAGTCTCTCTCCCTTGTGGTATGTCACAGTCAGTCTGTCGTAGGCTGTCGTCATTCCTTGGCGGAGTCGTCGTTATTGTCGGCGTAATTGTCTGTAAAAGGGTATCGGGCTGTTGATGCAGTTCAAGCGGGTATAGACGCTGGAAAGGTCTTAGCTTATACCCATTGGCAGTGCGGACCTTCGCTGTTCGTTCATGCCCATCCCTGCCTGTATACGTTTCCACAATCAACCCCAGAGGCCATAACAGGCGTTTGGTATCAGATTCAATGAGTACAACATCACCAACTTTCAGTGTCTTCAGGATATTCTGCCTAGCACCTCTTTGGATTAAGTTGTTGACGTACTCATTTCTAAATCTTTGTCTAAAGTTTTCCCTGAGTGTTTGGCGGTACTTCAACCGTATGTTAAGTGACGAACTATCCACTTCATCTAGGTCATCTACTGCGTTACCCACAAGTGGCTGAATAAATAAAGATGGCGTAAGTGGTTTTAGATCCACTGTGTTGTTGCTAATATAAGTTAGTGGACGGTTATTTATTGTAGCTTCACAGTCACACAAAACTGTTTGGAGCTCCGTTAGTGTGACCGATGCTCGTCCTAAAACTCTTACCAACATTTGCTTCACAACACCGACTAAACGCTCGAAAAACCCAATATGTTATGGATAACCCAATGAAACCACGTAATTTTCTTCAACTTCATTGGTCATTTGAACTCGCTGCTTCATCACTTCCATTATAGCTTTTAAATGATCCTTCAGACAACACGAGGATTTTGGATACTCTAAATATATAGTTGGATCCAATAGTTACACAATTTTCAAAACTGCCGCATTACTTTTCTCTTTTTCTGCTTGGGCTTTCTTCTTTTCTTCTCTAAAAGTCCTATTTGATCTTTTGGTATATGTAAAAACATTTCTTGGGGCCTCCACAATATCTAAAATTAGCTTCCCATGCTCCTTAGAAAAGGTCATCTCCTCTTCAGGTTCCTCAATGAAGGGTGAGTCAGGATTCATTATTCTGTTAAAATAATTTTTCTCTTCCTCTGTGACAATTAAACGTCTCTTCATACCTACTTCACTAAGATGGCAGTTCACACAGTTCCATAAGTTTCTTCCCCCGTCCTCAATTAATTGAACATCAAGAGACACTCCGTGTCTTTGATTTGAACCTGTTTCTTTTACCCTCCACAATCTCTTACATGCCGAAACCTTCTCGCCGGAGTTGAGTCCGCTTACGTTTTAGGGCATTCATTGTTTACCAAACTATACAATTATAAAGATTACAGATCGGTTCACTGTAAAATACGGTCGCCAATATGTTATGGATAACCCAATGAAACCACGTAATTTTCTTCAACTGACACGTATTGTATTATTTGTTGCTAAGTTACCGTGACAATAACATTAGTCCCTATACTGTCAAAAATTATAGAAAAGATTATGTTTGGTAGATTGATTGACTTTATTGACGCTAATAAGATCTTAAGTGCTGATCAATTCGGTTTTAGGAAAAGCAGTTCTACGGTTCATGCCTGCTTCTCTCTTATAAAAAATATAGTGGATTCCTAGTGGATTACCTATTGCTACTATATTCCTAGATATGAGCAAAGCCTTCGATTTTGTCTCACATGAAATTTTATTAAAAACTCGAAAGCTATGGCATTAGGGGTAAAGCACATGACTGGATTAAGAGTTACTTGGGAAATAGGTTCCAAAGTGTAGAAATTAATAAAATTATAAGATCTTTAAAGAGAACGTATCGATCTACTTTCTGTTTGAATAAATTTGGCGTTTCTCAGGGTAGCGTTCTGGGCCCGTTACTGTTTCTCCTCTACATTAATGATTTGCCAGATGCCACAAAACACCAATGTTTATTATTTGCAGACGATACTACAATAGTTGTCAAAAGTCAAAATAAAACAAGATTCGAAAGCGAGGCGAACTCAGCTCTAAATGACATAATAGTTTGGTTGAAGAAAAATAATTTAACAGTAAATTTAAATAAGACAAACTTTGTTGAGTTCCGGACTTATAACAGTAAACCTTCTTATATAAAAATACAACACGAAAATATTGAGATTGCAAATGTCAGTGACACTGTATTTCTTGGACTTACTTTTGATAATTTCTGTAACTGGAAATCACATATTAACAAATTATGCATGAAACTGGATAGGTTTGTATATGTCCTATATCGACTGAGACAGACCACAACAATTCTGACGGCTCTTTGTGCATATCATGGATATGTTTCGTCATGTCTCAGATACGGTATTATATTATGGGGCTTTTCGGTGGAGTTTGACAGAGCATTTATTTTGCAAAAGAAATGTATAAGAGCAATGTGCAGTTTACAATACCGCGAAAGCTGTTTGCCATATTTCAAGGAGTTGAATATATTACCTTTGCCATGCTTATACATTTATGAAATTTGTGTATTTGTAAAAAGGAATCCTAACCTATTTGAAAAACGGTGTGATGTCCTGAAGAGAACATGTAGGAATTTGTTCAAACTTTACGTACCACCAAGACGATTACAGCTTACTAACCAAAATGTGAATTGTATGGCCATTCGAGTTTATAACAAATTACCAGACAAATACAAACAATATAACATTAATTTATTTAAAAGACATAATTCTGAATTTCTATTGAACAAATGTTATTACTCTGTTAAAGAATATCTTGACGATCGAAATGTGAATGATGTATAATGTAACACTATTATTGACATTGATACATATTATAATTATTCTAATTAATCTGTCGAATCCGACATCTTGATTTGAATCTTCTAATTATATTTTTTTCAGACATACTAAAATCTGACAATTCAATTGACATTTTAAGTATTATATCAATGACATGTATAATTTTTTTTTTATTGTTATTTGATTTTATGATGAACACATTAATTCTACGAAATATTTGTACGCCAATTGTGGCAGAATTTTGATAGGTTTCTATAGCTGTAACACCTTTGCAACAATTACTCAAAATTCTAACAAATTCATTAAATTTCATTTCTAACAGGACTCCAATAAAGGCATTAATTGGACAAGTACTTGAAGAAAAATGGAGCAATAAAAAGGTAGATATAAGTCATTTACATATTTTTGGCTGCATTGCGTATGCTGTTACTCCAAACAGAAAGAAATTAGATTTTAAATCAAAGCAGTATATTTTTGTTGGTTACTGTGAGGGTACAAAACCGAGGGACTGTTGGATCCTTATAAATGTGTAAAAGCTAGAGATGTTATTTTCTTGCAGAATGAATTCTACGCTAGGTCATATGATGATAATCTTGACTCTGAGTATATTGAGTTTCCTCAACATGATGTCCTGAGGGAACCTGTGAGTATTGTTCGTGAGTCAGAATCTCAAGTTGTTTTGCACGAACATGGCTCGCAGCACGATACACAACCTGAATCATCGACTGTGAGGGCAGAGATCTCTGATGACCAAATAGAAACACAGTTGAACACAGTAAATGACTCAGACATTGATACTAACAGTAGTAGAGAAACATATAGTGCTGCGGATCCTTCTTACATACAGGGGAATCTACACTAGAAGAATTGTCGTTAGATACATCATATTTTGAAGACAGCGAGATGGCTTCAATGTCTGTATTATTAGTCAACAAGTTATGCAGCGAAGATGATGAACCGACGACAGTGCAGGACGCTCTGGCAATCACGGAATCAAGTGAGTGGAGAAAGGCTTTATTAAATGAATTAAAATCCTTTAACGATAACAAATGTTGGACTCTTGTTGAGAAACCAAAGAATCAGAAACCGATCAAATGCAAATGGGTTTTTATAAGGAAAAGAAGACTATGAGGGAACTTTCTCACTCGTGGTAAGGCACTCTACTATAAGAACATTACTTGCTATTGCTGCAGAATATGACATGGACATTGACCATCAGGGCCCTGTTTTATAAAGCTACAAGTAACAAGTTACAAGTGATACTGGCAACTATATATTGTAATGACAAGTTACAAGTAACATGCGTTTTATAAACACCTCTTGTAGTCTACAATTGTAGCAACAAGTTGAAAATCTCGATTACAATTTCAAGCCGGACCTCACTTTAAAAAATTTAAAAAAAAAACTTTTATTTGAAATTTACTAGTATGTATTTGATTGACATCGGCGTAGTCTGTGACCGACCAACCATCACATACCTAATTTCGGGTACATGGCATAAGTCGAGGCCCGCTCGCTGGCTCCTAGCTGGGCCTTGCCCCACGGCAAACCACCCGGCATATGGTTAGACCGCGCCGAGGGCCTCGCCACCAGACCGGGGTTTAGCACAGGGGGGCGATGGGGAGCCCCGCCGTCTTAGACGGCGGCTCAGACCACCGGGGGACTGATGTCCCCTGAGTTGATGCCCGGGCCATGAGCTACCGCTCGATGCCCGCAGCCCGCCATCAGGTGGATGACCCGGATGATGATGTAATTTCAAATTCAAACAAACAAAAGTTTTATTCGTATATTTTAAACTACGAAATAAACTAATTTCTTCAGAAAAAGTTTCTGCTGATAAAATAAAACATGAGCAGAATTGAAGCGAAACTGGAGTGGGTACGCGTAGTTTTTGCAGAAAAAGATTTACTCTTTGCAGCATTTTCTGGTAAACATTGTATATGTAACTCAAAATTATGCTTTTTATATATTCCTAACATGTGGAAATTGTCATATACCCGTCTATTATCTTTTTATTTTTTTAATACCGACAATTTATGTGAGATACTTTGACAAAAGAGGACAAAACCCTGGCTTGGAAAAGGTTTCATGCCAAAGCACAAGCCTTAATTCTCGTTCCGGCTAATAAAGACCACACATACACCAGAGACACATTGTGGCAAAATATGAAAAAACAAGCAATGGTAAGTTATTTTACTTTGAACAAATGAAAATTGTCTTACTTTTAACAAATGAGCTGATATTGTGTAGGTGTATAATAATAATAAATATTTTCACACTCACACCAATTAAGTATCATTAAGAACTTGTGTTAGGCATACTAGATAACGGACAAATTTAATATACATTTAATACCATAAATATTTTATAAATAAACTTAATAAATACATCAACAACCATGACTCGTGAACAAATGTAATCTAAGTATATAGGTATAACCAACTTTGCCTATACCTATCTTTTTCTGTGCTTTAGTTTGGATTATTGCTTAATTTTACATCCAAAATTTTCTATTTGTAGCCATAGATATAAGAAACTGTGAAATGAAATAGATATCAAATGAAATGAAATGAATGGCCTAAGTCGGCCTGTCAGTCATGTATGTCATTTAACCGCCTCTTTGTCTAGTGGTTCGCCCACCGGAATGAAGATCCAGAGGTCCCGGGTTCGATCCCTAGGGGGGTAAAAATTTTTGTTCGGTTTGGTTGGTGGTAGGACTTCTTCGAAGTCCGCCTGGCTAGCTACCACCATCTTATCAAAATCTGTCACAATAATAATATTAACAGCATTATTGTGTTCCGACAATGTATGATAATTCATTGCCAATCTATACATATGTAAAGAAAATATATTTCTTTAATAATATTTGTAGCGGTCTATTACTGTCGGTAAAATAGTACCGTATGTATTTTATTCTCTTATGTCATTGTCGGTAAAACAGTAGTTACGATATGTCATAAATGTCAAATATTAGATGGAATTAAAATTGTGAAAAACAGTTAAAATATTTTAAGAAGATATTTAGTTAGAAATATACTTATAATGTCGTTTCTTTATTTACAGGTGAGAATTCATTATTTCGTTTACTAATTAATATGTAATCTTAGTTATAAGTAAGTTTTTAATAAAACCTCTCTTTATTTACAGAGCAACACATGTTAGTTTATTTTACATCTGGCATAGCAATCTTATACATACATACATACATAATTCACGCCTATATCCCCGAAGGGGTAGGCAGAGGTAAACTAGCACCCACGCTTCGCCAATTATGCTAGGTCCCATGTAATAGGTGGCGAGCCTATTGCCATTTATCGGGCACAAAAGTCAAAAGCAGGTATAAGAAGAACGCTGCTGCCCATCCCTTATCACTGATTAATCCTTAGTCGCCTTGTACGACACCCACGGGCAGAGATTTGGGGTTAGTGACAATTGTATTCTACTCTGCTGTCACCACACAGCCGATCTATAAATGTCAGTAATAATAAATCTATGGTAGTAGCTATGTTAACCCATTTAAAATTTTCCTATGTTCGCACCATTTATCTTGATATTACTATTTATTGTAGTGTATTTATTATTTCAGAAAAAGAGAGATAATAGCAGGGCTACAGGAACTGGAGGAATTTTTTTTACAAAAATTGATGAATATGCAATATATGCCATCATAGGTAAGGATACTCCAGTTCTGGACGGATTGGCTGTGCTGGAATCTATGGATCCTCAGAATCCTAAAAGACACCACAAAAATAATGAAAATGAAAAAGAAAATCTTTATTTAAAAAAAACTTAAACTCACAGTAAGTTTACTAAAAAAAGAAAACTATTTAAAAAAAAATTAAAAATAAAGCATTTGGAAAATACTCTTAACCCCTCCAGGGATCGGCCGCCATTTTGAATTTCGCGCGCTTACGTCACCTGGCGGCCCCCCACTCCTTGCAAAAACGGCGCGTCTTTTTAAAATGAAAATATCTCTAAAATGTTGTATGAAAGCTATTTTATAAATGTTGTGTTTCTGAAATCGTTATGAAACAAGCTATCTAGTGTATGTACACATTAATACAATTATACTGGAAATATGTTATTAATTCTATGTTGAAATGTATTTTTGAAATTTTTGACAGTTCTATGAAAACACAAAGGCAGCTCGAGTAGGTACAACTAGTGACTCATTCAATTCAGTTAAAATGGCGCCGTTTGGTTGTCATGTGTCATTATATGCCGTCCTTGTTCTTTTCTTTACGCGTTGCATAAGTTAGAGAAGTAATAGATAAAATAAATCGCGTGAGTTGTGCTTTAATACAATGTAGGAGCGATCGACCTCCAGGAAGCGGCTTGACAGATGTGCGGTTTTTGACATCGACCTCAATGAGGTGGCGTGACAGACGAGGGGTTAATATAAGCAATCACACATTTAGTGATGAGGAAGAACCATATGACAGTTAAGAATTTTTAGAGGATGATGATAATTGACACTGCCTTGACCATTCTACCAACAAAATTTCTCTAGTGAGTCAATTGCATAAAATGAGGCAGTTCCTGAAAATTGGACCTTTTGCTGCAAGGTCCTCAATATTTTTTCTTTTTTTGATGATCTCTTTATTATTATTTTATATCTTTATTATTATTTATATTTACAACGTGAAGTGTAAAGGTTAGAAGAATTTCGGCAAGTTAATTAGTGTCTTGGGTGGCCGAGCGGTCAGGCACCTGCCCGGATAGCAGCGGACGCGGGTTCGATTCCCGCCTCAAGATCATAATTTTTCGAAATTCTTTTTCTAACCCCAAAATCTTTGTACTAATTTTTCTAACATTTATATAATGTTAAAATTAAAATCGAATAGTTTATAAAGCAAGCCCAAGCTTAGCCGAACGCACGGTATTTGTAAAAATATCTGCTTTGGAATGTTTGAAATTTATTTCTACATTGCGAGGGTACCCGTTGGCTTACAACGTGAAGTGTAAAGGTTAGAAGAATTTCGGCAAGTTAATTAGTGTCTTGGGTGGCCGAGCGGGCAGGCACCTGCCCGGATAGCAGCGGACGCGGTTTCGATTCCCGTCTCAAGATCATAATTTTTCGAAATTCTTTTTCTAACCCCAAAACCTTTAATCGTTAAATACAATATCATTTTATGATAATAAAATAAATATAATTGACATTTATAAATTGACATGTAAATTTTATCAGATAAAAGATAGAATATATCTTTCAAAATTTTATAAAAAACAAATAGCTATCTCGCTAGGCTTTTGTATTAGTACCATAGCCAAGAACTTGGCTAGAACACCTGCTTCTATTGAGCAAAATATTCTTGACTCTGCTTCTATTGAGCAGAATATTTTTGACATTGCTTCTATTGAGCAGATAATAGTCGACAAAGCTCCTAATGAGCTAGCTATTAATAAACCTGCTTTTATAAAGCAAATTGACACTGCTCCTATTGAGCATCTAACCTCTAATATTCAGAGTTCCTTGGAAATTGTTCCAATTAGTTTAAATTAGATCATAAGACAAAAGAGAAAGCCTCTTGCAAGGGTTTTATAAAGGAAAAGTGTAATAATATAAACATAGTCCACCAAAATATTCAAGGCTTTTCTGGCAAAGAATTAGAATTAAGTTTATACCTATACAGTAATAATATACACATATTTTGTCTCACAGAACATTGGCTAAAAAAATGTGAATTGCTCGACTGCATCAACGGGTATACTATAGTAAGTGCATTTACTAGAGAATCAGCTATAAGAGGTGGGTCTTTAATATTATTAAACAATAGCTTTAAGTACAAAGAACGTAAAGATATTGTATTATTCTCTATTGGACAAACCGTTGAAATTTCTTGTGTCGAGCTTGAGCATTTTATCATTATGTGTGTATACAGACCCCCAACTGCAAGTTATGATTTGTTTGAGTCGTGCATGGAGAGCGTTCTTGCCAAATTGTGCCATAGTAATAAAAAGGTAGTCATATGTGGAGATTTCAATATAGATATCTTAATACCATCCTCAAATTCTGATAGGTTTATTAATTTATTTAGATCTTTTAACTTATTTCATGTCTTTAATGAACCTACCAGAATAACTCCTACATCAGCTACTTGTCTTGATAATATTTTTGTTAACTGTAACTTTTGTAACAAGCACATAATCAATGTTATTAAGTCAGATCATAGTGGGCAACATATTGCTGTGGAACACCATCATGTTAGTCCTGTTAAAAAAATTACTTATAGACCAATCACAGAGAGACGATTAGAGCAATTTAGATATAATATTATGAATGTCAAGACTCACTCACTAGATAATGTCAGTGATGGACCCAATATATTATATAATAATCTATTTGTTCCAATTAAAAACGAATTTCATAGTATTTTCAAAGAAAAAACTGCTATAATAAAAAGTAAAAAGAAATTTGATGACTGGGCAACTCCAGGTATTTATATAAGTAGAAGAAAATTGTATGACTTATACTATCTTAAGAACAGTTCAAATGACCCAGTTTTGATTGAATATACAAAAAAATACTCAAAATTTTTTAAAAAGGTTTGCTATACAGCTAAATTATTATTTATAAGTAATAAAATAAAGAACTCTGAAAGTAAAATAAAAACAACTTGGAAAATAATTAATCAAGAAACTGGTAAAAATAAAAATTCTGATATATCATACAAAATTAAAGTAAACAGTAACATGATCACTTCAGACAATGATATTGCAAGTACATTTGAGGCTTTTTTTTCAAATATGCCAAAGACGCTTACCAGTGCCCTAAACTCTAACAGTCAGCTAGCACTTGAACTATTGCAAAGCAATGTTGAAGAGTGCAGCTCCTCTTTTGAATTCCGTGACATTAATAGTCATACGGTTATACAAGCATTTAAATCTTTAAATATGAAAAAAACAGAAGACTTATGGGGTATTTCTGTTAGTATAATAAAGAATATAATCTATATTATTGCCCCTCAACTAAGCCTTACTTTTAATAATTGCATCAGAGATGGCATTTTTCCTAATCTTATGAAATTTAGTAAAATTATCCCTTTATTTAAGGCTGGTGACAAAAGTGACCCCTCAAATTATAGACCCATCTCTATTCTACCAGCACTAAGCAAAATTTTTGAAAAAAATATTTTAAATCAATTAATTTCTTATTTTAATAGAAATAACTTGCTCCATGACAATAAATTTGGTTTCCGTAAAGGGAAAAATACCACAGATGCGGGAGTAGCTCTCTTAAAACATATTTATGAGGCCTGGGAAGATAAACATGATGCTCTTGGTATCTTCTGCGATCTGTCCAAAGCGTTCGATTGTGTAAGTCATGAAATTTTAATAGGCAAACTGAAACATTATGGTGTAACATTTACCTCTTTACGACTCATACAGTCATATTTGAGCGGGAGAACGCAGAAAGTTGTAATAAATAGGGCGGAGTCTTCGGGAGCGCAATTATGTATGGGAGTGCCACAGGGGTCGATTTTAGGACCTTTGCTTTTTCTTATTTACATAAATGATCTGCCTTACTATACAACCAATCTTTGTGAAACGGTTTTGTTTGCTGATGATACCTCTTTAATTTTTAAAGTAAAGAGAGGACTCTGTGACTTTGACGATGTAAATAACGCCGTTTCGAAGGTATTACATTGGTTCACAACTAATAACCTATTACTAAATACCAATAAGACGAAGTGTGTCAAATTCACACTTCCAAACGTAAGGGGGTGTAAGGGGTCTCATAAACCACCTCACGAGACCCAAGCCAACCTCACCTGCACGCGGTACACCCTGCCGTACAACCAACGAGGCTCTGGCGCTCCCCACCAACCCGCATTGGGCCAGCGTGGTGGGAGAAAGGCCCAAATCCCCCCTATGATAAGACAAAAAGGAAGGCCCCAAGTGCCCGGCGGTACCGGAGGCCGTGTCGGCGGTGACGGACGCAGGCAAGGTGCCGGGACCAGGGGTGCGAAGAATCCCCGGGCGGCGAAGACCCCCCGTCAAACGACTTTGGCCCTGGCAACATATAACGCGCTAACATTGCGGACCGAGGAGAAGCTGCTAGAACTGGAAGAAGAATTGAGCAGGATTCACTGGAGTATTGTGGGATTATCCGAAGTCCGAAGACAGGGCGAGGACACGGTAATCCTAAAATCCGGTAACCTGCTCTACTTCCGGGAGGGCGAAGATCTGTCCCAAGGTGGTGTCGGGTTTATTGTCCACAAGTCTCTCGTGAACAACGTTGTACAGGTCGGAAGTGTGTCGAACAGGGTGGCGTACCTTATACTCAGAATTACCAAACGGTATTCGTTGAAGGTTATACAGGTATACGCCCCGACCTCGACACACCCCGACGAGGAAGTGGAAGTAGTGTATGAGGACATCTCTCGAGCAATACATACGTCCAAGACTCACTACACTGTTGTCATGGGAGACTTCAACGCAAGGCTAGGCAAACGTAGCGATAATGAGTCGAAAGTGGGGCAATTTGGAGTTGGAATCCGGAATTACCGTGGCCAAATGCTAGCTGAATACATGGAGAGGGAAGGACTCTATATGATGAATTCCTTCTTCAAGAAACAGTTGCATCGCAAATGGACCTGGAGAAGTCCGGATGGTGTAACAAAAAATGAGATTGACTTCATCATGTCGACTAAGACTCGGATATTCAATGATGTCTCAGTGATCAATTCGTTTAACACGGGGAGCGATCACCGATTGGTAAGAGGCACATTGAATCTAAATGTCAAATCCGAAAGGTATCGACTGATGAGGTCTACGCTCCGCCCTGAAGCCATCCAAATCCAAAACCCCGAACGCTTTCAACTAGATTTGCAAAATCGCTTCGATTGCCTGGAGGACTGCACAGATGTGGACAAATATAATGACAGGTTCGTGGAAGCTGTCCTTACGGTGGGTTCAAAGTTTTTCAAACCCAGCCGTACCAAAGGTTCAAGAAAAATCTCAGAACCAACATTGAAGCTCATGGACGAGAGACGTGAGATTGCTCTGCGGTCTTCTGAAGACGCTCGTAGACGTCGGCAGCTCAGTAAACGGATCTCCAAGTGCCTAACTCGCGACATACGCCGATTTAATACAGATTGTATTAAAGAGGCCATCGAACGCAACAAAGGTTCCAAAGTGTTCGCTAGAGATTTGTCACTTGGAGAGAGCTTGCTGACCAAGCTGAAGACAGACGACGGCAGAATCGTTACGTCCCGGCCTGAGCTTTTGGCTGAGATTGAGAATTTCTATGGACAGCTTTACGCGACATCACACACACCTGTCTCTCAGGCCACTGACCCAAGAGCCAAGTTAACTCGACACTATACCGAAGATATCCCGGACGTCAGCCTGTACGAGATTAGTGTGGCCCTCAAACAGCTTAAGAACAACAAGGCGCCGGGTGATGACGGTGTTACAGCGGAGCTTCTGAAAGCAGGTGGACGAACCGTCCTGAGAACTCTTCAGAGGCTATTCAACACCGTTATACTCGAGGGAAAAACGCCAAAGGCATGGCACGGGGGCGTGGTGAGACTGTTCTTCAAAAAGGGCGATAGAACCCAATTGAAGAACTATAGACCCATCACCCTCCTTAGTCACGTTTATAAGTTGTTCTCGAGGGTTATTACGAACCGTCTCGGACGCAGGTTTGACGACTTCCAGCCCCCCGAACAAGCCGGATTCCGAAAAGGCTTTAGTACCATAGACCACATACATACGTTGCGGCAGGTTATACAGAAGACCGAAGAGTATAATCTGCCATTATGCTTAGCGTTTGTGGACTATGAGAAAGCCTTCGATTCTGTCGAGAACTGGGCCGTGCTCCAATCACTCCAGAGGTGCCGAATAGACTATCGGTACATCCAAGTGTTGAAGTCACTGTACGAAAACGCCACTATGTCAGTCCGCCTTCAGGATCAGAACTCTAAACCCATACAGCTCCAGCGGGGTGTGAGGCAGGGCGATGTAATATCGCCGAAACTGTTCACCGCCGCGTTGGAGGACGCGTTTAAACTTCTGGACTGGAGAGGATTAGGCATCAATATAAACGGCGAGTACATGACTCACCTTCGCTTTGCTGATGATATCGTAGTCATGGCTGAGACCCTGGAAGACTTGAGCACAATGCTCGATGATCTAAGTAGAGTCTCCCAACAAGTGGGTCTTAAAATGAACATGGATAAGACAAAAATCATGTCAAACTCCCATGTCGTACCCACTACTGTACAGGTTGGGAACTCTACACTGGAAGTTGTTGACGATTATATTTACCTGGGACAAAAAGTCCAACTTGGTAAGTCCAACTTCCAAAAAGAGGTCAATCGACGGATCCAACTCGGCTGGGCAGCGTTCGGGAAGCTACGCGGTATATTCTCGGCCCATCTACCGCAGTGTTTAAAGACAAAGGTCTTCAATGCGTGTGTGTTGCCAGTGATGACTTACGGCACCGAAACGTGGCCGCTTACAATGGGCCTTATAAGAAGACTCAAAGTCACCCAAAGGGCAATGGAGAGGGCTATGCTCGGTGTTTCCCTGCGTGATCATATCAGAAATGATGAGATCCGCAGGAGAACTAAGGTCACCGATATAGCCCGAAGAATTGCGGACCTTAAGTGGCAGTGGGCAGGGCACATTGCGAGGAGGACTGACGGCCGTTGGGGCGGAAAGGTCCTCGAATGGCGGCCACGAACCGGGAGACGCAGCGTTGGAAGGCCCCCCACAAGGTGGACCGACGATCTGGTGAAGGTCGCGGGAAGCCGTTGGATGCGGGCAGCGCAGGACCGACCGGTTTGGAGATCCTTAGGGGAGGCCTATGCCCAACAGTGGGCGTCTCTCGGCTGAATGATGAAACGTAAGGCAGGTTAGCACCAATTTAAAAATTAATAATAAAATAATTCAGTGTACAGATGCTACTGTTTTCTTGGGAATCACCCTCGATTCCAAACTGCAGTGGTACCCACATATTTCAGCGCTCTCAGAGAGGCTTAGCTCAGCAGCATACGCTGTTAAAAAAATAAGACTATTGACAAATGTCGAGACGGCAAGGCTAGTGTACTTTAGTTATTTCCATAGTGTTATGTCATATGGCATGTTGTTATGGGGCTCAGCGTCCGATATTAATGATATATTTGTAATACAGAAAAGGGCAATACGTGCCATATACACACTTAAACAAAGGGACTCGTTAAGAGAATTATTTAAGGAAATAAATATTTTAACTGTAGCTGGTCAGTATATTTATGATAATATTCTATATGTTTATAAAAATTCTAATCAATTTGTTAAAGTTGGTGATACCCATAAATATAGTCCCAGGCATAAAAGTAGACTAGCCTTTCCTCAATTCCGTCTGCATAAAACTGGTCGTTCTTTCTTGGGGAAATGTATACAAATATACAACAAAATCCCACGATCTTTAACGGAACTCCCCTATCTTAAATTTAAAAGCCAAATTAAACAAAGACTAGTGAAAAAGGGATATTATACGGTTATTGACTACATAAACGATAAAGATGCGTGGATATAGATTTTGTATGATAATGAGACTAAATGACATGTATATTACTGTATTAGTTTTAATTATTTTTAAACAAGTAAATTAAGCTATGCTAACTACCAGTAATAATTATATATATTTTTTTATACTCAATGAAAGATGTCCATAAACATTCAAATTAAATATATTTTATAAATATGATAACTAATATGATAAGATAGAATATAATAGGATATCTAATATATTAAAACATTTTATGACATCTTTCATTAACTCATAACTTTATGTAAAGGGAGGAACAAACTTGCCGAGTTTCTTGCCCGTTCTTCTCAGAACAAGGCCTCCTGGTAGTTTACGAACGGATGGTGTAGCTTATAACGTTAAATATTGGAAACTGTTTTTCTTTTCGTTTCCAGTGTTTAACGTTATTTCTTTGACGATTCATGAGTGTATGTAATCATACCTTATATGAATAAACCATATTTTCATTTTCAATAAAAACTAACCTCTAATCCTGCCCGTCATCGACCAGCCTCCTCTGAGCAAATTAGACCAGAAACAAGGACTATAATAAAAAGTAACAGAACCTCCTTTTCCTAATGTTCGTCGCCATGTAATACTTAAATTTTTTACCTGCTTATGTATGCCTATATAATAATAATTTAAAATTTCCCCCTTCTATCTAATGGCGACAATAAAATAAAAACAACCAGTTGGACAGTAAATTTATAATTTCAATTTAATACAATTTATAATTTAAATTTTACATAAGCAGTAATTAAATAAAACCAAGACCAAGGGGTTCGGTTGGACACGTTCTGGTCGATAACGAGTGGGACGGGTATACGAATCTAAATCATATGAATCTATCTATATCTATAGAAGTGTATCTATATCTCCGAGCCTTCAGCCGCCTGGTGGTTAGTAAGGTACCTGACTGTAGAGAAGTGTAGTAGGGAGTAGCAATTCCTCACAGGATTACCCGCTAGGTCCAGTCCACAATCAAGACAGCTTTGGACCTCTCAGATCTTGATAACTGGAGTCTCTTAATCTCTTTACTCGTACCAAAGGACCCTGAAGTTGTGCAATATAAAACGTCTCAATATATGCGTAAAACACCCTACTCAAAAGCCTAAAATTGACATGAACACCAACTCATATACACAGGTTTCGCTGAATTACCACCGACGAACGCTATCGCACACGTTCGAGCCGGCAGCAAGTACCTATGAGGTTAAAAAGAAACTATATTAATAATCAATTTAGATCAAGTAATATCGAAAATTGCCAAAAACTCTACTTTGAAATTTTATCCATACAACTTAAGGTATTCAGAGAATTGTCTGAGCAAAGGTTTTTCAACCGACTTTGCCGATCCAAATATATGCAAAATGATGACGAAACACAACAATTACGGCATTGATTTATGTACTTAATTTACTTTCGAATTTAGAACAGAGAAAAAATGACAAGACGAGACTTCCTAATAAGACATTTCAGTATATTTACCTTTCGGGTCAGTGACACAGTATGTATTCCTTTTAATTACAGTTGTTAATCGGAGAATCACTTGCTTGCCCCGATATAATATTTATTAAATTCTTCTAAAATTTGGAAAATTACACCAAGACAAGAAGACCATCAAAACTTTACAGCGTCTAGCTAGGAATTTTAAAATGGAATGAAATCCACTTCCGAATTTCCAAATAAGATGTCAATAAATCAGATGTTAATGAAGATGTTGATGGATTTAATGTAACAGAGTCAGATTTTGAAGAAGATTTAGAACAAGATAAAGAATAAGATGATAATATTGTGAAATTTTTGGCATCCACAATGCTATTTATTTCAATTAAGTTAATAATAAATAATAAAAAATTGACTTGACGGGAATCGATGCCACGTCTCCTGCATTCGCTCGCCCGGAATGGGGGAGACGTGGGTCCGATTCTTACCTGATTCCCGAATTTTTATTATTAACCTAATTATGATAATTTGATATGTCAATTTTTTATTTGTACTTAAAATAATCAAGAAGAATATATACATGAATAAATATTTATTTGATAGAGTTTATTTAAACCTTTTTAAATTATGTTCATTTTTCTATTTTGCATTATAAAACCATCGAAATACCTCTGCATTTTTTATTTTTTTCTCTAAAATTTCAATTGTGGTCGCATTCTGCGAAAACCTCGTATTCAAAATCTAAAGTTTTGTCGAAAGCGACCATAAGTAAACATGATATTTTCATAATAAAACACGGTATATAAGGTATAAAAAAATATATATTTATTAGCTAATAACATGTTCTAATACTATCATTCAATTTTGTAACAATTCGCATCATATATTTCAAGCAGTGATAAAAAAACCTAAAAATGCTCAAATCTCGAAACTGCCTTTTTCGCGTTGGTCGCTTTCTGCTTAACATCGCTCATTAAACATCATAAGAATCAACATTTTCAATATAACAATAGAAATCAATTATTTTCTTATTCAAAGTTTGTAAAATATATAATATAAACTTATTTAATATACTAATATTTGAATTCTATTTGTGATGATCCATCATTTTGGTATTACTTACATTGATTGAATTTAAAAATTGTTTGTTTTAGAGAATTCAATTATTCCAATGCAATTGAAGTCTTCATGGAATAAGTTCACCACAGTACATGATTACTGTAAATTGGGTTCTCTTGAATGTCAAGAAATACCTGTGCAAAGTACATCAACAGTAAATGTACAGGAACACACATGTACAACTATATCTGCAGGTAACTTACCTTTTTCTTTTTTTCTGATAATGTTTTGTTATTAGAAATGTTAATTTGACTTTATTTTCTGATGCTTATTTTTAGAACACAACTTAGCTACCAAGCCTCGCAGACGCAGAATGACTCAGAAACTCTCAAGTTTATCACCAACTTCTAAAATGATTTACGGGGAGGACTTAAAAGCGAGACAGCAATTAAATATTGCAAAAAGAGCTAAGAGAGCACCATTTTGCAAAGGGAAGATTATTGAAAAAGCTACAGGTTCTATGAATCCGTATGCAAAAAAAATATTGGAGATGCAAATAAATTTAAAATGCAAAAAACAGAAAGGAAGGCGCTTTACTATAGATGATAAATTGATATCTTTGAGCATAATGAAGCAAAGCCCAAAAGCGTACCGATTCCTTCATATAATATTTAGTTTACGATCCAAAACAACCCTAAACAAGTTTGTAAGTAAACTGAATGTGGGTGTTGGAATTAATCCACAAATATTTTCTGAAATAAAAGAACAGGTAATTGGTCATTGTTTTTCTGTAGTCAATACTTTAACAAATTGATTTTCCTTGTTTTAGATTAAAACATGGGATGAAAAAAAAAGTCCTGGCATGCATTATAACAAAGGCAGGGATGAAATAACTGGCTTCGTTGAATTACCTGAGCGATCAGGCCAATTTGCAGATCATGCATTAGTTTTTTTGTTGGGGAGCAGTTTTTAAATGGCAGCAGCCAGCAGCTTATTATTTTTGTGAAGGGGCGACATCTGGGGTACAATTTAAAAAAATATTAAGAGAAAGAAAAAGGGGTCAGAATTCCAATCCGGAATCAATAGTTTTAAACAAGAAACTAGGCGGAATCAAATTACAAGTGGAACTGATATTGGTAAATTGAAATTATATATTTTTAATTTTGTCAATTAGTATTTTATTTTATGGAAATTTTATTTTTTTTTGTATTCTTTCAGATGAGATGATTAATATAAATGATATGCCATTGACTATAATTTATGATCCCTGCCATCTTATAAAAGGGATAAGAAATAACTTCCTTACGTAAAATGTAATATTTAATGGCAAAATAGCTATTTGGCAAGACATCATTGATGCATACAAAACTGACTGCAGTCATGCAGAAACAAGACTGTTACATAAACTAAATGATGAGCATGTTCTGCCAGAAAAAATTAAAAAGATGAAGGTAAGAATAAAATAGAAATTTACTCTTGCATTTTTTAGACACTATCTTTTAATGTTATTAAAAAAAATTTTCCTTTTATGTGTATCATAGATGACTCTTGTACATTAACATAAGTTAACATCAATGTAGAAGAGTAGCCTACATCACCCCCCCCTCCAGAGACCGTCAGGGCGTTAAAAAATCTGGAAATCTTACTCTGCCCAACTGGACGCTAATTGACTTTTGTTGTTTATAGTGTTTGAACCGAATTACAATCTAAGTGATTGTTGCAAATATAACAAATTTTCACACCGAGTAGTTCATCTTTTTTTGAATCCGTCAATGGTACCGGACGTTTTTGATTGCACAGTTTCCTATGAATGTCATGTGCATCTTGACATATATTGTTCATAAAAACTTTAAGACAATCAGGTCCAGTGTAAAGATTATAATTTAGTTAAATTATTAGGTTTGAACATCATCATTGACAGGTGAATTAATAACTAAATGTTTTAAAACTAAGGGACTAAAAGCTAAATTAAAGGTAGAAAACCTCGCCTAGGTCTTCTGAGACAGGAAGTGTACCAATAACGCTGGCTGCATTACCTCGCTGAATGGCGAGACTAATTTTTTGCGCGAAATACAGACCAGCCTTATTGTCACCTACTGTCTCACGTAGCCGCTTTGTAATGTCCCGAAAAAGTCGGTGAGCTCCTGGACCCCATGGTCCCAGAGTCTCTACCCCAAACGGCTCAAATAGGTAGTCTCCTGAGAGACCGGCGTATTTGCGCCGTTTAAGGGATTCAGCGGAAGCTGCAGCCGATCCGGACATTGCTGAGGTAGCTGGAATATGGGACATTGCTAGAGTGTCCACGCAAGTGGCGTCCCATACCAGACATTTTCCCTTCTTCCAGGGAACGAGAGTCATGCCGTCAGGCCTCTTACCATCATCCCGTGCTAAGCCATTAGGCTCCAAAGCAGCGGGCATTCCGGTAGTTACGAGGGCCCGGCGGATGATGTCATTAACGTCAGCATGTCTTCTAAATCGGCCTGCACTTCTTGTGCAAGAGAGACCATGGTGACCAAGATTATCGACCATTATGCCACAGCGGCATTGGTGGGGGACATTACAGGCGATGCCTAGGCGCAGGCATGTTGCAATTCGAAATGCAGTGCGATCAAGAAGTGTCCCTATATTAGCCGATGGCAAAGCCTGCAGCCATAACCCGGATTCCCACTTCCCTACAGCTAAGAGACGAGCCCGATCTGCAGAATTGGATGACGTGTTTAAGAGTTCTTCCCGCACCAATTTGCAGAGTGGCTCGTCCCACTGTCTCTGGGAGCAAGGGGACGCTGGCAATCCTAGATCAGGGCAAGCCGCAGACCAAGTTGACTTTGCCTCGGCTAAATGAGACACTTCATAGATACTGACACTATTAAGTAAAATCCTGTCGACTAAATTACTTGTCCTGTGAACAGAAGACAAGAAGGCTGGCAGAGCAACACTTGAAATTTTCCTTATACCTAAACCTCCATGGCGAACAGGTAGAGAGGCTTGACACCACGAGCGATCACACAATTGAATATTGAGGACCGAAGAAAGAGTTTCTTTTAATTTGTTGTCCAATTCCAAAAGTAAATTGGGGAATTTCCAAAGTTGACTAGACCGGACGATATATGTGAATTGAGGGACGAACAGACAAAAGCGGAGAATAACATAGGCTATGTGAGTATTGATTTCGAGAAGTCTACTACATGTATCTGAGAATTTGGAAATTTTTTCTTGGACAAAGCTTGTGATGGAGTCATCTAGAATAGGTGCTCCGAGAAGACGAAGATTGGGTTTATTAATTATTAAAATATTGGGGGCCAACGAATTAAATTTTGAGATTATAGCGTTCCTATGATATTCTGCGACATTATCTGAGATGAATAATTCACATTTAGAGAAATTCAGTTCCAGACCTATACCGTTGAGTTCTTTGATGAGTATGTTTAGGTCATCAAGAACTGAATTAGCATCGCCTCCTAGAGTACCATCGTCAAGATAGCACACGTTAAATTTGGATTTTAATTTCTGTATTATTGGATGGATTGCTAGGCTAAAAATTGCCGGACCGAGGGGGTCGCCTTGTTGGCAGCCTACCTCAGAGGAGATGTGGTTATTTCTGTATTGAAGATTTGATGGTGTGCTGTAGCACTGCCAAAGGAAGTTGTAGATACAAGGAGTTTTATTTTTTACTTGGTTTAATAGTGCACCCCGGTCCACAGAGTTAAATGCATTTTTAACGTCGACTTTGAGGACAACCTCTCCACACTGGTTATCCAAGAAAGTGCGGAGAGCATGAACAGCAGCTTCGCAGCCTGATTTAGAGCCAAACCCTAGTTGGGTTGGCTGGAAATAGTTTGATAGGCTGTCCATGACCTCCCTGCAACATGTCTTGGCAACGAGGCGGCGGTAGGTGGTACCGACTGCTATGGGTCTTACTCCGCCATCCTTTTTCTTAAGAGCGCAGAGGTTGGCCCCGTACAAAACGCATAGAACCTCGGGATTCACAATACCTGCGAGCATTATGTTGGCTAATGAGGTTAACTCTTTCAGCAGCGACTCACCGGCATCGCCACAGCTCACAGATGTCAAATCTTTTAAGTGCTGGGGTGTAAGACCGTCTAATCCGCCGGCGGAGCCGCTGTTAAATGAGGCAATTGCCAAGCGTATCACATCTGCGGAAACATTAAGTGGTGTGTCATTGCTGCTCGGCCGGTCAAGTAAATCGAGGTTGGTGATCCTCTGTGGGTGCTTGCTTTTGAGAGTGGACAGGGTGTCGGCAGAATTAGGGGCTATAGAGTCGTTTGAGAACAGAAGGCGCGCGGCACCCTTGATATCCCCATCGCTTAATTTGTTTTCAACAGATTTAAATATAGTGTGATTGTTAAATGAGCGTGAACGAACTTGAAAAGCCGGAATATTGTAAGATGCACAGTTTTGTTTAACGCGAGATGTAACCGACGAATGAGATGCGGGGTCTTTGGATACATGTAAAACGCGGAAAGGAAACGTGAGAAGACGCTCCCATGTCGCTTTTGAGTTCTCGCTCACGGTGGCGTGTATCTGTTGCGAGAAAACTCGCAGAAGAGATACACGCTACCGTGAGCGAGAACTCAAAAGCGACATGGGAGCGCCTTCTCACGTTTCCTTTCCGCGGTTTACATGTATCCAAAGACCCCGCATCTCATTCGTCGGTTACATCTCGCGTTAAACAAAACTGTGCATCTTACAATATTCCGGCTTTTCAAGTTCGTTCACGCTCATTTAACAATCATACCATATTTAAATCTGTTGAAAACAAATTAAGCGATGGGGATATCAAGGGGGCCGCGCGCCTTCTGTTCTCAAGCGACTCTATAGCCCCTAATTCTGCCGAGACCCTGTCCACTCTCAAAAGCAAGCACCCACAGAGGATCACCAACCTCGATTTACTTGACCGGCCGAGCAGTAATGACACACCACTTAATGTTTCCGCTGATGTGATACGCTTGGCAATTGCCTCATTTAACAGCGGCTCCGCCAGCGGATTAGACGGTCTTACACCCCAGCACACTCTTAAGAAAAAGGATGGCGGAGTCAGACCCATAGCAGTCGGTACCACCTACCGCCGCCTCGTTGCCAAGACATGTTGCAGGGAGGTCATGGACAGCCTATCAAACTATTTCCAGCCAACCCAACTAGGTTTTGGCTCTAAATCAGGCTGCGAAGCTGCTGTTCATGCTCTCCGCACTTTCTTGGATGACCAGTGTGGAGAGGTTGTCCTCAAAGTCGACGTTAAAAATGCATTTAACTCTGTGGACCGGGGTGCACTATTAAACCAAGTAAAAAATAAAACTCCTTGTATCTACAACTTCCTTTGGCAGTGCTACAGCACACCATCAAATCTTCAATACAGAAATAACCACATCTCCTCTGAGGTAGGCTGCCAACAAGGCGACCCCGTCGGTCCGGCAATTTTTAGCAAGCAATCCATCCCATAATACAGAAATTGTTTTGTGTTCTTCAGATTCAAACCCAATAGATAAGACTTGTAATTAGATGATAGAAAACTTTATTCGTACAGTAGATAATTAAAGAATAAAGAATATCGTACAAGGCGACTAAGGGTAAATCAATGATGAGGAATGGCCAGCAGCGTTCCTCTTATAACACCTAGCAATGTACTGCGACTTTTGTGCCCGATAAATGGCAATAGGCTCGCCACCTATTACATGGGACCTAATAATTGGCGAATCGTGGGTGGTAGTTCACCTCTGCCGACCTCTTCGGGGATATAGGCGTGATTTATGTATGTATGTACAATATAAACAGTCCGCGGTGGCGGTTGTAATCGGTCTATTTGAACGCCCCACTCTCCCGTGCTTCGTCCGTCCGCCCGCTCCCCGCTCCCCGCCGGCATCTTCGCGCGCCTTAACATTTTCACCCCTCCTCGACGATTGTTGGAGTTCGAGGATTATCATAAGAAGTGTCAGGGAAGAGAGGACATAGCTTGTTGATAGCTCGCCGATAAACTCCCTTTGATGTAGCCACATCGACGACTCGTGTTATCCCATCTGGTCCTGGGTGAAGCTTGCTAATGCGGCCCATGTGCCATTTCATTGGAGGAATGCCTGATTCTTTAAGTACGACCAAATCACCCTCCTGAAGCTTGCCTTGCTGTACTCGCCATTTGACTCGCTGCTGAAGTTCAGCAAGGTACTCATGTCGCCAGCGTTCCCAAAAGTGTTGTCGCAGTTGTTCAATGAGCTGGTATCGTGTGAGCCGCGAAGGGTTCTCATTCTGGAGATCAGGTGATGGAATCGAAGTGAGAGGTCTACCGATTAAGAAGTGGCCAGGAGTGAGGGGTTGTAGGTCAGTAGGATCAGAAGAGAGCGGAGTCAAAGGTCTGGAATTGAGGATCGCCTCAATCTGTGCAAACAAAGTCGACAGTTCCTCAAACGTCAAATGCCTATTGCCTAACATTCTAACCAAATGGAATTTAGCAGATTTTACCCCGGCCTCCCAAAGCCCACCGAAATGCGGAGAGTATGCCGGGGAAAAATTGAATTTAATGCCTTCGTTTGCACTGTAACCTGATATACTTTCGTTGCACGATTTCAAAAATTTTGTAATTTCATTGTTTGCACCCACAAAATTTGTGCCGTTGTCACAGGAAATTGAATTAGGCTACGGGAAATAAATCTGCGCAAGCACAAAATGAAAACTTCAGATGACAGGTCACTAGCCACATCCAAATGTAAAGCCTTTGTAGTAAAACAGATAAAAAGACACAAATAACATTTCGTAATTCGGCAACCTCGTCCCTTTCTATCTGTTATCAGAAATGGACCTGCAAAATCAAGACCGCTGATTTCAAAGGGATAACTTGGTATGACTCTTGATGAAGGTAAGTTACCCATTAGCGGATTTACGCTTTTTGCTTTCATGAGCCTACACAATATGCATTTGTTGACTGTACTTCTTGCGATCAGTCTCCCTTTGATGGGCCAGTACTGATTACGCAAACTTGACAAAAGAAGTTGAGGTCCACAATGCATAAGCTGTTTATGCTCATGACTAAATAATAATTTCGCAAACGTGTGATTACTATCTAATATTAATTGATGTTTCTTTGTGCATGTTTCAGATGACAGATGGATCCGGCCGCCTACACGAAGGAGACCATCACCGTCAATAAATGGAGCGAGGGATAACAATTGACATTTTAAAGGTAAGGATTTATTATTTTTTAATAACTTTATTTCATTAGGGAAACACTCAATTTGATGCATGCGTACTAAATAATGAGTAGCCAATTGTAATTCCTTTACCGTAAGCGGTCCCGCGTATCTAGACAATTTATGCTTTAAATTGTGCACAAATCGTAAAACGTATGCCATACACCTTTGCAAAGTAGAAAACCTAGAAAACTTGTCAACATTTATTATTTTGGTATTTTGGGGTGTGAAAAGTAAATGAATAATCCAACTCACAGTATAACAGTCCAAAGCTTATATTTTTGGTTCTTCAGTAGAGGAATAACATATACACACACAAATACACAATTTACATTAAAAAAGAATTTACAATTAATATTTAAGAGAATGCAACGTGCACTTCGCGTCGTGGTGTAATTTCGAGAACTTGTTGATTCGTTGCTAGGCAACGCGATGCGGCGCGGGGTGCACGTCAGTTACATAAATAGGTTGTATAGGTGATTATTTATTTTATGTGTAATATATAGATACAATGATAAATAGTTTAATAATATATGTAATTATTATAGATAAACTAAATAAATGTAGGAGAGTAGCCTACATTATGTTATTAAACACAACGTTATTAATAGTTAATGTATGAATTGTACTTATCTTACTACAACTATTAGAAGTAGCTCGTCTCTCAGGTATGTTATCAAGTAATTTAATAGTTTGAGGCCAATGTTGCCTATCCAATTGTAAAAATGAAGGTCCATCCCACCATAGCGATGCCTTTCATATGGATTTAAGATCCAGGCCTCTAGAAGCTAAATCAGCTGGGTTCAGTGGACCTGGGACGTGTCTCCAAGAACCGTGTTATGGTTCCTGAACGAGACTTTCGTTTGACGTCTGTCAAATCGTCCGCCAAAAACCTCCTTCTTTTTCTGTACCGGCGTGAATCGGATTAATACATCAGTTTATACATATTTACTGTGTTTGATTACTTCGCATAACAGTGGCGACGAGACGAACCTACGAATTACAAGAAAGAAAAGCACCAATTACATAATGACTGCAGCTATACCGCCACAATTCATCGAATTTTATGATTCGAAACACCGATTCGACAGGTGGATGCAGCGCCTGGAAAGTGGTCTAGCACTGTACGGGGTGACCGAAGCGGCAAATAAAAATACTTATTTACTACACTACATTGGGGCCGATTTGTATGACACATTATGTGATCTGTCTTCACCTAGTAGACCAGAAGATCGCAGCTACGCCCAAAATGTAAGCATTTTGAAAAAGCATTTAGACCCAACACCACTTGAAATTTCGGAGTATTATAAATATCATCATAGGCTTCAGCAAGAAGGCGAATCAATTAAAGAATATGTGGCCGTCCTACGCAAAATGGCATCAATGGCAAACAATCATTGTCACGCCATAATATCATTTGTAAATGCCGTTGGGCCGGGTCTACTAATATTTGACGATACATCTTTTCGACATCTCCTGACACTACGTATCTGTGTTGTCGATACCTTAAAAGTATAGAGAATAAGTCGCTTTGTACTATTGGACCCACATACTGAATGTCATTAAACGACTTTCCAGATGTAGTCTTGGCCGAAGCATCAAAAACTACACGCAATTTTGTTGTCTCACTTTGTTCTTTAATTACGGCATGATGTGGCAAATAACAAGTTAGTCCCAGCATTGACTTATTTACTTCGGTGAGATGTCCTAACTGTTCATATTCATTAATGAAGTTACTATATTCCCGTTTTAAAATAGGGTTATTTTTTAATTTTCTTTCTATTTGAAGGAATCTCCGTACAGCACCATGATACGAATCGCCCAACACATTTGGTGATTCACGGAGTGGTATTTGAATACAAAATCTACCATCGCTCAAACGTTGAGTAGTTTTGTTGAATAATTGTTCACAATAATTATGACTATCTATATGTATAACAGACTGGGTAGGAGGTAGCTCCTCTAACTCCCAAAATTTAGCCAGTTGCTGTTTGATGTCTACACTAAAATGACATTTTGTATTTTTATTAATTAACTGTCCCCCCATAGAACCTGCCACAATCCAACCCAGATGTGTCTCCTGGAGAATGGGCATATTTGTGCCCAACGGGATTCTCGACGATCCTAGTAAGTCCCAGAAAACATCTGCACCCAACAATAAGTCAATGTCGGATGGATGATAGAAATTAGGATCAGCCAGTTTAAAATTGTTGGGGATGCATAATTTCTTAATATTAATTTGTGTATGAGGAAGACAGTCGGTTATAAGAGGTATAATGTAAGATTTAACTGATATATGAAAATTGTTTACTAATGAATTTAATTGTATTGTACATTGTTCTGTAATATTTAAAGCCGGAAACGCATTGATGAATAAGTTTTACCTTGTCTAAACCTATTCTTTGCTGAGCCTTTGTAGTGATGAAAGATGATTGGCTGCCACTATCTAGCAAAGCCCTCAAAATGTACGAGATGCCATTGTTTGTCACCTGGACCAGCGCCGTGGAAAGAAGGGCATGACTGGCGGAGACAGCAGACATTGTTACAGATGTTGAGGGGCTAATCACGCTATCACGAGGAGACGTGTTACTTGTAGCTAGGGCCGTAATATTAGACTGCTCATTTTGTATTTGTTGTGTTTGGGTAGGCAAAGATAATTGTTTATGTAATAAACTGTTGTGTTTTTTTTACAGATTTTACAACCACCGAGTTTGCATTGGTATGATTGATGGCCACCGCGAAGACAATTATGACATAAGTACCTAGAAGATACTTTAGCATTTTTTTGTTCAATTGATAATGACTTAAATTTGTTACATTCATATAACTTGTGACTCTGATTGCAACAAATGCATTTATAGTTTGAATGTGTGATATCAGACGAAATAAATGATTTAGATCTAAGTAATGTGTTATTTCTATCACCCTTATTCGATTTTATTGAATTAACGGTTTCCAATACACTTGCCCTTTGTCTAAGAAAACTATAAAAATCATTTAGTGTAGGGGAGTTAAGTCCACTCCTGTATTCTTCCCACTTAGCGGCGGTGATAGTGTCCAACTTAGCGGACGCAATATAAATAATAAGTGTATCCCATGACTCAGTTGGCTCATCCAGGGCCTTTAACGCACTTAGGTTTTTAGATAAAGTGTCAATCAATTTGTGAATACCCGTATCAGACTCTTTCGATAGTGGTTCTATGGCAAACAAGGATTTCAAGTGTTCATTGACCAAAATACGTCTATTATTATACCTATCGCACAGAAGTTTCCATGCAATCGGATAATTTTTACTTAAGACAGTCACTGAACAAATCACATCACCAGCGGATCCACCCAAGTATGCCTTAAGGTAGTGAAATTTACTTATGTCCGGGATATTTTCGTTATCATGAATTAAAGACGTAAAAGTGTCCCTGAACGACAGCCATTCACATGACTCACCGCCAAATTTAGGAATATGTACGGGTGGTAACTTTAAATTACTTACACTGAAACACGAGCTATTTTTGGAAGAAGACCCATCATCATTTTTATTTTCAAAAAATTCCAGCAATGCCTCAGCCTCTGCAATTATGTGAAAGAATCTATTTTCTGTGATTTCGCGTTCTAATATTTGTTTATCGGTATCTTCTTCCAAATGTTCCATTTGGGATTGAACTTCCTCAAAAGAGTATGACAAATCACGTATTTTTGTTAATCGTAGCTTAAGTTCATTTTACTTATATTATATAATAAATGCAGTCTGAAGTAATTAAGTGTTAAAAACAATATTATTCTGATAAAAATCCAGTTAAATTCAAACTGTAACTGTAACTGTCATATAGTAATACAGACTTAAGCCACTGGCAAAACAGTTGAAAATTGAATGGACTGGGTAAAAACCCCATCTGTTGACAAATATACCAAATACGACGTGATAGTTATTGCAAAGCAGTGTAGTATTATCACATTACCCACATCTTTACTCGTCGCAAGGCATTAGTATTAACTATTATACTTTAGCTTTGTCGATTCACCCATAAGCCCCGTAGCCCAGCGGCGCATGCAGTGGACAAGAATACTTGACAGCTCGAGAAGGCCGTGGTTCAAACCCCGCAAATTTTATTATTTTTAAAAGAAAATTTTTAAATATCTTTAAATATTAATAATGAATGAAAATATTACTTTCCGTAATCGACGACGAACAAGTTCATTGAATAATATTTCTGTTAATGATAGTTCAAATGTGTTTGACTCGACAATGATGAGCCTGCCGAATACCTCGCTTAATAACTCTGACACTATAACTGAACTCAGCGAAAAAGTAATTACTCTCAATGCTGAATTAGAAAGTGCCCACCAAGAAATTGAAAATTTAAATTGTGACGTGACACGGCTGAACTCGGAGTTACAAAAATGCTTAAAAATTATAGACACATATAAAACACTTAATTCCACGACGATTAATAAACAAAGCACCCCACGAACAGGACGCAAAAAGAGGTGTAATCAGTATAAACTAAAAACGCCTACAAAACCTGGTGTAGTAGATGACGATCCAAATGAATTAAATCCTACTGATAATATTATACTCACCCAAGAGAATAATAGCACACAACTAAATGAACAAGATACGTCTACGGGATCATCTGCCAAGAACCTTGCAAGAAGTTCACAAGGGTCACAAGGTGTAGACCATAGAAACAAAATTGCGATTGTTAGCGGAGACAATAGGAACAACATATTGAGCACGAGGGAAATGTTTGGAAATAGTGAATACTGTCATTACATTCATCCAGGCGCTGGCATCAAAAAATTGCTGGAGAATATAGAATATAAGTTAAAAGACTATACACTGAGTGATTATTGTATTGTGATGTTTGGCAGTATAGACTTTCATATAACTAAAGATTATTTTGAGTTGGTCCACTTTGTTAAATCTAAGCTGCTTTTAGTGCAACATACAAATGTTGTCTTGTGTCTGCCAACATATATATGTAATAATTTTAGTAATTTATATAATTTACGCGTAGAAGCTTTTAATAACAGATTATATTCAGATAATTTGATGCATGAGTATGCCTTTCTTATAGACTCAAATAGAAATCTTAGCTATTCAAATGACATGTATAATAGACACACAGGCACAATAAATAACAGAGGTATACACATAATATTTGAAGATATATGCAATCTTATAATGGCAATAGAAAAAACTTTAGACTCGCATGAATGTTATTATGAAGCTGCTAACAATAGTATAGATCAGAACCCGAACATTTTTTTTCGATTTTAGCTACTTAAGACTCTTGCATTTAAATATTAACGGTCTAATTAGTAAAAGTGACCTTTTGAGTGTTCATTTGGACAATTTAGCAACCGAAGGTGAGCAAATTGATGTCCTCTGTTTAACCGAGCATAATTTGTGCGAAAGTGATGTAGAACTTGTTAATTTAACAAATTACAATGTATCATCATGTAGTTCAAGACATAATCGACGAGGAGGTTCTTGTATATTGGTTCATAACAGACATTTATATAAATCAATACCAGCGATTGCTAAATATGACATTAATGGAATGCTCGAATGTAGTGGCGTAGAATTACTACATCATAAATTAATAATAATTTGTTTGTATAGATCTCCCAAATACAATAAATCTGATATTGACATATTTATGAATAAATTGGACGGAATACTCAATGAATTTGGACTCGGTACTAAGAAATTAATAATATGCGGTGACTTTAATCTAGACATCTTAGTTAATAATAAAAGGACAAGAACCTTCACTCAAATTATAGAAAGTTTCAATTTGAAATTTGCAATCAAAGAACCGACTAGACCTGCCAGTGGAACGTGTCTCGATAATTTCATTTTAAATATAAAAGGATCACGCGCAAGGGTAATTGATTTTGCTATTTCGGATCACACAGCACAAGTGTTATCATGTCCTGTATCTGAAGTCTTCTATCTACCGTTTTGGTACACGGAGATTAGGGACTATAGTCAGGAAAATATAAAAAAATTTACAAAATACCTCGAATCCTTAAGTTTTTCTGAGGTCTTTAATAACTCAAATGATCCTGAAGAAGCTTATAATAGTTTTTTTGACTTATTTGTTTTACTCTATAAACTTTGTTTCCCACTGATTCGTATTAAAAACTATCCATATAAGAAACCAAAATGGATCACGAGAGGTATAAAAAAATGTTCCAAACGCAAAAGAGAATTGCTCTGGCAATATAGACTAAAGCCTTCGGATAAAAATAAATATAATTTTAAAACATATTCGTCTCGACTTAACCGCATTATCAAACAAACACAGAAATCGCAAAATAATTATATGATACAAACGTCTAACAATAAATCAAAGGCAGTATGGTCAATTATAAATAGAAGAAAGAAAAACTTACCATTTAAGGATATTGCTCAAATAAAATATGGCCGTGAAATTATTAAGAATGCATATAATATAGCACAGGCATTTAATAGTTATTTTCTTAATCCTTCTAAGAGTGACTTAACAATTATTAACACTACTGATTATTCATATAAATTTCCAATAGAAAACAATAACAAGACATTATTTATGACTCCAGCTACACCTGACGAAATTAGAAATATTATAAGGACATTAAAAAATAAAAACAGTACAGGATATGACGAAATCTGCACCAAAGTTATAAAAGCTGTTAGTTACGTAATATCCCCAATAATTAGCCATATTGCAAATTTGTGTATTGAATTTGGTATTTTTCCCAAGAAGCTGAAAATTACTATCGTAAGGCCTCTCTTTAAAGCAAAAGATCGAGAAGATATGAATTGTTACCGACCAATTGCACTAGTATCCGTCTTTGCAAAAATATTTGAACGAATTATATACACAAGGCTTTACAATTTTCTGGAACAATGTAAAATTTTGGTTGACGAACAGGTAGGATTTCGTAAAGGTAAAACAATAAATTTAGCAATATATGACCTTTTGGACCAAGTACTAAGAAATATAGACAAAAAACGATCCGTCTGTGCAATGTATATGGACTTAACAAAAGCTTTCGATTTTGTAGATTACAAAATTCTTCTAATGAAATTAGAGCACTATGGAGTAAGAGGGCACGTGTACAAACTTATAGAATCTTATTTGACAGGCAGGAAACAGTCAACAGAAATAAGACGCTTATGCATCAAACAAAAGGCTATTATTACATACGCATCTAAATTTGATAATATCAAGCAAGGAGTGCCGCAAGGAAGCGTTTTGGGTCCCTTGCTGTTTCTTGTTTATATTAATGATTTACCTAAGGCCACAAAAGAAAAACTCGTGTTGTTTGCAGATGACAGTACGGCAATTTTTGTCGATCACAACGCTAATCAACTTTTTAGTAGAGTAAATGATACCATAACTAACGTCATCACTTGGCTCACTTATAATAAATTGACCATCAATATTGATAAGACAAGTTGTATGATATTTTGTAAAAGATGTGCAGCAGATAAAGATTCATACAATGTTAAATATGGCAATCATAAAATTAAGGCAGTAGAGACTACGAAATTCTTAGGTATTCATTTGGATAATAAATTAAGTTGGAAAACCCATGTAGAATACGTATGTACGCGAATTAACCAGTGTTCATTTGCATTATATAAGTTACGGAAAATTGTAAATTTGAACACGTTAATAATTGCATACCATGGCCATGCAGAGTCTATCCTGAGATACGGAATCATGTTTTGGGGTAATTCTACAGAAAAATACTCAGTATTCAAGTCACAAAAAAAATGTGTTAGAGCGATATGTAATTTAAAACGAACTGACAGTTGTCAAACTTATTTTATTAAGCTGGGGATACTGACTGCACCTTGTTTATATATTTACGAAGTTGTGACTTTCATCAAATTACATATTAACATGTTTCAACGCCCCAAAAGTAAAAGGTGTAAAGATAATATTTGTCACCCTCCAAGACAAAGTGTTTTGTATAGTAAAAGCTTATTTGGTATGGCCCCACGACTATATAATCATTTACCTATTAATATTAAGAAATGTGACATTCTTGCGTTTAAGCTAAAAGTAAAGCAATTACTAGTGCTCAAGGCATATTATACTATTGACCAGTATTTAAATGATATTTAAATGATAAGATAAAATATGAAAAACATAACTATTTCTTATTAATGTGACAAAATTCCACTTTGACATTGTTATTATAATTATTACTAGAATTACTATGACCATTATAATTAGAAAACTATACAATTTTAACATAGGAAACGAAAATCATTAATTAATAAATGTAAATAATTTTTTTTTTTCTGGACAATATTACCAATGACATTTATATAATTTTGCACACCCAAACGGGTAAAATGTGGAGGACTATTTATTTTATTACCTACATAATTTAAGACCTTATACATATAATTAATTATTTGTATACTTACCCATATTTATGCAATAAATGATTTGATTTGATTTGATTTGAACTTAACCTTGCTGGTCTCTTTCGACTCCAACAATGGTTTTAAATAATTTTCAAATAATGTTAGACGTGACCTAATTGTGCCTCTTTGTTTATTAAGTTCCTGTACGTTGGCCATAATATTGTAAGTGCAAACAACAATTAAAACATACAAAAAATAAATACTAAAAACGACAAAGTCGTCAAATAAATTAGAAATAAATAAATACCTTGTATTCCGCACGAAAGTAGGTCAAGTTGATAAGCGATGTAAACAAAAGATTCAACTCACTCACATACGGGGCGTCCGCAGCTATTTGTTTACATTAAATTTGTTAGAAGGCAATATTTACATTAAGCCTCCTTATTAGTATTTATGGTTTAAAGTGTTTTTATAGTATTGACGTCTTGTAAATAATCAAATAAAATAACACACGATTATCGGTTCGGTCGCAACATGTAATGGTTTTATTTAAAGTTCTTAGATTTTAATACCGATATTCAACATGGTAGCAGAGCGTATAATT
The DNA here is from genome assembly GCA_963931975.1 of Cataclysta lemnata. NCBI lineage: Eukaryota > Metazoa > Arthropoda > Insecta > Lepidoptera > Crambidae > Cataclysta > Cataclysta lemnata. Next base: position 3,660,673 of record OZ008360.1, read on the forward strand.
CGCTAAAATAGTTAATTGTAGGGTTGCGATCCACAACATAAAAGAAGAATAATTTCAGAAAACCGAATAAAAAAATGACCATGGTAACAGAAAAACAATTAAATATAAAATTTGAAAAACAATTAAATGATGAGAAGAAACTAAATGAGGAAACTGAAACGGACGAATTAGAAAATGCATTTTTAACGGATGTGTGCGGTAAACATGGACACAAGTCATTTCAATGCAGAACTCAAGGTCAGCAGCAGCAGCGGCAGAGAGGAAACCAACGACGACGCGCCTATAGAGGACAACGCGGAAGAGGACGTCAATTCCAGAAGAAGATAACAGAGGGATCTCCAGCTGAGGTTGAAGATTTAGAATGTTCTTTTATTTTTTGTACTGAGTTTGAAGCATGTAATAACGTAAGTCATGATAGTAATAGTATTGAATTTATTGTAGATTCGGGATGTACAGAACATCTCATTAATGAAAAATATATGGAATATATGTTTGATGTTACAGAAGTAAACAACGTAAGAATTTTAGTAGCAAATGGACAATATGTTACTACGAATAAGAAAGGAAAATTAAAATTAGCTTATCAAAATTCAAAAATAACTGTTGAGGCACTTATAGTCAAAAATATAACGTTTAATTTATTATCAGTAAATAAAATGGTAAGTTTTGGCTTTAATATAAATTTTAATAAAAACAATGCAGAGATTTTTAGAAGAAACATTTTTATTACTGCTGAATGTAAAAATAAACTTTATAGAATTAATGGTACAATCTGTAATGATGTTGCGTGTAATGTAGCAAAAGAGAGTAATGAATTATGGCATAAGAGATTAGGCCATTTGAATAGAAAAGGGTTAGGTATAATGAATTTGCCAATATCTGACAGGATTTGCGAACCCTGTATTGAAGGCAAAGCAACGCGAAGTCCGTTTAAACATACAGCAAGACCGAGGTCTACAATGATTGCAGAAATGCTCCATACGGACATAGCGGGACCAGTAAGAAATATTGGACCAAATGGTGAGAAATATTTTATGACCATTATTGATGATTTTTCGCACTTTTGTGTTGTATACATTTTGAAGTATAAGTCCGAAGCGACTCAAAACTTACTAAACTATATAAGTGAATTAGAAAATAAATGCGGAAATAAAGTTAAAAGAATAAGGTGTGACAACGGAGCTGAATACACAGCAAATTCGATTAAAGATTTTTGCAGGCAAAAAGGGATAAGTTTGGAGTACACATTACCATATACTCCACAGCAAAATGGCGTTGCAGAACGCATGAACAGAACTTTATACGATAAAGCACGTACACTTTTTGCAGAAACAAATTTACCAAAACATTTATGGTGCGAAGCCATAAGATGCGCTGCTTATCAATTAAATAGATGTCCATCACAAGCTATTAAATATAAGACACCTTGTGAAATGATGTACGGGAATAAGGATATGTCAAAGCTACGAGTATTTGGATCTAAGGCGTGGGCAACAATAATACCCAAAGAGGATAAACTTAGTAAGCGTGCACAAAGTACTCGAATGGTTGGTTACAGCAAAGTTGGATATAGATTATGGGACCCAGAAAATGACAAGATAATAATATCGAGAGATGTGAAATTCAATGAAAATGATACGAAATATTGTGAAAAGGAAAATAAAGTGGAAAACAGAAGAAATGAAATAGAAGACATAGAGGATAAGATAGAGACAATAATAGACAATAAATCAGAAAGAGAAGAAATGACAAACGCAGAAGAACAAAGACAAGAGATAAAAAGTACGAAGTCAGGAAGAAAGGTTAAACCACCAACTCGCTATGATGATTATGAGACAAATATTGTATATGGCACAATAGCTGATGAAGGCTTCAGCTTACTGACCGATGCTCCAAATACATTCGAAGCAGCAATTGATAATCAAGATTGGAAGAACACAGTTGATAAAAAGTTAAAAGATTTAGAAGAATTAAAGCAGTTTGAAGAAGCAAATTTACCTATAGGAAAGAAGGCAATATATACACAATGGTTTTTTAAAAGAAAGAGAATAAGAGAATTAAGGCAACAAAACACATGGAGATGAGTGTACAAAATTTGAAACGCTTTCTTCTTTTCTCCTCCGGGAAGCTGACAGGCAACTAAAATTTACCTTTGTACCTGATTTTACATCACTGCCTTCAGCCTTCGTTTCAAAATCACATAATAACATAAAACATACATCTGTACACACTGTCAACAGTACTAGTAATGTGATAAGCTGCATTTATTGTAAAAAGGGTCACAAAATAACGTGTTGTGATAGTTTCAAGTCGCTAGCTGTAGATGATAGATGGCGCTGGGTACGTGACAACAAATTATGTTATCGCTGTCTTAAGAGTAACCCACACACTTGGAACACCTGTCGTACAAAGCCATGTAATGTAGATGGTTGTATTCGACGTCACCATACATTGCTTCACGGCGATGCTGTTACCACATCTACGCTTGCAAATCTTTCAGCTGCGACCGCGACTACCAGTAACAACTCCCCACAGCCTTCAACCTCAAAAACACCATCGATTGATCATTTACCATGCCATGTTTCAGAAGCGACTCAATCGAACACCCGGTCACGTGCACTGTTAAGAGTCGTCCCTGTCGTCGTGCGAGGGGAGACCGGCGAAATTGAAACATACGCACTTCTCGATGATGGCAGTTCCACAACACTGATCGATGCGGCCGTCGCAAAGAAAATAGGAACCCACGAAACACATCGGGAACCGATACGTATAGAGGGTGTTGGTGGCATGTGCAGGGAAACAGTTGTAGGTTATACTAGCTTTTACATACGTGGACGCAACATGTGCGATGAGTATTTGATCGAGAATGCGAGAACCATAAACAACCTTTCCTTGCGCCCGCAAACCATTCTTAAGAATGACATACAAAAGTATAAACATTTAGCTCAGTTGACAGATTTCTTAACATTAGACAACGCCATCCCCACTATTCTTATTGGTGCTGGCGATTGGTTTCTAACCGTTAGCAATGAAACGCTCTCCGGTAATTCATCAGAGCCTATAGCTACACGGTCCCTATTAGGATGGTCACTACATGGCTGTATGTCTAGCAAAAGTAGGCTAGGCCCATTCAATACGTCAATTACTTCACCGACACAGAGTATGACTCGGTGGAAGTTCTAACGCGGCAACAACACACACTTGGCGCTATAGGTATACGTAAGCTACCTCCAAACAATAACGTAGAACACCAACGCGCTATTGGCTCTATCGAGTCTACCATTCATCGTTTTGCTTGTGGTCGTTTTGAAGTTGGCTTACCATGGCGCCGTTCCCATCGTACCCACGTTTCTGGTAGTCACCCACAGGCTATATCGCGTATTAAGCTGTTAGAACGATTAGGGTGGAATGACGAGTTGCCTCTTGAATACTTCAAACCTTGGTCTAAGTGGGTTAATGAAATCGCACCTCTTTCTAACGTTAGTTTACCTTACTTGCTTTATGAGCCGATTGAGAGTCAATTGCACGTCTTCTCAGATACCCATCTGACACAAGCTTATGCTTGTGTTGCTTTGCGTTTCCAACTAACTACTCGACAGGTGCGGTTGACTCTAATAAGCAGTAAAGCCCGCGTATCACCACTTAAACCAAGAATCATCCCAAGTTTGGAACTACAAGTGCATATTTCACCTCGCTTCGCACAAATGTTTATTGAGCGTCACAAAACCAAGCCGACCTTGGTAACTTACTGGACCGATTCCACTACAGTGCTTAAGTGGTTAAAAGGAGATGCTCGCCGTTACAAACCATTTGTAGCACATAGCATTGGCGAAATATTAGAAACCTCCAATTGCAATGACTGGAGATGGCTCCCTAGTAGCTTGAACATAGCTGACGATGCCACAAGACTATGCAATTGGACTGACAGGTGGTTTACAGGTCCTTTCTTTTTGTTAAAATCTCCTAAGGAATGGCCTCTAGAACCTGATTGTGATGAATTCACACCACTTCCAGAGGTAAAAGAAGTGGTGGGATTTCTAACCGAAACTAATTGCGATTTTCAATCGGTAACACCCGACCCGCACCGGTTCAGCAATTGGTTACATTTACTACGTGCCACGGCCCGTACTATTGTTGGTGAGCGGATATTTTGGCAATTACTCGGACCCTTACACTCAAATTCAAAATTGCGATGTATTATTAACCTTTCCGCGACATCTATTCATGTTTCGGATATAGTTTTGGAAAAAAATATGTTAATTTTGAAATTTCAACTTCACAGTTTCGTCGTCGTAGCCGCAGCTCTTAAGCACTCTTAGCCCCTACCAAAGACAAGCCGCTTGTTCGAACTCACTCCAAAGTTGCGGGACGGTCTTCCTGTGATGGACTCAAGAGTGAAGAACCTGCTGCCCGTCGACGTGACTGCCAGAACTCGTATCCACTTATATGGCCACCACCACATAGTTCGTCTTCTGGTCGCCCACTATCACCAAAAGGCCTTCCACGGATTCAACGAACTTGTGTTTAATGAGTTGAGGCAACGTTTTTGGATCCTGAGAGGTAGACGCGCTGTCAAAGTCGTAGTCAAGAAGGGCAGAGAATGTAAGCACCGAAAACAACCTTATCAACCACTGCTTGGAGACCTACTCACAGCACCACAGTCAATTTTGCTGCTTTGCGTGAACGTGCGCCTAAAGAGGAGACACTCCAGACATTTCAAATGGAAACTGATGCCATATGTAACTGCAGACCCTTGACTTGTGTTACCACCTGCGATGACGCGTCGCCAGCAATTACTTCCCTCAGCGCAACTCTAAACAATGAACGGCTAACGGGTGAACAAGATGACTATATATAACATGAGATAAGATAATCTGCTGCGCCGAGTACATTGAAACTAGCGCTTAGATTGGCAGATCACCTTTAGGCAAGATGGCTACAACAACATCAAAAGACCGTCCAGCGGCCGAACCCCCCCTACTGATAGACCGTAGATAGTTTACTAGCTCGACCACTATTCTTTGCTTGGCCACTGGGCCGTATTATTAAAACTTAAACAAGCGGACATAGTCACTAGGGGCGGAATTTGAAACAGAACAGTAAAAAGTTAATGCCTTTGGTCGCGGCTGACCAGGCAGTTGCCACCCACTTAGTGGTGCTTTTCACCAGGGGCGGGTATGTTGGCAACTGGCTGGTTCATAAAATAGGTTTTAATCATAGTCTTTTTAATACATTGACATTGTTAAGTTGTGACTAGGAAAAGAATGGTTTTGGTTGTCAGTGCGGTTATTTTATGTTGTATTTTATTAATTATATTATTTCACATTTAAACATCGTTACATTCAACTTCATACAGTCCACTCATCGATCGGTAACACTACTTATGCAAAAAAACAATTTTAAAATTTGAGAAACTGTAAACACTTATTGGCACAAATGAAAGGCGCGTATGGATAAAAATAGGGATAAAATAGAAGCATAGAAGGCTACTTCTCTTTCAGATCGACGTCAGTTGCAGCATCACTTTCTCACAATATATGATTATAAGATTTTAGGCTCACAACACTTCTATTTACGCCGATCACGTCGGGGTCACCAATTTAATTCGTTGGCCCCCAATATTTTAACAATTAATAAACCCAATCTTCGTCTTCTCGGAGCACCTATTCTAGATGACTCCATCACAAGCTTTGTCCAAGAAAAAATTTCCAAATTCTCAGATACATGTAGTAGACTTCTCGACTCAACACTCAAATAGCCTATGTTATTCTCCGGTTTTGTCTGTTCGTCCCTCAATTCACATATATCGTCCGGTCTAGTCAACTTTAGAAATTCCCCAATCTACTTTTGGAATTGGACAACAAATTAAAAGAAACTCTTTCTACGGTCCTCAATATTCAATTGTGTGATCGCTCGTGGTGTCAAGGCTCTCTACCTGTTCGCCATGGAGGTTTAGGTATAAGGATAATTTCAAGTGTTGCTCTTCCAGCCTTCTTGTCTTCTATTCACAGGACAAGTAATTTAGTCGACAGGATTTTACTCAATAGTGTCAGTACCTATGAAGTGTCTCATTAAGCCGATGCAAAGTCAACTTGGTCCGCGGCTTGCCCTGATCTAAGATTGCCAGCGTCCCCTTGCTCCCAGAGACAGTGGGACGAGCCACTCTGCAAATTGGTGCGGGAAGAACTCTTAAACACGTCATCCAATTCTGCAGATCGGGCTTGTCTCTTAGCTGTAGGGGAGTGGGAATCCGGGTTATGGCGGCAGGCTTTGCCATCGGCTAATATAGGGACACTTCTTGATCGCACTGCATTTCGAATTGCAACATGACTGCGCTTAGGCATCGCCTGTAATGTCCCCCACCAATGCCGCTGTGGCATAATGGTCGATAATCTTGGTCACCATGGTCTCTCTTGCACAAGAAGTGCAGGCCGATTTAAAAGATATGCTGAGGTTAATGACATCATCCGCCGGGCCCTCGTAACTACCGGAATGCCCGCTGCTTTGGAGCCTAATGGCTTAGCACGGGATGATGGTAAGAGGCCTGACGGCATGACCCTCGTTCCCTGGAAGAAGGGAAAATGTCTGGTATGGGACGCCACTTGCGTGGACACTCTAGCAATGTCCCATATTCCAGCTACCTCAGCAATGTCCGGATCGGCTGCAGCTTCCGCTGAATCCCTTAAACGTCGCAAATACCGGTCTCTCAGGAGACTACCTATTTGAGCCGTTTGGGGTAGAGACTCTGGGACCATGGGGTCCAGGAGTTCACCGACTTTTTCGGGACATTACAAAGCGGCTACGTGAGACAGTAGGTGACAATAAGGCTGGTCTGTATTTCGCGCAAAAATTAGTCTCGCCATTCAGCGAGGTAATGCAGCCAGCGTTATTGGTACATTTCCTGTCTCAGAAGACCTAGGCGAGGTTTTCTACCTTTAATTTAGCTTTTAGTCCCTTAGTTTTATGAATGTTATATTTGTGCAATATAAAAATCTAACATAAATTATCTTGTTGTTCAGGTGAGGAATTGTGTGCGAGTCCTCAGCAAAACAGTTGCTGCAGCTTTGTCATATACAGCCCAATTTTTTAAGTAGTGATTTTAACAATATTTAATAATAAGTTAATGTACTCAGATTAAATAAATATATGTAGGTGATGGGGTTTGGAAATAAAAAGTTTTCCACTTCAGCTTTGTAAATTATCTTATATTTTTTTAGTTTACTACTATTAAACGACATGCACAATTGACAACTTTAAATTAATTCTTAGCTCCCCGATTACTCTCCGTTTCACACCGTGCTCCGTAACAGAATGAATCCATAAAACCAATCATCCTCTCATTCTCAATCTAAATCTGTTCTCATTCATCACCTCATTCTCAATCTTGTCGTACCATCTCTTTCACTCTTGCGCACATCACGCATAGGCCATCCCTTTCACTCAACTTAAACGTTCCATTTTATGCATACTTTAATAACACAAATCCTACAAATCGGCCATCCTGTAATGGGCTGTCCTCAGCCCTTCAGTTACAACTAAGTACTTAAACTATTCTCTAATTATTTAGTCTAGACATTACATTTTATATGAGATTTCACTTTTACATTACTTTTTTTTTTGCACATCCTACAGACAATAATAATTATGATAAGGCAACATCTTAAGTATTAGGGTCGATTCTGATAACGGTTCTCTAAATCTAAAATTAATTTGACAACAGTGTTTCTCTTTCATTCTCAATACAGAATAAAGAGGACAGACTGATATTAAATTTAGTTTTAAGTTTAGAAAATCATGTCAGAATTGACCCAATTATTAAATTACTAGTTGATAGAAAATAGGTTACACCATTACAAATATAAGCAGACAAATCATGGCCAAGCTTTCATATGGTCAACTGCAGTAGTTGTTCTCTTAGGTCCCTCCCTACTGTTATCCACCTTCTCCACTTCATATCTGTCTGTTCCACAACTCTTCAAAATGCGGTAGGGGCCAGAATACTTTGGTTTGAGTTTTAATGTACTGCCAAACTGTGTTCTCTGTATGGCCACTAGGTCACCAATTTTATATTCTGTTTGTAAACGTTGGTCTAAGGGTGAGAATGCAATGCAATAAAATTCACATGTACTGATAAAATTGTACGTATATTGCACGGAAGAATGAAATCTTAAAATACAAAAATATTTCACAATCGAAAAGTAAAGTTATAAGTATTTACTTAGCCAGTAAATTACATAGAGGTTAAATCCTTCCGTTAACTTTCTTTGCGTTTCACAATCATCCAACTAGTAAATTAAAGTGAAGATTGACTAATAAATACTTACTTAGGAGTATGCTGGCAACTTTAGAGTTTAACGTTTCGTTTCAAGGTAAGAATAATTTCTGTGTTTGTAATAAGTACAGTAAATGCAGCAACTAAATTACAAATATTTTTCGTTATGATTTTCACATAAAATAAAGATATATTCACATGAAAAACATAGTACATTGTGAGGTTATTGAGTGATTTCACCTTTTCTAAAATCAATGTTTCTGTAAGAATGGGACGTAACGAGTTGTCAACAAAAGATCCATGTCAAACGTTTGTCAGTGAGATAGGTTTCAATGGTGTCAGTCAGATTGTTTTCATTAATTCAAAAATTGTTTCAGAGTGGATTTTGTGCAGTGAAATTGGTGTTATTTTGCTGCACAAACATCCGTGTTGATGTGCAATTATGCAGAATCATTAAAAATAAGTCTTGTGATGTGTTTTATGTTGAGAATTTTTTTTTTCTTCTTTATATTAATGATCTCCCAGATATTACTTCTTACCCCTGTGTTCTGTTTGCGGATGATGTATCGGTTATTGTATCATGCAAAAACAATTATACTTATAATCAAGAATTAAATAGAACAGTAGAAATAATTATAGATTGGCTTAAACATAATAACTTAAAAGTAAATTTAGACAAAACAAAAGCCATTCAATTTACGAACAAAAACGGAAATAAGAAAGACCTTAAAATATCGTATGAAAATCAAAATATCAAAGAAACAAATGAAGTCACTTTCCTTGGAATAATTATAGATGACAGATGCACGTGGGAAGAACACATAAATAAACTGTGTAATAGATTTAATTCATACGCATACGCGTTGTGGAAATTAGGAAAAACTGCAAACAGAAGCCTGCAGGAGCCTGCTGAAGGTCTGAAGAGCTGTTTCAGCTCTTAAGGCTTACCATGGACATGTTTGCTCAATTATGAGATACGGTATCGTTTTATGGGGCAACTCGTACCACATAAGTAGACTATTCATTGCTCAAAAAGCATGTATTCGTGCCATTTATGATGTGGACAATACGGTTTCATGTAGACCTCTTTTCAAGGAACTTAATATTTTAACTGTCCCCTGTTTATACATCAATGAGGTGTGTAACTTCGTCAGGAATCATCCAAATTTATTTCCCCGTTTCGGTGACGTTCCTCGTCCTTACAGCTATATAAATTTATCCAAAATTAATTATTCCAGCGAGGCGAACAGTCTTAGGTTCTAGGAACAGTCATTCAATGGCTATAAAAATTTATAATAGATTGCCAAATGATATTAAAAATTTAAATATTAATCAATTTAGGAAAAAACTTAAAGTATGGCTAATTCAGGGTTGTTATTATAGTATAAACAAATATTTTAAAAATAAAATGTAATTAGACTATTATATTATATCTTTGATAATAATTGAACATGACATTGCAATTAAGGAAATGGAATGTCCTTGAAATGAAAAAATATTAATTTGTATTAGAGCCCCCGCAGACCACAGACTTTTTATCGGCCGATAGTTTAGTCGGTCTCTTAATCAGTACGCAGATGTAAGCAAGTGCGCATACTATGAAAATTTGGTATCGGCCGATAAACAAGTTTGATGGGCTTCCCGATTCAATTCAAACTAAACTGTCGGCAAACTATCGGCCGACCATATAATCAGTATTGGCTCCATACCACACGCGCACACATGACGATTTTTTAGTCGGCCGACTAAGCCGATAGTTCAGTTCGCTCCGAGCTTTGACAGCGAATGGTCGGCCGCGCGTGTTTTGTAAAATGGCGTCGCCCAATTCTCAGTCGCTTATTTCGGAATCTTCGATCGTAACTTTGATCGAGGAAGTCGAAAAACGCCCTGCACTTTATAAGAAAAACTTAAAAGAGTACTCTGACGTAAATGTGAAGAAAAAACTGTGGGAGGAAGTTTGTGAAGCTGTTGTTCCTGATTGGAATGAGCTTAGTGCCCAAGAAAAAACAAATCAAGGTACGATACCATTTTTAATTAATTTACATTACACTTTATTATATTGACACGGAATTGAGCCTGCAGGAGATATAAAGTATGACGACATGTATTGCCGCACATTATTCATATTATTTCTTCCTCGGTTATTTCCATTTGTATTAAAGTTATTCATGGTAGAACTGTAGAGAGTGTCTTTAAAATGTATTCCATCTTTGATTCGTACATAATTGTGTAGGACACAGCAAGCTTTAATAATTTTAACACAAAAATTAATATTTACGTCAATTGGACGGTGAAAAATGCGCCATTTGTTAGTTAGAATCCCGAAAGTACATTCAACCATGCGTCGAGCTCTTGTATGTCTGTAGTTGAAAATTCGCTTGGCGTAGTTTAAATTTCTTTTTGCATAAGGGCGTAATATATGATTTCCAAGTCCAAACGCTTCATCGCCTACGACAGAGAATGGAATAAAATCTCCAACATCATCATTAGGCAATTGTCTTCCAGAAGGAATATTTAGTCGATTCTCGGAAAGCCGTTTACCCATTTCTGATGTTTTAAATATTTCCGAATCACTGGCTGTTCCATAAGACCCAACATCAATGTACACAAATTTATAATCGGCATCTGTCCAAGCCATCAAAACGCAGGAGAAGAACTTTTTGTAGTTAAAATATGATGAACCGGAATGTTCTGGCTGTATCATTCGTATATGTTTGCCATCGATCGCTCCAATGATGTTTGGAAAATTTGTGCGACTGTAGAATTCGTCTGCTATTTTAATCCAGTCATCTTCTTGTTTGGCTGGCATATATAACGGTTGAAGCATATTCCATATTTGCTCACATGTACTTTTTGTAATTTCTCGTATTGTAGAAGCTCCCATCAGATAATCAAAAGACAATGAATTGAAACTAGCTCCAGTGGCCAGATACCTGTAATGAATTAATTATATTTTATTATTTTTCAGGCCGCGATATACAAAAAAAATGGGCCAATTTACGGACTTGCTTTCGAAGAGAATTAAATGCACAAAAGAACACAAAGTCGGGGCAGGCTTCGGTCAAGAGGCGTAAATACGTATACTTTGAACAATTATTATTTTTACTGCCATGCATGGAAAATCGTCAAACGGAAGGTAACCTAAACCTGGCTCAGGATACTACAGAAAATGAGGAAGATGATGAAGAAACTGCTCCATCCGCTTCCGCACCTCCTCGCCAGAAGAAAACTCGTGTTTCGAAGAATACGGATTTGGACGAAGCAATATTAAAAGCATTAAATCAGACTAATGTTGATGAAGATGTAAACTTTGCATTGTCTCTTGTCCCATCACTCAAAAATTTAACCGCAGACGAAAAACTCGATGCTAAGATTAGTATTCTTAACGTATTTAAACAGATAAGACTTGGTAGGCGTGTTCAGCCTCATTCTCAACCAACATACACCATACTGCAACAACCTATGAACTCTTTTCCTGTTTACCAACGAGAGACTAACATCTTGCCGCCACAACAACAATTACAGGCTTATGCATCCGGTTCTACACCATCCCCCACTTTACCACAAACAACCATTCAAAATGTTTCATCACCAGCTGATTCCAACATGTCAGCCCAGTCATATTATTCAAATTTTGAAGATTCCCAAATATACGACTTGTAAACTTGGTATTTGAATTATAATAAAAAATTAAAAGTATGTTTTGTGGTTTATCTTACCTTATCGTAACGCTCAATCTCTCCTCCACAGGTATAGATAGTCTGAAATTTGTATCCTCCTTCGCTATTCCTGGTCCAATTAATTTGACAAGTTGGTTGAAGCTAGTTATGCTCATTCGATAAAAGGCGAAAAATTTTTTCGGGTAATCGAGTAATTTGGAATGAATCGTATAAAACTTCCCTTGCAATAATCTATTACTGTAGATGGGATGTACCCAATATTCTCGATATCTCTTCTTGATCCTTCTCCTTTGTCTCAAGTATAAAGCAATAATAATATTTCTGTGCAACATTTTACGCAACTGATCTCTTCTTACCTACCCAAGCGAATGTGATCAATCGGCAGACTGTTTAAGCTAGTCTGCGCACTTACATCCAACCCAACTGTTTTGTTGGCCTAGTGTGCGCACTAACAGCCCAACCCGACTAAACTATCGGCCGATAAAAAGTCTGTGGTCTGCGGGGGCTCTTAATCTAATATGGATCTAATCTAAATATCTGACATTATTATAATTGACATTCCTATTATTATTATGAATTTGACATTGTTTTAAAAATTTTTGCATGCCGACGTTTCGGTAGATCACGTACAAAACTAGTCTGTAAGATCCATGTATACCGTGTTTCTTAAGCAAATAAATTATTATTATTATTATAGAATTCTATAGTGGTTTTCACCACCTCATCAGTCATCATGAACTCTTTTACCATTAAATTCACGCCAAGCAGTAGATGCGTTCAAATATCTGACTCCGGTGATTCGTCTGTCTCTGTCTGGGCCTCACGAGGATATATTTTCATATACACTAGCCAAATGAAAATTTCTTTAAATAAATAATTTCCTACTTGTTTTAGGTAAATAAAAACCAATGAGACCTTTTGAAAAGGTGGCAGAAAGCAAACTAGAAATCGCAGAAACAAATTATAGAAGAGGAATGAGAGCATACACGGAAACAGTGGTTGTTTGAAGAAGACCAGTTGCAAAATAAAATTGATAAAAATTTGTGAACATTTTATTTTAAATAAATTTCTTAACTAACTATATAATGTTTTCTTATAATAAATAAAACATTACATTGTGTAGTGCTCGTGAAAATGTTATTTGCACGAGCACTACACATTTGTAGGTGTTCCGATTTACACAAACAGAGCTACAGTAGGTATCATTGTTTTTGGCAGTATGAGGACGGTGTTGGAATGGAGGTGGTATGTCCCAACCATTATCCCTATTGATGTTTGGATGTTTCTTGATCAGTAGCTGTGCAATCGCATGTGAAATTAATTTAACAATTCGACTAGCAGATGCCTTGTTTACACCAGTGAAGTCACAACTACGCTAAGGAAACTTCCTGTTGCATAATATCTTTGTGTTAATAATAGACGATCCAAAGGTTTAACTGCATAATTCCTAGAACAAGGACATAATATATTCATAAAACTAGGTAAGTAGTAGGACTAGGATGCATAAAATAATGAAAAGTGTAAATTTTACGTACTGTCGCTATAGATGTAGGAATACATAACAACTTACCTTGACGTAGAAGCAGTTATTGAATGCTCTACTAGAGAAAACATGTAATTAACACCCTCTTTAGAAAGTCGGAATCCTATCTTGAAGTCTGTATCATCATATTTTTCCATGTTGTTTACACGATACCGAAATATTGGTTCCCTACGCGGTCCCGTCATGCGACCGAAAAACCGGTAATTCATCTTCAATAAGATCAAAAATTTCCATTTTAAATGACAATAATAAACATTGTTGATGAATCTAGAAATGTCGTATTTGAGGTTATCTTGTCATAAATAGATTTACTTCTCACAAGTATACGGCTACTTGGTAGTGCATCTGATGATTAATTTAAACTGCAGATTACGTTGTAATTAACCCTACTCAGAGATTGTGAAACGCAAAAAATTTTTTACTGAGCAGATAAGTTCGAAGTAGCTTACTTCGAACTTTACTTTTCGATTGTGAAACAGGCCCTAAATGTGCAAATTACTTATGAAATATTAAAGAAAAAACAATAGCGCAATGCAGTTCGATCTCAGCGCCATCTAGTGTCGTAGATAATAACCAACTTGTAACACAAAGATTTTGGGGTTAGAAAAAGAATTTCGAAAAATTATGATCTTGAGGCGGGAGAGTGTCTTGGGTGGCCGAGCGGTCAGGCACCTGCCCGGATAGCAGCGGACGCGGGTTCGATTCCCGCCTCAAGATCATAATTTTTCGAAATTCTTTTTCTAACCCCAAAATCTTTGTACTAATTTTTCTAACATTTATATAATGTTAAAATTAAAATCGAACAACTTGTAACACTTTAGCACAGCATACGGTGTGTTGTTGCTATATCTAGCAGGTGTTATTGCTGCTTGTATGAAGTATGGCGCCATCTATAACATGTTGCCACCATAAAAGTAATGTCATTAACATACCGCCCACCAAGGACATAATGATACAGGTATGTCCTTCTATACCGCCCACCATGCAATGGGATAGCTAAAATCTAGAAATAGTTAAGATTACATATTAATTTATGCTTATGTCGTTGGTAAGGGGTTCACACATACTAAATGTTATAACTATATAGTATACACGTTAAAAATAACCTTATATATATGAGACTTACACTATTACAAGTAACAATTTTATAATACAGGTAAAACACAAATCTTAGATACCGGTCTTTTAATCAAAGAACCTTTGGTAAATATTGAAACAACTCGCGTGATACCGTCGGGGCCAGGATTTTTCTTTTCAATTTTACCAAGCAACCATTTGCCTGGAGGCATCTCATCTTCCTTAACTAATACTACTTCACCTACTGATGGCTCAGGGCTCCGATGAGACCATCTGTGACGTTGTGAAAATTGGTTCAAAAACTCGTGCGACCAACGTCTCCAGAAATCCTGCAACATTCTCTGGGTGAGTTGCCATCGTCTTAGACCTTGTATATTGGAATCTAAATAATTAGAATCAGGTACCAGTACAAGAGGTTCACCCACCAGAAAATGACCGGGCGTCAATACGGTGAGCTCATTTGGATCTTCCACGTATGATAATGGCCTTGAATTGAGACAAGCCTCAATTTGTGCCAACACTGTTGCCATTTCTTCGAAAGTCAACGTGGAATTTCCAATGACTCTTTTGAGATGGAATTTGGTGGATTTTATTCCCGCTTCCCACAGACCGCCGAAGTTTGCTGCTCTCGGTGGAATAAAATTCCACTTAGTTCCGTTGTTTCCGAGATATTCAGCCAGTTCCGGTACAAACCTTGATTTTTCCTCGTCAAATAAGCTGATTAACTCGCGAGCGGCACCGACGAAATTTGTACCATTATCGCTATACAATTCTGAACAGCGACCGCGACGAGCCACAAACCTCTTGTAAGCAGCCAGAAATCCCTTTGATGTTAAATCACTGACCACTTCCAAATGGACTGCACGTGTAGACATGCAGACAAATAGGGCTATGTAGCCCTTATATGATTTATTACCACGACCGTTTGAGACACGAATATTAATTGGGCCCGCGTAATCAACACCACTTCGAAGAAAAGCCTTTGTACTCAATTACGTCCTGTTTCAGAAATTTCGGTCCATTAAACCAAATATCAGTTTTCCCAAGTTCTGATGGGGATACACCCCGCGAAGCGCAGTCAGCCGGGTTCTCCTTGGAAGCGACATGAGACCAGTGATGTGTATCTAAGGTAAGTAATATTTCCGAAACCCGGTTGGCCACAAATGTTTTCCATCTACTTGGATGACTGTTTAGCCATGCAAGAACTACCTCGGAGTCTGTCCATGCGTGTAAATTTGCCGAAGGCACTCCCATAACCTCAGCTACATCTACCATCAACTTTGCTTGTAAAACTGCCCCGCACAGTTCCAATCTAGGAATGGAAACTTGTTTGATGGGAGCTACCTTTGTCTTTGAAGTTACCAAAGATACATGGATAGCACCCTTGGAGTCTACCACGCGTATGTATACATTACGGCAGCATATGCCATTTGAGAAGCGTCTGAAAATCCGTGCAATTCCACCTTTGAGTTGCTTGAAGTTGTGTGAATCCAGCGTGGTATCTTCACATCCACCAAAGAAATCAAGGCATTCCGGTAAGTCAACCACTCTTGTAATAAATTACTTGGAACTACCTGATCCCAATCTATACCTGCCAACCACAATTTTTGTATTAATATTTTAGCTAATATTATACTGGGCGCTAACCACCCCATGGGATCAAACAAACGTGAAATGTCTGAAATAATTATTCTTTTTGTTGCAGGTTTCGACAGCGGAGGCACATCTACCGAATAATAAAAGAAATCAGCGCGTGGATTCCAGGTAAGTCCAAGAATTTTTACAGTATCATCTACCATTATCCTTAACTCCTCGTCCTTATTTTTACATTCATCATTGTTCCCTAGCTTTATTTTATTTAGTAATACTTCGTTATTACTAACCCATTTTTGTAATTCAAAGCCAGCTTTATTTAACATCATATTTATTATTTTGCATATGTTATAACCTTCTTCTACGTTTTCAGATCCCGTCATCAGGTCATCTATATAGAAATCATTTTTATTATATCTGCAACGCCTGGATGATCACCGGCTTCATCGTATGCTACCCGTTGCAACGCTCGCACAGCTAATTATGGAGCTGATGCAGTTCCAAATGTAGCCGTAACTAGCTCATATTCTCCAATTTCTTTTTTTTAGGGTCTAATCTCCAGAGAATCCGTTGAAACTTTGTATCTTTCCTGTCAATCAGGACCTGCCGATACATTTTAATGATATCAGCTACTATGGCTATCGGGTGTCTTCTCCAACGCATTATAGTATGACGAATTTCAGCTGGTAAGGTAGGTCCAATCATTAAACAGTCATTCAGCGACACACCGTTTTTTCCTTTACAGGATGCGTCGAAAACAACTCGGACCTTTGTCGTAACCTTATCCTCACGAATCACCGCGTGGTGAGGTAAGTACACTGCTTCATTATCATTTTCTTCGTGTTTTGCTACCCTTTTCATGTGCTCTAAATCAAAATACTCCTGCATGACTTAAGTGTAATCTTGCTTTAATTTAATATTTCGCTCTAATTTAAACTCTAAATTTTTTAATCTTTTCAGCGCTATCGCTCTAGATTCACCGCGTTTGCAGTCTGGATCAGCATCACGAAATGGAAGCCGTACTACATATCTGCCATCTTCTTGTCTTCGTGTAGTGTTATTAAAAAGCTCTTCACATTTGATTTCCTCTTCTGTTAATATTTTCTTTTTTACAGATGGCTCTGCCTCCAGTTCCCAAAATTTCTTCAGTAAATCATCGGACTCAACAGTAGCGTGCATTACAACGATATGAGAGTTAATACTAGACGATCCCTCAGTATCTACGACCCCTGAAAGGATCCATCCGAAGGCTGTATCCTGCGCAATAATGGCTTCACCTTGGCTCTTCTTTAATCCTGCCTGAATAACTCGACTGTATATGTCAGCACCCAATAACATGTCGATTTTATTAGGCCTATGGTAGTCTGGATCAGCCAACTCATCCTTGAGTAGGTCAACCCATTCTATCTTCGTTATCTTCATAGTGGGCAGAAGAGACGTAATCGAGGTGAGTACATGACCCCGGACATGAACTTCAAAGTTTGTATGTATTCTAGATCTCAACCTGAGCTCTACTGTGTATTTTGACACAACATTTTTATTACCACCTACACCTACTATGGTGTGTTTTGAAGAAGTTTTCTTCAATCCTAAGTACTGAACCATAGATTCAGTAATAAAAGATCCTTGAGAACCTTGATCCAATAAGGTTCTCACTAACCGATAGCTTCCGTCCTTCGACTCAGCCTCCACTACGGCTGTAGTTAATAAAATTGTTTCATTACAGTTACCTGTCGAAAGGCACGAAATTAATGGTTGAGTGGACTGTATATCCTGAGCGGTACCTTTACTAGTCGCCGCTCCCTCCTTCGTCAACTCATTATCAGTTGACGAGGCTTCCGTAGCAATATTCGCAGCAATGCAACTGCTCTCACCAGCAGACCCTGAATCACCACTAGGGTGAAACACCGTATGATGACGCCTATGGCATATTCGACACTTAATAGTGTTTCTGCAAGTTTTAGCCGAATGATTAGTTCCTAAACATACAAAACAGAAACCCTTGTCCCGAGCGAGTACACGACGAGCGTTACTTGATTCCTTCGAAAATATATTGCAAACTTTTATCCTATGATTTCCAGAACATATAGCACAAACTAAATCTTTATTGCCTCTAACATGAAATGATGTCGTAGTTTTCTGAACCCTATCTACAGAAGACCTGCTTTCTAAATTTTCTAGACCACGGAAACGACCAGTTAAAAACTCTGTAAACTGTACAAAGGTAGGTAGTTCATCTGTAGGTTCCGATGAAACCTTAAGTTCCCAGGCCTTACGAGTGTCTTTGTCTAATTTTGCACTTATTATATGGATTATAATTATATCCCATGAAGATACATCAACACCTAAGTTTATAATAGAGTCCAGACAATCTGTGGTAGTACTAACAATTCTTTTGATCTCATGTGCCGATTCGTTTATTAACCCTTTTTGATTCAATAAACGTTTCATTATACTATTAGCCAAGAATCTTTTATTGTTATACATTCCTTCTAATTTTTCCCAACTACTAGTATAATTTTCCGATGTGACTTGAATGTTCCGTAGAAGCTGTTCTGCTTCCCCTGTTAAGTGCCCCTTTAAATAATAAAATTTCTGTGCATTATCTAAAGACTTATTTTTGTGAACTAAACCTATAAATAAATCTCTAAACGTCTGCCAGTCTGAGTACCTCCCTGAAAATGTCGGGATTTTTATTTCTGGCAACTTAACCCTAAAACTAACATTTTCTGTACTAGAACCTAAATTGGCACATGATTCATTAGACATTTTTAAATTTAATAATTTATCCTTTAAATCGCTTTTGTAATTAGTATATAATTCCTCTACCACTTCATATACATCATTTTTGTGATAAGCTGAAAGGTGCAAATCGGCCTTTTTAATTTTAGTAATAAGTTTTGTGTGAGTTTCCACAAACAAAGACCAATGTTGTTCTAAAGTCTCCAATCTAGTTTCAACATATAAAATTGACAAACGATCTTTCGGAGATTTTTTGAAATTGGAATTTGCCTTGGAAATTTTAGATTGAATGTCTTCCTGAATATCAATTAAAGACTCCATTTTTACAGTTAAAATTAATAAACAATACTAAAATTATTTTATTTATAAATATAACAACACGAATATAATACTACAAAAATTAAATGACACAAAATTTTTCTAAAGTTAAAATTTTCCACTATAAATATCCTATTTTGAAAATATTACAAGTCCAAAATTGTTCCGAAAATTTTCTAAGTCACTGACTAATTCTTCGAACTTTTTCTAAGTCACTGATAAAATCGTTGAAAATTTTCTAAGTGTTTTTAACTAAACCACTTGGGCAAAATCGGGCATGGATTCCCCGTCTCCGTCACTTTTCACTTGAAAATTTTACAAGTCCAAAACCTTGGTGAAGCCGCGGGCTGGTAAATGAAGAAAAGAGTACTTACAATTTTTCACGTATCACTCACTCACTCGGCGAATCCGCTTACTTGGTCGGGCCTTCTACCAGCGCAATGCTCCAACTCCTCCCGCACGTCTGTTCCTCCGGGTCCAGCTCCCGGCTCCTCCGCTACCGCAAACTCCTCTCGGCGCCTAGCTTCGGGGATGCTCCAAACAGCGATCCGCTGCTCGGTATGATGACGTAGCGGGTGATAAGCCGATATCACCACCGAAGAGACGACTACTACTCACACTTTACTTTCAAGCTAATCCGGCTCGAAGGACCATGTAAACGTTGGTCTAAGGGTGAGAATGCAATGCAAAAAAATTCACATGTACTGATAAAATTCTACGTATATTGCACGAAAGAATGAAATCTTAAAATACAATAAATGTGCAAATTACTTATGAAATATTAAAGAAAAAACAATAGCCCGATGCAGTTCGATCTCAACGCCATCTAGTGTCGTAGATAATAACCAACTTGTAACACTTTAGCACAGCTTACTAGTAATGGACATTCATGCTAAATTTCATTAATTTCATTAGCATGCTAATTTTTACGACGTAGCATGTTACGTGCTATTGCTATGCTATTTGCTAAAATCGATTTTAATATGATTGTGAATAGCTGTGATTTGTGAGATGCTTAGGTTTTTAATATCGCGTTAACGGTATTCACGATTTCTTGATGTTTAATATTATTATTCTCTATTACATGAACCTCTCTTCATACTTTATCCAGGCTTAGAACTGGCAGTTGAATTTTAATAGAAATGATCCACTGGCGTATTTAAAAGTTCATTTCATTTTATGTACATACAAATAACATAAATAATTTTGTTTTTAGACTTTTTTATAGATTTTTTTTCCTTTTTTTGTATTTTTTTGTTATTTATTTATTCATTGAATCAGGGCAGAAGATTCTTGTAATCACAGTTTTTTAAATTAGCATTCTAGAAAACCAATTGTTCCGTTTTTCTAACTTATAACCTTGTTCTTCTTTCGGACAAGGTGTACCCGGCCTTAGAAAATAGGCGTTCGCTCGGCACGGAAGTTGCAATGGGTTCGGAAGAATGTTCCGAGGTTCGAGAATTTAAATTTGTTTGATCGCCACCACTTAGACGGGTCACATTTGCTATCAGCGAAATCGTCTTGGAGGTACAACTCGACGTCTTGCTGGGCAATGTTGGCAATATTTAGCGTTGGGTTCATTTTTCTTTCTTGTAACACCAAATTTCGTTTTCTCCAAATACTATTTTCGCCGCCATCATCCGAACTGCTTATTGTCTCAAAGATATCGTCAGGCTGTGTAGTACATTCTGTTTGCCTTAATAGTTTTAGCACCTCCATCACCAGATTATTTTTCGCAGCTGCTGCTGCGGATTCATCAATAAACATAGATAATTTGAACCTAGGGTCTAAAATTGTGCACATAGCCAAATTAAATTTATACTCCAGTCCCAGAAATCGTGAATTTAAGTTAGATTCGATATTTTCTATCACGTCTCTAATCACTGCGTAATATTCTGGTCTCTTCTTGAATTCCGCCAAAACATCTATTAGACCATTTACAATCGGAATAGCTTTTGACGCACAAACATATTGTTCCGCGCTCAATTCCTTTGTGGCCTCATTAAATGGCTTCAAAACTTTCGATAACTGTTTTAATGCGGTTCATTCCTCGCTGGTAATTATTGTTAAAGTTTGAAATGAAACTATCTACTCAAACATACCATTTGTGAACGTATCAAATAAAAAAAAAACGACTATTATTACTGCTACTGAACGTTCCCTTACTTGTTTGTTGTTTTTGGCATCCGCCATTATGTTACAATTATTTTTTGGTCTACGTCTCGTATGTACATTGTACAAATAAATTTTGTTAACATCAAGATTATTTTTTTATTAAAGCCATAACCTTATCAATGGTTATGGGCCCAGCGTCTTGCAAAAGCATTTCTGCTGTTGTATTGTAATTTTCGCAACGCGTTTGTCATGGCTGAACATCAGCCATCCACTACGTCCACGTGTGCTGCAGAGGTTGGAGGAGTCAACATTGTTTCGCGTCCTAATGCCGATTTACATGCAATGCATCAAGGTAATATTCAATTCATAGAAAAATTAGAAGGTGCGAAAAATTATTGTATCTGGAAATTTCAAATGAAAATGATTTTGATCGATTGTGGTCTCTGGCGATATATTGACCGCGGCCAAGGCAATAATACTGCCGATGATGAGAGAGCACTCGCCAAAATTTGCCTTAATATTAGGACACATTTATATCCCTATGTGAAAAATGCATTAGTCGCCGCTTATGTTTAAAAAGAGATTTGTATAAAATACAGTTTGAAAATTTTTCATCCTTAGAAAAATATGTGACTTATATAATGGATATCTTCCAACAACTCAGTGATATTGGCTGTATCATAGATGATGAGGAACTAGCTGAGATTATTTTAATTGGTTTGCCCAACGAATATGATCCCTTGATTATGGGTATTGAAGGCACAGAAAGCAAATTATCGTCAGAGTTAGTAATATCAAGATTGAAACAAGGGGACTTCCGTAGACAGGAACAAGGTTTGAGGCAATTGAACGCCATGGTATCAAAACAAAAACGAAGAATAATCTGTCACCATTGTAGAAAGGAAGGTCATATTAGGCCAAAGTGCCCTCTTTTTATTTCACAGCGAGATAAAACCAATAACTCGAATCAATCGCAATCTGCGCTTACAGCATCAGCGATGACAACAACACAATTATGTGATCCTAATGAATGGTTAGTAGATTCAGGATGTAGTTCACATATGACTATGAGAAACGATTGGTTATTAAATTATTCAGATATAAAAAATAATTCTGCTGTTACTGTTACAAACAATCAAAATTTATTTAGTCGGGGAGTTGGTAATGTATTAGTTCAATTAGATGATAATAACTATAAAACTATAACTAATGTTACTTATGTTCCTGGCATTGCTGCTAATTTATTGTCTGTCAATAGTATAACTAAAAAAGGCTATGTGGTATTGTTTGATGATAAGGAATGCAAAGCATTCAAAAATGAAAATATTACAATTAATGGGGACTGTGTTTTTTCAGCATCTAATACGGATGGTATATACAAGCTCAATCAGCATCAGACTTCTCCAGCGTTTGCCTGTGTGGATGGTTTTGCTGCTGGTCAGTGTGTCAAGTCAAATGAGGTACAATTTTCTAATAATTCTATTCAGTTATGGCATAAAAGATTAGGCCACCTAAGTTATAAGGGTTTGTTATTACTTCGAAATGGTTTAGCAAATGGTATTGATTTTAAAGAATCATTACTACTTCCCTGTATACCTTGCATTGAGGGCAAGCAAAAAAGAGAGCCATTTCCTAAAGGGATGTCTAGGAGAGCTACAGAGAGATTAGAATTATTACATTCTGATTTATGTGGACCAATGCCTATTTCGACTTTTGGTAATGCACGATATGTTTTGACATTTACTGATGACTACTCCCGTAAAAGTTTTGTTTATTTTCTTAAAACTAAAAGTCAATTAGAAATACTTCAAATGTTTACTAGTTTCAAGAAATTTGCTGAAAATCAAACTGGCTTAAAAATTAAAAGAATAAGAACAGACAATGGCACAGAATACTGCAATAATTCATTCGATATCTTTTTTCGTAATAATGGTATCCTTCATGAAAGAACAATTCCATATTCACCCCAACAAAATGGTGTGTCTGAACGACTTAATCGTACTATTATGGATAAAGTCCGATCTATGTTGAGTGACACTGCCTTAGATCAAAGGTACTGGGGGAGAAGCCGTTCTCACTGCAATATATTTGAAAAAATAGGAGTCCCACAGCCGCTTTAAAGAATGCATTGCCAGAAGAGGTATGGTCAGGTACAAAGGTGGATTTAAGTAATCTTAGGGCCGGTATTTCAATAGCAACTTATCTTGAATTGATCCTGGATTTATAATAAGTACGACCTATGTGTATTTCAAAGTAGGATTCAAATTAAACGGCACTTAAACTCCACCTTAACTAGCCTTAATCTAAGCGGAGGATTTCTGTCGCTTAAGTTCCGATCCAGGATTGTCATCTGGTTACTTTAGAAAAGTTGCTTAATGATAATTTATTTTGGACCCACAAAAAGCAACACACTGGTTAGGAAATTATGGCTAGTTAAGATAATATTGTATCTATGTAGATAAGTACGCGAATGAATAAAATACCATCCTTAACAGCATTTTTAGTTTCTGTTATGTACCAATTTATTTTTTATGTATTTTATAGTAACATTTTAGAAAGAGGGCTAAAACCACCACTATAGTACAAGTACCCAAGGCTGAAAGCCAGAGCGCCGTTTAAATGAACCTTTATTAAAAAAATTCCATGTCAATGCCGCGAATTTGTCTTGCTACTAGGTATTATAAATTATTTTTTGTTTAGAATCGTTTTAGAATGGATAAAAAAGGTTGCGCCATCTTCAGTGCAATAGAGTTTTTTTTTTATTCTCTCTATATTTTAGGGAAGGCAAAGGGCCTTCTAGCCCATACAGTCAAGTCTTTAGTGTATATTTTATCTGTAGTCTTATGAAATAATAAGTGGGTGAAATGTATGAATGAAATGAATTTTACGTTATAATATGGGTGTCACACATTTTATCGCATCTAGGGAGTGCTTGGTGCGAAATGAATGGTAACAGAGTTCATGATGGTGACTGATGAAATGGATAAAACCACTTTTTATAGTGATCTTCACCACAACATCAAACACATCATAAGACTTGTTTTCAATGATTCTGCATAATTGCACATCAACACGGATGCTTGTGCATCAAAATAACACCACTTTTACTGCACAAAATCCACTGTGAACTAATTTTGGAATTATTGAAAAAAATCTGACTGACACCACGAAACGCGCCAAACACTCTCAGTGAAATAGAGATAAATAGTTTGCACATGTGTCATGTATCATTCAATGTCACCAAATGACAGCTAACAAATGACTTATTTTGTTTGTTATGTTGCAATATTGCAATTAAAAGATTAGTTAAGGTGAGGAAGATCCGGATTGAAATACGGTACTGTCGTTCAAAAGTGAAACTTAGCTTAAATGTAGGACTTAACTTAAGCATTAAGATAAGGTTATATTGAAATACCGGCCCTTAGAGTGTTTGGCTGTAGAGCTTATGCTTTGATACCAGATGTACAGCGCAATAAATTAAATTTAAAATCAAAACCTTATATCATGTTAGGCTACTGTGATCAATTTAAAGGGTACAGGCTAGCTGATCCATCACAGCCGGGAAAAGTTATCACAGCTAGAAATGTTACATTCTTAGAAAATGTTTCTGGTATGGTTAAAAATATTGATGAATCAAATCATGTCATAGCTCCACTTATAATAGAATCAAACCAAAGTTCAAATTCCTCAATTGGTTATAATATAAATAATAGTACATGCTCTAAGACTATAAATTCAGGGCAAGATAATATAATTGATGAAAATATTGAAGTGGATAATAATATTTTGGATGATACAAATGATAATATTGAGGATAATGAAAGTCAATTAACAAAAGAAAATTGTATTCAAGACAATGATAGTATTTAAATGATGATAATAACTGTAATGAAATAACTAAACGATCTATAAGATAACGCACTCGTCCTGTTTGGATGAAAGATAATGCCGACATAGTGTTAATGACTGTTGAACCGAATACATATGCAGAAGCAGTTTCTTCCATTAATAGTAACGAATGGAAATTAGCTATGGACCAAGAATATAATTCTTTACTACAAAAAGGGGTTTGGGAACTTGTGAATAGGCCTAAAGATACAAATATTATTAAATGCAAGTGGGTTTTTAAAGAGAAGAAAGATACTGATGGTAACTTTAATAAATTTAAAGCAAGATTAGTAGCTCGCGGATTTACGCAGCGTTATGGTATTGATTACAATAGCACCTTTGCACCAGTAGTTAGACATTCCACATTAAGATTGCTATTTGCAATAGCTGTACAGCGCGATATGGACATTGACCATATTGATGTGAGTACAGCCTTTTTAAATG
Organism: Cataclysta lemnata; assembly: GCA_963931975.1. Lineage (NCBI taxonomy): Eukaryota > Metazoa > Arthropoda > Insecta > Lepidoptera > Crambidae > Cataclysta > Cataclysta lemnata. The sequence goes on from OZ008360.1 coordinate 3,686,345, forward strand.
GTGAATTAGAGGAAACCATTTATATGGAACAACCAATAGGTTATGAAACAGATAATAAAAACAAAGTATGTTTATTAAAAAAGGGAAGTTATGGCTTAAAGCAAGCAAGCAGGTCTTGGAATTTAAAAGTTGACAATATACTAACCTCAATAGGCTATAGGCGTTCTAAATGTGAAAATTGTGTTTATACTTTTCAAAGTAATGGTAAAATCATTATTGTTGCACTCTATGTTGATGATTTTTTTATTTTTAGTGAACATCCAATAGATAAACAAAACTTAATTAAAAAATTAAAAGAACATTTTGATATACAAGAATTAGGTGAAGTAAAAAACTGTTTAGGTATAAAGGTGGAAAGGGATAAAACAAGAGGTTCTTTAAAATTATCACAACCTGAGTACATTAAAAATCTGTTAATTAAATATGGCATGACTAATTGTAAAACTGCTGAGACCCCAATGCAAGTAAATAGTAATTTAGTAAAATCAGAAAATTATGAAGAGAACAAATACCCTTATAGAGAATTATTAGGTGGTCTAATGTATTTATGTGTTTCTACCAGACCAGATATTGCCTATATCTGTAGCAAACTGGGACAATTTAATAACTGTTATGATGAGACACACTGGCAGGCAGCAAAAAGAGTACTCAGATATCTTGCTGGAACAATTTCTTATGGCTTACTTTATAAAAAGAATAAATCTAATATTGTTATACACACTGATGCTGACTGGGCAAATGACTTAACAGATAGAAAGTCATATACCGGATTTTGTGTCACTTATGCTGATTGTTTAATTAATTGGGAATCACGAAAGCAACATACAGTGGCTTATTCTAGCACTGAAGCTGAATATTATAGCTTGGGTGAAGCAGTTAAAGAAAGTAAATATTTGTATAATTTCTTTATTGATGTATTTGATTATAATGTTAAACCTATAACTATATATAATGACAATTTAAGTGCTCATAGAATTGTTGAAAATAATCAAAACCATAGAAGAACAAAACATATTGATGTACGTCATCATTTCATCAAGGATGCAGTTGACCAGAAGTTCATAGAAATTAAATATAATTCCACAGATGAAATGACGGCTGATATATTCACTAAACCTTTGGGAAAAATTAAACATAACAAGTTTGTTAAATATTTAAATGTTGTTGATTTTTTTTTATGTAATTGAATAATGGTATATTTGAGTAAGGGCAAGTGTTAAAGTTTGAAATTAAACTATCTACTCAAACATACCATTTGTGAACGTATCAAATAAAAAAAAAACGACTATTATTACTGCTACTGAACGTTCCCTTACTTGTTTGTTGTTTTTGGCATCCGCCATTATGTTACAATTATTTTTTGGTCTACGTCTCGTATGTACATTGTACAAATAAATTTTGTTAACATCAAGATTATTTTTTTATTAAACCCATAACCTTATCAATTATCGGCAGGTCAACATTTAAGTTTGGCATCGTTGCCCTACCTGAATCCTGCAAAACCACAAAGCGTTCAATCATAAAGAACGTGGAATTCCACAGTGTAGGTACAGAATTTATTAGTACTAAGGGTTGGTTAGACCCTTGTACCTTTATTTGGTACTCAATTAATTTATTTTGGCCTTATAGCTTGCCATGTAATGATTAACAATTCTCTTAACTTTTTTTATAGTGCCCTCCATTAAATTTAAAGAATTCTGTAGGACTAAATTTAGTTTATGTGCTATGCATCCACAATGCGTCCACTCTAAAATATTTATTGCTCCCACTATATTGGCAGCATTGTCAGTTACACATAAATTTATTTTATTATTTAGTTCCCATTCCTCACACGTCAATTTTAAAACTGAAGCTAGGTTTTGGCTTGTGTGGGTCCCTTTTATTTCACTGCATTTTAGTTCGACTGATTTGAACTCGAAGTCCTTATTTATAAAATGAGCATGAAGGTGAAGCATCTACGACTGCAGAGCCTCTTATAATACCACCACATGACAAAGACCTCGAAATTGTAACCAATGTGAATCGACTAATAATGGCATCCAGAGAAACTGCACATCAAAACTTAAAAAACCAGGCCAAGAGAATGACATTAACATCAGATGCAATTGACGTTCTAGTAGAAATCGGTGATAATGTAATTATACAAATCTCTGATGTTGACCGAGCAAAAGCAGATCAACGTAATATAATCGGAGTGGTTCTTCAGGGTTTTCACAAGATTGACAAATTATATTGCAGGTATGAACATACGTGTTGCTTCATTTTTTTTATCAAGTTTAATTATATCCTTTTGTTCTAAGTAGGTAAATGTGCTTTTCAGGTCAGAATTTGACAAGTGCAAAGAAAAATTTTTGCGTGAAGAAGATGTACCGAATACAAATTTACCTTTGAGAACTGTTGCTAAGGAAGCAGCCATAGGAACAGGCCAAGGATTTATGCGCTGTGTATGCAAGAAAGGATGTATGTCAAGAAGGTGTCTCTGCAAGAAAAGTGGTTATCTTTGTAATTCAAAATGCCACGATAGTTTCTCTTGCAACAACAAGTAGATCCTTATCCTTTTTAAAATTTAAGTTTGACTGATTAGATTTTATTGTGTGTTAATCAATGTTCTTTAACAATGTTTCTTTTTGAATTTTTATGGTTGTGTTCTGTTGATTTATTTGATTATTTTATTTACGTACTTATAATTAATATTGTCATCTTGGCAAGTCATTTAAGTTGATGTTCCCTGAAATGTCCCTATAGTGTTAGATTATTATTTGGTTGTCAGTGTCTTAGATATTTTCAATAAATATATTTAAAACTGTCAGGTTTCGCCTGTCCCTACTCTAGGTGTATAGGCAACCTGATCAGACTCTTCAGAAGGTGCTATGGAATGAAAGTCATGTATAGACACCAACACGAGTATATTGTCTCTGTTACACAACAGGTACACGGAAATGTTACAAGATATTTAGAGCTAGCAGAGCGATAACACGGCGCGAGTGAGCTTACGGGTTCCTAAGTGACGACTGGCTGGTCAGTCTTGCGACTGCGGCTCTCCAGTGAAATGTGAGCGTGTGCGTGAGCGATATTTGCATGACGCATGTGTCCCTACATAACACCCTTCCTAAATTTTTTATTTGGAAGAAAAAAAAAATTTAAACACAAATAAAATCTATACAATACAAAAGGACAGCCCTAACCAATTTAAATGGAAACAATATAGCGACTGTGTGGCGCTGTCGTACAAGGAATTTGAAACTCTGCAACATGATCCGAGCTCGCTGTTATCGCTGCATGTTTACACGGAATTACAATCATAACACTGAATCTAAAAATAGACATTGAATTAAAACTGAATTGATTCTTACAATATAAAATTTTACCAAAGTTCAACTGTATTTCTATAAGTAACGGTTTCTCTTTTGGAACCAAAAGTTATTTATACATTTACTACCCTTCCTTAGAGTTAGTAAAAAAAATCTTAACAATACCTAATACACATGAAAGAGAAATTACGAGTTAAAATGGTCTCTGAAAACAAATACATAATGTTATAATACCCATTAAAAAATAATAATAATACAATGAACGTAATAATTTCCAATAAAAAATATTTTTACTGGTCACATAGTTTACAGAATTTTAATTTCAAACTAATCAATTCTCATGTTACTACAAAAATAAGGTTGTAAAGTGACATTAATTTACCAAGAACATTCTAAATAAATCATCACACAATGATCTAATGTTTTATTTCTACTACTCCTTACAGTAAGAATACCTTATATATATTTACAAAAAAACACACGCGTACGCCTCCTACGGGTCGCTTTTAAAAGTTACTTTAGGAGTAACTGTACACAAAAAAATTGTTAAGGGTAGTCATTGTGCAGACCTGCCTGCAATAAATCAAATACGCCCCCCCGGGCACTACAAGATCATTCATAATGACACCATGCTAAACCTTAACTACGCGCGGTGTACATGCACCTTTATGGTTAAACGATCGATAAATCATAGGACAACAGATTACTATATTCTAAATCAACACACTAAATTCTGATATTATGTAAAAATAAATAAACTTTGTTCACTGAAATAACACAACAATGTTGTCACTCTAATTGTACGTACGAAAAATATCATTATAAATTACCTTGTTTTCCCAATTCACAATAATGGGTTCTCACTAATAAACTGACTGCTGAACTGGTTGTTGCGGTATGGATTGCACCTTTACTACAGGATGTTCTAATCCTTCGCTCACTACTACTTGCTTCCTTAACCAAGCTTTAGTAGACTTTAAGTAATATCTTCTTGTTGTGTATTTCAGAAAGTGTTTTAGTCTGTAGATGGTATTTTCTGTAATGTGATTGTCTGTGCAGTAACTGTACTCTATGAACAATGGTAGTCTAAAATGGTAACTCCAACTGGAAGTTTTCAGTAATAATAAGTCTTATTAAAACATTAATGTTTTATTTGCAAAAACATAAAAGTGGCGACGAGAAAAAATAATAACAATGATTGGAAAAATTGAAGAATACACACCGGACAATCAGGATTTTGCTGACTACGTGGAAAGAATGGAACAATTCTTTATAGTGAATGGCGTCGAAAAAGAAAAGAAGGTACCGTTATTAATAACCCTGATTGGACCGCTAGCATACAACGTTATGAAAAACTTGGGTGTGCTACAATTGTCAAAAGCAGGGTCATATTGCAGCTAAGTGTTATTTTAGAAAAACTGGAAAAATTATGAGAAAAACAGTCAGAAAATTGGATACTCAAAATGATGATGGTTCCCATGAGTCGGAAGAAGAATTAATTTTAGGAAGTATTCAACAAATTTCGAAGGAGGAGGATGCAGCCTGGGTGCCATTGTGACTAAAAAATGGTCACTGTTTGAAAATGCAGATTGACACTGGAGCATGTAAATCAGTTATACACCGTAGTGACTTTCAAAGGTATTTTTCAAAAAGTAAATTATATAAATGTAGATATAAATTAAAGTCTGTATCTGGTGAATTTTTAAAAGTACTGGGGTCTATAAAAATTGTAGAAAGAAATTTGAATAGTGCATTGTTTTTAATTGTTTTAGATTGTGAAAAATATTTTGAACCTCTTATTGGAAGAAATTGGTTAAATAAGTTATTTCCTAAGTGGCAAAGGAGTTTTAAACTAAATACAATAAAATATATAGATTATGATAAAGAAAAAATGATTCAAAATATTAAGGTAAAGTATAAAAAAGTATTTGAGAAAGATAGGTCATCTCACATATTAAACTTAAAAGCCAGTTTAAAGCTAAGACCTGGAGCGCAACCTATCTTTCACAAAGCATATACTATACCATATTCGAAGAAAGAGGAAGTGGAGAAAGAGTTGTTAAGTTTAGAAAAAGCTGGGGTGCTAGAGAAAGTTAGGTATAGCAAATGGGCTAGCCCAATTGTATTAGCTTCAAAATCTGATAGGAAATTGCGTGTTTGTGTGGACTATAAGGTAACTTTAAACAAAGTATTGGATGTGGAACATTATCCATTACCAATACCTGAAGATATTTTTAATGAGTTGTCGGGGGGTAGTGTTTTTTGTGTATTAGATTTAACTGGAGCGTACCAACAATTATTATAAGATGAATCATCACGAGAATATATGACAGTAAATACCCATTTGGGCCTCTTTAGGCCAACTAGATTACAGTTTGGGGTCTCCAGTGGTCCATCTGTGTTTCAATGGGCAATGGATCAAATTTTACAAGGGTTAAAAGATGTAAAATGTTTCATTGATGATGTAGTTTTAAAAGGAAATAGTGTAATGGATTGTTATAACAATTTAATTAAAGTTTTAGATCGTCTACAGTTGCACAATGTGAAGGTAAACTTGGAGAAATGTCAATTTTTCTGTAGTGATATTAAGTTTTTAGGACATTCAATTTGTAAGGAAGGTATCAAACCATTGCCTGAGAAGGTGGAAGCCATTTTGAGGGCCCCTGCTCCTAAGTCCATTACTCAGTTACAAGCTTATCTTGGACTTTTAAATTATTACTGTAAATTTCTTCCTAGGATATCTGAATGTTTGGCCATTACATAATTTATTAAAAAACAATGTTCCTTTCAAATGGAATTTTTGTTGTGAGGCAGCTTTTCAAAGTAGTAAACAATTGTTAGTAAGCAATAAATTATTAGTTCATTATAATTGTAATAAAGAATTGTATTTAACTACTGATGCAAGTGAGTACGGGTTAGGGGCAGTATTGAGCCATAAAATTGATAGTGAACCGATAAGCTTTGCATCAGCAACATTAAATAATGCTCAAAAAAATTATTCTCAGGTGGAAAAGGAGGCCTTGGCTATAATTTTTGCAGTCAAGAAGTTTCATAAATATCTTTATGGTCGAAATTTTACCTTGGTTACTGACCATCAACCATTGAAATTTATTTTTGATCCTTTAAAAAGAATACCTGTAACGGCAAATGCAAGAATTCAAAGATGGGCTCTTTTTCTATCGGGTTATACATATAATATTGTATACAGGAAAGGATCCTTATTAGCAAATGCAGATGCATTATCTCGCTTACCTTTACCAGAAATTGTTAAAATGACAGATAGTGTAAATTATTTAAGTTTCAGTGAGGAAATCCCTCTGGATTATAGAGAAATAGCCAAATATACGCATACAGATTCTGTGTTGAGTAAAGTTTACGAATACATTGCTAAGGGTTGGCCTAACAGGTTAAGAAATATGGATTTGAAACCATATTTTTTGAAGCGTTCTGAATTAAGTCTGGAACAGAAATGTATATTATGGGGTAGTAGGGTTATTATTCCATTAAAATTAAGATCTATGGTTTTAAAATTATTTCATGAATATCATCAAGGGATAGTGCAGTTAAAAATGTTAATAAGAGAATATTGCTGGTGGCCAAATATAGACCAAGACATAGAAAAAATTGTTTTAGGTTGTGAGATTTGTCAATCAAGTAGACAGTTTACAAATACAAATCTATTGAGTCCATGGAAACCATCAAATTATAATTTTGAAAGGGTGCATGTTGATTTTTGTTATATAAATTCTATAACATATTTTCTCATAATTGATTCTCGCTCAAAATGGTTAGACATTCATATTATGCATTCTACTTCTGCTTCTCAGGTAATAGAGAAATTATGTAAAACGTTTGCATTTATTGGAATTCCTGTACAATTAGCAAGTGACAATGGTCCACCCTTCAATACTGTTGAATTTAATTTTTTTTTAAAATTAAACGGTTGTGAAGCTGTAAAAACTCCCCCTTATCATCCCCAATCCAATGGGATGGCTGAGAGGACTGTACAAACAATAAAGAAAAGCTTAAGTAGATTAGAAATGGAAAACTCCAAGTTAAACAGGGAAGTGTTATTACAATTTTTTTTATTCTCATATAGAAATTCTCCAAATAGCACTGGGATGTCTCCAAATGAATATTTATTTAAACAGAAACCCCGAACAAAGTTTGACTTATTAAAGCCACAAAATGTTATGACAAAGAAATGTTTTAAGAATAGAGAACGACATGTTGTCAATTTTGAAGAGGGAAATGAAGTGTGGTGTAAGGATTTGGTTAAAGGAAAAGGTTGGTTTAAGGGGGTTATAAAACAAAAACTTAGTGTTTCTAGATATATAGTAAATGTTGCTGGAAATAACAAATATTATCATGTTTCTGCTTTAAGACCGCGAATTGTTTCAAATGAGAGTGTAATTGGACAGCAAATAGAAATAGAAAATTTTAGAAATGTATTACCAGCAACAGTTACCACAAGCAATAGTTCTCCAAGTTTCAATGAAGAGTTATTAGATAATAATGATTGTGTAAATAATGATACAAGTATTGTAATGACTAGTGGGGACACTGACATTGTTAAGGAGGGTGTAGAACATACAACTGATAATCTTATTTCATCAGACATAAGAAGGTCAACCAGAATTAAACGAGCACCAGATCGTTTAGATTTATGATTAAATAATAAGTAAAATTATATAGGTACTCTATTTTATTATTTTGTTAATGTTCCACCTGCTAAACTTTAAAAGGTGGACGAATGTTGTGTATTTCAGAAAGTGTTTTAGTCTGTAGATGGTATTTTCTGTAATGTGATTATCTGTGCAGTAACTGTACTCTATGAACAATGGTAGTCTAAAATGGTAACTCCAACTGGAAGTTTTCAGTAATAATAAGTCTTATTAAAACATTAATGTTTTATTTGCAAAAACATAAAACTTCTCAAAAAAAACAAAATTATGCACGCTAAAAATATTATCACAACAATAACGATAATAGTCAAACGATCCATCTTGGATTCCACTTGCGTGTTACTACTCGTGACTTGGGCTTGGGCTACAGCAACGCTTCCTTGTGTGCTTTGTCTGCCCCCCATTTTAAAAGAATCTTGTGAAGTCAATATCTTCACCAAAGATTTCAATAGTAAATGACGAATTACTCTCTCGTCCTCGTTAAATATACTGCAGTTAGAGCAAATAAAAATGTACTGATCACTTTTCGTACGTGCACAAAATAGCAAGATAGCAAATATCTTGCAACATTAAAATCTCAATAAATAACCTAATTGCATAAAGTACGTTTCGCTATTTCAATAAAATTACTTTTTCACCCCACCATCTCGGAAAAAGCGTTTTTACTCTTCGATATCTGAGTGCAAAAGCTGTTTTTATCCTCTAGAGATTAAAGTAAATTTGAATTTAGAACATCGTGTGCAATGAGTTTGTGAATTCAAAACATCATTATACATATTTATTTCTACCTCCATGGTGCCGAAATTGTCATGCAACCTATTTTAATTTGTTAAAAACTCAGACTCGGAACCTTCTTGGTGTACTTTTTTTGTAATTTGCTTTGCGGGCGCCATTTTCTTTTCACGTCACAAATTTGTTAAAACCTAGGAGTTCCGTGACGGTCAATCAGCTTGGCGTCAATCTTGCTTTAAACATTTTGATCGTCTACAACGCTTGCTGGATGCTTGAGTCAAGCATTTAAAAGCTTTTTAGGTCTGTTTGATTTGTTTACGCTAGCAACGGAACAAAAACATACAGAAAATCAACGTGCTTGACTCAAGCTGATTGACCGTCTCGGAACTCCATTAGGGACGGTAATTTTTATTAGGGACTTACTGATGACGATGGGTGGCTGTTGGAGGTGTGTCTGGGTGAATGGGTGTGTTTAGGTGAATGGGTGTTTTGTTGGTGTGTCTGGGTGAATGGGTTTTTGTGGGTGTGTCTGAATGGATGGGTGAGTATTGTGGGTGTTTCTGGGTGATTGGTTTTTTTTGGGTGTGATTAGGTGTTTTGTGGGTGTTTCTGGGTGATTGGGTGTTTTTTAGCTGTTTCTGGTTGAATGTGTGTTTTGTGGGTGTTTTTGGATGAATAGTTATTTTGTGGGTGTTTCTGGGTGAATGGGTGTTTCTGGGTGATTGGGTTTTTTTTGGGTGTGATTAGGTGTTTTGTGGGTGTTTCTGGGTGATTGAGTGTTTATGGGTGTGATTGGGTGTTTTGTAGGTGTTTCTGGGTGAATGGGTGTTTTGTGGGTGTTTCTGGGTGAATGGGTGTTTTGTGTGTGTTTTTGGGTGAATGGGTGTTTTGTGGGTGTTTCTGGGTGAATGGGTGTTTTTTGGGTGTGTCTGAGTGGATGGGTGTTAATGTTGTGGGTGTTTCTGGGTGGGTGTTGAAAGTGTGTTTGGGTTAATGGGAGGGTGTTGTGGAAGTTTCTGGGTGAAAACAGAAACTGTTGTGATGGTATTTTTTTTTTGTATATTGCAATTTCCTCGTTGGGGGGGATAAAAAGTTACGTGTTGCACTCGAGTGCAAAGATTTTTCACCTTGTGCTCTTTTGATTCCCTCGCTATCGCTCAGGATTCTAATTTTTGAATCACTCGCTACGCTCGTGATTCAATTTTAGAATCCTTCGCTAGCTTGGTCATCAAAATTGAGCACGCGGTTAAAAAACAACTTTGCACTCACGTACAACAAATAACTATTATATTTCGTAATAGATTCGCACTCATAATTAAGTTGACTCAATAAAATACACAAATTCCCAATGTCACATTAAGTAAGTAAGACATGTAACCAATAAAAAAGGAATTCAATTTACACAATAAGTCATTCAACAAAAAAACATATATCGATATCGATCGATTCACAATGACGCAATAAGTCATCTGCTTTACAATTTAAAACGAATAGGCGGTTTAATTACGCGACCGCTCCTCGACTTTTTAAGAATGGACTTCGGTCCATCACTAACATTTCTCCTTGAGATTCTTAATATTACAATCTACGTTGGTATCCTGCGATACTACAGTGGATGTAACGTCATCATTAACACTCTCGTTCAACAAGTACGCTGGTTTCAAACGATCAATAGAAACCGTAACCTTACGATCTGGATACTGTACTAAAAATACTTTTCACTTCTCATGCTCTGAAAGTGCTTATTTGAGCAGGATATAGGCTGCACAAAATCGAATTTTGTGCTCTAGAGCATTAACGTATCTACTCATAAATGTGTCTATATTAAGGCAAAGAAAATGAGCCATGCAGCCAAACACAATGAGAAATTCAGAGATAGAATTTGTTATATTTTAATATTTACTTAAATTTATTTGCCTAATGTGTTTTTTAAGATATAAAAGATATTAAATTTTAATTCAAGTAGGTACGGTAGGTTATTAAATTAATTTACGAAAATTATTATTTCAAAATTAATTTAATACTTGGCTGTATAGGTCTGCAGCCCAAACCTAATATCACTGGGAATTTTTTTTCCTGCGGTATCTAAAACTGTACTAATTTTAGTTTGAATTGTAAGAAATGTTATAAATTACTGTTTTATTTCCTCGCAATCGAAGTGAAAAGCAGAGTTTCTAACTCGTCCACAAAACCATTTTTATCCTCGACATTACTATCATCGGACAAAAATGATTCGTTTTGTGCACTTGATGGAAAATCTACTATTATCGGTATGTCTCAAAACTTTATACGGACCGTCATATGGAGATTTTAAGGGACGTCTCACCGTATCATCCCTTACGAAAACGTGACTAGCGGTACTCAAATCCGAGTGAACAAAAAAAGAACGTGAATTACTAAACTTAGTACACGGTTTGTACTTACTAATACTATGAAGAATTTTCTCAACCAAAGTAATGTCATCACTAATCTTATCATTACTGTCGTCGTCATAAAAATCAATCGGTAAACGTAAAGTACGCCCAAATGTCATTTCGGCTGCGCTGATGCTATTGTCGCTTCTCATCGCAGAACGAAGTCCTAACAAAACAGTGGGCAACTCATCAACCCACGATGAATTATTTAACCTAGCTGATAGCGCGGCCTTCAACGTACGATGCCAACGCTCTACCATACCATTACTCTGAGTGGTATGCTGTAGTACGGTATCTCTTCACACCGAAAGTTTTCAATAGGTTGTTTAACAAACTACTCTCAAATTGTCTGCCCTGATCACTAGTGAGTATACTTGGACATCCGTAACGAACTATCCATCCACTGAAACTAGCTCTGGCTACACATTCCGCAGTGATTTCCTTCACTGGGAATGCCTCCGGCCAACGAGTTCTCCTATCAATTGCTGTTACGCAATACCTATATCCCTCTGCTGTAGTAGGCAACGGACCAATTATGTCTACGTAAATATGTTCAAATTAATCTACAGCAGGAATTTCACTAAACTCTGACAAAGTGTGTCTATTAACTTTGCATTTCTGACACTCAATGCAACACTTGGCCCAAACACTAATATCCTTATTCATATTTGGCCAAAAGAATTTACTAGCTATTAACTTCCTGGTAGTACGAATACCAGGATGACTCAAATTGTGAATTGCATCAAAAGCAATTCTCCTAAAACTCTGTGGTAGGTAGGGTATGACATTGCCCGTTGAAGTTTCGCAATATATCGAATTGCTACACATAGGCAAAAACAATGCTTTCATACATACCTTGCTGACATCATCGGTACGTGATGTTTGCGTAATGTAGTCGTCCTGTTTCTGCGCCTCTGCGATTTCGTTGTAATCGAGCACTGTGGGACAGGAAATCGTCGCGACTCTAGATAACGAGTCGGCGACTACATTATGCCTACCTTCGACATATCGTATATCAGTTGTAAATTCGCTAATGAATAACAACTGCCTAGTTCGGGTTTCCTTATTACTATCTAATTTTTTAAAACAATGCGTTATTGGCTTATGGTCTGTAAAAATAATTAAATGTTGGCCCTCAAATAATTTCCTAAAATACCTAACTGATAAAAATATGGCCAACAATTCCCTATCATAAGCACTATACTTCTGCTGAGCTGCATTCATTTTTTTGGAGAAAAAACCTAAAGGTTTCCATATCTTATCAATTCGCTGTTGAAGTACCCCTCCAATACAGGTATCAGACGCGTCTGTCATGAGAGCTATTGGGCACTCATCGCTTACCATCTGATGAGACAATGTGGCAGCTTTTTTAAGGCTTGACTTACATTGCTCAAATGCCTCCATAGCTTTCGCTGTCCATTCGATGAGCGTCTTATCGCGTTTCTTACTATTATGCAGGTACTTGTGCAACTCAGCCTGATGTTCGACGGCCCTAGGTATATGCGATCTATAAAAATTAACCATTCCCAGAAACCGTCTTAGATCCTCAACAGTCTTCGGTCTGGGGTAGGATACTATGGCCTCGACCTTGTCCTCCAAAGGTCTTATCCCCTCACTGGACACTTCAAATCCTAAAAATTCTATGATAGACTTACCGAAACTGCACTTGGAGATGTTGATCGTGATGCCAAATTTGCTCAGCCTCTCGAATGGTATTCGAGAGGCTTGAGAGGCTTGAGATGCTCCTGATGGTCACAAAAATACAAAATCTAGGCCCTCTAGCACCTTAGCCATGAATCTTTGGAATGTCTGTGCCGCGTTACGCATACCAAAGCTCATCCTGAGAAATTCAAAAAGGCCGAAGGGCGTAATTATCGCCGTTTTCTCAATATCTTCCTCAGCTACGGGTATATAATGATAGGCTCTGTTCACATCAACTCGCGAGAATACCTTCTTACCTGACAATAAATATGTGAAATCCTGTATGCGCGGGATTGGGTATCTGTCGGGCTTGGTTACCGAATTTAGCCGTCTATAGTCCCCGCACGGTCTTATTTCGCCATTCTTCTTGGCGACAACGTGCATCGGACTGGCCCATGGACTTTTTGAAGGCCGACAAATGCCCAATTCCTGCATAAGCCTAAATTCTTCCCTTGCCTTTTTGTACCTCTCAGGAGGCAAGGGTCGTGCCTTAGCGAAGACCGGTGGTCCCTTCGTCTCTATATGATGGCACACGTTATGTTTCGCAGCTTCCTGAAAGCATATAGGTTTGGTGATGTCAGGGTACTCGCTTAACAATGAGTGGTAAGGATAACATTCATCCACCGTTTTAATTGCGGGCTCGATTGAGCTTACTATACACGCATTAACATTTAAATTAGTGACACTGTCAACAAGTTTTTTCCTTTTTAAATCTACTAATAAACTAAAGTTACTGAGGAAATCGGCGCCCAAAATTGGCTGCTTAATGTCCGCTATCACAAAGTTCCATCGAAAACTGCGTAGCAACGCTAAGTCTAATTCTAACGATTTCACGCCATACGTTTTAATCTCAGTTCCGTTGGCGGCATAGAGTTTATAGTCACTACACACTGCACTATAAATTTTTTTCTTAACTGGTAATACAGAAATATTGGCACCTGTGTCCACGAGAAATCGGAGTCTACTGTTGCCGTCATATACGGAAAGTCGGTGGCACGGTTGTACAGTGTAAGCTTCCACCTCAGCTTGCACTACTTCCGGTTTTCCGGCTGTTTCCACGCGCAGGGTTGTACACAATGGTGGGCTCGTTCCTTGTAGCGGAAGTGGTAGGGGCAAAGCCAGTCGGAGCCTCCTACCTTACGCCTCGTCGATGGGGAACGTCCTCTCCCTGCCTCGCGTGACCGTGACGAGCTGCGTCCTCGTCTGTTGCTGTTCTCGATGTTGGAGATCCTCGAGGTCAGCTTGGCAATCTCTGCCAAAATCGCTGCCGTACCGTCACTACTGGTACCTGCAACAGCTACCTCGGCTACTTGTATGGGTCGTGTGGTTTCCATGACCGTGTCTGCCATTGTTGCCAAACGGTCAAGCTCCTTGCTATCCGCGGCTGCCAAAACTGCTTTTACCGCCGCCGGTAAGTGCTTTTGCCACAGGATACTGAGTGTGGGGTCGCTTACTTTTCCCCGAGCAAGGTCTCTCATCCTCCTCAATAATTGGGATGGCTTTTGCTCCCCCCAAACCATCTCACCCAGCAGCTTCTGCAACTGTCTGGTGGCGGATTCTTCATAGACGGACAATAATCTTTCCTTTAGCGCCTCATATCTGCCTGTCGGTGGGGGTTGCGGTAATAAATCTGTGATTTGCCCAATGACCTCCTTATTCATCCTACCGATGATTAGATCGTACTTGGCTTGGTCGCTAACCTTTTGCGGACTCAGTATGGCCTCCACCTGGATAAACCATAGTCTGGGCTGGTCTGCCCAAAATTCCGTGATCCTTGATGCCACGGAAACTGCCGCTAACTCCATGACCGGCACTGGCTTCGCTTCTTGCGCCATAATTCGTCCTCACTAATACTGACGAAAACTAAAAATAGAAACTGCCGCGTCTGCTAGCCCCGTGAGTCGTCGACGCCCGATAAGCACGCGGTACATAAAAAAACGCACTAAAAATTACAACAATGTTCCGTTCGCGTCACTACTATCATGTTCTGATCGGGGTCACCACTGTCAGGTTTCACCTGTCCCTACTCTAGGTGTATAGGCAACCTGATCAGACTCTTCAGAAGGTGCTATGGAATGAAAGTCATGTATAGACACCAACACGAGTATATTGTCATTGTTACACAATAGGTACACGGAAATGTTACAAGATATTTAGAGCTAGCAGAGCGATAACACGGCGCGAGTGAGCTTACGGGCTCCTAAGTGACGACTGCACGGTGTTATATCTTCATAGAAATAATCCTGACCTTATATCATCTGTGCTCATACCTCACATAATGAAAGTGACAGTCCGCCATGTTGGCTGTTTTGTTTGATGTAAATTGTCAGTCTGTATTGCCGCCATTGTAGTTTCAAACTTGGTCGAGTGAAGTTTTGCGTTGATTAATTTCCGTAGCTTATCCTCTCAATTTGTAACTGCAATAGCTTGTGTATACTGCGTCGCAAGATGTACAACAAGTGCTGTATTGTGAATTGTGCAAGTAGACGAAAGGACGTCAATTTTTATAGTTTTCCTACTTCGGAGATAGGACTCCAAAAGTGGTTAGAGTGCATTAATTGTGATAGACTACGAAGTATGACCAGTGATGATCTTCATAAACATTTCGTGTGTCGAAAACACTTTGAGAAAAGGTTCATTGCTACAACAAAGACCAGGTCTCGTCTTTGTGTAGGTGCTTATCCTACATTATTTACCACTGATGAACTGAATACTGGTATTCCTCAAAGTACTGATAAAGACACCTCTATCACAAGTAAGTACTCCTTGTTTACTAAATTAGAGTTCTACGTTAACATAAGTCGTCCCTCCACATTATCTTTTTACTGAATATGATTAATATACTGCAAATAATAGAATTAATCGACTTCTGCTCGCACACATGAAAATAACATTTAGAATACTTTTACAAATCCATGTTAATTTGGTAAATTAGTTTGTGAAGGAGTGGGTCATGATAACATAGAAGCACAAAAGATGTCTGATGCTTGATATTTTTTCCTTTTTTTGTGCTTTACAACCATATTATGAAAAATAATAAGTATCTGTCCTGTTAGTGTTTCATTTTTTTTTATTTCACAGAGATTGCATATGACCATAACTACAGTAAGCGTAAAATTCTACATGATGAGCATTCCTACTGTAAATTAAAATATCCACGGACTATTGGTAAGTAATATTGAAATATTTTTCTGTAGTATAATTTCCATGTACCTGGTTGTACTTACGTTGTATGTACATGGTTGGAATTTGTATACCAACATAAATTTTGTATAGAACTCAGTGCTCAAGTTTAAGTTTCACTTAGCCAATTTATTTACTTTAGTACTGTTTTAAACCTTTCACAATACAGATCCCATTATCTTAAAAAAAAACTCTGAAGACTACAATGAATTTTAGTGAAAATGAAATCATTTGTTGGATCAGTAAAAACACAATATTTAAATTAGAATAAAATATGACTTTCGTTTATTACGAGACTACATTATTTTTCATATGACACACTTCAATCAAGTGACAAGCATTTTACTTTTCTATTAATCAGTTAATCATAGACAACAACACTCCTCCTCGATTTGAATGCGCAAGAGATTCTGAGCATTACAAATCGCTCAACTCATCTAACTCTGTATCTTTTATGAAATTACAAATAAAATCATTAATTAACATCACTTTAAGAAATACACAACACTCCTCCTTATTGAGTTATCTCTAATAATAAACAAAAATGATATGAAACAAAATTAATTAACTCTTCAACATTATATCTTTAAAATGTATAAATTTTTCTTTACATAAAGACTTAGTAAAAATATCAGCTAAGTTTTCATTACCCCTCACATATTCTATATTTATTAATTTACTTTTTACTAGATTTTTTATATAATGATATCGTATATCTATATGCTTGGTTCGCTTACTATTTTCGTTACTTTTTACAATACATATAGCTCCTCTGTTATCAATAAATATTGTAGGTATAATGTTTTCTCCTAAATCACTTGCTACACCTGTTACATTAATCGCTTCGCTAGCTGCCAAAGCTGCCGCGATGTATTCCGCTTCTGCGGTTGATAGCGCCACACAATTTTGTTTCCTAGAATACCATGAAACAATATTTTTGTTATATAAAACTACACTACCACTCACACTTTTACGGTCTTTTCGGTCTCCTGCCCAATCTGCATCCGAGTACACTTCGATACTTTCTGTCTCACTTCTTTGATAACATAACCCTAAGTCTTTAGTAACCTTTAGATATCGTATCACCCTCTTCGCATGTTGCCAGCATTCGGTATTCGGCTTTTCCAAAAATTGTGATAAGTACGACACTGAAAAACTTATATCGGGTCTAGTTACCGTTGCCGTTATACATTAAATTGCCAATAAGTTCTCGATATGGAACATTTGCAATTTCTTCTGTCACTTCAATTTGCAAACCTTTTTCCATTGGCGTTTTCGCTCCGTTGCAATCGATCATTTTAAATTTTTCTAAAATCTTTTCAATTTGTTTAGTTTGACGTATTATCATTCTATTGTTATTAATTTCAATTTCCATGCCTAAAAATTTTCTAATCAATCCTAAATCTTTTGCTTTAAATTCTTTATATAATAATTTCTTTACTTTCTCTACAGCTTCTTTCTCTCCCATTAATAATATGTCATCTACAAACACTACTAGCGTAATCAACTCACCACTATATAGACAACAATCATGTTCCGATCTTTTCAAATTTATTTTTATTAAGTAATCATTAAATCTGTCATTCCAACATTTTGGACTTTCCTTTAATCCGTAAAGACTTCGTTTCAATTTCAAAACTTTATTTTTATTACATTTTACTCCTTTTGGTATCTTTATATAAACCTCATTTTCCAAAAATCCGTTTAAAAAAGCTGTTGGTATATCCAATTGATGTATAGGATAACAATTCTGCATAGCTTTAGCTAAAAACATTCTTATTGTGCTTAACCTCGCTACAGGAGAGTAATTATTCTGAAAATGATTCTCCTCCTGCACCTGAAATCCTTTAGCCACTAAACGAGCTTTCTTTAATCCATTTTCTTTAGTAGTAAATACCCATTTTGTTTCAATCGCTTTCTTCCCTTTAGGTAAATCAGCCTCTGTCCAAGTATTCAAATTTTCTAATGATATTATTTCTTTATGTATTGCTTCCTTCCATTCTGGATCATTTTCTGCTTCCTTGTAATTTTTAGGATTTTCTTCATTTGTAGATAATAAACAATACGCTACATATACATCGTAGTCATCTAAATGTTTAGGTAAATTAACAATTCGCCCTGATTTTGTAGTTTTTTCATGTTCATTATTACATACATTATCATTACTACTTATACCATCATCACACGTGTTTTCAATATCATCTTTTCTTTCGGTATTAACTTCATTATTATTTGAGATTTCATTTTCATGTAGTACATATTTTATATTCGAATTGTCACAATTACATTCTATATTATTTACTTCATTCTTATTAAATTTATAATTATTTTCATCAAATTTTACATCAGTTGATATTACAATTTTATTTTCTATTGGATTCCAAAGTTTATAGCCTGAACCACAATACCCAACCATAATCATTGGCCTTGCTCTTGGTTCTAATTTATTTAATTTTGGTATCGTTACACACCAAGCCTTTGCTCCAAACACTCTTAGCTTTCTTAAGCTATTACTACCATACCAAATCATTGATGGTGTTTTTCCATTCAAAGTTTTTGTAGGACTTCTATTTAATTCATATGCCGAACATTGGATAGCTTCAACCCATAGTTCTTTCGGAAGATTTGTTTCCGCTAATTTAGTTCTAGTTTTATCTAATATAGTTCGATTAATTCGTTCTGAAGTACCGTTCTGCTGTGGGGTGTATGGTGTCGTATATTGTAAATTAATACCCTTTGATTCACAATATCTTTTGAATGTTTTAGATGTAAATTCGCCACCATTGTCCACGCGTATATTCTTAGTTTTTAAGTCGAATTGTGTTTTAATATATTTAATAAAGTAACAAATCATAGACAACAACATCATTTTCACTAAAATTCATTGCAATCTTTTAACTGATTTTGTGTTTACTGAATTTAAGGCTAACATACATTTCTGTCTGATGGCAGAACACTTACTCCTTGGTGAATAATTACCATGATTTTTTATTCCAGAACCAACAAAGGTGGGAGTCAATACTTCCTCTTTCCACTATCATTCTCGGGAAGAACAAAAGGAAGGAAATATTACTAATAATGGTATGAACTATTATAATAATTGTGCATCTAATATACAAAAATAACTGCTGAATTTTTATACATATATTATTATTTTTATTCCAGAATTCACAGAATCACATATGATCGGCTCCTCTGTCCATTGTCATTCTCAGAATGATCAACTTGAAAAAAATATAAATAAAAATGGTGAGAAAAAGTTAATTAGTTATAATTTTCTAGTGACAACTCCTTTTCATATTTTTTTACTGTATTAAGAACATATGCTGTAAGGTTTAAGCTTAGCTAATTTGATATTGATGTAAACCTAAATTGTTATGATTTCTTAGGAGAAGCGAGGCTTACCCAACACAAGTATCTTCATTTAAATTTTCTTTATTTATAACTCGATCTCTATTCTTAGTTCATTATTATTTAACTCAGAGTTTTAAACATAAATTGTATTTTAAAAGACTCCAAAATCCTGGTAACTTATAATAAATTATTTACCTATTTACTATTACAGATACAGTTATTCCTTCAACGCCAAAATTTTCGGCCCGAAGAAGGCGTGTTATATTCACTAAGAAGGCTTTAACACCTAACTGTAAAATGCTTTATCAAGAATATGTGAAGTCTAGAAAACAACTTCAATTCAGCCAAAGAGCAAAAAGAGCTTCTAAGTTCAGTAAAGATAATTCTTTTGAAAAACTCACTAAAAACATGAATCCATTGACAAAAAAAATAATGTGGATGCAAATAAAACAGTGCACAAAAAAAGCTAAAGGAAGGCGATTCTCTAATGAGGAAAAACTTATTTCACTGTCGATTATGAAGCAAAGCCCAAAGTGCTATCGATTTTTACACAAAATCTTTATTCTGCCATCAAAGTCCACATTAAACAAAATGATATCTGGGTTAAATATTGAAGCAGGTGTTAATCCTCAAGTTATGGATGCGATAAAAGAAGAGGTATTTTTAATTCTTTTAAATGTATGAATATATTATGACATAATTTATAGTTTTTAAACATAAAATTAATTTTTCAGGTGAACCTTTGGGACGAGAAAAAAAAATATTGTTCAATTATTTTTGATGAGGTAGCACTAGAAGCAGGCTTGACTTATGACAAACACCGAGACCAAATAAATGGATTAGTTGAACTCAATGTGAAAAAAAATGATTATGCTGACCATGCATTGGTGTTTATATAAAGATATGATAATGTATGCACTAAGGTCATAAAGGCATGCAAAGCACAGTTAAGCCAGATCCTAGCATTTCTAATAAATCTATCGATGGAAACCGGTACTTTTCCTGATAGATTAAAGCGTTCTGTTGTAAAACCGTTATTTAAAAAAAAAGGTGATAAAACTGATTTAAAAAATTACCGTCCGATCACGTTAATACCCATTCTGTCTAAAGTGTATGAAAGGGTTTTACATAACAAGCTTGTTGCATTTTTTGATAAATATGACGTCTTAAATAAAAATCAGTATGGATTCCAAAAAAATAAATCCACTACACATTCAGCTTTTGACTTAGTTAATTCAATACTACGAAGTATAAATAGTGGTAACTATACAACAGTTCTGTTGTTTGATATGTCAAAAGCTTTTGACTTTGTGTCACATAAACAACTTATGTCAAAATTAGAAAACTGCGGTATTAGAGGTAAAGCCTTAAGCTGGATCATGACTTACCTATATAACAGAATGCAGTCGGTAGAAGTTACAAAACTTGACAATAATAATATTGAAATTCATAAATCGGAATTCAAAGTCAATAAATTCGGAATTCCACAAGGGAGCATACTAGGTCCGCTGCTATTCCTGATTTATGTTAATGACCTCCCTTACTGTACTGAACAAAAAAGTATACTATTTGCTGATGACATATCAGTGATTGTGACAACTAATAATAAAAAAAGCATACTCGAACATGAACTTGACGTAAATAAAACGCTAATGACAATTGTTAACTGGCTTACTTCAAATAATTTAAAAACAAACATTGACAAAACATGCTACATTCATTTTAATAATCACATAGAAAGTTTAAATATAAATTATCAAGGACAAGTACTCAAACATGCAAGTAATGTAAGATTTTTAGGTATAGAAATAGATAATAAATTAGATTGGAAACAACACGTAGACACTATATGTAATAAAATTAACAGATTTTCGTTTGTTTTATATAAATTAGTAAACACAGCTACAAGAGCTACAGCCCTCACAGCCTATTTTGCATATGTCGAATCAGTGTTGCGTTACGGGCTGATCATTTGGGGAAACAGCACTGACGTGCAAAGGGCATTCATAGCACAAAAAAAATGTGTTAGGGCACTCTATGGTGTAGCACCGGATACGTCATGTAAGCCATTATTTAAAGCTTTAAATATTCTACCATTGCCCTGTCTATATATATTCGAAATGGCTAAATTTGTTAAACAGAACCCTAATCATTTTATACAAGCCAAAGATATATACCCACGGAATACGAGGAATGGCAATAGACTAGTCTTTGATTTTATTCCAAATAGCGCTAGGATAAAGAAAAATTGTTTTTACATGTGTGTGGCAGTTTATAATAAGATTCCACAATATATCAAAGACTTGTCCTTTAATCAATTTAAGACAACACTGCGCAAGTGGCTAATCACGCGTGCATTTTATTCCATTCAAGAATTTTTAAATAATAAGGAGATCATCAGCTATTGATAAATCACAAATGTAAAACAGACATAGAGAAAGATAATTAAGTATTTTGTTTTATATAGCTCAGTATTATACTAGTGCAAATTTTTGTATCTTTTGTTTGCATGCTATTTGTTAATGGCTGGATAGGCGATCATTTATGTCATCACTGTCGAACTTCTGTATACCCTATTCAAAGGCAAATAAACATATTATTATTATTATTATTATTATGTTACGAGGTGCTGTTTATAAATGGCAACAGCCTCTTCTTTACTATTTTTGTAAAGGGGCTACATCTGCCATTGAACTAAAAATTATTATTAAAAATGTTATAGAGGCTGTTAGCAAAACAGGACTTTTACCAATAGCTCTTATAAGTGATCAAGGCACAGCATTTCAATCTGCCTTAAAAGGTTTACAGGAGGACACAAGGGCAGAACAACTTAGGGCGGGAAAGAATCCAATTGGTTGGTATCTTTGTAATGTCTTTCACCATAACTACATAACATATAAAACATACATCCTACTAATATTAAAAATGTGAAAGTGTGGATATTTGGATGTTTGTTACTCAATCACGCAACAACGGCTGAACGGATTTTGATGAAATTTGGCATGCATGTAGCCTTTGACATGGAAAAGAACATAGGCTTTTATCCCGATTCCGGAAGTAGTTTGAAATTTGGTATGCATGTCACCTAAGCTATGGAAAACGACATGTAATAGTTCCCGTGGGAAGATTAAAAATTGTTAACAAGCGAAGCTTTAGACCCAATTCTGAAGTCCATGCAGTCGAAGTCGCAGGCAGAAGTTAGTAACATATAAAATTCATTATTATGCACATAAAAAATAATCTTTATTCTTTTTTCAGATGGTGTAATAATAGTAAATAACCATTTATTAAACATCATTCGTGATCCACCTCACCTTTTAAAAGGATTGAGAAACAACTTTCTCACAAAAAATATAAAATATAATGGAAAAATATCGAAGTGGAGTGATATAGTTGATGTTTATAAAACTGATTGCAATCATGCACAAATGCGACTTTTACATAAACTTACTGACGAACATGTAATTCCAAATAAAATAAAAAAAATGAAGGTAAAATTCCTCAATACTAATTGCATTATTTAAAATGTTCAATAATATGACGAAAAATTTATTTTGTTGGTTTTGCTTTCTAGGTCAAAAACTGCACTAAAGTTTTAAGCAAAACAGTTGCAGCCACATTGTCGTATACTGCTCAATTTTGTAAGTATTATTTTATTTTCTAAACTTTAGGAAGGGCAATATAAAATACAACGAATTAGAAAGGACTCGCAGGGTGGACTCTACATCATCATCATGTTGGTAAGATGGGTTAGCATAGGGGTTTGTTTCGATTTCTTGTACATGATACTATCTCTTCTGTTATCCCTTAGCCAACTTTTTTAAAATCGGTGCGTGGAGACTATTTAAAAATACAATGCCTGCAACATTAAAATGGATGACGATATTTAATTCTCATATATATTTTTATTTCAATCTATTAAATAAAATATGCAGTAATTGTTGTATGTTTCCTTTAAATTAGAATGTGTTGCTTTGTTTTGACGTCAATAAGTGCCTGTAAAGGCCTATGTTGAATATAGATTTTTGAATTTGAATTTGAATTGAATGCATTAAATATTGTTTTCAGCTCAATATGCTGATGGAAGTCCTGTTAGCTCAACGTTGAAAAATACTTCAGAAATTGTTTCTTTATTCGACGATATATTTGATTCGGTGAATGGCGCCGCAATGCCGAGCAAGAAAAATAAAAATAAACCATTGCGGCAAGCAGTCACAAATTCATCACCACACCACAAGTTCTGGAATGAAGCAATAAAAGCTTTGGAAAATATAAAATTTGTGGACAGCAATGGAAAATGTATGTCTGTGCCTTCATTAAGAAACTGGATTTCAACTTTAAAAAGTTTTCAAAGAGTGTGGCAATTCCTAAAATCCAAAAATGTTAATATTATGCGCCCGCGATATTTTAATTCTGATCCAATCGAAAATTTTTTCGGACAAGTGCGGGCGTATAACTTTCGAAATAATGATCCGAATTGCCACACTTTTAAAAACACCTTTAAATCACTGCTAATCACAAGGTTCATTAAATATCACTCTGACAGTTATAATTGTGAGGAGGATTCAGGCAAACAACTGTTGAAGTTACAAAGTCTTTTTGAAAACAATCAAGTGAACTCCGAAAATGTTTTGCCTGAATCTGAATATCTGAATATTCAAACACCACAGAATAATATCATTCAGGCTATGTCATCAGCAAGTTCGGCAAGACAAGAAAATCTTAATGTCCACTCACGTGCCTACACTGCTGGATGGGTCGTAAGAAAAATTATAAATAAAATAAATTGTGAATTGTGCAAAACAAATTTAACTAGCAATTCGGATGACAACAATATAAATAATTATATAAAATTCAGAGAATATAAAAGTATTAAAAAATATAAATTGACCTATCCATCAGAAAGAGCCGTGAGATATTTTGGAAATATTTGTTGGGAAGCAAATGAATTCTTTGAAAACAAACCCCATTCAAATAATATTATTAACGAACTCAAAAAGGAAATAAATTCTAAATATTTATGTGACTTCCTAAATTGTGCTGAACATAGCTCTGTGATATCTGAACTTTTTATAAATTTATCATTGAGATTAGCAGTGTTTAACTGGTGCAATATAATTAATAGGATATTGAAAGGCACAGACGTATTTAGGTTAGAAAATAAGAGCTTGCCTCCAATGCAATTAAAAGCTTTTATGAAATATAAAACAAAATTAAAAAATAAAAGAATTAACAAATAATATAATAGTCTTTCATTTCTATTTCTTATAAACTATAGTTTAATGATTGCTTTAGTACCCAAACTAAATAAAGCTTATAAGGCATTGAGCCAAAGCTATACAAGATATGGCTGTATGGTTAAACCTTTGCCTGTACAATTTAGAGGAATACTACTTCTGTATACCAAAAAAAAATACTGTCACTTTCATTATGTGAGGTTTCATTATGGCAATTTTTTTTATATGAGAGTGCTCCGTCTGATGCCAATCACTACTAAGTCTGTGGACGACTGGCTAGGAGTGGGCGATATAAATCGATATTTCAAAAATATCGATACATGTACGCGATATATCGCTTCAATCCGATATTATCGAATCATCTAGTATCGAATGTAATATCGATATATTTCATCCGGGTCACATTCCATTTTCTTTATATCTAGTTGTTTTCTAAGACTTATTTCTTTAAATCTGCAACATTGTTAATTTGAGTATATAAAACCAAAATACCCGGATTATAGAAAACAAGCTTTTGCAATAACGAAACGCAGACATGAGATGGCAGCACTGGAAAACTTTTATAATATGTGGGTGGTGTCTATGGTCAGTTAGTTTCGTTTTCAATGCAAGCAATCTAACCTATAAAAGTTATCTGTTTTGTATTATGATAGTTTACGAAATATGCATAAAACCATTGTGTGTATAAATAACGATTTATAAAAACAGCTGTTACTGTATAAAAGAAGGAAGCTGTGATAATTATCGTCTGTTTTGTTTATTCTGTTTACGATTAATACAGTAAGTATAACCAGCGAGTATAACGTGTTTTTAATGAAAGTACTATCAATTGTTACTATTTAATAGAATAAAACAACAAATAATGGAATGCCCAAGTATTTCAAAGTGTGAATCTAACCGACATTAATTATTTTTTACAACAATAAAAGAATACTGTAAATAAAGTTTTAATTCAATA
The DNA here is from genome assembly GCA_963931975.1 of Cataclysta lemnata. Lineage (NCBI taxonomy): Eukaryota > Metazoa > Arthropoda > Insecta > Lepidoptera > Crambidae > Cataclysta > Cataclysta lemnata. Next base: position 3,711,920 of record OZ008360.1, read on the forward strand.
AACTAAAAAATGTTCAGTTAAAAAAAAACATGTCGGTCAATTTCATACACATTGGTATTTGTAACAAATTCTCCTAAATGTACTAATAATTGTTGTCAATGGCCATTTTTTTTGTTTTCAAGAGTCTTACTGCCGCACTCAGAGACGTCAAATAACGCTAATGAGTACTTAACGTCAAAAAATGACTATTCAAAACTAGTCGCTATTCTTGCAGCGTCTATGGTCTAGATTTGAATGAAAATTTTTGACATTAAATACTCATTAAAGTTAATTGACGTCTCTGAGTGCGGCAGTTAGTTAGGGATGGGAAATGGTCGATTAAATTTATTTCAATGGATTTGTTTTTATTTCATTAATTTTTAGGACTTAGGATTTTTCTCACGCAGTTCTTTTTTTTTTCAGAAATTTATCAATATGGCACCCAGTAGTTAGGGATGGGAAATGGTCGATTAAATTTATTTCAATGGATTTGTTTTTATTTCATTAATTTTTAGGACTTAGGATTTTTCTCACGCAGTTCTTTTTTTTTTTCAGAAATTTATCAATACCCCCACCCAATAGGCACCCACTACAAAAAGTATTGTTTGGAAATATTACGAAAAAATTGATGACAAATCTGTCAGATGTAAGTTATGTCAAAAAAATGTTAAAACGGCTGGCAATACCTCTAATGCAATGGCACATATCAGAAATATTCATAAGGCTCTCTACTTGGAAGTTTTCAAAACTAACAATACTGCTGCTGCTGTTAAAAAAGATTTTAATTCAGATTTGTCCAACCCAATCCCTAGTACTTCAAAACAAGACAGTATTACGATATCGGAATTAACCGTCAATGAACATCAACTGTTGCCTTCAACTTCTACGTCGTCGCCAATGGATAGTAGCGAGATAAGTACGAACAATTCTCAAACTGATCAAAAGATAGATTATGATAGGGAATTGCCTTTTAAACGCCAGAGATCAATTGAAAGTAGTTTTGGAGAAATATATGCATATACTTCTACTGGTCACAAAACTAAAAGAATTAACAATGCCATTATGTTCATGATCTGTAAAGACAGTCAACCTTTTTCATTAGTTGAAAATGAAGGTTTCAAGAATCTTCTGAAAGTAACGGCACCTCACTATAAGATTCCTAGCAGAACTTCTATGACACGCTGGTTAGATGAAAAGTATGATGCATTATCAACAGTTATAAAAAATAAATTAAACTGTGTACAAAATCTTACCCTAACAAGTGACATTTGGTCAGATCTACAAATGAGGAGTTATCTAGGTGTAACTGCTCATTTTGGCATCGGAGTTGAATTTCATTCCTTAACTTTAGGTGTGTACCACTTAGATGAAAGGCATACTTCCGAATACATTGCACAAATGCTCACTAAAACGTGTGAAGAGTGGGGATTTAATACTGATAAAGTCACAGCAGTAGTAACTGATAATGCTGCAAATATGGTGAAGGCTGTCGAAATTGCATTTGGAAAAAAAAAGCATATCCCTTGCTTTGCGCATACGCTTAATTTAGTGGCTCAAAATATTTTGGGATTTCCAGAATTACAGCAAATATTAACGAAAGTAAAAAATGTTGTTACTTTTTTTAAACAAAGTTGTGTAGCAAGTGACGAATTGCGTAAATCCGTTAAAGCTGACACAAAATTGATTCAGGATGTCCCTACACGTTGGAACAGCACATACTATATGATTGCACGTTTCCTTGATTTAAGAAATGCTGTAAGCGAAATTTTAATTCGTCACAAAACAGCACCGCCCATGTTAACAGGTATGGAATTGACAATATTAACATCGCTTCTTAACATACTGCGCCCACTAGAAGCAGCGACTAAAGAAATTTCGGGGGATAAATATTGCTCAAGTAGCAAAGTCATTCCATTAGTGCACTGCATGATATCAAAACTCAAAAACCTAGTAATTGAAGAATCTTTAATTAAGGAGGTACATAGACGCATTTTTACCGAAATTAATAAACGAATGGGCGCCATTGAACAGGTATCATCATTAGCTGTTGCCACAATATTGGACCCAAGATTTAAAAAACTTCATTTTGAAGATGCTTTGGCGTGCGCAAATGCAGTCAGTAAAATTAAAGACATGATTAAAAAAACTCATCAAGATGAATGTACTAGTACTATCGAATCTGACTCTGACAATTCAGACAAAATAAGTTTATCATCGGATCTCTGGAGTGATCACCATAAACTGGTTCAGCGGAATTGGAAAACAAATAAAACTGAGGAAAGTGTTTCAGATGAGTTATCGCTTTATTTGAGGGCTCCAGTCAGTCGATTCAACGAAAACCCATTAGAAGTGTGGGCAGACTATAAAATACAGTTCCCAACGCTATACAACGTGGCATTTAAATATTTAACGATGGTGGCTAGCTCAGTTCCATCTGAACGACTTTTCTCAAAAGCCGCACAGGTTCTTACACAACAAAGAAGCAGATTGCAAGCCAAAAGGGTTAATAAAATTTTGTTTTTGCAAGGTTTAGATAAAAAGTACTGGGATTTATAAATCTTTCATATTGGTGTAGCGGCTACGTCAGAGCGCTACGTAAACAAAGTGTCGAGTAACCGAGAAATGGTTGATCAGCAAAAAGTACGACAGCTCACGATAACAATGGAGTTGTAGGCTACTCTCCTACATTTATTTAGTTTATCTATAATAATTACATATATTATTAAACTATTTATCATTGTATCTATATATTACACATAAAATAAATAATCACCTATACAACCTATTTATGTAACTGACGTGCACCCCGCGCCGCATCGCGTTGCCTAGCAACGAATCAACAAGGTCTCGAAATTACACCACGACGCGAAGTGCACGTTGCATTCTCTTAAATATTAATTGTAAATTCTTTTTTAATGTAAATTGTGTATTTGTGTGTGTATATGTTATTCCTCTACTGAAGAACCAAAAATATAAGCTTTGGACTGTTATACTGTGAGTTGGATTATTCATTTACTTTTCACACACCAAAATACCAAATTGGTGACCCCGTAAATTTCAATATGGAGAATGCACAACGTCCACGCGTCACGTTCCTGGCCGATCGGATCAAAGAGTTAGCTGCTGCATCTACATCTGTTGTTAGCGTCAACCAGGCGACGTTTAACTCGACATTAAGCGACCTTGCCAAGGATATTGCCGAACTTCGAAGGCAATTTAGTAACTTGGCTGTGGAGAAAAATGGCAGACAACAGTCCCGCTCAACTGGCCGTACTCGTGACTTAAGCACATCATCGCCGAGGCAAAAACGATCGCAGTCTAGTTATCGCAAGTTTCCAGTATGCTGGTACCACAACAACTTCGGTGCTGATGCCCGCAAGTGCATCCGCCCTTGCGACTACACCGACACCCAGGCCTTATATCCCAAAATTTTACCGTAGGCAAGTTTTTCGTAGTTTGCATTCACTCAGTCACCCAGGCACTACAACTTCTGTCAAGATCGTCGCAGAAAGATTTGTTTGGCCTGGGATGAGGAAAGATTGCCGGGAATGGGCTCGCAATTGTCTGGCATGTCAACGGGCCTAGGTGAATCGCCACGTCAGCGCTCCTCTTGGCAATTTCAATTTGCCCCGTGCACGTTTCATGCACATTCACATTGACCTTATTGGTCCTCTCCCGGTCTCTGAAGGATATCGGTATTGTCTAACGGCTATTGACCGATTTACACGGTGGCCGGAAGCAGTACCGATAGCCGACATAACGGCAGAAACTGTCGCTAAGGCCCTTTTAACATCCTGGATCGCTCGATTCGGATGTCCTATTGACATAACCACAGACCGAGGTCGTCAATTTGAATCGGCTTTATTTCAGTGTTTGTCTAAGATATCCGGATTCGTGCACAAGCGGACGACAGCATACCATCCAGCGTGCAATGGTTTGGTGGAACGGTTCCACCGACAGCTAAAAGCCGCTATAGTTTGCCATAGTAATGACAGGTGGACAGAGGTCTTGCCATTAGTTTTGTTGGGCATCAGATCTTCTTTCAAGGAAGATTTACAATCATCTTCTGCGCACTTAGTTTACGGCGAATCACTTCGACTTCCAGGCGAGTTCTTCCACAACGCATCGGATGGTACTACCGACATATCCGATTTCTCTGCTCGTCTCAGGGCTATAATTCAAAATTTGCGCCCCACACCAGCATCTCACCACGGTCATCCTAAAACTTTCATTTTCAAAGACCTTGCTACCAGTGATTACGTCTTCCTTCGAGAAGATGCATCACGTGGTTCTCTTCAACCTGCATATTCAGGACCTCACAAGGTGTTAGTTAGGGGGGATAAAACGTTCAAAATCGTGTTGAAAGGCAAAGAGGTCACAGTGTCAATAGACCGCATCAAGCCTTCTTTCATACTGACTGATCACAACAACACCCATCATCCCTCACCTGATGTCCAAAGAAATTACATCACTCGTTCTGGACGTCGGGTTAAATTTCCTGATTTTTTATCGCCCTGACGGTCTTTGGAGGGGGGTGATGTAGGCTACTCTCCTACATTTATTTAGTTTATCTATAATAATTACATATATTATTAAACTATTTATCATTGTATCTATATATTACACATAAAATAAATAATCACCTATACAACCTATTTATGTAACTGACGTGCACCCCGCGCCGCATCGCGTTGCCTAGCAACGAATCAACAAGGTCTCGAAATTACACCACGACGCGAAGTGCACGTTGCATTCTCTTAAATATTAATTGTAAATTCTTTTTTAATGTAAATTGTGTATTTGTGTGTGTATATGTTATTCCTCTACTGAAGAACCAAAAATATAAGCTTTGGACTGTTATACTGTGAGTTGGATTATTCATTTACTTTTCACACACCAAAATACCAAAGAGTCAAATCAACTGTAGACCTTAATGACTGTGGTGTTAAGGCAGAATGAGAATAGCAAGTCCTGAATCACGATTACAAAGTTTCTGGAGGAACTCAGAATATATACAACATCCGACGAAGTACAGTCGGACCGCGGTCCCCGAGTGCACACCTGGCTCGGAGGAAGATCTTCCCTTTTTCGCTGAGTATGCGGCGACTTTACCGCATACCCACATTGGTGACCACCGACATCGGACAGCAGCAGCCTTCGCAATTTCAAGGTATCTATAACCCCAGATATGAAGAGGTAAACGCCATCAAGGTCCACGATCAGCAGTAAAAGCGACTTGGTCCTGCGGCAGCTAGCGGATGGACGGCACACACTGGCAGCCCACGGTCGAAGACGATTGGGGTCACACTCCGGCATGTGGCAGTTCTGCATATGGTGCCTACCGCTGATGAAGAATACACGCTCGTCGAAGTTTGGCGACTGGAGCGTCACGAATTTCAAATAAGGGGGGGGGGGGGGGGGGTGTGATGTAGCGGCTACGTCAGAGCGCTACGTAAACAAAGTGTCGAGTAACCGAGAAATGGTTGATCAGCAAAAAGTACGACAGCTCACGATAACAATGGAGTCAAATCAACTGTAGACCTTAATGACTGTGGTGTTAAGGCAGAATGAGAATAGCAAGTCCTGAATCACGATTACAAAGTTTCTGGAGGAACTCAGAATATATACAAGATCCGACGAAGTACAGTCGGACCGCGGTCCCCGAGTGCACACCTGGCTCGGAGGAAGATCTTCCCTTTTTCGCTGAGTATGCGGCGACTTTACCGCATACCCACATTGGTTTATTAGAAAAAGCTGCTATTCTTTACGCGCAGATGCTACGCATGGCTTTTGGGTCGTATGGCCTTGAATTCTTTTTCGTGCAATTTATAAATAAAGTTTATTTGTTTCTTCTCTATAAAGTGTTTAACTCATAATTAACCTGATACCTATTTCATATGATAGACTAGTTATTAAATACAAGTAGTTACGATATTTTTAAAATATCGATATATTTGTTCGATATATCGTAAAGTATCGATATAACAATACGATATATTATATCGAAAAAAATATCGATATTTTTTTTACATGAACATCCCTACGACTGGCTGGTCAGTCTTGCGACTGCGGCTCTCCAGTGAAATGTGTTGCGTCAGCGACATTTGCATGACGCATGTGTCCCTACAAAACTATATCTTGTTTTCAATCCCAAATTAGTTTTTCTAGTGCTAGTTTTAACTACAGCTCGATGTGACAACTAGTTTTATCTGAAAATCAAATATATCAGTGGTAAATTCTAGTTTTATTATTATTATATATAATTACAGTGTGTGTATGAAAGTCGGAGTATAACTGCGTCTGCACACGACGGAACGACAACGCAACTACTAGCGACAACCACATTTTGTAGGCACCACAACGCAACAGCTAGCGACAACCACATTCTGTAGGCACCACAACGCAACTGCAAAATACTGCAGCGACACTATTCACACGTAACCACTGCTTGATCGCATTTTAACGCTTCGGCGTGGTGTGGTTGTGGTACGTGTGAAACAACCCTTAGTAATAATGTAGCAGAAATTTAAAAATTATTTACACAAACATTTAAAACGAGTGACAATATGATGAAATGTTAAAACGCGATGAGATTTTGCAGACAGCAGATGTGATCGAGCAATTAGATAGAATATTTGACCGCACAAACGGGTCTAAGAACAGTGTTCATCATAAATTGTGGCCTTTAAAAAGAAAATAAAAAATATGTACTTTTTGAAGTTTAATTAAATTAAATTGAGATTAAGAAACGTTCGCTGTGTAAATGGTACGGTATATCCATATCATCTCTTCAAGATATTTGGAGGTCCGTCCAATCGATTGGATTTAAATATTTTAATTTGCGACAGCTTCACCAGGAAGCCTTGGAAGTTGTTCGGCTTAATTCGTCAATATTCCCCTACCTATCAAAATCCTACATGTCACCACTTCACTGCCGCCCTTAAAACATCGATTTTGACAAAACTAAGCACTCCAACTAAGGCCGCTCATTGTGAAGTTGATGATAACCAATTGATGTTGGGACTTTCATGATTTGGTGTTCTGCAATTACGAACCTGAAGATATGATTAATAATGATCAAGCTTACATAGCAACTAGCGATAAACGTGACAGTAATAATCCTGTTTTGCACTTACCATATACGGAAATTGATGACATATAAGAGACTTCAAATGAAAATTTCGATAAACAACCAGTTGTTTATGTCTGCGGCTATCTGGCTTCGATCTTGGTAAAATTTGACTCTAGAACTCTGTCAAACAGTAGAAATATTCGTTTCTTGTTGGAGCGTGATGTAATACTTTATCTCCATAACAATGATAAAGATAAATATTACCGTTTAATGACGTTAAAAGAAGTGAACTTGCTGTGGTTATGTAAAGACCACACTGAAGATGTCGTGGACGCGTTGATGTTTCGTTTGACGGTTATATTGATACGAAAACTTTGGTGCAATTCACAAAACGAAACTGATCTTACCTACTGGAACGTGCACAAAGATCGATCCTAAAGGTATTATTAATGAAAAAAATCACATACAGCACCGTAAAACTATACGAAAACTGCAATGTTCTTACTGCCAGGCAACTATACATTTTGCTATGTGTATTAAAAACTCACAAAAACTGTTCCTAATAATAAAGTTAATGCTAGACGAAATAAATATACTGTATTTCGCAAAAAAATCGTAAGAACTGTTTTTGCATGTAATCTATACGATTCTAAATCAATAAATATATATAAGAAGATAAATAGATATAAGAAAATGCTACACATTTTTAACATGTCTCTCATAGATTGTAAAAATACTTTTAGATTATGCTAAAACTGAAAAGGACATGGCTAAACGACTGCCCCAGACGTGTATAAAAAATGTATACGTAATGGTAATATTAAAATATTAATAAATTAATTATTACAAGTTTAATAAGCTCATACAACCGTTATAAACAAATCAAATAATTAAAAGTTTTTAAATTGTTTTATCATGCGTCTGTACTGACCTAATAGGGATGTTTATAAAATAACGATGTATCGAAGAGAATGATACTGTGGCGACTTATGTCACAAACAACAAATCACTAACGCAAACGCACCTGGTTGTAATTTATTAAAATCAATATAATATAACTATCAAACAAAGTGCACACCAAAACGGTTTCCAAAAAATTATAACAAACAAAAACAACAATTTTTAATAATAATTCACACAACGTAAACAGAATCTATATTATCAATCCAAATAAAACCTTAAAGCATTACCTGCTTGTTCTTTTATCTCATGCAAATTACTATTAATCTATTAAAACGGCTAAATATCTTTCAATCAGAATATCGGTTATGTAAAAACTTCGAATCAATACGATATGATATCTAACTAATATAAGGTTTTAGTTACGTTTCGTTATATCGCTACTATTTGACAGATCTATCAAAGTTGAAGTTAGTATACATAAGTAGTAGGGATTCGAGAGTTCTGCCGCAGGGGTCCTGCCCTCCCCATTTCCTCGGTCGCCCTACTTCGGATCCTAAAAAAAAAAAAAAAAAAAAAAAAAAAAGTTTGGTGTCAAATTGGGGGTTTTGGAGGGTGCTGATTCCAAAACTGTGATTCATTTTTCTCTATGACGCTTATTTACAGAGTTACAACATAATTGGATGCGTCATTAGTAAAGCATTAAGAACTAACACTAATGATAATTACAATATAATTGGATGCTCATTAGTAAAGCATTAAGAACGTCACGCTATTATTTTAATAACCTCAACTGCGAAAGTTGATTTTCTGGATCTTGACGAGAAATAATCTATTCAATCAAACTCATCAGCTTTATAATATTAGTGCATTGACTTCGATAAAAAAACAAAGCAACCTTTGCCATGGTCAAGCTGTGGACGGGTGACCAAAACTTTGCGGTCTCGAGCTCCTACATTCTTCAGAAGTCATGTTAAACCGTTGGTTCCGAGCCAATTACTTTTGCCATTAATGTAATGTATACTAAATATTTGTAGTACCTTTAATTATCGTCATATCATAAATATCTACTTTCCCTAATATTTTTTCCAGAATCTTGATGAGTTTATTCATTATATTATCATTTATTTGTGTAACAAGTTTATTTACTTCTACTACTGGTCTTAATAATTGACAAATACATTAAATGACCTGAACAACTAATATAAAAACGATCATATCTAAGCATTTCCTAACAAAGTGCTATCGACTACAATTGAAGGACTACCTACTGCTCAAGTCTCCTCAAGACAACCAATATGTCTGTAAGTATTATATTAAGCATATCTACTTTCTTTATACCCATTTGTTTTTGATTTTGTGACTTCTTGATTGCTATCAATCTCCAGTGCATTCCTTAATGCACATTTATTTAATAAATGTTGTACTTACTGTTCTTTGTAATCATTGTTATAGCTCACATCTTGCTTTGGTAACAATACCACCATTGACCACGAGGAAAACACATACAAACATTATTACTTTCCGACATCTGATGAAGACGAGGCTGCTTCCTCGACACCATACTCTGTCCAGAAGAGAAACAGATCGGACAGTGAATCTCTGAACGAGTTTTTCGACGAGTCTCCAAAAAAGAAAAAATCTAAAGTTCAATCATCTACTGTGGGACGAGCAACAAATGATGGCATGTCCTACATATCTACTAATGCAGATGATGAATCACAAGCAACTCATCTGATTAAAATCGAGATATACGATCTCAAAAAATTAAGAAACATCCTACCATCAGATCATTGGAAACACGCGGAAGTAAGAGTGAAATACTATAACAAACCTAAATCGAGTCACCACCAACGAACTCGACAAATAATTTACAACATCACAAAAGAAATTGCATCATCAGCAGACTGCAAAAAATATACATTTAAACATAAAGATTAAATGAAGCAATGTTCCATATTTGGTGTTATTTAACTTGAGCAGTATTCTTCGGTGATAAAGAACAACCTCATTACTAAAAGCATATTTAAATTATAATTACTTTAAGTAGTGCTAAATACTCTAGCGTAATATTTATTCATGTGGATCAAAACTCATATTTGGCATTGGGTATCAATCCTTCGAGTTGAGAATATCTACCTGAACCTGTGTGTTGCTTAATAATCTTAATAACAATGTCTGATACACAGTACGTCAGTGCTTTTTTTTCATCTTTAGATAATTGTCACTGTTTAAGCGAATTATGTGAAAAAGTGGAAAGTAATGAAAATTTTGATTCTTATTACGATACATCGCTAAATGAACTATGTGAAAAGGTGTAATGTGATGAAATTTTTGACCCTTATTACGATAAATCGCTAACAGAACTATGCGAAGAAATAGAAAAAACGTAAGTTTCATTTTATATTTAAAAAAAAGTGTTATACTTTTAATATTTTTGTATTTATATTTTATTTCACTCAACAGTGTTAACATACAATATGGTGGACGTTTCAAACGGCGAGCCGAAGCTGAAAATAACCTCGATAACAATGAGAAGAGACAGCGTTTCGATGAACCATCTACTTCTAGAGAAAGAGAAGATGTTTCCTCTGCAGATCAGGATGAGGTGATAATATGTTCAATTTGCAACATATCCGTAAAGAAAAGGTATTTATCCAATCACTTAAGAAGTAAGACTCACAAAAATAATGCGTTTAGCTCTCATTCTAACTTACCTAATGTTACAATAATTGAAAGCGCCTTTGGTAAAAGAATTCAAACGTATAGAATCACTTCTCTCGCAGAGTCCAAAGACTTAGAAACAGTTGAAATATTTATAAATTCAATAAATGATGATCTCAAGACTTTGATCCATAATCATATACATTTAAAAACTTTTAAAGTAAACTTTATATTGTGTGCTAACTTCGTGCATCAAAATAAAAATTTACAAAACGTTTTCGACTTCCAAACAGAAAACTATATTCTCAACGAGTCAGACCAAATTGATTCATTTTTTGATTCCCTAAAAGAAATATTATCACATAAAGTTAGTGAATTTGAGAGAAAAGATAGTGGATGGAGCCTTAACCATATAATTAGTTTAGATATGAATATTAATAGATTCGATCCATTGCGGGGATCATCATATATTGAATTACCATATGATATTAGGACTAAAAAAGCTGTAATTATTGTTAAAAATGCAGATGTATTATGTTTTAAATGGGCTTTACTCTCAGCTTTGTACCCTCAACCAAAAAACTGTTGCAACCGTGTAAGTGTTTATATGAGATACGAAAACAAACTAAATTTTAATGGTATTGCGTTCCCAGTAAAGCTAACTGATATAAACAAAGTAGAGCGTTTAAACGGTATAAGTATTAACGTTTTTAGTTTAGAATATAACGCTAATACAAAAACTCATCAAGTCATTGGCCCCATATATTTCACAAAGTCTCGCAAGCCAACTCATATAAATTTACTGTATATTACTAATGGTACTAATGGACATTATTGTTATATAAAAAATTTGCCCCGGTTGGTGAGTAAGCAGATCACTTCACGAAATGGTGCTATTTATATTTGTGATGGTTGTTTGCTTTATTTTCCTATAGAAAATGCACTTAAAACCCACCAAATGCATGATTGTGCACATGTTTATACATTACTACCAAGTTCAAGTATACTGAGAAAGAATTGGTTCAATGAAAATGTTCCTAATGATAAATTATATTTTGATAATTTTGAAAAGAAAAATAGGGTTCCTTTTATAATCTACGCTGATACCGAAGCGTTTTTAAAACCTATCACCTCTTGTTCCAATGATCCTAATAAATCGTCAACCACTAATGTCCAGAGACATGACGTGTATAGTTTCGGTTATAATATAAAGTGTTCATATGATAGTAATCTCTCTAAATATGTTACATACAGTGGTGATAAGTGTTCCCTTATGTTCATGACAAAGCTCAAAGAAGATATAAAAATGATATGTAGGAAAAATAGTTTTCAAATCGCTCCTCACCCTCTTACAGCTCAAAATAAAAAACATATAGAAAAAACTAAAGTTTGTTTCATATGTAATAAAGATTTATTGAATCCTTTTATTGATTATGACTGGTATACAGGAGCCTTTCTGGGTGTTTCACACGAAACATGTAGTAAAAAGTTTCATAAAATAAATTTCGTTCCCATAGTATTACATAATCTAAGTAATTACGATGCTCACTTTATTGTACATGCATTAAATTTTGATGACGGTGAAATACAAATAATTCCACAAAATAAAGAAAAATATATTTCATTTTCTAAAATTCTAAATATAAACGGCCAGCGTATAGGTTTAAGATTCATTGACTCTTTAAAATTTTTATCTAGTAGCCTAGATTCATTAGCTTTAAATCTTAGTGATAACCAGTTTTTAGAACTGAAAAAAGAATTTCCTAATGTAAATGATTTTAAATTGTTGAAAAGAAAAGGTGTTTTTCCTTATGAATGTATGAAATCTTTCGATTCCTTAAAATTGTCATCGTTGCCCGAAATTCGTGACTTTTTTAGTTCACTTTCTGGATCAACAATTTCTAATGAAGACTATGCTCACGCCCAACGAGTGTGGTCTCATTTTAAATGTAGTAACATGTCTGATTATTCTAATCTTTATTTAAAAACTGATGTATTACTTTTAACTGATATATTTGAGAACTTTAGAAATGTATGTTTAAAAACTTATGATTTGGATCCAGCTCATTATTACACAGCTCCTGGTTTAAGTTGGGATGCTATGTTAAAGTTTACTCAGGTTGAAATCGATTTATTAACTGACTTTGACAAAATTGCTTTTATAAAATCTGGTATAAGAGGTGGTATATCACAGTGTAGTAATCGTTATGCCAAAGCAAACAATCCTTACATGGATGATTTTCAGAGTAAAGTACCGATTTCTTATTTAACATATTTAGATGCCAATAATTTATATGGGTGGGCTATGTCCCAATATCTACCTATCTCTCAATTTGAATGGGTGAATACTGATGTTAATTTTCATATTCCAATCACTTCAGAATTTGGTTATATTTTAGAAGTAGATTTGGAATATCCTGATAACCTTCATGACTATCATTCGGATTTACCTTTATGTCCTGAAAATATTTGTATTGGTGGTTCTAAAGAACCAAAACTTGTACCAACTTTATATAATAAGAAGAAATATGTTTTACATTATAGAAATCTTTTACAATGTATTGAATTGGGTTTAAAGGTTACAAAAGTGCATAGAGTATTAAGATTTAAACAAAGTCCTTGGTTAAAAAAATACATAGATCTAAACACGCAGTTACGTACATTAGCAACAACTGACTTTGAAAAAGATTTCTATAAGTTAATGAATAACTCAATTTTTGGAAAGACTATGGAGAATATTGAAAAAAGGGTAAGTGTTAAACTTTTAACACACTGGGAAAACAAAGGTAAAATAAAGGGTGCATCAGATCTGATTGCCAAACCCGAATTCCATTGTCTGTCAGTTTTTTCGGAGAGTTTAGTAGCTATTCAGCTAAAAAAGACTAAACTTTTTTATAATAAACCCATATTTTTAGGTTTTAGTATATTAGACATATCTAAAACTTTGATGTATGACTTTCATTATAAATATATGAAGAGTAAATTCGAAAAAATAAAATTATTGTATACAGACACTGACAGTTTAGTTTATCAAATTTATTGTACAGATTTTTATGAAGAAATTCGACCAGATTTAAGTAATTATTTTGACACTTCTGGTTATGAAAAAAATAACCCTTATGGATTCCCTTTACTAAATAAGAAAAAAATAGGTTATTTTAAAGATGAACACAATGGTCAAATCTTTTCTGAATTTGTAGGTTTACGTTCAAAAATGTATGCTATGCAAGTAAATAACAAAACTACCACTAAAGCCAAAGGTGTTAATAAATGTGTAACTAGAAAGTTAAAACTAGATAATTATAAAACTTGTTTGTTTAATAACAAAATTGAACTCGCTGAAATGTATCGTTTTAGATCCATAAAGCATGTAATCTTTACTCAAAAGATAAATAAAATTTGTTTGTCGTATAATGATACCAAAAGATCCATTATTCCTAATTCTACTGATACATTAGCTTGGGGTCATTATAAGTTACGTTAATTTTCTTGTCTACCAGTTGTCTTTAAACATTACTTATATCATAAATAACCTTATTTGAAATTGAATTGTATTATATAAGTTAGACATAAGTTTTTTATATTGATTCATAGTATTTTAATATACTTATTTCATTTATTTTGTGATTAAATAACAATACACAAAAAACATGGTTTTTATTATGTTACCTACCTTGAGATAGAGCGCACGTATAGAATGTTTCATTTTTATCATCCATTTACTACAATTGTAGCCGGTCCAACTGGCTGTGGTAAATCTAATTTTGTATGTGATTTTATTAAAAATATGAAACAAATTTGTAATGTACAATTTCAAAACATATTGTGGTGTTATGATGAAATGCAGCCATTGTATAATTTAACCGGTGTTACTTACTATCAAGGAATTCCTAATTTGAGTATGTTTGATGGTAAGGAACCTCAATTAATAATAATTGATGATTTGATGAGAGAATCTGATGGACGGGTAGTGGATATTTTCACTAAAGGCAGTCACCACAGAAATTTAAGTATATTCTACATAACGCAAAATTTATTTCACCAAGGGAAAGGACAGCGTGACATGTCATTAAATTCTAGTTATATTGTTTACTTTAAAAATCCTCGTGACAAGACACAAATACGTTATCTTGCTCGTCAATTAGTACCTGAGAATCCTAAATATGTTGAAGATGCATATAGAGATGCTACTAGTAAACCACATGGATACTTATTAATTGATTTGAAACAAAACACAGATGAAATTCATCGCTTGAAAACAAATATATTTTTAAATGATTATACAATTTGTTACATTCCAAAAAATGGGTATAAATATAATAGCTCCAAACAAAAACCTTTCATTTTTGAACAATGAAACATCGAGTCAAGACACACGAAGAGTTTTTAAGAGCTTTTAATGCTTTAAAACCAAAATTTAGAAAAGTATTATTAAAAGCTTGTGATGAGGATGAAATTAATTTTATCTGTGAGTGTATCTATAACGTTTTGAAAGGAAAAGTTCCATTAAAGGATCAAAACAAAAGTAAATTACATAAATATAAAAATGTTTTGAGAAAACTCGTTTCAAAAGGTAAAAATAAGTTAAGAAAAAATATTATAGTACAAAAAGGTGGAGCTTTCTTACCAATTATCCTTGGTTCAGTTTTGAGTGCACTGGTGAACTCACTTATTTAGTAATCGAAATGGATAATGCAAAGAAAATGATATTGATCGAACCCGCAGTAATAGAAAAACTTAAAAATGATAATAGTTACACTAATAAATCATTATCTCAACTTGATGAAGAAATGAATAAAGTTCTGAAAACTAAATTAGAAGATAGAGAAAAATGGTCACTTTATTTACAAACTCTTCAAAGATATTTATATTTCATTAGCAAAGATCGCAAACCAATAGAAATACCTATTGTGAACTTTAATAAATCAGTGGACAATATAAAAGAAAAAGTTTACCCAGAAAAACTATTAGACATCAAAAAAGACCCCTTTGAAACACACGACATAAATAGACGTGAAGACAAACAGGAAAAATATAATAACTATTATGTTAAATCTCAACTGCTTCAACTCATACCGAAGACATATAAAATAAGTGGTGAGCTTTTGATTGATGTGTTGTTAAAAAATCAAGATAAGATTCATTGGAATGATAAAGGAACTGTTTTCATAGACAATAAGGAAGTTCATAAGAGTAATATTGTAGACCTTATTAACGATGTTGTAAGACCACTTAAAAATAGTTCTCCAGAAGGTTGGGAAGAGTTTGCAAATGTTTTAAAAGATTTAAAAGTACCGATGACTTATATAGGAAATCCAAAACGAGCAAATTTTATAAATGTGATATCAAAAAAAACAGATGTTGAGGAAAAGTTTGAAAGTTTAACAGAATCTTCAAGCGAAACTGACTCTACTCCTAAATCAAATTTAAATCTAAAAGAAGGAAAAATAAAAAGAAAACTTGATTGGGAAAGATGGACCCCTTATTAGAAATTAATAATATTTATTATGATGTCTCGAATCCTGCTGGATATAGCAGTTTCAGTAAATTATCCGAAGCGATGAATAGCAAAATGACTAAAGAAGAAACAAAGAAATGGTTGGAATCACAAGAAACTTATACTTTGCACAAACCAGTACAACGTCGATTTCCGAGGAATAAATATATTCTTTCAAATATTAACGAGCTTTGGCAAGCTGATTTAAGTGATATGCGATCTTATAGTGAACATAATGATGGAAATAAATATATATTGTGTGTAATTGATGTTTTTAGTAAATATGCCTTTGCTAGAGCTATGAAAAAAAAGAATTCTGAAACTGTAAAGCAATGTTTTCAAAGCATAATTAGTGAAGCTAAAATTACCCCCAGACATTTACAATCAGATAAAGGTACTGAATTTACATCGAAAGATGTTCAACAGTTTTTAAAGAGCTATAATATTAAAGCTAGTATTGTTGAGAGATTTCAAAGAACCCTAAAAATGAAAATGTGGCGATATTTCACTCACCACAATACTTATAGGTATGTCGATATTTTACAAGATTTACTTTATTCATATAACCATAGTTTTCATAGAAGTATTAAGATGCGTCCTTGTGATGTTAATGATAATAATATTATGACAGTTTGGCGTAACTTATATGGGAAATCAAATATTCGGAGTAGCGGTTTATACACTACTAAATTAAAAATTGGAGACCACGTGAGAATAACTAAATATAAACATATCTTTCAAAAAGGTTATGAAACAAACTGGAGTGATGAGATATTTGTAATAAAATCAATCATAAAAAGGTTACCGTGGTTGGTGTATACTTTAAAAGATCTTGAAAATGAACCCATCATTGGAACATTCTATGAAAAAGAACTGCAAAAAGTAAATTATGACCCCACTTCAAAATATAAAATAGATAAAATTATTCGTACTCAGTATTCGGGTGCCAGAAAGGAATTGTTCGTGAAGTGGAAAGGTTATCCAAATAAGTTTAATAGTTGGATATTAGCATCGAGCTTAGAGTCATGAATATCGAAAATTTTTATTTAACTTTACCTAGTAACAGTTCTTTTACATACTTTCCTGACAATAAGACAACAAATTTTACGACGAAGCTACCAAAATCTATCAAATTGGAAGGAGAATGGTCAGTGGGGATTGTGGAATTTCAATATCCTTGTACTATGTTTACAGTACAAAATAATAATAATATCATGTACTTAAAGAAAAGAATTGATGTCCCCAACGAAACAGATTCAGCTGTTGTTACATATAAAAACCATATACCAGCGTCCAGTTATGAAAATATAGATGATGTTTTATTAGCATTGAATTCAAGGGAAACGTTTAAGTTGCGACATGATAAAATTTCCAAGTATGTAAGTCTGAGTGGAAATATTGACAATCTAATTTCTTTAAAATTTTCATCAAAATTAAGTCTTCAACTTGGATTTGATCCAAATACTGATGTTGCGGTTAAACATACCGGTAAATTTCCAGCAAACCTTTATTTAGGTTTACCATCACAGTTATATATTTATTGTGACATTATACAACCTCAAATTGTTGGAGATGTAATGTGCCCATTGTTAAGAATTGTATCGTTAGATCCAATTAAATATGTATATGGGTCAAACAAAATGCATGTTTTTTCACCACCGCACTATATTCCGGTATTGCGTAGGGAGTTCGATACAATTGAAATAGATATAAGATCTAACACTGGTGAAAATATACCATTTGAGTTTGGAACGAGTTACGTTAAGTTGCATTTCAAGCGTCTTTAAAATAAAAAATGTACGCTAAATATGGTAACAATATCTGTCCATATCAACACTACTATAATCATCAAGCTGGATCTGGAATTGGAATAATATATAAGGGTGTACCACACCAACGAGGGCATGGTATTGGAAGTTTTTTAGGAGGATTGTTTCGTTCTGTGCTACCTCTCTTATCAAGTGGTGCTAAAGTGATGGGTAAGGAAGCATTAAGCGCTGGCGTAGGACTTTTATCAGATATAGTACAAGCAAAACCTTTACAAGAATCCGTTAAAGATCGTTTTAAGGAGGCAACCTTAAATTTAAAAAGAAAAGCTGATAGCAAAATAGACAGAGTTATGTCGGGATCTGGTTATAAAAGGAAAAGACCAAGTTCAAACCTCATTCCATCACTGAATCGGAAAGAGAGAACAGTTAAAATAGCTAAAAGAAATATTAATAACGACGATATCTTCTCTTAATAATAAAACAATAAAATGTCGTTCTTACATAATCATTCTTGTGAATGTGCTAAATCAGAATTGGATTTGTTTGCTTTACCATCAACTCAGACAAGTATTGAAAATGGACAATGGATTCATTATAAACCTATTTCATCACTCAGCGATGATGGACCATTAGAATTTTTGATTCCTGGTTCTGGAGATGACTATATTGATTTATCGCATACATTGATTCACATAAGAGCTAAAATATTAAATCAAGATCTTACCAATATCGCTGATACAACTTCTGTAGCACCAGTTAATTATTGGCTTCATTCTCTTTTTACTTAGTTAGATGTCTATCTTAATCAAAAACTAATTTCTCCTCCAAATAATACTTATGGATACCGTGCATATATAGAAACACTCCTTAATTATGCACCACACGCAAAACAATCACATTTAACTTGTGGAATGTGGTATGAAGATACTGCCGGAAAAATGAATAATGCTGATGAATCGAACAAAGGCTTCATAGAACGTCAAAAATATGTAAAGGAAAGTAAAGATGTCGAAATGATTGGACATTTACATGGTGATATTTTTGTAACATATTTAGAGAGATTACTATCATATGAACACTTTATATAATAACCGAAACTATACACGTCATGTCTCTGGACATTAGTGGTTGACGATTTATTAGGATCATTGGAACAAGAGGTGATAGGTTTTAAAAACGCTTCGGTATCAGCGTAGATTATAAAAGGAACCCTATTTTTCTTTTCAAAATTATCAAAATATAATTTATCATTAGGAACATTTTCATTGAACCAATTCTTTCTCAGTATACTTGAACTTGGTAGTAATGTATAAACATGTGCACAATCATGCATTTGGTGGGTTTTAAGTGCATTTTCTATAGGAAAATAAAGCAAACAACCATCACAAATATAAATAGCACCATTTCGTGAAGTGATCTGCTTACTCACCAACCGGGGCAAATTTTTTATATAACAATAATGTCCATTAGTACCATTAGTAATATACAGTAAATTTATATGAGTTGGCTTGCGAGACTTTGTGAAATATATGGGGCCAATGACTTGATGAGTTTTTGTATTAGCGTTATATTCTAAACTAAAAACGTTAATACTTATACCGTTTAAACGCTCTACTTTGTTTATATCAGTAAGCTTTACTGGGAACGCAATACCATTAAAATTTAGTTTGTTTTCGTATCTCATATAAACACTTACACGGTTGCAACAGTTTTTTGGTTGAGGGTACAAAGCTGAGAGTAAAGCCCATTTAAAACATAATACATCTGCATTTTTAACATTAATTACAGCTTTTTTAGTCCTAATATCATATGGTAATTCAATATATGATGATCCCCGCAATGGATCGAATCTATTAATATTCATATCTAAACTAATTATATGGTTAAGGCTCCATCCACTATCTTTTCTCTCAAATTCACTAACTTTATGTGATAATATTTCTTTTAGGGAATCAAAAAATGAATCAATTTGGTCTGACTCGTTGAGAATATAGTTTTCTGTTTGGAAGTCGAAAACGTTTTGTAAATTTTTATTTTGATGCACGAAGTTAGCACACAATATAAAGTTTACTTTAAAAGTTTTTAAATGTATATGATTATGGATCAAAGTCTTGAGATCATCATTTATTGAATTTATAAATATTTCAACTGTTTCTAAGTCTTTGGACTCTGCGAGAGAAGTGATTCTATACGTTTGAATTCTTTTACCAAAGGCGCTTTCAATTATTGTAACATTAGGTAAGTTAGAATGAGAGCTAAACGCATTATTTTTGTGAGTCTTACTTCTTAAGTGATTGGATAAATACCTTTTCTTTACGGATATGTTG
The DNA here is from genome assembly GCA_963931975.1 of Cataclysta lemnata. NCBI lineage: Eukaryota > Metazoa > Arthropoda > Insecta > Lepidoptera > Crambidae > Cataclysta > Cataclysta lemnata. The sequence goes on from OZ008360.1 coordinate 3,732,128, forward strand.
CAAATTGAACATATTATCACCTCATCCTGATCTGCAGAGGAAACATCTTCTCTTTCTCTAGAAGTAGATGGTTCATCGAAACGCTGTCTCTTCTCATTGTTATCGAGGTTATTTTCAGCTTCGGCTCGCCGTTTGAAACGTCCACCATATTGTATGTTAACACTGTTGAGTGAAATAAAATATAAATACAAAAATATTAAAAGTATAACACTTTTTTTTAAATATAAAATGAAACTTACGTTTTTTCTATTTCTTCGCATAGTTCTGTTAGCGATTTATCGTAATAAGGGTCAAAAATTTCATCACATTACACCTTTTCACATAGTTCATTTAGCGATGTATCGTAATAAGAATCAAAATTTTCATTACTTTCCACTTTTTCACATAATTCGCTTAAACAGTGACAATCATCTAAAGATGAAAAAAAAGCACTGACGTACTGTGTATCAGACATTGTTATTAAGATTATTAAGCAACACACAGGTTCAGGTAGATATTCTCAACTCGAAGGATTGATACCCAATGCCAAATATGAGTTTTGATCCACATGAATAAATATTACGCTAGAGTCATTAGCACTACTTAAAGTAATTATAATTTAAATATGCTTTTAGTAATGAGGTTGTTCTTTATCACCGAAGAATACTGCTCAAGTTAAATAACACCAAATATGGAACATTGCTTCATTTAATCTTTATGTTTAAATGTATATTTTTTGCAGTCTGCTGATGATGCAATTTCTTTTGTAATGTTGAAAATTATTTGTCGAGTTCGTTGGTGGTGACTCGATTTAGGTTTGTTATAGTATTTCACTCTTACTTCCGCGTGTTTCCAATGATCTGATGGTAGGATGTTTCTTAATTTTTTGAGATCGTATATCTCGATTTTAATCAGATGAGTTGCTTGTGATTCATCATCTGCATTAGTAGATATGTAGGACATGCCATCATTTGTTGCTCGTCCCACAGTAGATGATTGAACTTTAGATTTTTTCTTTTTTGGAGACTCGTCGAAAAACTCGTTCAGAGATTCACTGTCCGATCTGTTTCTCTTCTGGACAGAGTATGGTGTCGAGGAAGCAGCCTCGTCTTCATCAGATGTCGGAAAGTAATAATGTTTGTATGTGTTTTCCTCGTGGTCAATGGTGGTATTGTTACCAAAGCAAGATGTGAGCTATAACAATGATTACAAAGAACAGTAAGTACAACATTTATTAAATAAATGTGCATTAAGGAATGCACTGGAGATTGATAGCAATCAAGAAGTCACAAAATCAAAAACAAATGGGTATAAAGAAAGTAGATATGCTTAATATAATACTTACAGACATATTGGTTGTCTTGAGGAGACTTGAGCAGTAGGTAGTCCTTCAATTGTAGTCGATAGCACTTTGTTAGGAAATGCTTAGATATGATCGTTTTTATATTAGTTGTTCAGGTCATTTAATGTATTTGTCAATTATTAAGACCAGTAGTAGAAGTAAATAAACTTGTTACACAAATAAATGATAATATAATGAATAAACTCATCAAGATTCTGGAAAAAATATTAAGGAAAGTAGATATTTATGATATGACGATAATTAAAGGTACTACAAATATTTAGTATACATTACATTAATGGCAAAAGTAATCGGCTCGGAACCAACGGTTTAACATGACTTCTGAAGAATGTAGGAGCTCGAGACCGCAAAGTTTTGGTCACCCGTCCACAGCTTGACCATGGCAAAGGTTGCTTTGTTTTTTTATCGAAGTCAATGCACTAATATTATAAAGCTGATGAGTTTGATTGAATAGATTATTTCTCGTCAAGATCCAGAAAATCAACTTTCGCAGTTGAGGTAATTAAAATAATAGCGTGACGTTCTTAATGCTTTACTAATGAGCATCCAATTATATTGTAATTATCATTAGTGTTAGTTCTTAATGCTTTACTAATGACGCATCCAATTATGTTGTAACTCTGTAAATAAGCGTCATAGAGAAAAATGAATCACAGTTTTGGAATCAGCACCCTCCAAAACCCCCAATTTGACACCAAACTTTTTTTTTAGGATCCGAAGTAGGGCGACCGAGGAAATGGGGAGGGCAGGACCCCTGCGGCAGAACTCTCGAATCCCTACTACTTACATACACAGGGTTTTGTCTCGTGATATTTAGTAGGAATTAGAGCGAGATAAAAGTATTTTCTTTTCCCTGAGGAGATTTTGTCCACATATATATATACAAATATACAAATATATATTTATTTATTTTTATTTATTTAAACTTTAATGTCCATAAATAAATTTACATTTGGCGGACTTAACAACAAATTTCGTTCTCTACCAGTCAACCATTGGGCTAAGCAGAGACAATTCAAGAGGCGACACCACGTTCAATTAAATAAACAAATTATTGATAAGATACACCTATTACACAATAATACTTATATACCATATATGCTATACTTATATACCAAATATATACATAATATATAAACCTATAAATTATACTAAATATATACATGATATATAAACATAAACCTACTTACAATTATTATACATACCTACATAAATACTTTAAAATATGCTAAATGATGATGATGCGATAGAAATCAAAGATTACTAATTTGCTCAATGTTACCTAAAAAAATGTCACGAACCTGCGCTTTAAAACTACTTTTGGTAGTGGCGGATCTAACACCTACCGGTAGCGAGTTCCAGAGCTTAATTGCTTGGATGGTGTAGGAGTCAGACATAAAGCCTGTGCGATGGGTGGGAATGCAGATTGTGTGGAACCTACTCGAACGAAGATTACGGTTGCTAATATCCTCGTTAAATTTAAATTTTGATTTTAAGTAGTCCGGAGAGTGGGGATTAAAGAGGATGGAGAAGAGTGTGCATAGCGCTCTAAGATTCCATCGATGCCTAATTGGAAGCCACTTGAGACGCGCACGATAAGGTGTTATGTGCTCGTATTTTCGAATCCCAAAAATAAAGCGTATTCCGTTATTCAAGAGACGTTCCAATTTGTTCAGTAGGTCTTCGCGTATCCCAGAGCAACACACATCACCATAGTCAAGGAGAGGTAGGATAAGAGTCTGGACTAAAAGTATTTTGGTGGGAATGGGAAGGAAATTTTTATGTCGATACAGAACTCTTAAGGTGTTTGTAACTTTGCGGTTGATATCGGAAACATATGCATCCCAACTCTAAAGAACTGTCAATGGTAAGGCCCAGATCTTTAACATGGTCACAGTAAGGTATAACACTGCCCTCCAACAGTGCTGGCGGTAATTCGAAATGCGATATATTACGCAGGCGACGTTGACCACCGAGCACTATTGCTTGACACTTGCTTGGATTAACTGACGCGCTGTAACGTCGAGACCAGTCAGATTGGTTCAGTAACGTTATTGCATCATCCACCGTGTCAATTTCCGTTTGTGTATACAACTGAAGGTCGTCCGCGTAAAGATGGTAAGAGCAATCAAGGTTTTAAGTAACAACATCTATAAATAATGAGAATAACATAGGTGACAAAATACCACCATGTGGGACACCGGTAATGATGTCACACCAAACCAATTTTGACTGCCTGCTTACTCCCTTGAAGATAGGAATTAAACCAGTTTGTCACAGATGAGGAAAGACCTAAATGGGTTAGTAATGCTATGAGAAGTTGATGGTCTACAGTGTTGAAAGCGTTAGAGAAATCTATCAAAACCAGAAATGTAAGACGTGAATTTTCCATATCTTCTCTAACATCTTCAGTGCCTTTAACAAAGCAGTTGTAGTACTGTGCCCGGCACGGAACCCAGATTGATATGGGATTAGAAGATTGTTGCGGTTTATGTACCTAGTAAGTTGTTTATGTACTACAGCTTCTATCACTTTGGAGAGAAATGGCAGAATTGAAATTGGCCTAAAGTCCCTAAGATTACTTGGGGCAGAAACTTTTGGTAATGGAAGCACATGAGCATTACACCACATGGTTGGAAAAGTTCCAGATGTGAGAGAAAAGTTAATTATATGAGTGATAACAGGTGCTACTGGTTCCAGTAAGAGAAAAATCATCACTCTATTTATGCCGTCATGCCCCATAGCATTAGATTGAATTTTTTTAATAACAATTTTTACTTCCTCATCTGTAGTCGAAGTGAATTGGAAGGAGATATCACTTCGGTGGGCAAGTGATGAAATTTCTGATAATGTACTGGATTTGATTGTAGCATTGAGAGGAGAACCACTAACAAAATGATTGTTAATGTCATTTGGTGAGAAAGGGAATTGCGTGGCGTGAGACTGCGACTTTCCGAGACCTAAGGACTTCAGAAACTTCCAGATATTAGCAGGAGAGGAGTCTGTCAGGTTTGAATGGATATATTGACGCTTGGCAGCTCTCACCATACGCTTACAAGTATTCCTCTTCATTTTATAATAAATCCATTTCTCATCCGTTCTGTCCCTTTTAAAATATCTAAAAGCTTTATTGCGAGATGCCATAGCCATGTGAATGCTTTCTGTCATCCAAGGCGCCGGAGGTCGTTTTAGGCGCACTTTGTGTAACGGAGCGTGTTTATTAAATATATCCAGCACTTTGGTATTTAATATTTTTAATTTGTCGTCTACAGTTGATGCCTCCAGTAAACTGTTCCAGTCAATTCCAACCGCTTCTTCCAACAGAGCCTCCGAATCAATCCGCATAAAGCTACGTAGTAAACTTCCGTAGGTTTCATTTTTGGTGGCTTGAGCTTGTAACTGGCGAAAATCAAATCATGCTTGGAGAAACCTGGTGCAGAACATTGACCATGGTTTAGGACTAGATCTGGACGTGCTACATATATGAGATCCAACCAAGTGTCGTCAGTTTCTTTATTGAAGTGTGTCGCACTAAGTGGAAGCAGAGACAAATCCACTGAGTTCATAATAGTGTTGTCTCTGACTTCGGAAACTATCTTTAAGCTGGTCTGTATTGAAATCTCCCTTGAGGATAAAGTGTTCATACTCAGATACTAACGGCTCAAGAACGGATTCTAGTGCAGCATAATAATCAATTGTTGGAGGGCAATAAACTACACCCACAACCGTCTTCACAGCCTTTATGACAATCTCAACGAAAAGATATTCAGCTGAGGCCGAATATTGGGCGGGAGATGTTACCAAAATTTTTGAGAGAATGTCGCCACAGAGATACATTGCCACACCACCACCTCGCTTTCCGATACAGTCATTCCGGAGAAGGACAAAACCAGGCAACGCAAAATGCGAAGATATTAATGATGGATTCAACCAAGTCTCCGATATCAAAACCGCATGTACGTTCCTGCCTGCAAAAGTATCCACAAGCTCCACATGGTGCTGTGGGATACTTTGCGCGTTAATATGGCAAATATTAAAACAATGTTTCGCATTAAGAAGTTCGTTATCAAGCCAGGAACCCAATGAATCATGTGGATCGAGTGAACAATCAGCAAGTGAATAGTAAGAGCTATCAGAATGAAGAGAAGCATAATCATTATCGGACATAATTATGATAAATAAATAATAATTTATGAATATATAAAATAAAAAAAAAATATATTTTTTTTTTTCAATTATTCAAAAATTGTTTCAGAGTGGACTTTGTGTAGTCAAAGTGGTGTTCTTTTAATGCACAAGGATCCGTGTTGATGTTCAATTATAAAGAATCATTTAAATAAAAGTGTTATTCCGTGTTTGGCGTTGAGAATTTTATAGTGGTTTTCACCACCTCATCGGTCACCGTCATGAACTCTGTTACCATTTGACTCGCGCCAAGCACTCCCTAGATGCGCTAAAATATGTGACACCCATATTTTAACGTAAATTCATTTCATTCATACATTTCACCCACTCATTAATTCATAACTACAGATAAAATAAATACTAAAGACATGGCTGTATGGGCTAGACCCTTTGCCTTCCTTAAAATATAGGTAGAATTAAAAAAACTATATTGACAGTTATTTGACATGACGTACAACAGTGACAGTGACAATCAGCGGTTGATCACAATTCCATCCACCTTACCTTACTTTTAACATTAGATTTTAAGCGTTTTTTTTAGGTTAGAAAGCCAAAAGGTAGATAATATACAGGGTGACTTTAAATAGGTGTAATTGTTTTAAGTGAGTACAGCTCATGGGCTCATGTTCAAAAATGTGTGGAACACCTGGTCGAAATCTACTGGTTTCGGAAATACACGATACTTTAACTTTTTTAGGAAAATTACCAATATTCAAGAGAAATCCTTAAAAATAAAAATAAATACTGGATGCATGGATTTTATTTTTATTTTATCTGATTGCTGGATAAATTATCCATAAAATAAAAACTTCAAATGTTATAAATCAGTTAAAATTTTAGAGTTATAAGAGCTAAAACTTGTAACAATAAAAAAAAAATTGCTTTATCGAAATTTCAATTGATTTTAGTGAAAAATATCCACTCCGAACTGGTCGTACAAACGATGTCATTAAATTCCTTGTTTCCTTAGTTTTCTAAAAAGGTATAATAAGTGTACAAAATTCTAAGATACCGCCCAACAAACTCAGTTATTGCCGAGTAGGTAATACGTAAACTGCACATTAATAACATTATAGCACTTTACCATACTACCCTGCTAAGGTTTTTTCTATAAGTGTCATTAATTTACCTCGTAAGACGTCTCATTGATTTGCTTTAGTGGACTTTATGAATGCATTGTGTATTGTTGCCCATTTGGTTCTCCAAGCAAGTATGGATGACTATGGTTAATTTTACTAAGGGTCTGTTTCACAATCGAAAAGTAAAGTTATAAGTATTTACTTAGCCAGTAAATTACATAGAGGTTAAATCCTTCCGTTAACTTTCTTTGCGTTTCACAATCATCCAACTAGTAAATTAAAGTGAAGATTAACTAAAAAATACTTACTTAGGAGTATGCTGGCAACTTTAGAGTTTATCGTTTCGTTTCAAGGTAAGAATAATTTCTGTGTTTGTAATAAGTACAGTAAATGCAGCAACTAAATTACAAATATTTTTCGTTATGATTTTCACATAAAATAAAGATGTATTCACATGAAAAACATAGTACATTGTGAGGTTATTGAGTGATTTCACCTTTTCTAAAATCAATGTTTCTGTAAGAATGGAATGTAACGAGTTGTCAACAAAACATCCATGTGAAACGTTTGTCAGTGAGATAGGTTTCAATAGTGTCAGTCAATTTGTTTTCAATAATTCAAAAATTGTTTCAGAGTGGATTTTGTGCAGTGAATGTGGTGTTATTTTGCTGCACAAACATCCGTGTTGATATGCAATTATGCAGAATCGTTGAAAATAAGTCTTGTGATGTGTTTTATGTTGAGAATTCTACAGTGGTTTTCACCACTTCATCAGTGATCATGAACTCTGTTACCATTAAATTCACGCCAAGCAGTAGGTGCGTTCAAATATCTGACTCCAGTGATTAGTCTGTCTCGGTCTGGGCCTCACGAGGATATATTTTCATACACTGATGACACACACAGCCAAATGAAAATTTCTTTAAATAAATAATTTCCTACTTGTTTTAGGTAAACAAAAACCAATGAGACCTTTTGAAAAGGTGGCAGAAAGCAAACTAGAAATCGCAGAAACAATTTATAGAAGAGGAATGAGAGCATAAACGGAAACAGTGGTTGTTTGAAGAAGAAGACTGGTTGCAAAATGAAATTGATAAAAATTTGTGAACATTTTATTTTAAATAAATTTCTTAACTAACTATATAATGTTTTCTTATAATAAATTAAACATTACATTGTGTAGTACACATTTGTAGGTGTTTCGATTTACACAAACAGAGCTTACAGTAGGTATCATTGTTTTTGGCAGTATGAGGACGGTGTTGGGATGGAGGTGGTATGTTCCAACCATTATCCGTATTGATGTTTGGATGTTTCTTGATCAGTAGCTGTGCAATCGCATGTGAAATTAATTTAACAATTCGACTAGCAGATGCCTTGTTTACACCAGTGAAGTCACCAACTACGCTGAGGAAACTTCCTGTTGCATAATATCTTTGTGTTAATAATAGACGATCCAAAGGTTTAACTGCATAATTCCTAGAACAAGGACATAATATATTAATAAAACTAGGTAAGTAGTAGGACTAGGATGCATAAAATAATGAAAAGTGTAAATTTTACGTACTGTCGCTATATATGTAGGAATACATAACAACTTACCTCGACGTAGGAGCAGTTATTGAATGCTCTATTAGAGAAAACATATATTTAACACCCTCTTTAGAAAGTCGGAATCCTATCTTGAAGTCAGTATTATAATATTTTTCCATGTTGTTTACACGATACCGAAATATTGGTTCCCTACGCGGTCCCGTCATGCGACCAAAAAAAATCATCAAATTTATCTTCAATAAGATCAAAAATTTCCATTTTAAATGACAATAATAAACATTGTTGATGAATCTAGAAATGTCGTATTTGAGGTTATCTTGTCATAAATAGATTTACTTCTCACAAGTATACGGCTATTTGGTAGTGCATCCGTTGATTAATTTAAACTGCAGATTACGTTGTAATTAACCCTACTCAGAGATTGTGAAACGCAAAAATTTGTTTACTGAGCAGATAAGTTCGAAGTAGCTTACTTCGAACTTTACTTTTCGATTGTGAAACAGGCCCTAAGAGTAGTATGAAAAAAATATCTAATGTAGATGAAATAATACTCATACTGATACAAAATAATAAGATTTAATAAGAAAAAAACGCAAGTTATCTTTACAATTAAAATACTCAAGTTATTTACATAAAGAAATAACTAAAACACAGTAGGAAAAACACGTTTTATAACACTTGATTTAATTAAAACACCTTATTATTTTAAATCTTGCTCAAATTGACCTCCTTGGTTCCTAATACACGCCCGTAGTAGTTTTCTAAAATTGGACCTAGTAACAACTCCCGTAAGATCTTGCTGTATTTGATTAGCAGCTGCTATGATTCTAGCTTTCAATTCTTCAACATTATTGACGGGAGTTGTATACACTAATGTCTTCATGTGAACCCATAGGTAATAATCACAGGGGGTCAAATCTGGACACCTCGCTGGCCACGGCGTCGGGCGTCCTCTGCCAATCCAACGAAGTGGAAACGTTTCATCCAGCCATTGTCTAACACTAGCCCGGTAATGGGCTGGGCAGCCATCGTGCTGGAAGATCATTTCTTCCCGGTTAGTTAGTGGTTAGTGTTAGTTAGTGGTCTACCAGCATCGTGACGCCGCTCATGAACACTTCCACTTTCTCTAAGCCGTTGAAACGCCGCAGAAAAGACACGTACACTAGGTGCGCGACGATTTGGGAATCGGTGTATGTACTCCCTTCTGGCCGCTGCAGCATTACCGTCACAGAATCCGTACACAAACACAATGTCTGCGTACTCTTCGCTACTGTAGCTTGCCATTGAAATAAAGCAAAGAAACAGATGGATGAAATAACTAGTACGAATAATAGGTACGTCCGGCACGCGTAAGTATCTAAGTAGTACTAGACAGAGGTCGCGCTACTTGAGGCCCAAGCGCAAGGCAACGGCCAACCGTCAACAATTGCTATCTCACTCACACACGTTGTGCTATTTATCGATTCTCTCTCTCTCGCATAGTGAAACCGTGAGAAAGGTTTTAAGAATTCCAGGTATCGGCTCGGCTTGCAATACATTAACAATAGGGATCATAACTACCTGCTCGGGACTAACTGAGTATGTTGGGCGCTATCTGAGAATTTTGTACACTAATTAGAAAGTAGTACCTTTTTAGAAAACTAAGGAAACAAGGAATTTAATGACATCGTTTGTACGACCAGTTCGGAGTGGATATTTTTCACTAAAATCAATTGAAATTTCGATAAAGCAATTTTTTTTTATTGTTACAAGTTTTAGCTCTCATAACTCTAAAATTTTAACTGATTCATATGATTTGATGTTTTTATTTAATGGATAATTTATCCAGCAATCAGATAAAATAAAAATAAAATCCATGCATCCAGTATTTATTTTTATTTTTAAGGATTTCTCTTGAATTTTGGTAATTTTCCTAAAAAAGTTAAAGTATCGTGTATTTCCGAAACCAGTAGATTTCGACCAGGTGTTCAACACATTTTTGAACATCCCATGGGCTGTACTCTTACCCCCTTAAAACAATTACACCTATTTAAAGTCACCCTGTATAAGATTGGAACCAACGTAATAAGTCACCCCTTATCCCATTATAGGCTATTTTCTTAAGAAGTATTGCATGATCAACCTTTTGAAATAAAACAACTTTTACGGATAAGACTCGCGTATAATTTTGTGTTTGGCATATTAATTATTTAACCCGACGTTTCGATCACTTTACAGTGGCCGTGGTCACGGGGGGACTAAAGATGACAGGTGTCCTCACAATAAAGTAATAATTAACTACCGTCATAATATTTGATATTTTAGGTGTTCCGATTTACACAAACAGAGCTTACAGTATCATTGTTTTTGGCAGTATGAGGACGGTGTTGGGATTTAATTATTCTAATAATTGGGTCCCAAGCAGGTGGTATGTTCCAACCATTATCTCTATTGAAGTTTGGATGTTTCTTTATTTCAATAGCTTCACGTATCATTCTAGGTATATATCGTTTCTCTTTTGCTAGAATTTGCGGTTTATCAAATCTTAAATAATGGTTGGGTCCGTCTAAGGCATGTTCACATACTGCAGATTTTGTTTCGCGCCTATGTTTCACATCAGCTATGTGTTCTTTTACCCGGGTCCCTATACTTCTTTTTGTTTGGCCTATATAGGAGAGCCCACAGTCACAATCTATCTTGTAAATTCCTGCATCTTGAAGGGGGATGTTACACTTTATAGGTCTTAGAAATTGGTTTATCTTCTTCAGCGGCTTGAAATAAGTTTTAATGGAAGCACGCTTCAAGATGTTCCCAATCTTGTCAGTGACACCCTTCAAGTAAGGTAGTACAGCAGGTTGACGTTCGACTGTTGCCGGTTTCACTCGACCTCTGCGACAGGGCTTTGGTACTTGCAGTTTATTACTCCGCAGTACTTGCTTAACATGATTTAGTTCTGATGCCAGATGTTGACTGTCACAGATGCCGTGCGCTCTCTGAAACAACGATATATACCTAGAATGATACGTGAAGCTATTGAAATCAAGAAACATCCAAACTTCAATAGAGATAATGGTTGGAACATACCACCTGCTTGGGACCCAATTATTAGAATAATTAAATCCCAACACCGTCCTCATACTGCCAAAAACAATGATACTGTAAGCTCTGTTTGTGTAAATCGGAACACCTAAAATATCAAATATTATGACGGTAGTTAATTATTACTTTATTGTGAGGACACCTGTCATCTTTAGTCCCCCCGTGACCAAGGCCACTGTAAAGTGATCGAAACGTCGGGTTAAATAATTAATATGCCAAACACCAAATTATACGCGAGTCTTATCCGTAAAAGTTGTTTTATTTCAAATGTGTAGTGCTCGTGCAAATATAAGAAAACATTATGATCAACCTTATCAAAAGCCTTGCGGAAATCCGTGTAGACGGCATCCACATTTATTATAATATTTAGAAATCTCTAACCTCTTTGTGACAGGATACCTTTTCTGCATCAAATTGGTATTTTTGGCTGCAAGCCTCCCGGGAAAACTCTCCTTCGATGGCAAGAAATATGTATAAGAGCTTTCCTTGTTCACAGAGATTGTGGCACTGAAAAACTTCGAGGCATTATCATCTTTCTTATTTAAAACGTTATAACACGGGTTTTGAAGTTCCCTACAATCCTCCATATTAAAATTTGCAGAAGTAAAATGAGTATTATGTGATGAAACATTGCGCTGTGTGGAACCTTGAAGAGACCATCCTAACTTGGTTTCCACTGCAAACAACCCTTCATGGACTTGGACTATTTTGCCTGACAATAAATGCCCATAGACGTCGGCTCCGATTAATAACCCTACGTCCTCTGAATCCTCACCGATATCTGAAACGTGGATATTTAAATCTCGAAGCTTATTGATCGTGGCTGGACAGTTTAATTTCGGCAATGGTCCAGTCAGTTTATTCAGACCTGACAAAGCTGACATAGAAAACGTATCGTAAACGTAATATAGTATATGTATATAAGACAATTTGTCTATGTGGTATATTTTATAACGGCAAATCAAACAATGTGTTGCTCTGTAAAAACAAAGTTGTTATTTTAATATTTACATTGAGAAAAACATTAATTATCTAAAGGTATTTTCATTTAACCTTACCTGTAAAAACAAAGAAACGACATTCAAAGTTAATTTGCCTATTCAGATTTAATATTACTGATAGTTTTTATCAGCATTTAATTTTCTAAGGGCCTGTTTCACAATCGACAAGTAAGTTCAAAGTAGCTTACTTTGCAGTTCAATTGACATATATTTCATATTACAACTGTCAAACGATCTGCGAAGTAAGCTACTTAAGACTTACTTATCGATTGTGAAACAGGCCCTTAATAATATCTCAATCAAATGTCATTCAAATTCAAATATTGCTGTTTTACCGATCATCGGTAGACACGATAGTTGGCTCAGTGGCGCCATCTCTTGAGTAAAGACAACACCTCAATGAATTTTAAAAACGCGTCATAATTAAAACACAAAGGGATCCTAGTTAATATGTCTAGGATTTCTTTACATGTATTATCAAAACTACAAATATCAAAATAATAAACTTTGTACGTACCCTTTTTTGTTTTTGATCCGCCAAATAAACAATGACTTAGTACTTCTTTTCCAGTGCTCGTCATACCTAGAGATTGAGCCAAGTCTAGTTTAAGATATGATCTTTGTGCGCCGCTGTCAAATAAAGCCCTAGTCAAAATTTTCCTACCATTATACTTAACATACAAAGCGACTGTTTGTAAAAGAGTGGTGGTATTTTTCTGGCATAGGGATACTTGAGGAACAACGTCATTACTACTACTTGGGGTAACAATATTGGGACACATAGGTACAGTATGTCTTTTTAAACAAACTAAACATTTTGTAAAACTCCTGCATTTTTTGGCAAAGTGACCGACTCTTAAACATATAGTGCATGCATTCTTCTTCTTCAAGTGCTCTATCTTTTCATCCAAACTAAGCTTAGAAAGTCTGAAACACTCTAATGCACTATGCGAGGACTTGTCACACCAGACGCAGTTCCTGTCCTTTCGTTCTTTCTCATCTTTCTTATTTTCGCTTGCTACTATGCATGCCGCTGTGGGCTCTCTACGCGAGGTACTGGAATTACTCTCCGCAAACTTGCGCGACACATCAATGTGTTCTTCCCCTTCTACTTCTCTTTTCAAGAACTCCATAAATGCTGTGAGCTGGTTATCCTCTTTTCTGCTTCTTGTTCTCTCCCAAGCTCGTAGGGTCTCAGTCGGGATAGCAGACTCTACCATCGGTAAAAGCATGAAGGCGTACTTGTCACAAGTCACATTTAAAGAGTCAAGAGCTTCGATGTGGGTAGACAGTTTGTCATATAAACTACACAGAGACATGCTTTTATCACGAGCCATAATTAGCTGCAGAAGCCCTCGAATATATTTCTCTATCAGTAGGTTTTCTCTTGCAAATCTGTCTCTCAATTGCTCGATAGCTTTTTTATAATTTTTGGCATATGGGGGAAAACTTTCAACAAGCTCCCTTGCTTTCGATCCGGGCTCAGTCGCTTGCACTAAATATTGGAACTTGTCGCCATCATCGATATCAGGGTCATTATGAATCTTTGAAAATTGCCCCCAGAACGCTATCCAATTATTAATATCGCCGTCAAATTTACGTAATTCTATTTTTGGCAATACGAAACGTCTTTGTAGCGACTTAACTGAACCAGCGTTACTCTTATGAGATTGCGACCTTACTGTGGCTGCATCATAGGTGATCGCGTCAGCATCGACGGCATAATTACGACAATATTTAGTACTCACAATTGTCCATCTGGAATTGTATGATTCTGCGGTTTGGAGGTCAGCAAATATAGTTTCCTCATTCGCTTCTGTGTCTCTAAACCACAGCTCTTTGATCTGGTCGTCCACGCTAAATAACTCCTCGGCCTTCTGTTTGGCAATTTTGTACATAGCAGGAACATCTTTACTGGAACCTTCCTCGAAAGCGTCCTCCAAGTCTCGTTCCGCAAGAGTGTAAAATCTGCGTGAGATCGAACGTTGTTTTCTGAGGCTTTCCATTTTAATTTATTAATTTGTCACGGTCGCCAGTTAATGTAAGAAATAGACTAAAATATAAATTAAATAAGCAAGTTCGTGCCCATTCGTGTAATCTTACATTATTTCTGTTGTCAAAAAAACAATTTTCGAATATCTTCTTTGCCTGGCCCTTTCCCATTTTATTTGGGGTCGGCCCTCCGTATATATGTAACAAGGCAATTAATTTTCAATGATTGTCAATGTAATACCTGAAATTGATCCTATGGTCAAAGACTAAATAATGAATGTTGCTTAATAAGGTAGATGAATGTGGGAGACTATACAATTGGGGTGATGATCAAGTTATATAATTTATGCATTTACAAGACTAGCGGGTGTAGCTCGCACGCATTAGTATTTATTAAATCGCTGTGAAATTTTCGGAAGGCAAGCTATTGATTGCTTAATGTATGGAATCGACGATTGATCTGTTAGATTACGTGCCAAAGCGGTTATATGCCGGAGCCAGAACAAGTGTTACATTATTATCAGCCAATTAAATAACCCAAAAGGGATAGCGATAAGTCTAAAAATAATTCCACCCATCGAGTATTGCGATTAAACCTAAAGGTATAACTAGTAATGATTTTATCTCCTAAAAATCGCGAATTTGCTTCGTATATAATTTAAAATAGTCACCGACTGTGATGCGTTACGGACAACTTTGACAAAGCGGGGCCTCATATCTAGAACTGCACGGTGGTGGGTACAGTTTGGGGATTATGACTGTGAGATCGAATACAGACCAAGAGGACAATTATTAATAGCTAGCTTATGTGGACGCTCTCAGTCTGCTCTTGTGGGTGAACCCATCAATCAGGCTGATATTCAAATTGATGTTTTGCAAGTAGAGATAAAACGCATTTCGAATTTGACAAGACGTTAAGTAGGCTTACAGGAACATTTCAGTTTCCAAAAATGTGCCGTTTCGCAACATTCAAAATATGCTAGGAAATGTGATAGCATAAACATCAAAATCAGTAATCGCGATGAATTGATGCAATTGAGGTGTGAAATAAGATATAAATTTAAACAATTTGAATTTGAATTAGGTAATTGGGGAATTGACAAAGAATGAGTGAATGAAAAAAAAGTTTGTACTAAAGTTTCATGACCCGAAAAGTTTCTGCATAATGACCGATTTTTAGTATTGGGTGGTTAGGATACTCTACTTACTGGGAAAGGAAACAGAGAAATGATGGCTGTAAATAAATGATATAGGAAATTATATAATGATGTAGACGTAGACAAAAGTCACCTTAATTTTAATGATTATTCTAGTAAAAGTAGCGAAAGTAATAATGAAATTCGTGATAATGAAAATATGATACGGATTTGAACTAGAGGTACTAAATAAATGCAATAAAGTATGCTTGAAAGCTGATACAAATTGTTAAGAAAATAGTTGCTCACAGAACACTGTATTCAATTATGCTTTGCGTTAGTCAGGTAATGGAATTGACTGGAATTGAATGGAATTGAATGGAATTGAATGGAATTGAATGGAATTGAATGGAATTGAATGGAATCGAATGGAATCGAATCAAATTGAATGGAACTGAATGGAACTGAATGGAACTGAATGGAACTGAATGGAACTGAATGGAACTGAATGGAACTGAATAGAACTGAATGGAATTAATGGAAATTAATGGAATTGAAGGCAATCGAATGTAATCGAATGGAATTGAATTGGATTGGATTGAATTGCATTGGATTAGATTGAATTGAATGTGATGAGATGAAATGAAATGATATGAAATGAAGTAAAATAAAATGAAATGAAATGAAATGATGAGACGAGTTGAATGAGATGAAATGCGATGAGACGAGGTGACATGACGTGACATGACATGAGATGATATGAGATGATATGAAATGATATGAAATGATATGAAATGATATGAAATGATATGAAATGATATGAAATGATATGATATGAAATGATATGAAATGAAATATTTATTTGCTAAGAACACAGGTTGCGAGCAGTCAGTGCAGATAGCGAATGGGTGGTGAAGAGGCAGCACGGTGTGCTCAGCTTCCGGCTGACACAGGTCCTGTCGGGGCATGGTTGCTTCGGCAGCGGTCGCGAAACGAGCCCATGCTGTCACCATTGTACGAGCGATGAGGACACTGCGCAGCACACGTTGCAGTCCTGCCCAGCCTGGGCAGCCCAGCGCGGTGTCCTTTCCGCGATCATCGGGGGAGACCTTTCGATGTCGGCCGTAATAAGGGCGATGGCCGACAGCGAGACGTCATGGACGGCACTTGCCCCATTTTGCGAGGAAGTGATGGTGCAAAAAGAGGCCTCGGAGCGGGCTCGCGAACAAGATCCCAACGCGAACCCAACCCGCCGACGAAGACTCGGCCGAAGGCGGCGCCAATATGCGCGCCAGCTCCAACCGCCGTAGCAGGGGCGGCAGGTGAGGGAGTGGGGCTCCTTCACTTGCCATTCAAGGCCCCAGCGTGAGGGGGGTGTCTTTTGTCAACCCGCGGACACTCCCCGTCCCCCATGAGGAGCCTGAAAAGGCAACGACAGCTGACCGGTCTGGAGGTGTGTGCGATGAGTGTTTCCCACCAGCACCGGTCAATAGTTGTACAGCGGAGCACGTCTGTTAAAGATAGCGAATGGGTTTCGCACAGATGATTGCAGATCGTGACAGACTGTGCAGCGTAGCTTTTAAGTAAAATCAAGGTATAATAACACAGGTTGCGAGCAGTCAGTGCAGATAGCGAATGGGTATCGCACAGATGATTGCAGATCGTGACAGACTGTGCAGGGTAGCTCTTAAGTGAAATTAAGGTATAATAACACAGGTTGCGAGCAGTCAGTGCACATACCGAATGGGTATCGCACAGATGATTGCAGATCGTGACAGACTGTGCAGGGTAGCTCTTAAGTGAAATTAAGGTATAATAACACAGGTTGCGAGCAGTCAGTGTAGATAGCGAATGGGTATCGCACAGATGATTGCAGATCGTGACAGACTGTGCAGGGTAGCTCTTAAGTGAAATTAAGGTATAATAAATAACACAGGTTGCGAGCAGTCAGTGTAGATAGCGAATGGGTATCGCACAGATGATTGCAGATCGTGACAGACTGTGCAGGGTAGCTCTTAAGTGAAATTAAGGTATAATAACACAGGTTGCGAGCAATCAGTGCAGATATCGAATGGGTATCGCACAGATGATTGCAGATCGTGACAGACTGTGCAGGGTAGCTCTTAAGTGAAATGAAGGTATAATAACACAGGTTGCGAGTAGTCAGTGCAGATAGTGAATGGGTATCGCACAGATGATTGCAGATCGTGACAGACTGTGCAGGGTAGCTTTTAAGTGAAATTAATGTATAAGAAAAGGTTACGAGCAATCAGTGCAGACAGCGAATGGTATCAAGTGATTTGGTATTGCACAGATGATTGCAGATCGCGATAGACTATGTAAGATTGTTTGCAGTATAAGCTAATTAAGTACGATATTAATAGTAGTGATGTAAGTGGGGTATACGTTCGTCTTCAATCTCTTTCGGTTATCATACTTAATTTAAATTTGCTCATATTGAGATATGAAAGTGAGAGGACTCACACTTGAAAAGGATGGCCGAGCTGTAAGACTAATGTAATCCCTACAACATATTTTATTATTTTATGTAGTTAAAAGATTTTGGTGGTTAGAAAAAGAATTTCGAAAAATTATGGTCTTGAGGCGGGAATCGAACCCGCGTCCGCTGCTATCCGGGCAGGTGCCTGACCGCTCGGCCACCCAAGACACAAGGTGTCTTAACCATAATTTTTCGAAATTCTTTTTCTAACCACCAAAATCTTTCTACTAATTTTTCTAACATTTATATAATGTTAAAATTAAAAATCGAATAATTTTATGTAGTTGTTATCGAGTATCTGTCAATGATATCAATATTTAGGAACAGGTAATATCCAGTGACTTATTTTATAAAGTGATTCATTGTACTGGGAACACTGACATTGACAGATACTCATAACGGTAGACGGCAGTTAACGGTTCAACCGTTAACTCCTCTTTAATGCTAAAAGGTGTAAAAAAAAACAGCCTGTTTGTTTTACTTTTTGCCAAAGTACAACAAAAAAAGAATTTTTAAAAATATTATTAATAAACATAATCAAAGAAGTTCATAACAGTGGTATGACAATTGTGTCTACAATATGTGACCAATGTACCACAAATGTGTCTGTCATAAAAGACTTAGTTGAAGAAACTAATAATAAGTATAAAAATGAGGGAAAGCAACCAACGATGTGTTTCGAAATAAAAATTTGAAAATGTTTCCTTTATTTGATTCACCACACTTATTGAAAGGTGTCCAAAATAATTTTTTGATTAAAAATGCCATATTCATCCAAGATGATAAAGAGAAGTTGGCAAAGTGGGAACACATACAAATGTTATTTAATATAGATGTAGGAGAAGATGAAATTAGACTTGTTAATAAATTAACAGAAAATCATCAAAAACATCAAATAAAGATAAAATAAAAAAAATGAAAGTAAAATTGGCAGCACAAGTTTTCAGTCAGAGTGTCTTCTGCTTTGAGATTTTTATCAAGTAAATGAAAATCACAGATGTCATTTTATTTATTGATGCTTGTGTTCTAAATAAATGAACTAGCACCCACGTTTCGCCTATTATGTTAGGTCCCATGTAATAGGTGGCGAGCCTATTGCCATTTATCGGGCACAAAAGTCGCAGTACATTGCTAGGTGGTATAAGAGGAACGCTGCTGCCCATTCCTCATCACTAAATTTTGAAATTTAAAATTTAGCAATATATATTATATATATAGGTAAATGGCAACAGACTCTCCACCTATTACATGGGACCTAACCTAATTGGCGAAACGTGGGTGTTAATTCACGGCTGCCTATAAGGTTAAATAAAGGCGAATTAACACCCACTTTTACGCCAGTTAGGTTAGGTTCCATGTAATAGGTGGCGAACCTATTGCGATCGGGACGTAAATCGCAGTATATTGCTAGGTGGTACAAAAGAAACGCTGCTGCCCATTACTCATCTCTGTCTCTACCTTAAGTCATACGACACCCGCGAGAGAGATAAAATCTATAGAATTATCTCGTTCAATCTAAGATCTTATCGGCCAAACTTTTAAGACAGGGTTAAGTAACAAGTTGAATTCTTTGTTCCAGGACACAACATATTACCAGCGGAATGCGAGGACACAGCAGATTTTTTATTAATTTTTGATAAACTGTTTGATTCTTTTAATGGTCATTCTTATCAAAATACTTCAAAAATTTACAAATGTTGCTTAAAAATTAACTCCCCTCATTTCCAACTATGGGATGATTTGTTACCAATATTAGAATCAATAAAATTTCAATCAGTAGTTAGAAGAAATGGTGTAAATCAGGTAAAGGTAGAATCGATTCCATCAATTAGAAATTGGATTAAAAATATAAAATCATTTAAAGAAATGTTTAATCACTTGTATATAAATTATAATATTAGAAATGTAATAACAAGAAATTTTAATCAAGATCTGTTAGAATTTATTTTTTGTAATATTAGAAGTAATGGTATAAGGAATATTAATCCATCATGTAATCAATTCATGAATGCATATAAAACGTTGATTATAAATAATTATAATTCGCCACACTCAATAAATGCCAATTGTGAACAAGACTTCAATCAATCAATGCAATCATTAAATAAATTATTAAATTATAGAAATGATTATAATTGTAATGAACCTAATTTTGCATGTGATATTAATAAACTGGTGGAGGCAATGACGGAAATGAAATTTACAGATTCTTTACTGCAATGTGGAAGCAAAAAAATATGTCACTGGTTACATTATTAAAAAATCCAAAACTCTCATTATTCCATCCTAGTGATCAATTTATAAATTTAATGAATGAAATGTATTATGTCATTGTTGCATGCCTCAGAGAAAATCCAGAATCAGTATTTATAAAAAATAAAATTTTATTTTATATTGATTGTGCATGCGATTTTTCTATGCTTACATGTAATAAACATAAAAATGATTTTAAAAAAAATATATCCAATCATTGTATTAAGTTGATTGTACATAGTTGGTGTTCGGGAGTTAATCGAATTCTAAACGGAAAATTAAGTACTTTTGATAAGAATGACAAAATAAAGCAAAAAGCTCATGATTATTTTCTAAAGAGAAAAAAAAACTATTATATTATATTCTTTTTGTTTCATTTACGGTAATACAAAGTATACAAATTAATTTTAATACAATTAAAGTAGAACCCCCTACCAAGCAAAACATGAATACAGCGCCATCTATGAATTACTTTTGGAATGTATCCTTCATTACAGCGCCATCTATGGAACAAGGAACACTGATTTTAAAATAGTGAATACTTGAGTTGCGCATCTATACCAAATATACTGTATAGTCTATGGTACCTACTAAACATGGACTCGAGGGCGCGAGCAAGTGCCGAACAATTTATGACACTGTTGGGAGTATATGGAAAGGTAGTAAAAACCAAGCTTTAATCATCTACTAACATTTTTAAATCATACATAAAGGACCATGAGTCATTTTGGACCCAGTGTCCAACAGTGTTGGGACTTATGCCATATGAAAGCTCTTGAAGAGGACTTAATTTTATTATATGGCAGCTAAGGTCAAATCGAGCGCGAATATGGTGATTTAGCACACTAAAATTAAAAAAAAAATAGGCTTTTTTTATTACTGTTGTTAAAAATACATTCACGATATATTTTTATATATGTTGTGTCATGTTATGGAAGTACTAAATAGTGAGTTAAGGATTTTAAAATGTTCAACATTTGTTGCAGGAATATATTGTTCATACCCATAGGTAATAAATGGTCATACTCTAATAAGTTAATATTATTATTCCACCCGCGAGGTCGAGTGAGCGAAATAGGATTGCTCCTTCCTTTGTTATTTTTTTACCTGCGTGCGCGCGTTATCTCTTGCCCTCCACCCCCCGCCCCCTCTAACATCCGTACTTGTCATGCAAACCTCGATCGTCAGTCAGTCGTTGCTCGCAACTTGTTTACGCCATTTGTGTTACTTGTACTTAGCTTGACTTACGACTTACGACCCCGGCCTGTTAATTGACTCTGATATCATCTTGTGTAAAGGAAGTTGTTATCTGCTTTGTAACCGTGACCCTGGCTAGCATATGGACATCGATTTTAGCCTTTTCTCGGTGAATAGTGTACCTATATATTTACAATGGCTGACAACCGTTGTGTTATGTGTCTGCGATCGCGTATTATGCGATCAAGAAGACATGTTTTAGCAGATGATCTGCCAGTTAGTCGACCACAGCTTGCTGAATATGTTCAGCAGAATGCATTGATCGAAGTAAGTACCCTACCTATTGCAATCATTTTGTTCCTATAGAAAAGTATTTTTATTATTAAATAGGGTTTGGTCGGGCGGGGAGAGGGTCAATCAAATTTATATTGGTTGGTTGATTGACAACCTCCCTACTCCCAGCGTCTGTCCGACGCTGGGTTTGGTAAATGGTTTAGGGAGGAGCGCAGGTCGCGAAGATCCCCTAAGCAAGGCCAGTGGACTATCCTTCACGAGGTTGCCGCCCGTTATTGGCTAAATGCCCTATGCAATTAGTATAACAGAAACCTCTGGCCGTACCTCAAAAACCCTTAACCCAACCCTATCCTAACATCCTCTCCAAACTTCCACGCCGAACAGTGGCGGCGCAAAACCACATCCAGGCCCACATAGCCTTGGGGCACTAAATCCCCCCAAAAAGTTGTACCACACGCACCAAGGGCAGGTAGTGTGAGTTTACATCCCCGCCCAAACAACCAAGATGGAAGCACAACGGAAAAACTATTTACCCCAGGAGGGTACCACTGGTAGTGGAGAATCCCTCACCGAGTCTAACTCGGTCTGTCCCACGTATTCTGGGGGGGACACCTTGTGCTCGATGGATATGTCGGGCCTCGCAGAGGCCATACCGTCGACCATTGACACAGCAACTGTGTCTAAATGGTCCGTAGTATGCCACAAACGCCCCTTGAAAAAGGGTTTAAAGCAAGTGGCTAATAAACAACCGAAGGGCCAACCGGAACGCAGTCGCCCCAACAGGCGCGCGAGAAGGAAGACCCTTCGGCAAGAACAGACAAAAACGCTAAAAAACGTGGCAGCTAACGCAGCAGCGGAAACGCAGCGCGAACCTGTACCGTCCACCTCAAAGGAGGCGATGCCAGTACAGGAGGCTAAAAAGCCACCGACCCTACCACCACCACCACCCAGTCAGACGAAAAGTAGACGAACACCGAGAGGTTCTCGCGGTAAGGGTTTCGCTGCGACTCCAAAAAAGGAGAAAGCTACTCCTGAAAAGGAGAATCCCGCTCCTGAAAAGGAGAAACCTGGCAGCGGTATTGGTCAGAACGAGCGCGCTTCCTCGAAGCGAGCTCGTCTGAACGAGACCCGCTCCCCCAGGGGGGAAGCTAAACGCGCGAAAACTGACGCGAATCCGAAGCGGACGGTGAGCTACGCAGATGCGAGTAATTCGCATCTGAGGGTGGCGGTTATCACCGTCCCGCCGAGGGACCTCTCGCAGGAGCAGGCAGACCAGCTGAGGGAAGCCATCGATGATGGTATCCTGGAAGCTGTGCTGTCTCCGTCGTCTCCCGGCGCGCAAGCTCCATCTTTCCGCGGGCGCCCCTTCTTGTTAGACGGAGTGCTAGCGATGTGGTGTGAGGACGCGAACGGACTCAGCTGGCTGGAGAAGGCTGTGAAAAAGATAGCCTCACCAATACCAAATACCACTCTGGCTGTGATTAAGCAGTCAGAACTTAAAAAGAAGCTCAAGGCAGGGCTTCTCCTTCACACCCGCATCACTGATGCGGAGACACTGCAAAGAGTCATTTGTGCCCAAAACCCGTGGTACAAAGTGGACTCTTGGCAGTGTTACAACATGACGGTGGATGAATCTCTGGAGGAAGGCTCCAAGGAAAAGGTGGTACACCTAATCCTGGGAATCCCTGAAGACCAGAGACAAGCCATCGTCAACAGAGACCGCCGTGTAGCCCACATGTCAGGGAGTGGGTACATACGCTTCTTCTCTTCGGAAGAAGAGGAGAAGGCGAAGGCCAATCAACAACCTGCAGTGGCGAGTGAGCCTTCGGAGAAGACCTCAACTCCGGAGCCGTCCACCTCTGCTCCCCAACAGGGTTTGAGCGAGACTGAGACGAACTCGACACTGCAGTTTAGGGATGAAACTAGCGACGAAGATGGCATCCTTCTTAGTCCCTAGTTTCATAAAAACCATACAAACCAACCTTCAGCACAAACAGATAGCGGCGGCGACTTTACGCAGAGTGCTGGAGGCCGACACCAAGACCGTCGCCCTAATCCAGGAACCCTGGATCAGAAACAACAGAATCTGCGGTCTAAACAACATCGGTGGTAAGTTACTGCTAGACACAACTGTTGATAAACCAAGAACCTGCATTTTTATGCCTAAAAACATTGCAGGCACCTTGCTTAACCAATTCTGTTCTAGAGACGTCACTGCGGTGAAAATCCTCACAGAAAATCAAACCGCCCTGGTGCTAGCCTCAGTGTACATGCCGAGCGATGGCGAACTCCCCCCGAGAGAACTAGCCAAGCTGGTGCAACACTGCGAAGCACATGACTGGGCCCTGATCATCTCTGCAGACTGCAACGCTCATCACTCTCTGTGGGGAAGTAAGGAAACAAACAAAAGGGGTGAGTTACTAACTGAATATTTATTCCAAACAAACCTGAACATCATGAACAGAGGTAGGGAACCTACTTTTGTAAGCTCAAGGTATCAAACTATCATAGATATAACTCTGGCAACACACGCGGCGGCAAATCTTATAGAGGGATGGCACGTGTCGAACGAACCATCGTTCGCGGATCACCGCCGCGTCTGTTTCCAAATACAATATAAGCCAACAGACCCTGTTCCATATCGAAACCCCCGTAAAACAGATATAACAAGGTACATAAACATATTAACCGAAACACTAGGTAACACAGTCCCTACTAACGAAATACTTAATAGAGATAATATAGAAACTCACGTACAACACCTAACTAAAACTCTTTTAAAAAGCTACGAAACGGCATGTCCTGTCCTGGTACCTAAACGCATAGACAAAAGTCGCTGGTGGGGGCCAGAACTAGAGCGGTTGCGCAAGGAGCTCAGGACACTTTTTAACAGAGCAAAAAATACCAGGAACGATGATGACTGGGATAAATATAAATTTGCACAAAAGCACTACAAGAAACGTATCAGATTCCGAAGTACGGAGGCATGGCGCAATTTCTGTAGTAGCATAAACTCAACAAACCAAGCCGCAAGAATAAAGAAAATCCTTTCAAAAGATGAACCCAACCTTTTGGGCTCGCTCAAGAAAGGAGACGGTACTTATACAAACACGGACAACGAAACTAGCGCAGTACTGCTGGAAACACATTTTCCAAATTGCAAAATCACATCAGATCTGGAATGGACTGATGAGAACAGCAGTACACCAACAACTCAAGACTGGGATGTCGCAAACAAGATAGTGACCGCAGATGGAATAGAATGGGCCCTAAAAAGCTTCAAACCGTTCAAGTCCGCAGGGCTGGACGAGATATTCCCCGCACTGCTACAATGGCAGTCTAAACAGATCACAAAATTTTTATTACCAATCTACAGGGCCTGCATAGCCTTTAAATATATACCGAAAGGATGGAGGGAAGCGAAAGTAGTCTTTCTACCGAAACCAGGTAAGGAGGACTACACTCACGCCAAATCCTTCAGGCCCATCAGTCTTACCTCGTTCCTTCTGAAAACGCTGGAAAGACTGGTAGATCGCCACCTAAGGGATGGAGTACTCAAAGAAAAACCACTACACCCTCAACAACATGCCTATAGGAAAGGCAGATCAACAGAGTCGGCACTACACATGGTGGTACATAAAATAGAATCGGCTATCACAAACAAAGCTTCAACATTAGCTACCTTTATAGATATAGAAGGAGCTTTTGACAAAACTATGCACAACAGCATAAACCACGCCCTTCAAAGACTTAAAGTAGAGCCAGCCGTAAGGTTATGGATAACTGAACTGGTCAGTAAAAGGGCGGTCCAGGTAGTGGTGAATACTACCACAAGGGCAAAGGTAGTTAAAGGGTGCCCCCAGGGAGGGGTCCTATCGCCACTTCTGTGGAACATAGTAGTGGACAGCCTTATAAGGACGCTAAATGAGAGAGGATACACTACTATTGGTTATGCAGATGACCTAGCAATACTGATAAATGGGAAAGCAGAGAACATACTATGCAGAGTAATGCGTTCCGCCCTTCAGATTGTTGAACATTGGTGTGACGAGCATCAGCTGTCAGTAAATCCGAAGAAAACAGAACTTATCCTTTTCACCAACAAAAGGAAGTTACCAGAACTCAATCTACCAAAACTATTTAACACCAAACTCGCCCTATCAACACAAGTGAAATATCTGGGCATCATCCTTGATAATAAATTGAATTGGGCGAGTCATATCGAGGCAAAAACAAAGAGGGCTTGTATAGCATTTTGTCAGTGCAGAAGACTAGTTGGTAAAAAATGGGGTTTAACCCCTAAAATATCTATCTGGCTGTACAAATCAGTTATCAGACCTTCTATGACCTACGGATCGGTTGTATGGTGGCCCAGAACGCAACTTACCACGGTAAAAGCAAAACTCCAGAGTCTACAACGCTTAGCAAGCGTAGCTACCACTGGATGCATGAGAACCACCCCATCAGCCGCACTAGAGTATCTCTTGAGCCTGACACCTCTAGATCTTGTAATACAGGAGGAGGCAAAGGCAGCAGCCTTAAGGCTTAGAGCTAACGGGCTATGGAAACAAAACATAGAAACAACACACACAAAAATTCTGCAATGGACCCTGAAGGAAATACCACTCCTAGAGGCACCCATAGACAGAACACCGTGTAAACATGTCTTCGATCGAAGGTACAATATCCAACTCATCGCAGAACCAGGAGATGTCTCTGGCATCAATGAAGTTAGGATATACACAGACGGCTCTAAAACCACATATGGCACTGGAGCTGGTGTCTTCTCGAACGACTTAAACATAAAAATATCAACAACACTGGACAAACTAAACTCAATCTTCCAAGCAGAATGCATTGGCATCACCAAAGCGGCACAGGCGGTTGCAGCCAGAGATGCCAGAGACCTAAACGTCAAAATAATCTCAGACAGTGCTTCCGTTCTACAAGCCCTACAAAGAAACACGATAACATCTATCCTGATACTGGAGTGCCACAATGCACTCCAATCCATTGCGAGTACGAACGGAGTAACTCTTCAATGGATCAAAGGACACAGCAACTCATTGGGAAATGACGTAGCCGATGAACTGGCCAAAAAGGGATCGAAAGGGACAGTATATGGACCGGAACCATTGCTACCCATACCTCAGGCCCAGATAAAAACATGGCTGCGCACCAAAACTGAGGAAACCCATTTAAGAGAATGGATAAACAGTGACGGGTGTAAGCAAACAAAGAATGCAGTTCCGGTGGCATCAAAAAGATTTGCTCGCAACCTCATAAATTTAAACAGGGACAAACTCCGAAAGGTGATAGGCATAATAACTGGCCATTGCTCCCTAAACAAGCACCTATTTACCATTGGGGTGACGGACAGCCCTCTATGCAGAGGATGCATGGAGGCAGAAGAAACGCCACAGCACGTGCTTATAGAATGCAGGAGCGTGGCAGATGAACGGGCAAGGCTCCTCCAATCCCCAGTATCGGTCCCGGAAGCTTGCAGCAGTCTGAAAAGACTGCTGGGTTTTTGGGATAGTCTGGGATGGTTGGAGTAGCAATAATAGGGAGACACGTACAATGGCCCAATCAGGGGGCTAAGTGCGGACAAAGCCCAGTTAAACTAACTAACTAACTAGGGTTTGGTCGGGCTACACTTGCGTAAACTTCACATTATAGCCCAATTACCTATTTCCTTTACCAGGGTTAAGCTCTCCATGCTTTTTATCAAGATAAGTTCAGTATAATAGTATGGATTACGCTAGTGTTTGCAGAGACCTCATCATCATCACGGCGGAAAGGCTTAAAGACGTATAATTCATTAAGGATTTTTTAAAAAGCGTATTGTATTTTTACATACTTTTACTTAGTTGTATGTTTTTCAATATTTACATTCTTGAAAATGTGAATGTGACGCCCTGAGTACTTCAGTGGCCAACATGCCACGCATGAGGTCCCGGGTTCGATTCTCGACCAAGTAATGAATGATGAATTTTAACTGTTTCGGGCATGGTTGTTACTATGTATTATGTTTATGTAATATATAAAAGTATCTAAGTAGTTGAACCGTAACACCCATAACACAAGCTTTGCATACTTTGGGGCTAGATGATGCTGTGTGAACTTTTACAAAAATATTTATATAGTTTACCTCTTTATTTGCAGGTAGTATTCAATAACACACAAAACGTTTGTCACCGCTGCTGGCAACGAATTAATGCTGTTCAAGATCAACAACCTGCGGAGAACGTTCAAGACGATGTCGTTCCAGACCATGGACCTGAACCTGAGGCGCAGAACATGCAGCCATTTATTCATGTACCCGAATACGTTAGAGCGCCGAACTCTGCAAGGCGTTGTATATTTAATCATTGCAACAACGTTGAACGCAATAGAATCCCAGAGGCGTTTAAAGTGATCGTGCTTTGTTCACAACGTTTGTACATCCCGGAAAATGCTAGAGTGTGTACCGAACATTTGGAAAGCAACGAATGGCAATCATTACGTGATAATTGTAATGTATTACATGATTTTAACGTTACGTTTTTCACGGACATGTCAAATATCTTAATATCTGCTGTCACCCGGGGATCGAGATTAGATTTCGAAATAAGGGAATTAATAAATCCCAATGATCTATTTTTTTGGACTGGACTCACCATCGCACAATTTAATACAGTTTTGGAAGAAACTCCTTCGCTAACACAAGCGGTTAATCGAACACGCACTGTGATCGGTGTGTATTTATCAAAACTAAGGACAGGAGAGTCGAATGAAAGGTTGGCTACTCTATTCAATATGTCACGTAGAACTTTAGAGAGAAAATTGGCATTGGCCAGAGAACACTTGATGACCGATTTTGTTGCCATTCATTTAGGTATGGATAACATATCCCGACACAATATCCTTGAAAGGAACTTGTTTTTACCGAAAATGATTTTTGGAAATGAAGAAAACACAAAAGCAATAATGATATGTGATGGAACTTATATTTACATAGAGAAAAGCACTAACTTTCTTTTCCAGCGTTTAACCTATAGTCATCACAAGTTTCAAAATCTGCTGAAACCATTCCTAATTGTATGCAGTGATGGTTTTATAATAGACGTACTTGGTCCTTACGCTGCAACAACAAGCGATGCTACGATTATGACAAGCTTGTGTACCGACGAGGATAATCCATTCCATTGGATGTTTCATCAATACGATGTATTCATTTTAGATAGGGGTTTCAGAGACAGTATAGAATATTTGGAGTCATTAGGTTATGAACCACATATGCCTCCAACAAAGGATAGGAATGAAAACCAATTAACGACGGAACAAGCTAATAAAGCAAGATTAGTTACAATATGTCGTTGGGTGGTAGAAGCAGTAAATGGCAAGTTTAAAAATAGGTTTAAGCTTCTACGACAAGATTATTTTAATAGAGCACTGCCCCACATGTTTGTCGATTTCAAAATTGCTGCTTCGCTTATAAATGCGTTTTATAGAGTAGCCACTGACCAAAGGCTTTGTAATGAGATATGGAGTATTATAAGTGAGAAAATCAACTCACCGAATCTTCTGTTCGATTATGTAACACTGAAAAACCTGAACCGGCAACGGGTGGCTTTCATACGGATGGAAGCTGATCTCCCTCATTTAGAAGATTTTCCCCAATTAACGGAAGATGATATTATTTTGATTTCTTTGGGAAGTTATCAAATAAAACTTGCCAAGTCATACGCCAGCGAGAACTTGCGGGATGGTGGTGTCTATACAATAGAAATATACCGTGAAAATAATTTAAATGACTTAGGGCAATGTAATATTCACCAAACAAACGTATGGCTGCTTAGAGGACGTGTGCAGTCACGACACGTTAGATCAAGAACTTATTATACATATATCTTAATTGACCGTGATCAAATAGGCAGAGACGCGATTATTCAATATTACTGTACATGTCTCACGGGTAGACGCACTGTTGGAAGTTGTGCCCACGTCATTTCCATAATATGGTATTTGGGACTGGGTAGACATGGAGACGGTTTTAACCGACCAGCAATTCATTTAGATGATATTATTGTAGATGCACAATTCATTTAGATTTATTGTTGATATTATTTAAATAAAAAACATTTTTAAAATATATCACAAAATATATATGTATTTTTAACAACAGAAATAAAAAAAGCCTATTTTTTTTTTAATTTTAGTGTGCTAAATCACCATATTCGCGCTCGATTTGACCTTAGCTGCCATATAATAAAATTGAGCCTACCTTAAGAGCTTTCATATGACGTGAGTCCCACCACTGTTGAAGAGTGGGCCCAGAGTCCATACAAAAATGCCCATGGTCCTTTGTTACTAGTCCTTGTAGCATAACATAATAGGTACAATGACGCAATTGTAACAGTAAAGTAAAACACATACCTACTTAGTGAAATGTTTGTTTGTTTTGTTATTATTACAGTCATGGTGACTTGGCTAGGCCACTCAATGGTATACAAGGCCGTATAAGGTCGGACCGTTTGTGGGCTGACCTGGCAAATTCATTAAATGCTGTTGGTGGTGGTGTCCAGAAGACCATTGATAAGTGGAAAAAAGTAAGTATTACATTTCCCATTCAGAAGTTCCAAAACAGCTTCGGAAATGTTCATTTTAGATATGTGCTTATTTAATTGAACTCTATTCAATGTGTGGGCAGACTTAAAATCAAAAACAAAAAATAAGGCATTGACCCTAAGACAGCATGCAAGCGGCACTGGAGGTGGGCCAGCTAGTCGGCTTGCTTTGACACCCATTGATGAAAGAGTGCTGGCCATAATGGGCCCTTTTGCAGTGGATGGTCAAGCCTCTGTAGAAGAGCTAGGATTTAATGTAAGTAATTTAAAAAATAGTTCTTAATCGTGTATTGTAATACTTGAATTTTTTCCTGCTCATGTATTCCTATATAATAATAATTTAGATTTCCCCCCTTCTACCTAATGGTGACAATAAAATAAAAACAACCAGTTGGACAGTAAATTTATAATTTCAATTTAATTAATACAAATTTAAAACAATTTATAATTTAAATTTTACATAAGCAGTAATTAAAAAAAACCAAGACCAAGGGGTTCGGGTGGAGTCGTTCTGGTCGATAACGAGTGGGACATGTATATGAATCTAAATGATATGAATCTATCTATAGAAGTCTATCTATATCTCCGAGCCTTCAGCCGCCTGGTGGTTAGTAAGGTACCTGACTGTAGAGACGTGTAGTAGGGAGTAGCAATTCCTCACAGGATTACCCGCTAGGTCCAGTCCACAATCAAGACAGCTATGGACCTCTCAGAGATTGATAACTGGGGTCTCTTAACTCGTGCCAAAGGACCCTGAAGTTGTGCAATATAAAACGTCTCAATATATGCGAAAAACACCCTACTCAAAAGCCTAGAATTGACATGAACACCAACTAATATACACAGGTTTCGCTGAATTACCACCGACGAACGCTATCGCACACGTTCGAGCCGGCAGCAAGTACTTATGAGGTTAAAAAGAAACGATATTAATAATCAATTTAGATCAAATAATATCGAAAATCGCCAAAAACTCTACTTTGAAATTTTGTCCATACAACTTAAGGTATCCAGAGAATTGTCTGAGCAACGGTTTTTCAACCGATTTTGCCGATCCAAATATATGCAAAATGATGACGAAACACAACAATTACGGCATTGAATTATGTACTTAATTTACTTTCGAATTTAGAACAGAGAAAAAATGACAAGACGAGACTTTCCTATTATGACATTTCAGTATATTTACCTTTCGGGTCAGTGACACAGTATGTATTCCTTTTAATAACAGCTGTTATTCGGAGAATTACTTTCTTGCTCCGATATAATATTTATAAAATTCTTCTAAAATTTGGAAAATTCCACCAAGATAAGAAGACCATCAAAAATTTACAGCGTCTAGCTAGGAATTTTAAAACGGAATGAATTCCACTTCCGAATTTCAAAATAAGCGCTCGTCATTGGCCGTATAGTTTGACAATCGAATCCTGAAATTTTTTAACGCTACTAGGCCGGACTAGGGCAACGATTCTGTATCATACAGCCAAGATAACATTGACAAATTGACAATTTCTTCGATCTCTAAAAATCGATTCTAAGGGAATTTTAGGCAACAAATGTGACTAATGAAGACCTAACGAAACCTAAACGCCGAATAAATACTAAATAAAATCCTAACCTGCCAAAATACAAAATTATTGTCTGGAAACCAAGGAAAAGGTAAAGTAATATTTTTTATAACACTTGGGGGTTATATAACCACCCAAACCAAGCAACTCTTGTCTGAACTTTTTCCTTTTTTTTTTTTTTTTTTTTTATAAGTCCCCAATTATGCCGATTTCTCTTTGCAAACCCAAAATTATTATGACAACTAATGTCATTGTCACTGTCAGTCAGTTTGTCAATTTTGACTTTGACGACTTTGACAAGTGACAAAATGACAACGTTACAGTATAAACATTAACAGTAATTTAAAAATAATGGTATTAAATAGGTCACAAGATGTTTCTCCTGACTCCTGAAGTACAGTTTATACTAGTTTAGGAGTCAGGGCTCCATTTGAATGTAAATGTTTTTGTATGTATTTTAATAGGTTAGTGCTAATAAGAATTTATGCAAACAAATATAAATAGATCGCTATAAAATCATATATATTATGTCACTAGAAAATATCTTTAAGTTTAAAATAATTTAGGGTTGTTGTCATCATCGTCCCAACCAAAAGAGTGCTACTTACCCACAAATACAAAAACGCTACTCAAATTTTGAGCACTGCTTATAAAGTTAAGTGGACAATACCTGTCAAAATTTGTATCGAAAAACGTAAATTTTGAGAATACTTAAATGTTAAGTAGGACTCAAACTTTGAGTAGCGTTTCTGTATTCGGGGTTAAGTGTAAAACACCTGTCAGAATTTATATGGAAACACGTCAATTTTGACAATACTTAAATGTTCAGTAAGCCTCGAACTTTGAGTTCCGTTTTTGAATTCGGAAGTTAAGTGGACAAATGCCTCCCCCAGAGAATTTTAGGTCACCCATCCAATGACCGGCCTTAGCGAACATTGCTTAGTTTACGCAATAGCAGGCCAAGCGCGCTATGCCACAGCGCTAGCGAGCTCCTCTGTGTATAATTTTATATGATGTAAATTTTAATACTTTTCTTTTTCAGAGACCTCATACACAACGATCTCAGGACTTTCAGAGACCTCAGGCACAACTATCTCCAGAAATTACCCAAGATGTACCAATGTACTTGGAAATTGGTCTGTCTGTTATGGTTTCACCCCTAAATAATTGAACTGATTTAGATGAAATTTGGTGCAAATATATATTACAGCTTGGGAATGGGCATAGTCTATTTTTTTTTATTGCGAATAAAGGTTTGAAGGGGTTGAAAGTTTGGAACTCCCATGGCACTTTATAAGTGCTTAACACTTAATAAGAAGTAAGAAATAAACATTCCTTTTAGCATTTTTAAAATAGGAAATTAAAAGTCCTGATTTATAAAAATTCTGCCTAAAGTAACCATTTCCACGCGGAGGAAGTCGTTTTGCCGGCGGCATTCTAGCTAGTATTACAATAAAACAAATTAATATGTTTTTTTTACCAATCATCTAGTTAACAAAATGCGAATTACAAGAATTTTTATAATTCACATTGATTTGTAAAGTTCCTAAGATAAAACTCATATATACTATAGTATTGCGCCCTCAGGGTGCTCCAATACTGCCTAATTTTATATTATGTGTGCCTATTGTCCGTGTAATGTGTCCTATGTAGTTGACACATTTACCTTTAAAATAGCTTTATTTTACTCCTTGTAAATAACATTTCTTTGTATAAAAATAGCGATATCACTCTTTGGCACTTTAATCTCCGAAATTCATGTTTTTATACGCCTTTTGCACTTATTCACATTAGCACTTATATTTTAGCACTTTTTCACTACTTTTTAGATCTTTTTCCTGTATTGCTACCACATTTTAAACATTGATTTCTACAAAATTCCTCTGTTTGTTTACTTAGTTGACAACGTCTGTCTCGATTTGGCAATTGTTATTCTTTTGTTTTTATATTTTTCTGTACCATTTATTTTTCCTTTTTCTGATTCCTAGCCTTCATGGAAGCTTCGAGACTTCGAGATTTTGAATTCTGAAGACATTCGGGATATAAGATTTCGAATGCTCGAGGCGTCCTATAAATACGCGTGGCCAAGCGGAAAGGAATCATTCTATTCTCGAGTCGTGTAATTGGAGGTTGAGTGTACTCCTGTCTGCGGTACCATCAGTGGGGTCTACCCTCCACCGTCCGGACTACACCTATAATTGACGGGACGCAGTGCTTGCGGGGTAGTCGGTCTCCGAGGCCCTGCCATCTACGCCCCGAAGCACTCGTCCTGTCCCGCTGTGTCCTTGCAGACGGATCCTGATCCTGGTCCTGTCACACTCCTGCCCCTGCCCCGACCCCCTCCTGTCGGAAGTCTGAGCCGGTCACGGCTCCCTGAGTGCGAGCCGGCGTGCGTGCCCACTACCTGGCACGCCTGTGGTGGCGCGCCCTCTAGCTGGCGCACCCCTACCCGGCGTGCCTCTGCCCGCGCGCCGCTGTTCGCACTCCAACGTGCGCGCCCTCTACGTGCGCGCCCTCTACGTGCGCGCTCATTACGTGCGCGCCCTCTACGTGCGCGCCCTCAACGCGCGCGCCACCTGCACGCCGCACAGCCGAGACGCCTCTCCGGGCGGGTGTTTGGCTGTTCGACCCTCCGGAGCCCTGCGTCCCGTATCCTTTGCGACTTGGCCCCTTATTATTATCTTATTATCTAGTTATTATTATTCCAACTCTGTATTCGGACGTGCCCTATTAATACAATATATCCCTTGTTTCCCTCTCCATCTTTTATTTCCTGACTGTCACTGAGTCTCATGCCCGTAACCTTCCGTTACGTGACAATATATATAATTATTACATATAATTATTTACAGAAGAACTACCTACAGAGTCTTTACCAGCTCTCACTTAACAGCCAACACGTAGTTGGATTCTGCCGATGCCGTCTACGTCCCAAATAGACACATCTGTGCCGATGCCGACCTCTCCACCCGCGCCGCTAGTCGCTCCTATTTCATCTCAAGTGCGGCCACCGACCCCGCCACCGCCAGCTCCCGCTACTCCTCCGAGGCGAAGGCGGCTGCCAGTCCCCTGGGCGCCGGCCACTCCTCCGTCTGGCAGCCGCGTGCCGCGGTCAATCACGCCAGCGACACCGCATTCTGCCGCTTCTCCTAGGAGGTCGCGTGTGCGCGCCCGCCGAACGCGTGCACCGACCCCCTTCGCGAGAGCCGCGAGTTTGCGGCCGTAGAATTAAAACGGCTGGAGCTGGAGGAATCTCGATCTAGGCGTGATCATGAACGGGATATGAGAGCGTTGGAGATTGACCACGAGCGCAACCCAAGTAACACAAATCAACATTATAAAAAGCGTATAACAGCATGGATTTACGTTCAAAGCAGTATATGAGCCGCATATGTAGCACTATATCAACCGTATAAAAGTTTATAAGTGTCTTATAAGCTCAATTTGGGCCCCAAGTAATACGGCTTTCAGCATTATTAAATATTATTAGTGCTGTTAACCAGCGCTTGTAATGTTATTGAAGACAGACATTAGTAAAGTTGTAAGACAGCATATTCTAATGTAAAAAGCATTTTAGTGCAGCTTTTAAACAGCTTTTTGAATGACAATGCCAAAGTTACGTTTTATTCTAAGGCTGAACGTTTTATTTTCTTTGTATAAAAGTATTTGAAAAACTTATCGAAACTTATGTCCGATTTGATTATTTTGTTTAGTGTATTGCAGTGCATTAATTGTTGTGCGGAGATGTTTTAATGTGTCTTCATTGAAAATAATTCATCATAAGGTAAGTCAATCATCAATTTTATTTTGTTTTGAATGCAAATGAGCTGGGGGTATTAGTCTTATGTGAAAATATATATATGTTTGTGGCTTATAATTCACGCGCCCTCACAGAAATGCTTTTTTTATAAAAATAGGGACACATTTAGAATCGACATCTGACACCTTTTGTCATTTTTTTAACGATTTGATTAATTTTAACTTATAAAATTGCTTCTATCGATACTACGCTTATAAGAAAAACATAATAAGTAGTATTTTATTCATATGTGTGTTATAATTTTATTTCTATGTTAGAGAAAGCAGAAAGCAAATGGCGTCATATAATATTAATGTTTAAAACTTTCACCTAGTGTCTTTTATTGTTGTCAGTATTATTATAGTATAAATAAATAGCTTAAGTCATTCAACCTACATATAAAATATCTATGTGATATCTTTAGCATTATTGTAACACTTTTTAGGCATGTTATAATGTTCATTACCCTTAAACGTCATAAAAATGGATTGCTATAGTGTTAATCAGGGTACCGAAATAATAATTTAGAATCCCTTAATCACATGATACCCTACTCCACGTCTTTCATATTTTATCTGTCTCCAGTTAGGTCATTTGACAATTGCAAGTATAAATCATTATCTCAATAAACGAGTTGGGGAATTCCCTGAATCGTGTGCCCGAATGTGTATGAAGTCGACCAACCCGCACTTGGCCAGCGTGGTCGACTAAGGCCTAATCGCCCTAGTTTAGGGTAGGCTCGAGCCCCTCGGTGGGGAGCTGTTGATGATGATGTGCCCGAATAGAACGAACGGGACGTGCGACTTACGATGTCTGCACTACATTATCGGCGATGATCGTTGATCGTGTGCTTGTCTATAATCGGCACGATCATCATGCAAGTATCCACACGCACAGAGTACTTTTATATATCTTCCACACGATCGTCTGATAAGCAACACCAGGCGATTCCCTTTGATGCGTGCCCGAAAACCGACAATTCACGGGTCGCAGGCGATCATAGACGATCATCGGCGCGCACAGCCGAGTACAGCCGAGTATGCCCTCTACACAATCGTGCTCGCGCGTAATCGTCTGTATTCGCCGATAATGAAGAGGAGCTAAGGTGGGTGGGAGTGAGAAGGATAGTATTAGCAAATTCAGCGGTTGCGCTGCGCAGTCTTGCTTGATTTCAATCATTTCGTTAGTTTTATTACTTGATTCCTGTCCCTGTGACGACGCGCGCTCATTTGCTAAATATTGTGTATTTTATTTTTGAATTAATTTAAACACCGGCGTGATCACGATTCCTTACAGGTACCTATTTATTTGTAAAGTGTATAGGAAAGGAATAATAAGGTAGATTATATAGTATACCTACTCCTACGCTAAGCGTGCCACTACATAAAAGTACCTATTGACTTAAAACACGATATAATCTTATTTTTCGCACATTGTAATTAAAGGAACTTTTTTGTAAATTCGTTTTTATAAGGGCACGCGTTATACGGGTACTTATTTAGTTTTCAGGTAAAGTACCTTCTCTATTAAGTCCTAAATACGCTCAATTCTTTTTTTCAGATGTCTTTTAAAATAGTGCAAACGACCGAAAGGGGATCAACTAAACTGTTCATTGTTCCAAGCGGGTGGGAAAGTCAGTGTCAACTGCGATATCCGAAAAAACCTAATGAGTCTGCATTAGTAAGGAATGAAAATTCCAAGCCTCGCGCTGATTGGCCAGTATTGCCTTGTAAAGTGAAACGGATGGGTTTTATAACCTATGCCGATGCTGAAGAGGAATTGTCAATTATGATGCAGCATAGCGACACAGATACCGGCCCCGCTATTTATGAAGCCCAAAGAGAAACCCAGCTCGCAATGTCAGGATTACCAGATTTCAATAACATGGCCGACCAACTAGTAAGTAGTAGCAATTTTTATATAGTTGTGAGCGTCCTGAAAATGATGATTTCAAACTTTTTTCTTTGCACTTTTTGAACACAATTTACAACAATATAATTCGAACTGCGTATATGAAGTTTTTGACATTTTGACTTTATTAGCTAACATGAATTTGACGCTGACTGTACAATAACCTCCTAAATATTTGGTACTGATTTTTTTAAGGTCCGTATGTCGAATGATACGGTATACCACCTATTACTTGTACAAAAAACTATAAATAAAATTAAAAATTAAGTTTTACGATAAATCAGTTCTTTTTTAGCACTTAGGGTTGTTATTTATTTCAAACCACTTGAACTTATTATTCCTGCAATACTTATATTCTATGAATAAAGACATGAGGGCGACAGACATTCGCTTTTGAATTTAAAAAATAAATGTATCAAACCGCTCTTTCTTTGTTTTCAGATATTCCATTCACAACCAAATTCATCCACTGTAACACAAGTTCAGCAGCAGCCAATAGCAGAAAATACTATTT
The DNA here is from genome assembly GCA_963931975.1 of Cataclysta lemnata. Classification (NCBI taxonomy): domain Eukaryota; kingdom Metazoa; phylum Arthropoda; class Insecta; order Lepidoptera; family Crambidae; genus Cataclysta; species Cataclysta lemnata. The sequence continues at coordinate 3,770,140 of OZ008360.1, forward strand.
GGCTTATAGAAGACCCAAATGAAATAGCAGCAAATTCGGAGTCAGTCATTCCACCTCAGCCGTCAAGCACACACAAACTGAATACAATTATAGAAAACCAAAACAAAATCATGGATATGCAAAATAAATTTTCCTACAGATTGAGCAATTTCATAATTGAAATAGAAACAACAATTGAAAAAGCCATTACAAGGACAATAAGCCGCCATCTTGATCAATCTGTTGTCAATTTAGGAGATGCCAGAAATGCAGCTGAAAATTCTTCTTTCAAGCTAAAACCAATCGACAGCATTAATGATTTAGAGCACTTAGAATTACTTTTATTGGATCCAGTAGAAAGAAACAAACTGATGAAAATATATTCCATCGTGTGCACAACTGCAGAGGGACATGGGATAACCTGTGCATATAAATTGATAGATCTATTATTCACAAGAGAATTTTTATGCAAATGTTCGTGGTCTGGAGGCAGCAGGGGAAGCACAATCAAACTACCTTTGAAAAAATATATAAATATTTTAGATTTCTGTTTCAAATTGATACATTCCTGGGACAAATCCTATACCCTTGAAGCCAATGAAAATTTTTTTAAATTAGTTTTACGAAATGCTGTGCAAAGGAAAAATTTTAAAAACTTGCGAAAACCGTCAAAGAGGAATCGCTCAATTAAGAAACAAACCGGAAAAGTTAAACAGGCCGAGAGGGTAGAAACTAATGCAACAGTATCAGAAAACGCAGGCAGTAAAACGGAAGATGAAACGAGTATGGGAACAGAAGTGGAAGAAGAAATTGTGAAAGAAATAGAAATGGAAGAAGAGGTAGAAGAAGATACGGTGAATGAGATGGGTTTAGAAGAAGATACGGACGAAGAATCAACAAATAAGACCGATACGGAAGAAGAAATAACAATTGAGAAAAATATGGAAGAAGAAACAACAAATGAGACAGATACGGAAGAAGAAATAACAATTGAGAAAAATATGGAAGAAGAAACAACAAATGAGACAGATATGGAAGAAGAAATAATAAAAGAGATAGATATGGAAGAAGTGAAAGATGATAATGTAATGGAAAAAGACTCTACAGATGTCTCCGAAAACGTGGATGAAAACGTAGTTAAAGAGGTAAAAGTGACTGAAGAAGTTGAGAAAGAGATATATATTGAAGAAAAAATTGAACAAAAGGCGACGAGAGAAAACAATAGAAATGTAAAAGAGAACACAAAAGGGGAGTTAAAACATAAAAAAAATGCAGGGATCATAAAGAAAATAAATAACATATATGTGAAAAAGAAATCAAGCCAATATCTACCAAAAAAACAAACGTCAATGTTCGTAAATAAAATAAAGGACACAAATATTGTACACCTGGCACCGCAAAACCAACAGTCAATAACCGCTACAAAAAAAGACTTAGATGATGAAGAACAATTAATTCAAGCGTCACCGAAAAGTCAAAAACCAAAGGCAGTAAAAAATAAAAAAAGGTTAGATCATGATGGCCAGTCAGGCCAATCGCCACCAAAGAGACTTAAGCCAGATGCTACAAAAAATAATGTCAAAACTAATGATTAGAATAGCTTTTAAAATATAATATTTTTATATGTATTACTTACAATTTTACGATAAGGCTTTTTTGATAAATGTGATCCGTTTTGGTTTCACTAGCGCCACTTCTTAAAAAAAAATTATTGCATGAATATGTTGGTCTCCGATTAGATCATATATTCAGGCAATGTTTTTTTTATGAAGTGGCGTTAGTGAGCCCAAAACCGATCATTCAGACTTTGTTTTGTTATTGTTGATTTTTATTGAGAAAAAAATTACACTTTATTCATTTTAGCTATATCTGACAACCAATCATGTTGACTTAAATAACAATGCTATTTAGTTTCTTTTTTCTGATTTGAATATTTTAGTGATTATTAATTGCTAGCAGCTGGACTGCCCTTTTTTTGTAATATTTCTTAAAACTTTTGTACTTACCACAACAAAATACAGTAAGTACTACGGGTATTAAGTACATTGACATTATGCTAATTATGTTATCTTATTGTATCCTATGCTGTCTATAATTGAACAACTTTGACTATCTGTGAGGTCAACTCTATATCTTGAAAATAAAAAAACAACTGTTTCGTACATTTTGGATAAATATGTATATTGATATTGACTATAATGTTTGAAACAGCTGATTTTTATTTCGAAATATAGAGTTGACCATCTTTATATTTATGATATGGGGACAACAATCCTCTACTGGGTCGGTACCTACTGATTTTTTATTACACCGTGTAGGTATATTTCGTTATAATAGGTATATTATTTGAATGGAAATTTAACTTTGTAAAATGTCTTGCCTGGTAAAAATTCTAAAAATAATGTACCTGTGACAAGTACAAAATAAATACTCTGATTAAGCAAAATTTATTTTATTTATAATAAATAATTGAGCATGCCTCATAGCTGATATCAATTAATTTGCTTACGGTCACACTCAGAGAAGTCACTAATGTGTCAATAGTTTGTGTAATATTAAAGGATAGCAAGGGAATTAATTGAACGGCAGAAAAAGATTCCTGACACTTCATGTGAATTAAAATGTTACGGACACTTACTGTCACTTGTCTGAGTGGGGCCATTCGTTTTACCCTTAACAGATAAAATCATTATTGCTAAAATTACTTTGCTATTACTAACTGGCCATTAAAGTGTGTAACAATGGTACAAAATAAAGCTCGTGTTGGTATGCAGTACAAACATATTTGAATTTTACATCTTTTGGACTTAAAGATTTTAAATTTCGCATACCTTGGTTTAGTTTTGATTTATATATGTGAAAATGACAGGATTTCATAGGTTTTTCAAACATATTCTCAAGCTCCTTAATTTGAAATCCATGTAATTCAATTTCGTTGTTATTGTTATAAATTTCCTTCAATTCAATAATTTCATTATCTTTACTCATAAAATACTTATCTTTGTTTTTAGTAGACAGTTTGAAATCTTCAAAGTGTATTTCAAAACAATTTTTTTTACTTTTTATTAAAACAGAATTGCTTTTTCTGTTCTTGTTAGTGGTTGTCCGTATTCCATCTAATTCACTTAGTCTTTTTGCTACCTGGGCCAATGGGTTCTTCCCTTCTCTCAGCATTCTCTTAATCAAGTATAGCTTGTTTTCAAAGGGATAAGAACTAAAGGTGTGAAGTGCTCCAAACCGTTGAACTTCATCGACCACGTGAACTAAATTATGCACATTGCTAGTGATATAATCAGCTCCATAATGATGTTTATAATTATCAACAAAATAAAGTAAAAGTTCCTGTGCCAAAGGTAAAAGCGTTTTATACATTTCATGGGAACATATAGTTATACCACAATATAAAAATAGAAAATGAGAAAACGCTTCGGCGTTCAAAACTTGTGGCAAAATAATTATGCTCAAATAATAAAAAAACGTTCTGAATTCTGATGCTTTCCAGTGAGCAAGATGATTCAAACCTCTCATAGATCGGTGGATTTCTGAAGGCAGACGAGTTTCATTCAAAAAAGCTGATACCCTTTCTATATCACGTGAGCACAGTTTGGTATTTTTTTTACCGAAATTACCATCACGCCATCCAACCAAAAGCCTCTGCATTATACCTAGATCTAATAAATGTAAGGAGTCACCCACTGGAACATCTTCAACAATATCTATGGGTAGCTGCAGTAATGGTGAGTCTACTTTATGATGCGACCCATACAATTTCTTGCGAAAATAATCATCTGTTCTTTTCGGACATCTACTGTCAGGAAAAATAACGGTATGAGACTGATGAGAATATTCCCCAACAGTTACGCACTTCAAGCAGCCGTGTTTACCGTTGAAATTGCAGACTCCTGCAAATATAAAATTTGTTTAGTTTCAGCTGTTTTAATAAAACATAAAAAATATGAATTATTTACATACTAACTTACCCTTTATATAAGCTCTGGCAGGTGAGTCACAAATAAAACATCTAACAGCCACCTTAATTACTTTATGACCAATCGTAAGGTGTTCTTTTAGCAATAAATTTACATCACTTATAAAATGTTTTAGGTAGTCATTTAAATTTTTCGGCTTTTGCTCTCCATAATATAAACCTATTACAAAAGGTTGTTCTTTTAATTCGTGTATGTTACACAGTATTGGCCAAAATTCTTTCTTGGAACTGTTGAAAATCGGCAAACCATCCATATTTATATTCAGAGTTATCTGCTCAAGAGTTTCGGATGCCAACATTCTTTCAAGTGGACCTGTAATGCCATTGTGCCAGTATAGGCCAGGTTCCACCACTTCAATGTGTACTTCCCTCGGGGTTTTAAGTATTGTTCTCGGATCATTGGGCAAAGTATCCGGGTATCTATCATTCAATATTGTTAATAAGTCTTTTAAAGCACTTTGAGGTATGTTTTTAACAAGAGCCCATTCTCTTATTTTATCTTTTAAAATCATATTTTTCGTGTATTCGGTACAAATTTCTTCGTCATCAGTAGAACTATCATCTAAAAATATTAAAGTGACACGTTTATACCTAATTCGAGATAATAGATTCTGTATCTGTAAACTTATATAATTTGAACAATTGTAACGAAATACTAAAAACACCTAAATAAACAATATTTCTTACACAAAAAACCAACTTCAAAAACTCTAATACTGCATTCACACCAAATAACGTAAGTTTTAATAGTTTAATAGTTTAATAGTTTATTTCTCCAAAAAAAAATTTTACATTTTATCACTAGTGGCCGGGGTCTCCTTTTAAGCAAATGCATGCTTGTGCCAGAAGACCTCGCTCTTCCATTTGTGCACGTTTAAACTAAAACTATTATTGGTTCTAATTACATTTAAACACAAAAAAAAAAAAAAATATATATATATAAAAGTTACTAAATTCATGAAAATACTTAATTAGCTTGTGTTTGTGCATGTGTAGTATTTTTAAATTGTGTTGTGTGCTGTTAAAGTTGTCGACAGTAGAAATGTGTCTGTTGTGTGTGTTTAAATATTACAGTATTTGTGTAACAATGATGAAGAACAGTGAAACAGAAAGATCAATTGTTTATTCCACTCAATCAACGTAACAGTAATTCCGTCTTCTCATAATCAAGAGTTTTTAACCACATATGTACATCCTTTTTACACTCACTGTATCTCTTATGGAAAATATTTAGCTCCTTGTTTATTTTATTGTAAATGTAGGCTGAGCGAGTGACATATTGAGATCTAGCAAACTCGGAGTTAGTTCTTGGAATCTGTGCTACATTGAATTTCCTTCTCCTTGCAAGTTGATTAGTAACATTATATGGTGTCATTTTATGTGTTTTTAATGTTATTTGTTTAATGTACAATTTTCTAACCGTGAGCATTCCGCAATCATGATATAGATTTTCAGTAGAGTATCTTTTTTTCTTAAAGTACATTATTTTCAACAATGCACGTTGAGCACGTTCTAACTGCATAAATTTCGTTTTGGCGGCACCACCCCAAACAGTAATGCAGTACGACAGAACAGATTGGACTAGTGCTATATATATATTATTTAATAGAGTGAGTGGGACGACATGTCTTAAAGTCAGAAACACCCATATAAGCTTTCTCACTCTTCCAGCCACCAGCTCAAGATGGGCGTACCATGAAAGTCTCTGATCCATTATAACTCCTAAGTACTTAATGTGAGTAGTTTTATTGATGACAGGACAATTACATTTGTCACTTGGGTTACAGTGCTGGTGAACTCTTATGCAAAAGTTTTTATCGGGCTGATGATTGTTGTATATGCTAAAACATATATAGTTTGTCTTATCCGTGTTTAGCGAGAGTAAGTTGCATTCCAACCAATTCGCGATTTGACAAATTCCTTTTTCAGCATTTTGTTTTACTTCCTGCCATGAATTTCCAGAAAACACGACTGCCGTGTCGTCTGCATAGGAGAAGATAGTAGCTTTATTAATCTTTAGGTTACACAAATCATTAATATAGATCAAAAATAGAGTGGGGCCTAATACACTTCCCTGCGGGATACCATATGATATCTCCGCAAGATCACTAGTATACTGACCCAATTTTACTTTTTGTTTTCTGTCGGTTAGGTAACTTCTGAATAGAGCTAGTGGAATGTCCCTTTGAAGTCGGGCGTGTAGCATGCATAATTTTTTTGTTTGGGTTTTTGTTAAAATCCGCCCGACTTCAAAATACCGTTACGTTATTTGGTTTGGTGGATTTTTTTTGAAGTTGGTTTTATTTTTAACCAACTTCAAAAAAGGAGGAGGTTATCAATTCGATGCGTATGTTTTTTTTTTGTGTGTATGTTACGCGATTACGCCGCCAGTTGTGGACCGATTTTCAAAATTCTTTTTATATTCGATAGAGTATACTCCAAGGGTGGTCCAGTCCTATGGTCACCAAAGTCAGGATCTGATGATGGGATCCCATGAAAATCGATGAAAACTCTTAAATTTTAAGGTGTTTCCAACGTGTTTTGTGTGTATGTTACGCGATTACTCCGCCAATTGTGGAACGATTTTCAAAATTATTTTTGCATTCGATAGAGTATACTCCTAGGGTGGTCACAAGGTCACTGAAGTCAGGATCTGATGATGGGATCCCATGAAAATTGAGGGAAACACTAATTAAATACTATAACACCGAAGGTGAGCTGGTATTTAATTAGGGTTTCTTTCATTATAAAGTTTTCATTCACTAAAAAGTTAAAAATAAAAAATATTTTACAAAAAATAATAATCGACTTCAAAAACACTGAAAAGTTAAAAATATTATAAGAATAGGTACAGACAACATCACACTTCTATATTGAAGTCGGTGCCAAATTTTAAGACTTTCTAGGAGATCATCGTTTGGCACCGACTTCAATATAGAAGTGTGATGTTATCTGTAACTATTCTTATATTATTTTTAACTTTTCAGTGTTTTTGAAGTCGGTTTTTATTTTTTGTAAAATATTTAAAAAAAAAAAATATTTTTATTTCAAGTGCATTATAGTGCATCATGCAGGCAATGCACCAGCTACGAAAGAAAACTCCCAAATGATAGGTGTGCCTATAATATTTGAAGAGTTCCCTTGATTTCTCCAGGATCCCATCATCGGATCCTGGCCTGGTGACAATGGACCAACTAGGAAGTACACCCTTTCAAACACAAAATTAATTTTGAAATCGGTCAAGTCGTCTTCGAGTAATCGAGTAACATACATAAAAAAAAGATTCCGACGAATTGATAACCTCCTCCTTTTTAAATAACTGATTAAGTATTTTATATTTATTTTAAATAATCAGTTATTTTATTTTATATATATTTATAGAAAGTAGTACCTTCTGATAACACATCTGCAAAATAATTTTTATTTTCAAATCTTGAATGTACTACGGAACCACTTGATAGAACTTCTTGACTAGTGCTTGGCTCATACACAACTACCGATTGGTTTGTATTTTGTGTATCAAGAGTATCATTGTTTGGAACACGTTTTTCATTACTTAAACTAGATATAAAGTTTGAATATTCCGATTTTATCTTTCTCTTTACTCCACCTGTTCTCTTAGTCTTTTTCCACTGTTTATTCATGACAACGTGACAAGTGCGACACACGAAAATAATCATACTACTCATGGTTTTATGGCCAAATGATGACCTATAGTAATAAAATTAAATTTTTATTATCTAAATAGTGCTGAAAGCTTTAAAGTCACAATAAAATAAGAAGATAACAGAGCTAAAACTTTAGTAAATGTTTGGCTAATGCTTAGCTGTAACTAAGCATAAGTAAAGATCATAAAAATGCGTTTAATCTTAAAAATGTGTTAAAAATCTAAGTTCACTATAAAATATTTCGACAATGTTTATTTAATGTCATAGGTTTTCTTATTTACTAATATAAGGTCTTAACCTTTGTGTTAGTGTAAATGCTGTTTAAGGTGCTGTATATTAAAAGTAATTAATGTTTTAGTATGATTATAAGCCAATTAACTTTATTTTTTAGACCATACTATAGCTTAATGCATTATAAATTTTACCACATTCTACTCAAAAGCATTTAAACTAAGTCAAAACTGATTTAAAGTGATAGTCTGACTTTAAAACGTAAATCAGTCTTTACTTCAGTGATTATACAGATTACGTGTTACTTGGGAACCAAGCCTTAATTTCAATAGTAGCTGTTGCTCGGGAATGGCTTGATTATTATCGGTCGAGGGACAACACAGAACCACTGAACACGGCTTAGACGTTCTGTGTTGATACAGAATAAGAATTAATATTGTGATTTCTGAGATAATTATATGTAGCGATTTAAGTTTTATATAGTTAGTTAATTATCTATGGTCAATTATTTACAAGTTGTTTTATATTATTTAGATTGGTCCAAATCATACACAACACAATAATCATTGTGCCATATTGTGATTTCTGTGATAATTATATGTAGCGATTTATGTTTTATTTAGTTACTTATTTATCTATGGTCAATTATTAAATAAAATTAATAATAATTATTTGGGGATCCGTTTTGGGGATCAGACCGGAATAACTCGGAAAGCGAGTCATGCCAACGTGACTGATATGTTCTATTTTATAAGCTTTTTTAACTGTGTATGGATATTATTTACGGCTAAGCCATAAGCTCAATGATTAATATGTTAGGTCCCATGTAATAGGTGGCAAGCCTATTGCCATTTATCGGGCTCAAAAGTCGCAGAAGGTACATAGCTAGATGGTATAAGAGGGACTTTGAAAATGTTGTTCCTATCTATATAAGACTGATTCTTCATGTTCTATTTTATAAGATTAATGATTAATACAAAGATTTTGGTGGTTAGAAAAAGAATTTCGAAAAATTATGATCTTGAGGCGGGAATCGAACCCGCGTCCGCTGCTAAGCAGCTAGCAGCGGACGCGGGTTCGATTCCCACTAATTTTTCTAACATTTATATAATGTTAAAATTAAAATCAAATAGATTATTGATTAACTTAAAAGACTGACTTAATATTAGCAACAAACTACATTCAGGGTATGCGTAATTTACGTTATATGTTGTTACATATTTTAACAGTTTTAAAGCATGCTAAATAAAAAATAATACCAAACTCAATGTCACTAATTTTTGGTATACCTAAATAAAAATTATATTTGTTATATGTTATTATTTTATTTCTTTTAAACATCCTACTAACTAGACAATTGAGCATAGCTCTGCCTCTGATTAAATCATTTTGATTATCATTGGAGGTGCAATGCTGTAAGAGAATATCTTCACTACCATCTTGATTTTCGGCTAGCGTATGATTAGGAGGTGGTATCCCAGCATGTAATGCTATGTTGTGCAGCACACAACATGCATTAGTGATTTTGCTAGCCATGTAAGGATGGTAGTGAAGTACTCTATCACGAAGCAGACACCTCCAACGAGCCTTAAGTAATCCGAAGCAACGTTCTGTTCGAGATCTGGCTTGTACATGACGACTCGTATATATTTCTTCTTGAGACCCTGGTGCGGCGTTTAAGATTGGGGTCATCAGCCAGGGCCGCTGGGGATAGCCAGAATCTCCTGAGAAGAAAATTTTTATTTAAAGAAAAGCTTCGTTAAATATTGGAAACTGTTTTCCTTTTCGTTTCCAGTGTTTAACGTTATTTCTTTGACGATTTATGAGTGTATGTAATCATACCTTATATGAATAAACCATATTTTCATTTTCATTTTCATAAAAAAATAAAATATTCAATAGCATTGTTGTTACATTGTATGGGTGATCAGTGTTTCGACATCTACAATACGTTTTATTTAGAGGAGAAAGAAAAGACATATAATGGTATTATGAATGTCTAAATTCACAGAGTATTTTATACCATTGAAAAATGAAGGTGTTAATTCTCATAGTATATAATTTATGTAGTAATAATTAAGTATCAGTGTATATCTTTTTTAATTCATTGTTGAGCAAAGAAACTTAATATTCAGCTATCAAATATCACATCGTAATCGATACAATGTCTATACATTGCTGGGGCAATCGCCCATACTTCAATTTAGCCATGTCCTTTGATTGACAATAAAAATATGTGATTTATTTCTAAATATATATTATGTTCAGGGAAAGGGGGACGCAAGTGAAACTCAAGACGGCCATTTGCACACTGACTGTATTCATTCGTTCGCGATAGGGATGCGACACAATTTAGTGATGCGACCTACATACGATACATTCCTTCCCCAATAGTAAGGACATAAGAATATAATTACAAGTTTGAACTTAATTAAAACCAGGTTCCCCAAAACTCCCAAATAACCCTGGAACATCTACAACACCCGCGCGCTGCTTTTCGGAAGTTTCGCTTTGATCTGGTCCCGAATCAGATAGATCGCAGTCGTGTGACGATCGCGGACGACGCCCCCCGCGCCTGACCGTAATATGACTCGGCGATGGAGGCGACCGAGCCGCTGGCGCCGGCGACCGCGGCCGCTGCGCCCCGCGCCTCATGTCACCCAGCTCGGTGATGGAGACCGCCGACTGTCCGACGATTGGCTCGCTATAGGCAAGTTCGTCGTCTCTGCGTTCTCCAGTTCCTGACCTCCATCCCCCTCTTCTCTATCGCCATCACGACTGGCTACCCGCTGCTCCAAATTAACCGTTGGTGTTGGCGCAGAATGGGGAGAGAGTTCGTGAATTTGTAGGTCATAGTTCCAGGGCTTAAATATCTCATTATTTTTACATAAAATTAATTGGTTGCAGTGTTTTTTGAGCTGGTTTAGCGTTAAACAGTCTTTAACTATGTATACATTCTTGCCAATTTTCTTAATAACTATACCTTTGCACCAAATAGTTTTATTGTTGCTATAGTACTTTTTAAACATAACATTTTGATTAGGTACAAAACTTCTTAATTTGCCACCTTTAGCTTTAGCCTGCATACACTGTTGGGATTCAACCCGATTAGCCAAGGAGATAGACGCCGGCGTTGACGACGGTAGCGGGTTCATTAAATCTAACCGTGATCTTAATTTGTGACCGAACACTATCTGCGCCGGCGACGTTCCAGTGGTAGCATGTAACGAGTTACGATAGTCGAACAAATATTTATACAACTTTAGTTTACTATCCTTAGCATTTGAACTACCCATTAGACATGATTTAATACCTTTTTTAACAATTTTTACGTACGATTCTGCTTGGCCGTTACTAGCTGGGTGGTATGCTGGAGATGTCACGTTTTTTATACCGTTTAGATTACAGAACTGCAAAAATTCATGAGAACAAAAACAAGTGCCGTTATCAGTTACCAGTGACTGCGGTAATCCAAACCTCGACATAAACTCATACATTTTTTCAATGACCGCAGTGCTAGTCGCGCTATTCATGTCGTAAGCCTCCACCCATTTTGAGTACGCGTCTACAATAACTAGGTACATGCGTCCATTCATCGGACCTAAAAAATCTAGATGAACGCGTTGAAAGGGAAATAACGGATATTTCCATGGCGCTAGGGGAACGTGTGTTGGCGACGGCCGCAGTTGCAAACAAATCTCACATGTCCCTATCATGCGTTCCAAAGCATCGTCTATGCCAGGAAACCAAAAACGCGACCGAACTTCTGCTTTCGTTTTCACAATGCCTAGGTGTGATGAATGCAACTCCGACATGACCTTGGGACGTAGAACTTCAGGTATTACCACTTTATGGCCCCTCATCACACACTCGTTTTCGTAAGACAGTTGCAATCTACAAAAATGATACGGCTTAATCGTAGGGTCATTGACCTTTTTAGGCCAGCCGTTTGAAATGTAAGAAACAATTGTTTGTAATACATTATCGCTTTTCGTAGTGGCTCGCAACTCGTTAACCGTGATAGGCATCGCCCCTTGTACCACAAACGACACATAAGCTGCGGAGTCCTCGGCGTGCTCTCTGTGCCCGCTCTCGGGCTCGCCCGGCCGGCCCGCGAGGCTCGCTCGCGATAGGTAGTCTCCACTATTATTCGCACTTTTAATGTACTCTATTGAATAATTATAACCGGCTAAAAATATTGCGTACCTTTGCAGTCTATTAGCTGATACCTCTGGTATCCCACGGTGGGAACCGAATATCGACAACAGCGGCTTGTGATCGGTTCTCAAGACAAAGGGTGTTGACCTGCCAAACAAATATTGATGAAACCGCCGTACCCCGAATATAATCGCAGTTGCCTCCTTTTGAATTTGCGAGTAGGGGAGGTAGGGGAGGGATGGGCAGTTGGGAGACATGGGCACCCCCCTTTTATTCTGATTTGATCATAGTTTTTTTTTTTTTTGGTTTGGTAGTTTACTTTACCGACTGGCAACACTGTTCATCCATAGACTATCTGTCATTTCTGTAAGTTGTCAAACACAAACACGTTTGAAGGTTATGCGCTCGTAAAAGTAAATATTTTGTTGCGGTTTCGGATCGTTATAAAGAGAAAACTAATGAAAGGTATGTGTATTTTCTATTATTAATCTATTGTACATTCACTAATCTATAAATTAAACTGAAATCCAAGCCTAAATACGTAGATTCAAAAAAATACGGGTAACCTATGTCGAAAATGTATACAGAGGGAGTAATGGGCATCTTGACGTGCGGGTGGTTTGGGCATGCCCAACGCTCCCTCCTATTATGTTCAGTATAGGAGGATTTTAACTATTGGTTTATTGTTAATTACAGAAAGATGCCGTTTAAATTCAAAAAGAAAGGTTTGCGACGGGAAATTCCTAAAGATTTAATATTACGAACCATAGAAGAGGTATCAAAAGGATCAAAAATAAAAACGACAGCTGATAAATATGAAATCCCTAGATCAAGTTTGCAACGGTACCTAAAACAAGATTCTATAAAGGATTCTTCGCACAGATTTATAACCTCACAAATCTTCACTGACGAAGAAGAACAAAAATTGTCAAATTACATGATAGTTTGTTCTAAACATAATTATGGGTTGACAAAGATACAGGCACGTAAATTGGCCTATGACTATGCTGTAGCCAGAAAGATAACTAATATACCCGATAATTGGACCAAGAAAACAATCGCATCTAAGGACTGGATAAGGGGATTTCTAAACAGGCAATCTCACTTATCAATACGGACACCAGAAGCTACATCGTTGTCACGTGCAACAAGTTTTAACAGAACAAATGTAGATAATTTTTTCGAAAATGTAAAAGCCGTCTTTGAGCGACATCATTTTGGCCCCGAAGCTATATATAATATAGATGTGTTAAACCTACATGGGTTTGCCTATAATTAGAACACCCTGGCCACTTTGCTTTGCTTAGATTTTTTGAATGTGACACCTAACAGTTAAGTCAAATGATTTTATTACTTACTTTGTTGCAAGAACTAATATGTCAATTATATCGTTGCACTCTGAATTTTAATTTATTTCTTGAAAAGGTTATGGGCCCAGAGTGCTTTAATATGGATAATTCAACCAATACCCAAAGTGTGACTGTTAGTTATAATAACACAAATAATGTGACAAAATTAAGTGGCAGAACAAACTACAACTCATGGAGCTTCGCGATGCAGATGATCCTCACAGATGCAGACCTATGGGATTACATTACAAATCCGTCGGTGATTGTTGAAAAATTACCTCAAGATGAGTTCCACCGACGAGATCAAAAGGCAAGGTCAAAGATTTGTCTAAACGTCTCGGAAAGTATTTATCCCATCGTAGTAAATTGCAGTACCGCCGAAGAAACGTGGCTAGCTCTTAAAAGGGAGTACGCTGACAGTAGCCTTAGCAGACGATTGTCATTACTGAAGAGAATGTTTAATTCCAAGCTCGACTCCTACCCAAATATGGAATCCTACATTAATGACATACGGAACACACAGCAAAAACTCGCCGGCATTGGAAAAGCCGTTGAAGATGAGTTCGTCGGTGTAGTTATGCTTGCTGGTTTGCCTGAAAAATATTTACTTATGGTGATGGCTATTGAACACTCGGGAGCTGCTATAACAACGGATTATATTGCGACCACACTGCTGAAAGAAGACTATCGTTACGAAAATTCTACGGTTGACAGCAACGCTCTTGCGACTTCTTCCAATACTTCTATTGTGTGTGCCTATTGTAAAAAGCCTGGTCACCATATTTCTAAGTGCAGGAACCGTAATTTTAATAAATATAAAAATACTAATAAGGGTATCGGTGATTCTAAAGCTAATTATACATCAGACTTAACACTTTTATCTTCCTTTCATTCATTTACAGACTCTCATTCCTTTTCTTTATCCCAGGACTGGTTCATTGACTCAGGAGCCACGAGCCATATGAGTTGTTTTAAGGATTGGTTTACCGAATTTACGCCTCTTCGTAAACCAGTTACTGTTGCCAATAAAGAAGTCATGTATAGTGAAGGTAAAGGTTGTGTTCATGTAAATATATCTGATAGCTTAGTTAAAATTTCTGATGTTTTATATATTCCTAATCTCTCTACAAATTTATTATCTGTTATGGAATTAGTAAATAAGGGTTTTGTAGTTATTTTTTCGCCTAAAGGCGCGTCAATTCTTCAAAAAGATGGATGCAAAGTATCTGGCGTAGTTGTGGCCACTGCATCTAACTGCAGAGGTATGTATAAGCTAGATTCCTCCATCCCTTGTCAAGCATACACATCACAAAACAAGGAATCGATGCTGTTATGGCATAGACGCTTAGGTCATTTAAATACAAAAAGTATGCATGTTCTTAAAAATAAATTTATCGGCATAGATTATAATGATTACTCCATTGACAACTGTATACCATGTATACAAGGGAAACTAGCCAAACAGCCATTCCCTTCATCCAAAAGCAAGTCAAGCGCTGTTCTCCAATTAATCCATTCGGACTTATGTGGACCAATGAGTACACAATCTTGGGGTGGAGCTTTATATTTATTGACTTTTACAGATGACTTTAGTCGCAAAACTTTTGGATATCTTTTAAAATCGAAAGCCGAGGTATTGAGTAAATTTTTGGAATTCAAACATTTAGTTGAAAACCAAACGGGAAATAAAATAAAAGTTCTGCGTTCTGATAACGGTCGTGAATACGTAAATAACAAAATGTCTGAATTTTTAAAAGATAATGGTATTATTCATCAGACTACGATCCCATACACTCCACAACAGAATGGGGTATCAGAACGCGCAAACAGAACTATCATTGAAAAAGCTCGATCAATGCTGCAAGACTCTAACCTTCCAAAAGCGTATTGGGGAGAAGCAGTAAACACTGCTATCTATCTGAAAAATCGATCGCCTACGCAAGCGCTGAACAACCAAATTCCAGAGGAAGCGTGGACAGGTAAAAAAGTTAATCTTTCGCATTTAAAAGTGTTTGGTTGCGAAGCGCATGTCCTTAATCCAAAAGAAAAAAGGAATAAGCTGGAATCTAAAACCCAGTCATGCATTTTTGTAGGATATTCCACAGAAAGTAAAGGCTATCGACTTATAGATCCCCATAATCCTCGCGCAATTATTATTGCAAGAGACGTTGTGTTCATAGAAGATAATTCTCCAAAGGAGTTAGTATCATCCAATAGCCAAGTCTCTCAAAAACCCTCATCTTGCCCTTCAGATAATAATGTACCTATTTCGTTAGTGCATATTGATGTACACCAACCAATAATGCAACAACAGGAACAAATCTCACAACCTGATTTAGAACCTGAATCGCCATCATCATCAGAACCTCCTCCTTGTGATACGGAAGTGGCTCATGAACTTCCGCAGGTTCCCGAAACAATCATAGAGGCACCGGAGGCCTCTGAAACGATCATAGAGGCACCACAGGTTCGT
Source organism: Cataclysta lemnata (assembly GCA_963931975.1). Classification (NCBI taxonomy): domain Eukaryota; kingdom Metazoa; phylum Arthropoda; class Insecta; order Lepidoptera; family Crambidae; genus Cataclysta; species Cataclysta lemnata. The sequence continues at coordinate 3,785,986 of OZ008360.1, forward strand.
CGAAATCCTCCTAGGAACAGACGTCCTCCAGAAAGATATCAAGAAAACCTCTATATTATGTTGGATCTGGAACCGGAAACTTACAAAGAAGTTATCAGTCACCCACAGCGAGACAAATGGCTGGATGCGATGAAGGCTGAATATAATTCCTTGTTGCAACACGGTACATGGGTACTAGTCGACAGACCGTCTGATAGGAAGACCACGAAGTGCAAATGGGTGTTCAAAATTAAAAAGGATACGAGTGGACATATCGTCAAATACAAAGCTAGACTCGTAGCCAAAGGGTTCACACAAGTCGCAGGAGTGGACTATGGAGAAACCTTTTCACCGGTTGCGAGACTGTCCTCTATAAGGCTAATAATGGCATTTGCTGTACAACAGAAATTGCAGATAGATCATCTGGATGTGGAAACTGCATTTCTGAATGGAGATCTCGAAGAAGCCATCTACATGGAACAGCCGGAAGGATTTACAAATAACTCAAATAAAGTTTGCCTACTTAAAAAGTCTTTGTATGGCTTAAAGCAATCACCACGACAGTGGAATAAAAAGGTGTGTGAAGCAATGGCTTCATTTGCTTTGACTCAAGCCACAATGGAGCACTGCCTCTATTATAAAAGGGATGGCAAGAATTCCCTTGTCGTTGCAGTCTTCGTTGATGACTTCTTTATTATGAGTAACAGCAATTCTATGAAGGAAGAGTTCAAGAATGAATTAAAAAGGACCTTCACGGTCAAAGACCTTGGTCCCCTCAAAGACTGTCTCGGAATGAGAGTAACACAAACCGAAGACAGCATCACTCTCGATCAGTCACAATACATCGAGAAGCTTGTCAATAAATTTGGTATGAGCGATGCAATTTCTGTGACAACTCCTTTGGAACCTGGCCTAAAACTCACCCTACCTGCTAAGGATGATGAGAAGATTGAAGTACCTTACCAGGAGCTTATCGGCTCACTAATGTACCTTGCCATATGTACAAGACCCGACATTTCCCATGCGGTCTCGTACCTGTCGCAGTTCAATGCACATTACGGGGGGGTGCACTGGAAAGCCGCTAAGAGAGTCCTTCGATATTTAAAAGGGACGAAGGACTTGAAACTTATTTACAGTCACAAAGGCCAGGCATACCCAATCGGTTATGCAGACGCCGACTACGGCAATAACCTGGTCGATCGTCGATCCTTCACAGGGTTCATCTTCTTGATGAGTGGAGCGCCCTTATCATGGGAAGCACGCAAGCAACGCACTGTGGCCCTATCCACGACTGAAGCTGAGTACATGGCTTTATCAGAAGCATGTAAAGAGGCCATATATTTAAAATCGCTCATCACAGAAGTTTTCGCCATCACTCGTCCTATACATTTGTTCACAGATAATCAAAGCTCCATCAAACTTACGCATAACGACACATATCACGCACGTACTAAACATATAGACATAAGACACCATTTCATTCGAGACGCATTGACACAAAACGACATTCACGTCAAATATACATCGACAAAAGACATGGTTGCCGATATCCTTACCAAACCTTTACCCAAATTAAAACATTGTAAATGTTCTTGTTCTTTAGGCTTAGGTTAGGTTTTATTTTCCTTTTTGCCTGTCTTATTGTAGTTTATTTATCGTGTGTTAAGTTATTCATAAGTGTGTATTATTTTGATTTTTTTTTGTTGTAGTTAGTGTTTTGTTTGATGTCTCTTTTTGTTACAAGTGTGTAAAGAATACTTACAGGATGTTCTCATTACGGGGGGATGTTAAACCTACATGGGTTTGCCTATAATTAGAACACCCTGGCCACTTTGCTTTGTTTAGATTTTTTGAATGTGACACCTAACAGTTAAGTCAAATGATTTTATTACTTACTTTGTTGCAAGAACTAATATGTCAATTATATCGTTGCACTCTGAATTTTAATTTATTTCTTGAAAAAGATGAAACAAGGTTGACGACTGTTCAGCGTACAAAAAGAGTGATTGCTTCAAAAGGCTCGAAACAAGTTGGACAAGCAACATCTGCAGAGAGAGGCTCACTTGTCACAATATGCTGTGGAATCAATGGTATTGGAAATTCAATACCTCCATACTTTATATTCCCGAGAGTAAATTTCAAACCCTACATGCTTCATGATGTCCCCGTTGGGTCAGATGGCTCAGCACATCCATCTGGATGGATGACATCTTCAAATTTTGTTAAATATATGCATCATTTTGCGAAACATGCCAAACCCGACGCCTGAAAATCCAGTGTTGTTGCTCCTTGATAATCATGAGAGCCATATTTCTGTGGACGTCTTAGACTTTTGTAAAGAAGTTGGCATTGTTTTGCTGACCTTTCCACCACACTGTAGCCACAAGCTACAGCCACTTGACTTAACAGTGTATGGACCACTAAAAAATTACTACAATAAAGCTTTAACAGACTGGATGGTCAGCAATCCAGGAAAAACCGTAACAATCTACGATATCCCCAAACTAGCAGCCATTGCTATACCTCTAGCGTTCAAACCACAAAACATACAAAAAGGATTTGAAAAACCTGGGATATGGCCTTTTAATTCAAATATATTCACAGATGAAGATTTTCTTTGCGCTGCTGTCACTGATCGCGATGCACCTGTAACTGATGAAGCGTTACCGTCCAGAAATGATCCAATAATCCAGCCAACTTCAACTCAAGTCCTTCCAGAACAGTCTGAAAGAGAAAATCAAATTGAAGTAGATCCAGTTGACAAAAACATTGATGTTGCTGATGCTTCCACGTCATTTGCTATAGATCAAATTACAATTCAAGTCGCTGAAGTTGTAACTCCTGAAATAGTGAGACCATATCCAAAGGCTAGTCCTAGAAAACTGATTAGAAATGTAAGGAAGAAAGGAAAGACAAGGATATTGACTGACACACCTGAAAAGAGACTCATAGAATTAGCAGAACAAGAAAGACAAACCAAGAACAGAGCTAAAAGAGAGAGACAGGAAAAAAAGGTTCTTAAAAATACAGAGAAGAAACAGATTCCTAAACTTCCACCAGAACTAACATCGAATAGAGCAAAGAAAAAGCAAATGAGCAGCAGTGATAGTGATGTAGAAAATGTTGTACTCGATGAAAGTTCCGGAGAATCTTTTATTAATGAAACGGCAGAAGAAGAGTTTGATGAAGATGATGTGATAATCGTTGACAGAAAATTTAAAATAAATGATTTCGTTCTTGTTAAATTTAATACAAAAAAGACTGTTGTGCACTATGTCGGTCAAATCGAAGACATTAGTCCTACCATGGCTACTATAAAATTTATGAGGCTGAGTAAGATAAAAAGCACCTTTTTTTTTCCTGAAGTAGATGACATAGCTAGTGTCCTTTTAGACGACATCAAAACTAAATTGCCAGTACCAAAGACATGCAATAAAACCAAACGTGGTAGCTCTAAGTACACATTCGATAGTCCTTTATGGGTTATACCCAATCTCAGATAAGTTAAGATACTGTTTAAGATGTTTTTTATTTGTTAACTTTTATATCTGGTTTCTATTATTGATATAGTTTAATAATAGTATATTTGTTAACTAATTATTGAATTCTATTATGGATATAAAGTAATTTATAGGCCGTGCCAAGCCTCCCACAGGGTATGTCCAAGCCTCCCTACCATAGGGAGCATTGGGCACTTTTGACTTAGTTTATAAAATATCTCGTAATGTTGAAACTGATTGTAATTTTTAAGAAAGCTCTTTAATTATATCTAGCCAAATGTGTGGTGCAATAAGAATTGGCAATAAAAGTTGATTATCTATAAAATCTGATTTTTTTTGCAATAAATAGTGAAAAAGTGCCCATCCCTCCCCTACCTCCCCTAATTCTTCTCGGCAGCGTTCAAGGTGCGAGACGCGAATGAAATAGGTCTTTCGCAACCGTCCAATCCTATTTGCGATAAAATAGCACCTAACCCGTTCGGGGACGCATCTACCGTTAAAACTATTTTGGCATAAGGATTAAAATGTGCGAGGGTTTGATCCGATACTAAAATAGGCATAATGTGCCGTCTAAGCCTGCGAGGATCGTTTCCATGGCGCGCTGGAAGATGGCTGGCGCGCTGGACAACCCAAACACGAGTCGCGTATACACAAAAAGCCCGCGGTGCGTATTTATGCATGTTAGCCTTTGCGATTCCTCGTCTAGACAAAATTGTCCGTAAGCCATAGACAAATCTAATTTCGTAAATTTCTGACCACCATGCAGTTTAGAAAATAATTCAGTAATAGTTGGTAAGGGATATTGTTCGACAACTAATTGTTTGTTAATAGTCACCGAAAAATCCGCACAGATTCGAACTGAGCCGTCGCGCTTCAAAACGGGTACTATAGGCGACGCGTACTCCGAGTGGTCCACCGGTCGAAGTACCCCTAGCTTCATCAAACGATTAATCTCGTGATCGACTTTATCTCTCAGCGCGAATGCAATGGGACGTGGTCTAAAAAATTTTGGCTGGGCGTTATCTTTTAAAATCAACTTAACTTTATACTTTGTAAAACATCCTAAATCGTCAGAAAATACTGTCGGGTAACGTAAATGTAATGACATCAATTGATCGTGTGGAAATTTGCATATATAAACGGGTGCTAGTTCTAATTCAAATTTTGAAATAAAATCTCGCCCTAATAACGGCGGCCCCCCGTCGCGGACTACATATACGTCGAGCATGCAGCCCCGCCCCCGCCACCGCACCGACATGGACGCGCGCCCGGCACAGCTCAACTCCACTCCATTATAACCTACAAGTTTCCTTGATGCACTCGACAAATTAACATTTTTAAAATGCTTATCGAACAATTTTTTACACATAACCGTTACTGCCGATCCACTGTCAATTTCGAATTGTAAATTCGTCCCGTTTAAATTCACAGTTTCAATTAATGGTTCACCCCTAAACGAACGTATATTACAAATCTTACCGTCGTCGTCATCGCCCTCGTCTACCTCCCTGGTTGCAACATAATTAACTTTATTACACATCCTTCGTAAATGCCCCTTCTTATTGCACTTCCTACAGGTGTAATTAGAAAAACGGCACTCCGCGGCTTTATGATTCGAATAACCACACACGGAACACTTTTCTTTTGCACTTTGAACACTGTATGATCGCTTCTCGATTTTAAACAGCTGTTGCTCTCCGACGCCTGCGCTGTCGGCCCCCGCGCTGCCCGTGGCCGCAGCGGCGGCGGCGCGAGCGCTCCGCAGATTTTCCACCAATTCGACGCTTTTGGTGAGCGTCAGTCCGTCAAGTCTTGGGTGTATAGCTTTTCCTTCTCTGATCCGGGTAGCATCCCCATTATAAATCTGTCCCGTAACGCCTCCTCGACGTTGCTAAATTGGCAAAAAGATGTGAGCCCGCGTAGCTTTGCCGCCCATTGTGACGCCGACTCACCCGGGTGTTGCGTAGCGGCGTAAAACTTATGGCGCTCACTGAAGCCTATCGTTTTTTGCGTGAAATGGTTATCTAAAACCGTAATGATATCCTCGTACGGAACAGCTTGGATCTCTTTAGGAAACACCAGATCTGATGCGAGTTTATATGTTGCCTCGCTGAGTGCACTTAGCAAAATCGCCCGCCTTTTTTCGCCTTTCGCGTCCTTCACCCCGTCGAAATCGTTCGCGATCAGCCACTGACAAAATCTGCACTTCCAGGTCTTCCACGTTTTAAGACTATGGTCGAAATTGTTTAAAATACCGAAACTGATACACGACATTTTGTTTTTTAAATTTGAGGTTAACTCGTCGCCAATATTATGTTCAGGGAAAGGGGGACGCAAGTGAAACACAAGACGGCCATTTGCACACTGACTGTATTCATTCGTTCGCGATAGGGATGCGACACAATTTAGTGATGCGACCTACATACGATACAACATACAATTGAGTGTTAGTTTTCCTACCACTGGCAACATCTGATTGGTAATGGAGGTGATTTTGGACGGCAGACACCGCGCAGTGAAACTCTTGGTTTGGCATTACCCGGCCCATGGTCTCAACAAGTTGGTGATAAATGAACTACGTCAGTAATTTTAATAAATAACCGAGATAATAACTAGATATAGATGATAACTGGATAAAGATAATAATAACCGAGAAAAATGGTACATTGCTCTCTTCACATGTTTGACATCACGCGCCGTACACCTTGAAATCGATCACAGCCTTTCTACTGATGCCCTATAATGTGTCTGCGTCGTTTTGTGGCTCGCCGGAGGACTCAATGCAGAATCCTGTCAGACATGGCATTTGTTGGGACCAATAACCAGTTGCTCAGGAGTTACCAAGAGTGTTTTGGGAACGAATGCGCAGGACTTCACATATCGTGGAAATTTATCCCCCCTGGAGCCTAATATTGGAGGATATGTCAAGGTGAGGCGTTTACTTTTTAGTGGGGAAACCTATGCCTGAATTTTACCAATAGAAGCGATAGGATCAGCGACCAAACTAACTTGTTCTCGTGGGCTATCGAAGGTGTTCTCACGAACACCGAATATAATTCTAATTTTATTCTATTGATATCAGAAGTATACAAATAAATGACGTAAAAATTAATTAATCTAGCTAGCCAATTCACGTTGGCATAACTATACTAAGTATTGCAATGTTAAATGAAAATGTGGCTCCTCCAGTGCAAGTTTTTTATATTCCTGGTCAGGCTTTACAATGAGTTAATTAGAGATTTATTTACATGTGGCATAAAAGATCTGAAGTTGAGAAAACAATTATTATTATGCAGGTTTAATTACTACAAAGGCTCTTGATATATCTAGAACACATGCTGTGATTCATGCACAAGTATTAAATATGGGAAAGTACAGTGATCGACTTTAAATAAAAGAAGAAGCTTCAGAAATAGACCAACTTACAAAACAAAAATCATGTCTATGGTCGTTGTCCTGCACTTGGTAAAGTATCTGTAAGAAGACAAATCACTTCGCTAAACAGTGTAAAACCAAAAGTATATGAATGAGTTGAATAATGATCAGATTATGAACAGTGATGAGGAATTGCAGGTAAAAACCTAAATGTTCAGTCATTAGCTAAAACAATGTCTAATACCATTGACTGTAAACGATACGGACGGGCCTGGTGGCAAAGGCTACAGAGAAACACCCTTTTTGTAGACCAGGGGACTGTATTCATTAATAGGTGTAACAAATACCACTGACAAGTATCAAAAACAAAACAAGTATCAAAAAATATTAAAAAGTTTACAGAAATGATATCAAAAAGGATTGATATAAAAATATCAGTCGGCAACATCCTCCACCACCCTGACGGAGCCGCCTGGTACAGGGAAGTGGTTGATGTCAACCGGCAACTTAATGACCTTGGTCACCGGTCTAAGAAGGCGACCGCCACGTGTGGTTACCTCTTCCACGCGAATAATTCCGTCTGTTCCGGGATGAACGGCCGTGATACGACCCCGAGGCCAAGTTCCTCTCGGAAGAGTACTGTCCGCTTTCACTACTAAATCGCCTATGCTTAAATCTGTAACGTTCTCATTTTGTCACTTGTCAAAGGTCAAAATTGACAAACTGACTGACAGTGACAATGACATTAGTTGTCATAATAATTTTGGGTTTGCAAAGAGAAATCGGCATAATTTGGGACTTATATATAAGAAAAAGGAAAAAGTTCAGACAAGAGTTGCTTGGTTTGGGTGGTTGTATAACCCCCAGGTGTTATAAAAAATTTTACTTTACTTTTTCCTTGGTTTCCAGACAATAATTTTGTATTTTGGCAGGTTAGGATTTACATACATACATAAATCACGCCTATATCCCCGAAGGGGTAGGCAGAGGTGAACAAGCACCCGCGTTTCGCCAATTATGTTAGGTCCCATGTAATAGGTGGCGAGCCTATTGCCATTTATCGGGCACAAAAGTCGCAGTACTTTGCTAGGTGGTAGGTATAAGAGGAACGCTGCTGCCCATTCCTCATCACTGATTTATCCTTAGTCGCCTTGTACGACACCCACGGGAGAGATTTGGGGTGGTGACAATTGTATTCTACTCTGCCGTCACCACACGGCCCGGTTAGGATTTTATTTAGTATTTATTCGGCATTTAGGTTCCGTTGGGTCTTCAGTGGTCGCATTTGTTGTCTAAAATTCCCTTAGAATCGGAGATCGAAGAAGTTGTCAATTTGTCAATGTTACCTTGGCTGTATGATACAGAATCGTTGCCCTAGTCCGGCCTTAAAAAATGTCAGGATTCGATTGTCAAAACTTAATATTCAAAAGTATGTTATTATATCAACCTTGTAAAGCCTAAGAATGCGGGCTCTTATATTTGGAATAATTTTCATTTTTTGTGAGGCCGCAGCATGTTGGCAACCCAACAAATATTTTTATGTACTGGCAACACGGTGGTGTTGTCATTCATTCGTCTTTTTTTGCTCCTACGTGTGTTATGTGCGATATAAATTAAAGTCAGAAAAGAACAACAATCTTTCATTGAGCCGCCTACAGGTCCACAGGATTTTCTTTAGATAATCTGGATCTTCAATCTCAGCATTGATTAAAAATCTGCAAAAATCAATTCTTTTCACCGGATCACCTTCTTTATTTCACTATGGCATTATTTAATTTTTGTTCAACTTGAACCTTATTTTTACCTGAACAATAAACTGTAAGATCGTCTGCATATCGTAAATTTTTAACTTCATTTCCTATTATACTATTTATTTTATGTATATGTATACACCTCATTACGACCTAGAATAAAAAATAATTTTAGAGGTACACACGTGAGTGAAATGAGTATAAAAGAAATTACAAGAAATTTACAACTTATTTTCAAAAAGCAATGAATTTTTACCTGATCCCGTGACGAGACTTTTTTTATGCCGAGATTTTTCCCTCCGAAAGGATCTACAAAGCGAAGAAATTTTTTTTTACTTCGGAAACGGGTAGTTTCATTTCGTTGCTTATTATTTTCCAAGAATCTTTTTTCAATTGTTTATTATAATGATGCGGTGAAGTTGGATCCCATAAAGGTTTTCATATAACTTAATCAATTAGATACATTTCTCGTTGTCCATTTTGCCGCGTACCGAGCACACATACGTCCGTCTCCCTCCACTGAACGCACGCCTCACACTGAGGCGTCTTTGAGCATGGCCATTTACCGACACGATTTGACTGGCTGCGCGGCCGCCTCGTTTGGTTCAAGTCGCAGCAAGCCTCGATTCGCGGCACGGTCTCCACTAGATCTGCCTCGGGTCGAGACAGCCGCTCGGCCTGAGGCTGCCTCAAATGGATACCCAGCTTTAGAGGATAATTTTAGCTACCTTCAACTACTGTTGCGTTATACAAATACAACTGTCGGCTGTAATAGCGGCTTTTGGTCTGGAACCTATGGGAGCGATAGTTTTTCTCTGACAGTCAAATGATAATGTCTTCAAGCCTTCTTTTTTTTTCTTTGAGCAGCGAATAAAAAGCATTAACCCTGAGACGTTAAACCCTCTGTTGTATTCTTAAATAATTTTTGTCGATTCATTGTTTTCGATTTGAAGTGTCTTAGCAATCTGCATCCGTTCGTGGTCACAAATATTTCTTCCTTCAAAATCACAAACACTAGCTAGAGTAAGGCTGCCTGTCCATAGCCGCGGAGCTAGGCTGCGGCGCGGAAAAACGAGGTTAACCAAATAGGATTGCATAAAACATGAGGGCGAAATTATTGTTTAATAATAGGTTGGGGAAAAAGTTTCTTCGCATTTTTTTAAGAAAATTCAAAACATTTTTATTATAGTTTATTTACATTTAACTAAAGTATGTAGGTACCATTTTGTTCGATAACTTTTTGCCATCTTGTAGGTAGGGACATGATCCCATTGCTATAGAAATTTTGGGACTTCTGGTCAAAATACCGCGACAAGTGGTTTTGGCAGTCCTCTCGTGATGTTAACATGACACTGCCTAAAGAATTCTGAAGAGACTGAAACAGGTGGAAATCTGAAGGTGCAAGGTCAGGACTATACGGCGGATGCATTAACACCTCCCAGCCAAACTCTCTTAATTTTTGCTGAGTGGCTAAAGATGTGTGAGGTCTAGCGTTATCATAATGAAAAACCACACCCCTTCTGTTGATTAATTCCGGCCGCTTTCTCTCAACTTCTTGCTTTTATCTCATTAGTTGTTCGCAGTAGAGTTCAGAATCGATGGTCCTGCCTGGTGGTAACAGCTCATAATGAATAATGCCCTTCCAATCCCACCCACACAGCATCACCTTGTTGCGAGTTAACCCGGATTTCGCCACAGTCTGTGAAGCCTGACCGGCCTTTGACCACGACCTTTTTCGCACGTTCTTGTCGTACGTGATCCACTTTTCATCACCAGTTATCAGCTTCTTCAAAAATGGTTCGGTTTCATTACGTCGTAATAAAGAATCACAAATGAGTACACGGTTCATTAGGTTTCTTTCAGTGAGCTCGTGAGGTACCCAAATGTCGAGCTTTTACGTATACCCAGTTTTTTTCAAATGCGCCAAACTGTTTTGTGGTCAATTCCCAGTTCTTCAGCTACGTCGTAACTACTGACATGCCGATCTTGCTCCACTTTTTCAAAAATGGCATCAATTTTATCTTTAATGGGGCGACCAGAGCGACGTGCATCTTTGACATCAAAATTTCCGGATTGAAAACGCTTAAACCAAATTTGTGCTACTCTCACAGACACTGCAATAGGTCCATAAACATCGCAAATTTTTTTCGCGGCTTGCGTTGCATTTTTACCTTTTTTGTAGTAAAATTTTAAAATGTATCGAATTTCTTCATTAGATTCACTCATCTTGGCGGTACGAAAAACAAATGAAAATCACACATTTTCCTAATTTGAATTTGGAATTATGTTCTTTAAAATTTAAACTTTCAATGATACCAAAACCAGCCAGATACAAATAGTATAGCCAAAGAGATTTTATTATAAGTTTATACATACTATAATGCGAAAAGACTTTTTCCCCAACCTAATATAAATGTTGAAAATATACTACTAACTAAACATAACTATGAAAATTAAGTCATTTATTTTACTATTTGGCTTAGGCTATCGTAATACTAAAACATTATTGGATTTATTATTTATTTTAATTTACAGAATGAAGAATTATTCGAAGAAAATTAATCGATGCGTGAAACTTCTTCTTCCGAGCGAAACTTCGAGATCAAATAAAAGAAAAGTTACTGATGCTTGTGAAGATATAGATCTAGGTAAAGCTATGGAAGTACGAGGGCAGGTCAATAAGACCTATATATTTATTATTTATATTTATTTATACTAGACAAATTATTTACGAAGCCTAAGAATATTATATACGCCAGACATGCACTCACTACCAGGAGACAGCAAGGCGACGAAAACGTTGACAATTATTTGCAAGCTTTAAATCAACTGTCCGAAGATTGCGATTTTAAAAATGTCGATGCTGAAACAAATCCTAATGACAGTATTAGAGACGCTTTTATATCAGGCATCAGATCTAAAAAAATAAGAGAACGCCTTCTTGAAAATCTAAGTCTTACACTAGATGAAGCATATAACCAAGCACTAGCATTAGAAGTGGCTGAAATCAACTGTCACACCTACGAAACGGGACACGCGAATGCCATGCAGGACACTACAACCGAGAAAATTTATACAACTGCTGTTGTTAACCAAAATCCGAAGCGAAAATGTTTCTACTGTGGTAACTCTATACACAGTCGTAGGAACTGCCCGGCTCTTCATATCACTTGTCAAAAATGTCAGAAGACAGGTCATTTCGCCAAAGTTTGCCGTAGTAAAACTCTTCAAGCAAGTAATGCTGCATCCGCAACGGAAGATGACATGTTTAGCTCCTGTATAGTTGCAGCGTCCCCGGCTTCACTTAGAAACGCTTGTGACGGGAAATCCCAATGGTCCGTGGGAGACCACTGCGACTTCACACCACCAAGAGGGTTGTGGTGATGATGTTGGTACACGACCCCTCAGCCGGCAATATGAGACATAAAGTAGGGTGTGTTGGTGAGTGTCGGGGGCCCAGAGGATGGATATATCGAGTAAGGGAGGCAGAAACTGAATAAATTTATTTAGTAAGGGCGCCTTTTCAGTTTCCCCACTGCGATGTACCCACCTCAAAACAAGCAAATACAAAAACATATGAATAGTTAATATTTTTTTATTTTATAGTTGTCTTGTCGGAGAATACAGGCTAAGTATATTACTATAAGTTAAAATTAGGCATATAACACAGATAGACAGGCTATGACTATGCTACATTTAAATTTGTAGACCTAACAATTGGCAATTGGCATGACGTTGGTTGGTTATTTATTAGAAAAAAAAATAAAATTAACTATACCTTCATTTTGGTAAGTATTTATTAGAGAGATCTGGAGACTAGCATACGTTTATCACCAGCTGTACGATGGCCTCACAGATCCCAGTGGAAAGTAGGTCTAACGCCGAGTAGCAGATTCCATTCGGCTACGCAACGTCAGGAATTGTAGTTCACTAGGCTAGGTCATGAGTGCATGCCTAGTGAAGAGTAGAAGAAGAAGAAGACATTTATAAGACTAAAAACTGAAAGAGTAAAATAAAAATAAAAAAAACCCTGGAACAAGAATGTTACAGTAAGTGACACGGACAAATGAAATACCACATGTCATTAATTAAGAAACGTGAGAACTATTATCAAATACATACCACTAGGTCATAGTGGGTTTTCCATAAAAGATCCCTCGCATGAGGTAGGGTGATTGAGCCACGTCATCCTCATCTGATTAACATTTGACATGATATGCTGAAATATATCAATGAATAAATTAATATCGCTGCTAACATACGACATACGAACAGGTTGGGTTGTTGGAAACACTTTTACTTACGATCTCGTGTGATAAAGCCTACGTGTAACACGAGTTAGGCCATCTGAAAGTGGGGTTATGTAAATTTTATTCCCCTGTCATCATGCTGAAACACAATAAAAACGTTCACTGGATGTTCGATGTAATAAACAAAGGAAATATTATTACCAGACAGCGACGTGGAACCAACTTACAAATGAAATTCCTCGCACAACACTTAAGATGTGCACTCTCCGATTTGGAAAAAGAAATGGCGGCGCCTACGCCGAAAGACACGAATTACGCAGCAAAAATCTAGCGATGACATTGACGACAGAAGATTCCGCTCGGGAATGGGGTACCTACAATATTGCAAGATTGAAAGTAGAATTATTAAGTTCGAAATTTATTTTATATAAGTTATATCGTTTAATTACGATTTAATTTTGTGTAACCCTTTTATTGAGATTTATCACTTATTTGCTGAAGATTAGGAATTTAAAATTGAAATATTAAGTTTGGATTAGAGCTAAACCAGTCGGTTTCCGCTCAACACAAGTTTTGAACGCAACTTTTAATAATTGCCAGAAGAAATATTCCCACTTATTAAGTAGATTTATTGATGGTTAAGAGTACAAAAAAAACGGTGTTACACGCTATTATGCCAGCAATCATCAAAGGCGTCCAGGCTGAAACTTTGATAGACACTGGAAGCTCGATTAGTTTCATCAACGAAGCACTAATTAAACAATGTGGTCTAAAGAAGCACCATACATCATACCATTACTATGGCTCCGGCTAATCTTTCCTATCAGGTTCAAGGACAAACAACTGTTTCGGAAATCATGCGTACAATGATCTTGTCTTTCTCATTGTAAAGGATTGGTATGCAGATGCAGACTTTATTATTCGCCATGATATTTTACAAAAACATTCAAGCTTACAATTTCTGTTCGGTGGTCCAAAGGAACCAATGCAAATATGCAATGTCGCAGCAGCTTCAGTACCTCCCGTACCCTTATTCGCAAATATTAGCGCAGATTGTAAACCCATTGCAATCAAATCTCGCCGCCACAGTGACGAGGATAACAAATTCATTGAGAATGAAATAAGGAAACTATTATCAGAAGAAATCATAGAACCCAGCTCTTCACCATGGCGTGCGCAAGTATTAATAACGAAGAACGCTACTCACAAAAAACGGCTTGTTATTGATTACTCGCAGACAATTAATAGATACACGCTATTATGTTTCGCAGCTTCATTCTTTGCGATTTACGTTTAACATATTGTAGTAGCGCCATCTACTGTAGGCCTTGCGCGATAATTTAAAGTTATCTTTTTTTTTTTGTCTGTGGTCGCCATATACTCCCCTCTCCAACTATGACAGCGGGTCGGACTTGCTTTACTTTCGTCATTTCTGCGTTATCGCGCTGTAGCCTGCGCACGTATACTACAGCCAGCATAGATTATTTTTCTTAACTTGAAGAAATGGCCAACAAGAGAAAACTTCGAGAAAATGAGAATGAAAGGATTGCAAAGAAAATAAAAAAGTTGGAACAGAAATTAAAACAACGAAGACGTATTGTTGCATCGGATAGCGGTTAGTCCCAAAAGAATTTTATAAATCTTATCTGCCGTTGGCAGTCTTTTTTAATGTTACCTACATTAAAAATTGCCGTTGGCAAATTTAGTGTCAATTATTATTTTAAAATGAAAATACCGTCGTTGACGGATATATCTATTTTCTACACCTACTTATGTCTAGTTTAGACAGAAAAGGAAAAAATAAAATAAAAAATACCGTCGTTGGCGTATATATTTAATGTATAAGTATTAAAGTCTAGTTTAGACAAAAAGGAAAAAATTTAATAGCTATAATTTTTACAAATTCATGTTTATTACACAGAATCTGAGCTCGAATCTCAAGTGTTGTCGACGCCGTCACCGCCGAGTTCACCGAGTGCTCTACCGATTGATCAAGGGGAGGTATTCCTAGATATGCCAGGTATAATTTCTCCTATACCTGAAACGTCGCCATGTGCACATGCCAACGAGGATTCCACATATGTGGAACAGGTGAATGCGGATCTGAACAATCCAAAACCTGGAACATCGACTGCTGAAATAAGTACCAAAAATGACACCTGTAACCAGGAGCATGAAAATGAACTGGACGATTCCATACTACAGATCCTAGGCGAAGCACCACAGCCAGAAATGGCTCTAGGGCAAAATATACACAAAGATATATCTACCCGTTGGCAAGACATACTATTAAAAGGCTTATCAAAAGAGTTGAAAGATTCGATCTTGAAAAAATACTTAATACCCGCAAATTGCAATTTTCTTATAGCCCCAATACTAAACCCAGAAGCTAAGGCTGCTGTTCCAGATATTATCGCTAAGAGAGATAATACCTTATTACAAAAACGAAATCAAATTGGTTTTGCATTAGCTGCATTATCCAAACTAACGGAAATGATAATTAAAAATGAGACTTCTAAACAAATTCTTCTTCAACCGCTTAGTGATGCTTGTCGCATGCTGTGTGACAGTCATAACATGGAAACTAAAACACGACGTAGCATAATTACGAGTTCTATTAATACAAGTGTACGAGATGCCCTCACTAACACTGCTCGTGATAAATACTTATTTGGTGAGGATTTACCAGAAAAACTTAAAATCGCAAAATCTGTTCAAAAAACAGGAGAAACACTTGTAAAATCTAATCCTATGCCATCTTCTAGCAAGATTTCTAACTTTAGACAGGTGCCAAAAAACCGGAATTTAAACTTCAGAGGTACAATACACAGAAGACCACCAAACAGACCCAGCGAATCGTCGAGAGGACGAGCTCCAGTGCGTCAACCTCGCACTGCAACGTCGACATTCACGCGCCCTCCGCCGCCTCCACCCAGAGCGTCTCCGCCAACCAGGAAGACCTACCGTCGGTAGATACACAGGTACAATATGCAGGTTGTTTGCAACATTATTATTCTGCGTGGTTAGATGTCACTGACGATTCAGTAATACTATCATGGATAAAGGGTTATAGAATTCCCTTTTTATCTATACCTACTCAATCTACAAATCCTTGTACGTTTCCTAAATCAGAACAAGAGCATAGGGAATTTAAAAAGGTTATAAATAAATTAATTTTTACTAATGCCATATCAGAATGTTAATTGTGAATTGTGAATTTATTTCAAGCATATTCCTTGTGCCCAAACCAAATGGTGAAAAACGTTTTATACTTAATTTAAAATTATTAAATAAATTCATAGAAAATAATCATTTCAAAATGGAGGATTATAGAACAGCCATTAAACTAATTACTAAGGGTTGTCACATGGCTACGGTTGATCTAAAAGACGCTTACTTTTTTATTAGCGTTGCTCAATGTCATAGAAAGTATTTACGCTTCAAATACAATGATATTCTTTACGAATTCAATTGTTTGCCGTTTGGCTTGTGTACGGCACCATATGTTTTCACTAAAATACTTAAACCTGTAATGGAATACTTACGACTCAGGAATATGATTTCAGTAATTTTTCTGGACGATATATTTTGTATAGGGAAAGATTATAATGAATGTAACATAAACGTGAAGGAAACTTGCCATTTTCTACAAAATGTAGGATTTATTATAAATAATGACAAAAGTTGTTTAACGCCGACCACAAAGTGCAAATTTCTAGGTTTTATTTTCGATTCACATAATATGATTTTGGAACTACCCTTGGATAAAAAAGATAAATTAAATAGATATGTACAACATTTCTTAAATGTTCGTAAATGTAAGTTACGAGAGTTTGCAAGGTTAATTGGTCTTTTAGTATCTGCTTGTCCTGCCATACAATACTCATGGATGCGGACAAAATTATTTGAGCAATTTAAATTTAAAAGTCTTCTTAAAAATAATAGTTACAATCAGACCATTTCATTACCTGAGTTTATTAGAGGAGATCTCTATTGGTGGCTAAATAAAGTAGATTTTGGATTCTCTCAAATTAAAATAAACCAATATATTAAAGAAATTTATACAGATGCCTCATCCACAGGATGGGGCGCATATTGTGATGGTCATAATTCATTTGGTCATTGGAAAAAAGAAGAGCTTAAATTACATATTAATCAATTAGAGCTCAAGGCAGCCTTATTTGGATTAAAAGTATTTGCTAGTGCTAGTAATGTTAATAACTGTGCTTTATTATTGAGAGTTGATAACATCACGGCCATCTCGTGCATCAATAGAATGGGTAATACCCACATTTAAATAACGAAGCCCGAGAGCTTTGGAAGTGGTGTGAAGGTAGGCGTTTAATAGTTTTTGCATCATACATAAACACCAAAGATAATCGGGAGGCTGACATTTTGTCTAGAAAAAAGATTCAGGATACGGAATGGGAGTTATGTGATCAGGCATATGAAGAAATAATATACAATTTGGGTATACCAGACATTGATTTATTTGCTAGTCGTTGTAATTCTAAATGCAATAAATTTATAACCTGGAAAAGTGAACACGATGCATGGGCTATTGATGCATTCACCATATCATGGAAAGATTTAAATTTTTACGCTTTTCCACCTTTTTCAATGGTCTTGAAGGTAATTCAAAAGATAATATCGGATAAAGCAGAAGGCATAGTGGTGGTCCCATACTGGCCTACGCAAGCTTGGTTCCCATTATTTAAAAGAGTATGTCATTCAAACTGTATTTATTTCCCGCCTGACATTAATTTGCTCAAATCTTCTTCCAGGTCGGCTCACAGCCTTCACCAAACTCTTACCCTAGTTGCCGCGAGATTGTCCGGCAGTCTCTATTAAATAAATTTCTGTCACCGCGGTCTGTAGAGATAATGCTAGCATCATTGTCAAATAATACATATAAACAATATGATGGTTGCATAAAAGCCTGGCTAAGGTACTGTAAGAAACATAACTATGATTACAACTCTGCATCAATACCAATAATAATTCATTTTTTAACTGAACTATTTGACAATGGTGCAAAGTATGGGACAATAAACTCGTACAAATCCGCTTTATCCCTACTATTAGCTAATAATCTTGATGATGAAAGAATAAAACGTTTTATGAAGGGAGTCTTTAAATTAAGGCCAACCAATCCAAAATACAATGCAACATGGGACCCAGACATTGTGCTAAATCACCTTGCCCAAAAATGGCCAAATGAAAACCTTGACTTAAAGACTCTCTCTAAGAAAACTGTAACTTTACTTGCACTTGTGACTGCGCACCGTGTACAAACTCTGTCCTTGATAAAAACTGGTAACATATTTAATAATCCAAATGAAATTCTGATAAAAATCCCTGATATAATAAAAACGACAAAATTAAATTCACCGCAGCCAGTTTTAAGGTTGCCATTTTATAATACTCGCCCTGAAATCTGTCCGGCTCGATGCTTAAAAGCATATTTAAATAAAACAGAAAGGTTAAGAAACAATAATACGAGCTTATTTATTAGTGTTAAAAAACCACATTCAAGCATTAGTTCTCAATCTATCAGTAATTGGTTAAAAGAAACGTTACAAGAAAGTGGGGTATCTACCCCACTTTCTTGTTTTAGTGCACATCAATTTTTAGTGCACATAGTACACGCCATGCAAGCACGTCCAAGGCAAATAAGTTAGGTGTTAGTGTGGAAGTGATCAAAAAGACCGCTGGATGGTCTAACTCGTCATCTGCATTCGCTCGTTTCTATAATAAAGATATTAATCATAATAATGAGTTTGCAGAGTCAATACTTGACTCCTTTCAATGTAACAATGAATAAGTGATTAGATACGATACCTTATAGTGATTCTGAATGTGTCCTTACAAAGTATTGTTGTAAAAATTAAAAAGTTGATTGTTAAATTAATACCTACCTTGTTTTATTTTATGTAAAGTTAATACAGTCATTATTAAGTTTGGCAATTAAAGTTGATAAAATGGCTCAATCAACATATATTTTTGTGACATTTATGTTAAAATTGTTACTATAAACATCCTACAATATGTTAAACGTAAATCGCAAAGAATGAAGCTGCGAAACATAATTGAAGATCAAACGAACTTACCAAGTGAAGTTCGATCGTAATTATGTGAGCAGCTTCATTCGACGCGATTTACCAACTCCCACCCGTTAAATACTTCGTATTTAGGTCCCTGCCTGCAGTATACCTTTACTATTTTAAAATAAAATACCTACATAACCTACCTTTAAACAAAATGACGAAAGTAAAGCAAGTCCGACCCGCTGTCATAGTTGGAGAGGGGAGTATATGGCGACCACAGACAAAAAAAAAAATAAACTATCGCGCAAGGCCTACAGTAGATGGCGCTACTACAATATGTTAAACGTAAATCGCATCTCACATAATTACGATCGAACTTCACTTGGTAAGTTCGTTTGATCTTCAATTATATGCATACCCGCTACCGAACATAGAAGAGATAGTATCGAAGATATCAAAATTTGCAATTTTCAGCACCATAGACTTGCTAAGTGCCTACCATGAAGTACCTATTTTAGCCAAAGAAAAACAATATACAGCGTTTGAAGCAGCCGGAAACTTATACCAATTTCGGCGAATCCCGTTTGGTGTAACAAATGGTGTGTGAAAACTTAAAGGCAACGTATGCTTAACTCGATGATATTACCGTGTGTGGTAAAACAAAAGACGAACATGATGAAAATCTCCAAAAATTCTTATCCGCAGCTCGTAAATATGGCCTCTCGTTAAACAAAGAGAAGAGTAAATTTTCGTTAGATGACATTACAATGGAGTCAAGCCCCAGCATTGTGACTAATAACTATTCACGAAAACGGAAGGTACATCCTGAAAATTGGATGAGAAACCGAGCCAAAAATTTAAGGTTAGTATAGCATTAGGGTTGTCAATAACAGTTTGTTATGTTGAGTTCTAAACTTTTATTAATTTTCTTTTAGATACTCATCGAAATGCTTACCAAAGAAAATATGCAACCATAATACGAATGCATTAAAATGTGCTACTTTAACTATGACACAGTTAAGAAAATTGCATGAAAAATTTTACAAGTACAACAATAAAAAAGACCAAGATTCAATAATAATAAAATACTGCACAATTGAACCCATGCAGCATAGGGCAGGGTTCAAAGGGAAAAAGCAAACTACGATTAAATATGCTGTATTTCTAAATCATTTAAAGGTGTTTTTAGTATTTTTTTCATTTTACCAATAATTAGTAAAAAGTCACATTGCCAACTTTGAAACTAGTCGACTCATTTGTTTAAGTGTGGCGTTGCTACTAGCCGAACCACTCCCTATAACCCAGAAGGAAACGGTCAAGTGGAGCGACTTAACTCCACTCTCTGGAAAGCAATACAGTTAGCTATACATTCAAGAAAATTGCCGATTGAAAGCTGCGAGATGGTTGTACCACAAGCGTTACACTCGATTCAGTCGCTACTATGCACAGCCATAAATTGCACGCCACATGAGAGAATGTTCAAATAATCACGAAGATCTACCAATGGGGACACAGTTCCATCTTGGCTATTGAATACGGATCAGGTACTTGTAAAGAAATTCAATAGATCCAATAAATACCAGCCCTTAGTAGAAGAAGTTGAGCTCCTTCACGTTAATCCTGATTACTCTTACATTCGTTTTAGTTGGATCAAGAAGGTCACAGGCTAAGCTATAGTGCTGATAATAATCCTGATAACAATCTTATAGATGGTGTAACAGAGCTAGATACTTCAGGAAATGTTCAGAGAACTGAACTTGGAACGGATCCAGAAGATGGTCACTCATCACAGCCTGAATTAGATATTCATTTGCAATCTCGTCTGGAACATCCTACTACTCAAGCTGACAGTGGGTCCCCAGCAACTATATGAAGGTCCTCAAGAGAATGTCGACCTCCAAGACATTTAAATGATTACATCATTAATTAGCACGAGGGAAGAATGTGGTATATAAGACTCCTTGGTCTAGTTGTCTTTGACCACTGGTCATTTCCATGTCATAACTATTACATTGTCAATATGAATTAATGTTTAAATGTATCTTTTATTTTGTTCATTAAAACCTTTATTACAAGGTTTGTCTTATTTAACAGGAAAGAAAGAATTGTCGCTGAATCTTATTGCAAGCTTTCATTTTTTCTAGAATTTATCATGGAGGATTTTCCAATACCAATTTTGAACATCTCCTGTGTCCAATTATTCAGAACAGCCACATCACTAGCATGTATGGAGGCTCGGCGGAATAGCCCCACAATTTATAAAGAATGATTTTATATATGAATAGATTTGATGTTACTTTACTAAATTAACATGTTCATGTTGATTTTCAATAAAGCTAATAATCATGATGCCTAATTAATTATATAAATAAAAAATAGTTATTTAAATAAATAAAATAATTGGTTTTGTGACATTGACTGCTTATATATAAAAAACGTCAATCCCCTGGATATCCTTCAGTCCCCTGCACCCAAATATTACAAAATTGGCTATAAATCATAAAATAGTGAAGAAATCTTCGGGCCCTTTTTTGAAAAATGAAAAACGTTAATATATTTACCATTTAGTCTAGATTTTCAGCATATTTAGTGCAAAAAACACGCAGGACACGTTTTGCTTAAAATTCCCTTTGCTTAAAATTTTTGAGAGAAACACCCTTATATGTGATGCATTTTTCAGTAATATCTCAAAATAAAGTTATAATTCCTTTTAAATTTTAATATCAAATAAAAAAAAACTACATACTTTAACCATAGGCATGGCATTAAACATTTGAAATTTTTTGAAACGATCTAAGAAGACAGCTCAGTTGACACATTCCTTATGTTTAAAATTCTCCCTATATTTTAGGGAAGGCAAAGGGGCTAGCCCATACAGCCAAGTCTTTAGTGTATATTTTATCTGTAGTCTTATGAAATAATGAGTGGGTGAAATGATAAATGAAATGAATTTTTCGTTAAAATGTGGGTGTTGCACATTTTAACGCATCTAGGGAGTGCTTTGAGCGAATTTAATGGTAACAGAGTTCATGATGGTGCCTGTAGGCCTATTCCCTAACTTTTTTTGACAGTTGAAAGTGATGATCACCGAACTATTTACTTATCCATTACTACTTTACTATAATGCTATTGTGACACTTGTCATGTGATAACAGCAATGTATTAGTAAATAGTTCGGTGATCATCACTTTCAACTGTCAAATAAAGTTAGGGAATAGGCCTACAGATGAGGTGGACAAAACCACTTTTTAAAGTGGTCTTCACCGAAACATCAAACTCATCACGACACTTATTTTCAATGATTCTGTATAATTGCACATCAACACGGATGCTTGACCATCAAAATAACACCACTTTCACTGCACAAAATCCACTCTGTAACAATTTTTGAATTAGTGAAAATAAATCTGACTGACACCACGAAACGCGCCAAACACTCCTGACACATTCCTTTTTTTTTTGTTGTTAGTTAGTTTTAAATTCTCCCTATATTTTAGGGAAGGCAAAGGGTCTAGCCCATACAGCCAAGTCTTTAGTGTATATTTTATCTGTAGTCTTATGAAATAATGAGTGGGTGAAATGGATGAATGAAATGAAATTTACGTTAAAATATGGATGTCACACATTTTAACGCATCTAGGGAATGCTTGGCGCGAATTGAATGGTAACAGAGTTAATGATGGTGCTTGATGAAATGGATAAAACCACTTTTTATAGTGATCTTCACCACGACATCAAACACATCATGAGACTTATTTTCGATGATTCTGCATAATTGCACATCAACACGGATGCTTGTGGATCAAAATAACACCACTTTCACTGCACAAAATACACTCTGTAACAATTTTTGAATTAGTGAAAATAAATCTGACTGACACCACGAAACGCGCCAAACACTTCCCCCTTTTTTTTTCTTTCTTAAATTCGCCCTTTATTGTAGGGAAGGCAAAGGGTTAGCCCATACAACAAAGTCTTTAGTGTATATTTTATCTGTAGTATTATGAAATAATGAGTGGGTGAAATATATGAATGAAATGAATTTTACGTTAAAATATGGGTGGATGAGGTGGACAAAACCACTTTTTATAGTAGTCTTCACCACAACATCAAACACGTCAAAAAACTTATTTTCTTTGATCGTTATCATTAACCAACATTATCCATAGCTAGGAACGCAATCTTGAGATGTGTTTGATGTTAAGAATTTTATAGTGGGATTCACCACCTCATCAGTCTCCATCATGAACTCTGTTACCTACCATTCAATTCGCGCCAAGCACTCCCTAGATGCGTTAAAATATGTGACACCCATATTTTTACGTAAATTTGATTTCGTTCATACTTTTCACTCACTGATTATTTCATATGAATACAGATAAAATATCATACTAAAGACATGGCTGTATGGGCTAGACTCTTTCACTATTTAACAAAAAATATACAAAAAAACAAAGGGGAGTGTTTGGTGCGTTTCGTGGTGTCAGTCAGATTTATTTTCGCTAATTCAAAAATTGATACAGAGTGGATTTTGTGCAGTGAAAGTGGTGTTATTTTGATGCACAAGCATCCGTGTTGATGTGCAATTATGCAGAATCATTGAAAATAAGTCTTGTGATGGTGTTTGATGTTGTGGTGAAAACCACGTAAAAAGTGGTTTTGTCAACTTCATCAGGCACCATCATGAACTCTGTTACCATTAAATTCGCTCCAAGCACTCCCTAGATGCGTTGAAATATGTGACACCCATATTTTAACGTAAAATTTATTTCATTCATACATTTCACCCACTCATTATTTCATAAGACTACGGATAAAATATACACTAAAGACTTGGCTGTATGGGCTAGACTCTTTGCCTTCCCTAAAATATAGGGAGAATTAAAAATTGAGGAAAAGAAAAAAAAAAGAAAAAAAATGCGTCATTATTTAAAATATATACTCTTTGGCTTTTTGGTTTGGCAGTTCTTGTGTTCACTTCACTCACTCACGTTGTTCTTTAGTTCTTGTTGTTTATTCCATTCCATCCAAATTACCTGACAGACATTACCGCCTGACCGAATGTCTTTATTGAATATTGCTTTAGAACAGAAACGTAGTGTAATATATACTCTTTGTAAAACAGCACCACCGTTCGAAATAAACGTGCTTGTGAGCAATACGTCCCAACAAAACTAAATTGACATACAACTACATCAATACAAAGAAAAATATGGAAGTCACTGAAGACAATTTAGCTACTCTAGCCAACTATTTACAACAAACTTTGAGTCCCGATCCTAATATTCGTAGACCCGGTGAGTTTCTCAGATTCTTATTTCTTGCATGCACCTTCCAACCTAGTTTTTATAACTATTATAAATATACCACAACGACTTCTTAAGTAGTTATTTTATAAATGTTAATTTTAACCTTATTCATAAAACCGGCTGCGTATATCATTATTTTTGCCTAGCTAAATATGATTTAATCTAATCATTTAATCTAATGTTTATAAGTAATACTTCCTTATCTTGTGTTAACTTGCTCTTAATCGCGACTAATTGTATATTAGCTTAGCCTTTGATAATATTAATCCTGTAGGTTATAATTACTTAGCACCTAGTTCTCAATCCACGGGTATGTTCTGAGACTTATGAGTAGCTTACTTGGCAGTTCAATTGACATTTATTTCATATTACAACTGTCAAATGATCTGCCTAGTAAGCTATTCAAAACTTTCCCATCTATTGTGAAACAGGCCCATAATCTCAAAAAATCCCAAGATTTGTTTAAACAATAACCTATCTTTTTGTTACAAAAATGTTTTTTATGTTGTTTAGATGTCTTGTTGTATAAGTATAGAAACATGAAAACTTTATAAATGATTGTAGTTTTTACATACAGTTAAATGTGCCACATGAGCAAATTTTTATTTTGGTGGTTAGTAAAAAATTCTAAAACTTACGGTCTTGATGCGGAAAACATAATTTTTCGAACTGTTTCTAACCACTAAAATCTTGCACTGATTTATATATAATGTTGAAATTAAAATGTAATAAATTTTTATTTATTAAAACCCTCCATAAAAAGTAAATATTGCGTAGGGTTGTTTGGTTTACATTTTTTATCAAAGTTCATATTTGATTTATTTTTGTTATCCACTTTTCCAGATATCCCTTAATCTACTTTGTTTCAGACCAGTGATTGATCAGATCAGACAGTGTTCACTCCAGTATTTATTCAAATTTTATTTCTGTTTTTTTTATATTTTCAGCTGAGAAATTCTTGGAAAGCGTAGAGATTAATCAAAACTATGCAATTTTACTACTGCATCTGATTGACAAAGAGGCCTTGGATATGACTATCAGGGTGGCTGCTGCAATTGCGTTCAAAAATTATGTGAAAAGGAATTGGGCAGTGGTAAGGGTATTTCAATGGTTGACTGGAAGCGATCTCTTTTAGAAAGAAGTCCGCCCTTGCAAACTGTATAACGATTGAATCTGTAATTTTTTATCAAGTTCAATAAAGACTATAACATATATAAGTCTAGATCTAGAGTGACAGTAAACTTGATATAAGAATGATTTGTTGCCTGATGATGTTAATGAAAAACTGGTTCAGTCTATAAATTTTTATTTTCAATAACACAGACAATGTTATATACCAAACATGTATTCTTAGTAATATGCCCACCGCAATATACATACATATACAAGTCACACCTATTTATCCCCGAAGGGGTAGGCAGAGAAAAACTAACACCCATGTTTTGCTTATTATGTTGGGTCCTATTTTGTAGGGGCTAGCATGCACATAATTTGCAGTACATTCGTAGGTAGTATAAGAAGAACCCTGGTGCCTATTACTCATTGCTTTCTTAATCTTTAGTTGTACCGGTCGGACAGATTTGGGGTGGTTACAATCATATTTTCCTCTGCCCCACACGGTAAAGGTTAAATTTTACTCTTATCTACTATTTCGCTTGTATGCTTCAATAATGTGACAAGTCCAAAATTATTTTTTTACAAAATAATACGTTATTGAAGCAAGAAATAATGTGATATAAAATGAATTGTTTTCACTCTAGGATGACGATAACACCGACAGAATCCATCAGTCCGATAGAAACACAATAAAGACACTAATTGTGTCTTTGATGTTGAAATCGCCTGAGTCGATCCAGAGGCAGTTCAGTGATGCCGTATCGATAATTGGCAAATGTGACTTCCCCGAGAAGTGGGCCAGTCTCATTCCTGAAATGGTGGAGAAGTTTTCAACAGGTGTGCAGTTTTTGTTTGTTTAACATGAAATAAACTTATTACATGTGATCTGTAAACGATGCACATGCACGAAAAGTGTTGAAGGATTATTGAGTTCATTCAGAGCTGACCTATTGAGTTCATCTTATCACCCAAAAGTAAACAATAGTGTTTCTAAAGCTCATTTAGCGTTTCATCTGAGGGGTCTCTTTCCCATGTTTTGCCCATTTGCATTCATTACAAAACAGAGTGGGCTTGACATGGTGGATTGATTTCATAATAACAGCATCTTAAGAAGCCGATCCCTAAATATGAGGCAATTTCAAAGATATTTCCTCAATCCAATACACATTGAATCAAAGTAAAATTTATTCTTAGCACATTTTTCTTATAATCAAACCATAATTTATTTACTCATTTTTGTTGGGATTGTCTTTTTTTGACAGATTACTATGCATTTCTCTACATACACAATGTATTAAACACTTTTTTGTAGTAGCACTGTTAAAAACGAATAATTTGTTTGAATTTGTATTGTAAATTGAGCTATAAGTTGACTGACCTATATTACATTAAGATCTTTGCCTCCGGAATAATTAAGTATGATTTGTGCAACTTTCTGTTATAGATAAGATAAGCCTTTATTACTGACACATCATAAAATTACATTTAAAAATATACAAAAATAAACTATCTTTAATTTTCAGTTCGTCCACGGATATAGGCCTCCTCCAAGAATCTCTACTCCTTTCTGTCCTCTGCTTTTCTAGTCCAATACTTTCTGGCAACAATTTTTATGTCGTCTTCCCATCAATGAAATTGTCTTTCTTTTCTTTTGCTTTTTTTAATTATTAACGTTTTGGTTTGATTGCAGGGGACTTCCATGTGATCAATGGTATTCTCCGGACAGCACATTCCCTCTTCAAGCGGTACAGATACGAGTTTAAGTCACAAAAGTTATGGGAAGAGATTAAACATGTTCTGGAGAATTTCGCTAAGCCGCTCACTGATTTGTTTGTGGTAAGTCAAGCGGAGGTCGCTAGAGCAGTGCCGAACGGACAGTGTGTTGTTTATTGAACAGTAAGAGCACTACGTTCGATCCGAATCCGTGAAAATATAGTCCGTGGTAGCCGTAGAATTATTTTTATGGTAACTTACGCACTTGATCCGATATCCGTCATCCGATTCATTTCTGTCAAATCAAATACTCCAAGTATTTTATATTTTCTCGGATTCGGATTGGAAGTAGTGCGTAACTGCTCTAAGGGCGATTTTTGACACATCCCTGTCGCATTTTGACGTACGTGGACGGCTGTGGTCTTTTGTTTCAAAAATACGGCCCAGTCACGATACTGCTTTATAATGTTCTCTTAAGTTTGCACGAGCACTACACAGTTGAAATAAAACAACTTTTACGGATAATGCCAAACACAAACAAACACAAAAAAGAAATTATTATGCGAGTTTAATCCGTAAAACAGTTTTTTTCTAATCTGCTTTATAATACTACCGTGTCTCCAGCACGTGCTTATAGAATGCAGGAGCGTGGCAGAACAATGGGCAAGGCTTCTCCAATTCCCAGCATCGGTCCCGGAAGCCTACAGCAGTCTGAAAAGACTGCTAAGTTTTTGGGATGATCTGGGATGGTTGGAGGAGTATGATAATGGAGACACGTACATTGGCCTAATCAGGGGGCAAATTGCCGCACACAGAGACGTCAATGAGTATTTAATGTCAAAAATTTTCAATCAAATCTAGACGATAGACCCGGCAAGAATGGCGACTAGTTTTGAATTGTCATTTTTTGACGTTAAGTACTCATTAACTTTATTTGACGTCTCTTGAGTGCGGCAGTAAGTGTGGAAAAGCCCAGCTAAACTAAACTAAAACTACCGTGTCGCCTGTGTCACATCAAATGCTCCCGTTTCAGGCAACAATAGAACTTACGACCAAGCATGCGGACAATGCGCAAGCCCTCCACGTCATCTACGGGTCCCTGGTGCTCATCTGCAAGGTCTTCTACTCCCTCAACTACCAAGATCTGCCAGAGTTCTTCGAAGACAACATGCCTATATGGATGCCCAATCTACTCAATCTGCTCCAAGTGAAAGTGCCGTGCCTGGAGACTGATGTGAGTTCTGAACTGAATAACCACCGAATACAGAAACGCTACTCAAAATTTGAGCACTGCTTGTAAAGTTGAGTGGACAATACCTGTCAGAATCTGTATAGAAAAAAGTCAGTTTTGACAAGTACTTAAATGTTAAACAGGACTCAAACTTTAAGTGCCGTTTCTGTATTCGTGGGTAATAGGTAGTAAGTAGCTTAACCGAACGCACGGTATTCGTAAAAATAACTGCTTTGGAATGTTGGAAATTTATTTCTACATTACGAGTGTATCCGTGTGGTGACGGCAGATTAGAATACAATTGTCACCACCCCTAATCTCTCCCGTGGGTGTCGTAATAGGCGACTAAGAGTAAAGATAATAATGAGTAATGAGCAGCAGCATTCCTCTTATACCACCTAGCGATGTATTGCGACTTTCGTGCCCATTAAATGGCAACAGGCTCGCCACCTATTACATGGGACCTAACTTAATTGGCGAAAAGTGGGTGTTTAATGCACATCTGCCTACCTGTCAATAATTAATTTAAAAAAATACAATTTTATCGATAGCTCTTCTAATTTTGTGTTTTATTAATCATTTCTTTTTGGGCACTGCTTAAAAAGTTAAGTGAATAATACTTGTCAGAATTTGTATGGATTTTGACAACACTTAAATCTTAGAGCAGGACTCAATCGTTGAGTTGAGTAGCGTATCTCTGATAGTAAATTGACAGCTGCAAATTATATATTTTACTGTTTACAAAGATTTTGGTGGTTAGAAAAAGAATTTCGAAAAATTATGGTCTTGAGGCGGGAATCGAACCCGCGTCCGCTGCTATCCGGGCGTGAAGTCTAAAGGTTAGAAGAATTTCGGCAAGTTAATTGGTGTCTTGGGTGGCCGAGCGGTCAGGCACCTGCCCGGATAGCAGCGGACGCGGGTTCGATTCCCGCCTCAAGATCATAATTTTTCGAAATTCTTTTTCTAACCACCAAAATCTTTGTACTTTTTTATACTTGTATTACTTTTATGTTACGCCTGTCCATAAAGTAGACCATAAAATCCCACTTTCTGATCAGAGGGCGACATTAAACTATGATCTTACATCGGGCGATAAAAAAAAAGGTCTCAGATCGCATATTTATCTGAGACATTCTTTTTTTTATCACCATTGGTATATAATCAACTATTTCACTTCTCATACTCTAAAAGTGCTTATTTGTGCAGGATATAGGCGGCACAAAATCGAATTTTGTGCTCTAGAGCATTAACGTATCTACTCATAAGTGTGTCTATATTAAAGCAAAGAAAATAAGCCATGCAGCCAAACACAATAAGAAATTCAGAGATAAAATTAGTATTTTTATTATTTACTTAAATTTATTTGCCTAATGTGTTTTTTAAGACATAAAAGATAATAAAATTTTAAAGTGGGTACGTTAGGTTATTAAATTAATTTAAGAAAATTATTATTTCAAAATTAATTTAATACTTGGCTGTATAGGTCTGCAGCCCAAGCTTAATATTAATGGGAAAGACAATTTCCTTCAGTATTCAAAACTGTACTAATTTTAGTTTGAATTTTCAGACATGTTATGATAAACTACTGTTCTATTTCCTCGCAATCGAAGTGAAAAGCAGAGTTTCCAACTCGTCCACAAAACCATTTTTATCCTCGTCATTACTATCAGCCCGAGCCGAAACAAAAATGATTCGTTTTGTGCACTTGATGGAAAATGTACTATTGATTTTCCTTTTAGCTGGTGTCCAACGCATTGACATTCCTTGCCAAGATCGCCGAGAAAAACAACTACAAGAGCCTGTTCGAGGACCCTAGCACTCTGAGCAGCATCTGCGAGAGGGTGGTCATCCCCAACATGGAGTTCAGAGGTAATGGCCGTTCGGAAGGTCGACTGCGATCGCTGAAACTAAGCAATGTTCGCCGAGGTCGATAGTTGGATGGGTGACCAAAAATGAATTGTCCCGAGCTCTCGCTCTCGTGCTTCGGAAGGTTAACCTTTCAGTGGGCAATGAATGCATATTTTTTTCATTGGTTTTAAACCTTATTACAAATCACCAAGGCTATGACTGATGAATGATGATGAACGGGTGACATAAAACTATGATCTTACCTCGGTTGATAAAAAAAGGAATCCTCAGATTGCATATTTATCGTCAAATACTTGCGATCTGGGATATTCATTGTTTAATCGCCCTTGGTATATACTCTACTAATTTTCCGTGTGGTGACGGCAGAGTAGAATACAATTGTCACCACCTCAAACCTATTGAACTCGAATAGGTGCCCTACCTGACAATCGCACGACGCGATCGCTCGACTCAAATGTTTGATCGCTTGATGATCGCGCAATAGCGTCCTATTAGGACCATAGACTAACAAAAAAGAAGTAGAGACGTAAAAACAAGGTGGTATAGTTAAATTAAATTGTGATAAAACGGGATTTATACCACGTACCTGCCCAGCTAGCATGACTACCAAAACACATATGATTAAGCTATTTATCGCGTTGAACTGTCAAGAAACATTGGATTTAACACTTGAATAAGCCAGAATTGAATAACCATATTAGGCATATGGTTTTAACTTAAATATAGAGCCATTTATCGCTTTGAACTGTCAAAAATCCAATGATTATTGTAAGTTCAACGCGATAAATGGCTATATCATATCGTGTTTCGGTGGTCATGCTAGCCGGGCTGGATTTAATTATATTTCCGATATTTCGGCACAGTTACATGCCCTATGGTCACGTATAAAATCCAGGTAGGTACGTGGTGGTACCACGTGAGCTTAAAACAATATAAGTTGGGTTTTTCAAAACTAGCCATCACGCCTGTCATCTCAACGGCCAATTTCCCCTGGCAGAGTCGGACATGGAGCTGTTCGAAGACAACCGCGAGATGTGCGGCGGGACATAAAGGGGTCAGACGTGGACACTATCTTTAAAT
This sequence comes from Cataclysta lemnata, assembly GCA_963931975.1. Classification (NCBI taxonomy): domain Eukaryota; kingdom Metazoa; phylum Arthropoda; class Insecta; order Lepidoptera; family Crambidae; genus Cataclysta; species Cataclysta lemnata. The sequence continues at coordinate 3,817,206 of OZ008360.1, forward strand.
GAATATTTTTTACACTCATTTAAAGATAGTGTTTTCCTTAATGTGCCTACCATTATTGCCTTTACCTTATAGAAACTACAAAATTAAAAACATGATTGACATCACAACCGTCAAGTCTTTGACATACATACATAAATCACGCCTATATCCCCGAAGGGGTAAGCAGAGGTGAACTAGCACCCACGTTTCGCCAGTTATGTTAGGTCCCATGTAATAGGTGGCGAGCCTATTGCCATTTATCGGACACAAAAGTCGCAGTAGGTATATAGCTAGGTGGTGTAAGAGGAACGCTGCTGCCCAATCCTCATCACTGATTTATCCTTAGTCGCCTTGTACGACACCCACGGGAGAGATTTGGGGTGGTGACATTTGTATTCTACTCTGCCGTCACCACACGGCTTTGACGATATGTCAAAATATGAGTTGTTTTAAAAAAATGATGGTTGGCAAAGGCATTTACTGTTGGTGATGCTACAATTTCATTTTTGGACCATTTAGTTTTATTTTTGAATACGTAGTTCTAGTTTTTCAAAACTAGACATCACGCCTATCGTCTCAACGGCCAATTTCCCCTGGCAGAGTCCGACATGGAGCTGTTCGAGGACAACCCCGAGGAGTATGTGCGGAGAGACATAGAGGGTTCGGACGTGGATACCCGCCGGCGGGCCGCGTGTGACCTGGTGCGCACACTCGCGCTCCACTACGAGGACAAGATGATGCACATCTTCGGCCAGTATGTGCAGGTGAGTGGCACTCTCGCCTGTCTTACCCGGCTGGCGTGACTACATGATACAGAACACGATATGATACAGCCATTTATCGCTTTTCAAAACCATGCCTACACCATGACAACTGCCCACAGCTGATGCTGCAAAGGTACACGGAGCACGGGCATGCCGCGTGTGTCTAGGGTAGTGTGTTTTCAAAAAAAATCTTAATCATGCCTTCACCATGGGAACTGCCCACAGCTGATGCTGCAGAAGTACACGGAGCACTGGCATGCCGCGTGTGTCTAGAGTAGTTTTTTTTTTCAAAAGTTTTTCAAATACATGCCTACACCATGGGACCTGCCCACAGCTGATGCTGCAGAAGTACACCGATTACGGGCATGCCGCGTGTGTCTAGGGTAGTTTTTTTTTTTCAAAAGTTTTTCAAAATCATGCCTACACCATGACAACTGCCCACAGCTGATGCTGCAGAAGTACACCGAGAACGGGCATGCCGCGTGGCGCGGCAAGGACGCGGCCATGTACCTGGTGACCTCGCTGGTGGCACGTGGCAGCACGCAGGCGGCGGGCGTCACCAAGGCCTCGCCGCTGGTCGACATCGGGCAGTTCGCGGCGGAACATGCCATACCGGAGTTGCAGCGGGACGGTGTGTATATACATACATACATTTTTTTATGTCACACCTGACTATAACGACTGCTGTAAATGATGATGAAAATGTAAACATTGCAACTCACTTTTTGACAGTTTTTAGTTACAATCACAGGTTTAGGCACCTGCGCAGATTGCAGGGACGCGGATTCGATTACCGCATCAAAACCAGAATTTTTTGAACTTTTTCTAAGCACCATATATTTTGTACAATCATATTCTTGCTGTATAAAAACTATTTTTATGTCACCAGACTATAAAGGGGACTTTTCTGCCCGGTATGCGCACGGTAAATTCTACTTCTTGGTGACATTATTTTAACCCAAAGAGGGTTGGTGTCAGGCAGGCGGCCCGCTGTGGAACCTATGCCAAAACCTTGAGCAGTATGGATTGGAATGTTGTCATTCCAATCACTCTCTCCGTTCATCGGTCTCTCGACATGTCGTTCCTTTTTTCTTCCATGCAGTCATTCATCACTAGCACCTTTACGTTGTGATAGATGATATATATCAAAAGGGAATGGATGGCTTTATGACGTCTGACCGATATGAATGGAAGAGGAAACATACTGCACCGACCCCAGATAGACTGGGAACAGGGCAGGGTGAAGATGAGGCAGTGATGGTGGTTTGTTTACAGTTAACGAGTTGCCTGTGCTGAAGGCGGACGCCATCAAGTACTTGATGACCTTTCGCTCGCTGCTGCCAAAGGAATTGCTGGTCAACGCGTTCCCACTCCTGGTAAGCAAGAAAGGCGAGATTCGCTTAATTGACAACATGTCAAAAATTATAACTCCACAAAATAAAACCTCTGCCTACCCCTTCGGGGATATAGGCATGGTTTATGTATGTATGTACGAAATAAAAATGATCATCACCAGCCCTTTTTAATGTCCCCACTGCTGGGGCACGGGCCTTCCCTATGGATGAAAAAATATATTGAGATTGGGCCATATTTCACCACGCTGGCCCAGTGCGAGTTGGTGGGTATTAACGACTGCAGATGCAGCCGGGACCAACGGCTTAACGTGTCTTCCGAAGCACGGAGGAACTCGAGATAATTAATAAACTCTTGTTCACCCATCCAATGACCGGCCTTAGCAAACATTAATTAGTTTACGCAATCGCAGGCCAAGCGCCCTATTGTTACATACATACATAAATCACGCCTATAGCGCCTAAGGGGTAGGCAGTGGTGAATTAACCCCCACTTTTGCCCCCTTTTATTGACCCACTACATATGATATATCACGCCGCGTGGTGACGGTAGAGTAGAATACAATTGTCACCACCCCAAATCTCTCCCGTGGGTGTCGTACAAGGCGACTAAGGATAAATCTGTGATGAGGAATGGACAGCAGCGTTCCTCTTATACCACCTAGCAATAGTACTGCGACTTTTGTGCCCGATCAATGGCAATAGGCTCGCCACCTATTACATGGGATCTAACATAATTGGCGAAACGTGGGTGCTAGTTCACCTTTGCCTACCCCTTCGGGGATATAGGCGTGATTTATGTATGTATGTATATACCCATCTCCAGGTTCGACACATAAACGGGCGCGGCGTGGTGTGCACTTACGCCGCGTGTGCGTCTGAGAAGCTGATCGCCGGCGGAATGGTGACCGGCCCGGCGCTCATGCCGCATGCGCCTCAGCTGTTGACGGCGCTGTTCGCTGCCTTGGGCGACTCCTCAGATCCCGCTCACCACAACGAGTATGTCATGAAAGGTAAGACACAGGAGGGGGGGGGGTATCGTGTTCAAAATTGACGGCCGCCTTGGTCGAATGCTCAAATTGCTGGGTATTGGCCAAGAGGTCCCGGGTTCGAATCCTGGTAGGGGTTTATGTAGTATATTTTCAACATTTCTATACATAATTATATTAAAAATATGTCCGTCATCTAGTATCGATAACACAAGTGCTTAGGCTACTTACTTTGGGCTAGATGATAGGTGTGTGTAAAAAATATTAAAAAAAAAAATGCTCTAATGCGGTTCCGAGACGGTCAAGCGGCTTCGCGGCAAGCTCGTTCGTTTTCTGTGCATTTCATTCTGTTGCTAGGTCAGACAGATCTTTTATATTTATTAAAATTTTTAATTTTTAAAATTTTTATCAATTTTCTTTATGTTTACAGCGATCCTCCGCACGCTGTCTTGCTTGCAAGAACGGGCCCTGCCTTACCTTGGCGAGGCGTTGCCCAAGCTGGCCCAGATGCTGGCCGTGGTCGCGAAGAACCCGTGCAAGCCGCAGTTCAACCACTACCTCTTCGAGACGCTCTCGCTGGCCGTGTCGTGAGTATCGGCATTAGTATTGCTGCCCTGTGCTAGAGCTAGGAGTAGCCATAGGTCTAGAAACATATCAAAATTGCTTACATTTTGTCTCAAGCCCAAGTGAACGGGGCACAGTATCTATTTAAGGCGCTACATCTTTAATCAACATTCAACATTTTCTATACGGGTAGAACCACATATTTGTATTGAAAATGTTCTAATTAGGACCTAACCTAATTGGCGACAATGGGTGTTAAGTGTTAATTCACCTCTGCATACCCCTTCGGGGATATAAGCGTGAATTATGTATTTATACAAATTATTGAATAAATAACTAATAAGAATTATCTTGCAGCCTGGTGACGAAATCGAATCCGAACGCAATATCCGCGTTCGAAGACGCCCTGTTCCCTATATTCCAGCAGATCCTGCAGAACGATGTGCAAGGTGCGTGGTGCATTGTTTGTGTAGCTATTATGCGATTTCATACTTTGTCCAGGTCTTCATTTATAAATGAATGTGAATAGGGATGATGACACTAACAAAGTATCACTGATATAATGATTATAAAAATAATTTAGGATAAGGAGTTCGGTTAAGAGTCACTTGTTATCAGATTATACTTGTGACTCATATTTATTTTATGAAAATAAAAGTGCAAAACTTAGCAATTCGCCATATTTGCTAAAACGCCGCGTGACGTCATTATTTAGTTATCTCCATTTTGACATTTTAATTGCCAATCAAATTCACTAGTTTAATTTAGAAACTGGCCTTTTAACGGAATAGTGACGTCATACAGACGCCATTGCTATTTCGGCGTTTTGGCGGAAATTTTTTAATTGCATTAAGTATTCAAAACATGTTTTTTTCTATCAGAATCGCAGGTTCTTACAAAAATAATTTATTTTGGGTAAATTAGACACGTATGTATAACAGTGTGATAAGAGAAAGGTGTGGTTTGAAAGAAGATCTAATGATAAGGATTGAGAAAGGGATGCTCGCATGGTTTGGGCACGTCGAAAGAATGGATGAAAGGAGAATGACAAAAAGGATATACATGGCGAAATTGAATGGAGAAATGGGAAGGGGAAGGCGTAGGCGGATCATTCATAATCAAATTGAAAGTCTATTAAAAAAGGGCCAGGTCAAGAATACCCGAAACCGACGGGCATTCATAAAGAGATTGATGAGATTGAATGAAGAAGTGATCTCTGCCTACCCCTGTGGGAGAAAGGCGTGACGTATGTATGTATGTATGTAGAAAAACTTGGTGTAGTTTTTAAAAATTAGTCGTCATGCCCATTGTCCCTTTCAGAGTTCATGCCGTACGTGTTTCAAATGTTATCTCTCCTCCTGGAGCTCCGTGGTCGGTCGCCGGGCTCCGCTGGCGACTGCGACGCGTACGGAGCCCTGCTGCCGTGCCTGGTCGCTCCGCCCCTGTGGGAGCGGGCGGCTAACATTAGGCCGCTGGTGCGTTTGCTGTGCGCGTTTGTCGCAGCACGGCCTCAGCTGGTGCTGGATTCTAAGCTGGTCCGTATCCTCTATTATACAAACAATATATATTTGACGAATGCTTAGATTGCTGGGTATTGGCCAAGAGGTCCCGGGTTCGAATCCTGGTAGGGGCAAACTTTGTGATGACCACAAATGTTTGTTTCGGAGTCATGGTTGTGTGTATATGTTTATGTAGTGTATTTTCAACATTCATATACATAATTATATTAAAAATATGTCCGTCATCTACACTTGACAGTGTTTTGTCTCGGGTTTAGAGGATGTTAGAGCGAGAGAGAGGAAGAAGAGAACAATACAATTGTCACCACCCCATGTAAGTGCCGTACAAGGTGACTAACTGCCGCACTCAGAGACGTCGACCAACTTTAATGGTTACATAATGTCAAAAATTTTCGGTGGTTAGAAAAATAATTATGAAAAATTATGGTCTTGATACGGGAATCGAACCCGCGTCCGCTGCTATCCGGGCAGGTGCCTGACTTCAAAACTGGTGGCAAGAATATCCACTAGTTTTGAGTTGTCATTTTTTGACATTATGCACTCATTAACGTTAATTGACGTCTCTGAGTGCGGCAGTAAGAGGTTATAATGTAATGATGAACGTTTCTGCCTAGACTCTTATGTATATGTTTTTAATTTTAGACTTTCTAATTTGCTGTGCTCTATCAGCATCCATTTTTGACAACTACTCATACATTTGACACGACGGTCGCCATGTTGCTGTCTCGGTTAAACGTCAGTTTCATATACTTATATACTATTCGTTCGAACAGATTATCCATTTGTATAGAGGGGCAGCAGAAATTCGAGATAAATTCCGTAGAAACATCCGCTTCACCATAATAATTTTCGGCTAATTCATTTTAACTGTGTATTCGTTTCAGAACGCAATGCTGGGCGTCTTCCAGAAGCTAATCGCTTCGAAGACAAACGACCACGAAGGGTTCTACCTCATCCAGACGATGCTCTTCAAGTTTGGAGAGTGAGTGTTATTATCTATATCTTTACTTATATTATAAAGCTACGCCGTGTGGTGACGGCAGAGTAGAATACAATTGTCACCACCCCCATCTCTCCCGTGGGTGTCGTACAAGGCGAAAAAAGGTAAAGACAGCAATGAGTAATGGGCAGCAGAATTCCTCTTGTACCATCTAGCAATATACTGCGATTGATGTGCCCGATAGATAGCAATAGGCTCGCCACATGGGACCTAGCTAAATTGGCGATAAGTGGGTGTTAATTCACCTCTGCCTACCCCTTAGGGGATATAGGCGTGATTTATGTATGTATGTGTGTATAATAACCGACATTAACGCGAGCGAAGCCGCGGGCGACCACTAGTATTTTAATATTAAGTATTGATGCGTGAATACTAAGATTTTGTATGACCTCCTTCTTGGTGAACAAAATTAACTACATAACTACATTCAAAAAATTCTTGTCTTTTAATGGGAATCGAACCCGAGTCCTCTACAATCCAGGCGTATGAGATGCCTATACCGCTCTGCCAACCCGTTTAGACTGGTTCTTCATGGTCACGATGGTTTTTTTTAAATATTTATTTGACGGCCTCCTTGGGCGAATGCTTAGATCGCTGGGTATTGGCCAAGAGGTCCCGGGGTCGAATCCTGGTAGGGGAAAACTTTGTGATGACCACAAATGTTTGTTCCCGAGTCATGGTTGTGAATATGTTTATGTAGTATATTTTAAACATTTATATACATAATTATTTTAAAAATATGTCCGTCATCTAGTATCCATAACACAAGTGCTAGGCTACTTACTTTGGGCTGGATGATAGGTGTGAGTGTAAAAATATTTATTTATTTGATTGATTTGCAGGCCCGTGATGCAGCCCTACACCAAGCAGATCATGACGCTGCTGTTCCAGCGGCTGTCCTCGTCGAAGACGACCAAGTACGTGCGCGGTTTGATCGCGTTCCTCGGCTTCTATGCGGCACACTTTGGGGCGGATAACCTGGTGCAGTTGGTGGACTCGGTGCAGCAGAAGTGAGATACATACATACATATTACATATAATAAGTACCATCTAACTTGTCTTATTTGGTAGTTGGTCTAGGCGCACATTTTTATTGAAAAAAATGCAGCTTTACAAATCAACTGATAACTAGATTCAGGTTTCAGTCTATAATAACATACATACATAAATCACGCCTATATCCCCGAAGGGGTAGGCAGAGGTGAACTAGCACCCACGTTTCGCCAGTTATGTTAGGTCCCATGTAATAGGTGGCGGGCCTATTGCCATTTATCGGGCACAAAAGTCGCAGTAGGTACATAGCTGGATAGTATAAGAGGAACGCTGCTGCCCATTCCTCATCACTGATTTATCCTTAGTCGCCTTGTACGACACCCACGGGAAAGATTTGGGGTGATGACAATTGTATTCTACTCTGCCGTCACCACACGGCTGTCTATAATAACGATTTATTGTAATACATTATTGACTTTGTTATTATATTATTTTTAAATGGATGGTTTTTTTTTAAAAGTTGTGCCTAGATTGTTTAACAAATAAGACAAAGATTTTGGTGGTTAGAAAAAGAATTTCGAAAAATTATGGTCTTGATGCGGGAATCGAACGCGCGTCCGCTGCTATCCGGGCAGCTGCCTGACCGCTCGGCCAACCAAGACACTGCTTTTGCTAACCACTAATATCTTTGTACTAATTTTAACATTTATAGAATGTTAACATTAAAATCGAATAGCAAATAAGAAAGTTAGATGGTGCAGACCATAGATATTGCTAATGCTACATTTTCCATATTTAATACATCCATGCATATGTTTGGTGTGGTGACGGCACAACAGAATAAGTACAATTGTCACCACCCCCACCTCTCCGTATGAGTTTCCTCGTGGAATAAAAAGTAAACATGTTTTGGATAATGCAAATTAAAATATTCGCTCAAATGCCACTACAGCAATGGCGCCTGTGCGACGTCACTATAGCGTAAAACGTGACAGTTTCTATAGTAAGGAGTGATTTTGATGGACAGATAAAATGTCGAAACAATTGTGACGTCACGCGGCGTTTGACCGAATATTAGCTGAATTTTGTATTTTATTAAATAATTATCAATCACAAGTATGATCTGAGAACAAGTGATATTTATCGAATCTCCTTATCCTAAATTAATATTATAAATCATTCTTTCAGTGATTCTTTGTTAGTGTCATCATCTCTATTATTCGAAATTTTTCTATCTTAAAATTTCTTTGAAATATTTGTTGTTTACTTGTGCAGTATGTTCGCGATGTACCTCGAGCGGATTCTGCTGCCTGACCTTCAGAAGGTGGACGGTGTGTTAGAAAGGAAGGCTGCCGCTGTCGGCTGTGTGCGTCTGCTGGCCGACTCGGCCGCCATGCGGTCACCCCCCCTTTCGGCCGCCTGGCCTCGTCTCATGCAGGTAATATCGCAATTTTTTTTTTTTTTTTACAATCACCTATCAATCCAAATCACCTATCAGCCCAAAGTAAGCAGCCTAAGCAGTTGATACTAGATGACGGACATGATTGTAATATCATAATAACAATTACGAATATAAATGTCGAAAACAGTATGAAACAGTCCGACCCCGGGGCTAAGTTGCTAAGAATGGCTCATTCATATAAGGTATCATTACGCACACTCGTGAATCGTCAAAGTAATACTGGAAACCTATTACTTTGACACACACGTTGTGTGTCTAACCCCCGAATACAGACACTCTACTCAAATTTTAAGCACTGCCTAAATAGTTAAGTGGACAATACCAGTCAGAATTTGTATTGAAAAACGTCAATTTTGACAATACCTAACTGTTAAGCAGGACTCAAACTTTGAGTAGCGTTATGTAATTGGAGATTATTTCACCTCTGCCTACCGCTTCGGGGATCAATAGTCGTGATTTATGTATTTTATACGCAGGCGCTGATCTCACTGTTCGAGCTGCCCTTGGACGAGTCGAGCCTACCGGACGATCACTTCGTCGAGGTGGACGACACTCCAGGGTACCAGGCGCAGTACGCGCAGTTGGCGTGTGCGAGGGGTGCCAACACGGATCCCCTGCAAAGTGAGTATAAAGAGCGTATAAAATTCGCTTGGTCTTAAGGTCTCCGCATACGTAACAGGAAAATTCCCCAGACAGGACGGGGACGGGGCCTCTCTCGTACAGAAAGCCCCGTGCACGTCCGGCCCGGGGAATTTTCCCGTTACATATGCAGAGACCTTAAGACCAGGCAAATTTTTAGAGGAGCTATACAAATACAAACATTTTATTGGTAAGATACATGTTCTTACAAAATTTGAATGCTTATCCATTTAAGTTTACATAAACTTGTACCGTCTTATTAATAAATTGGTAGTAGTATAGCTATTCCGCGGTTTGTCTTTGTCTCACAAACATGATTTTGAATGCGAGGAACAGAGACACAACACTGAGTAACTAATCTGTACCTAAAACGTGTAAATTAATAAGGGCTGTAGAGTATAATATATAATAGGTCGTGTGGTTTCGGCAGAGCAGAATAGAATAACGTTTTTTCTACGACTTTTGTTAATGACTACAAAAATTTTGCCTGTAAAGCCAAAAAGAAATAAAATTTTTCCCTCTAAAGGCAGTGCTTATTTTATATTGTTTGCCCACAGGCATCGAGGATCCCAAGCGCTTTCTGGCGGAGAGTTTGGGCAAAATGTCTCGCACATGCCCCGGGGTTCTACCGCCACTGTTCTCCGCTATGGAGGAGCCCCACCGTGCAGCCCTTCAGGGATATCTCAACACGTACAGTGTGCAGATTTGCTGATAGCCAGTGTAGAAACGAAGGCATTGTGATTTGTGAAACAGTCTGGTCTAGTGAAATAGTGTTTGAAAGAAGTGTCAATCGTTGGTTGTGGAAATAACGGCATAGTGAAACGAGTGGTCTAGTGAAAGTGTTTGGGTCAAACATGGGTCCATTGGTTGCTGAAGAAAATGAGATGTGGCCGAAGCTAAGGTAGCATTTTATACTGGATTTTACGTAATAGGCACTCACAGTTGTAATCAAGAGTCAAGCAGAATGGAACGGAAACCCAACAAACGGTTCTGCTATTTTTTTTTCTAAATAAATTAACATTTATGTAGTAATTTTTTGGTTATTTATATCAATAGAAAGGCTGTGCTTGGGCAAAATAGTATGATAGCTCTTTTTGAGTTTAATAATTTGTAATCAGTAAGAGTACATACATACGTAAATCACGCCCTCATGTATCGTCAGCACTCATGTATCGCCAGCTTTTTTCACATCCCATGTAATAGAGAGCGAGCGTATTGCCAGTCACTAGAAACTTTAACCGCAGTAATTTGCTAGGTGGTGTACCAGGAATGCTGCTGCCATTTCCTTGTTATAAATTATAATTCTTAGGAACAAGGAAAATAATATTCCTATTAAGAATTTACATGCTTATATTATAAAAAAGTATATTCTTGCAAGTGTTTACTGTTATTGTTATTTAAGCCCAACATTTAGACGCTTTACAGCGGTCACATAAATGGATATGCTCCAGACAGTACTGGAGAGAAATGGAAACATACGAAATGTACAAAATTCCAAAACTTATTAATTGGTTTCTGTTTCAAAATGATCTACAGTCCACAGCACTAGGTCACCACAAACTTGTTATTTCTATAGATTAACGAAGTTAATGTTGGAAATGGATTGCAGATGTATGATAGATTTGTTAGTCATGTGACAAGGATAGTATGTATGAAAAACCTATGCCACTAGACTAAAAGTTATGTGTTTGGGTATTCAAGAGATAAACAATGTGAGAAAGGGAGAAAGTATGCATGTTGAGAGAAATGTATTATAATGATGACTGATAGAATTTGAAATGAGCTGAATGAGCTATCTAGGTGTGATATGATATGATATTGATGTTGTAAATTGATGTTTTTTTACTGAATCACAAAAACTCAAATAAGTTTGGGTAAAATTAAAGTATAGTTGAAATTTAATATTTCACTAACCTAAACACCAGGTTTCAAAGAGGCCCCATCGTTAGTCTTACATCGATCAATCAATAGATCTGCCAGTGACCATTCTGCTAAATAAGTGATTATCTGAACAATGTATGTATGTGATACTATGTTTCTAGTAAATTTGGTCCGCTTTTTACTGAGATTTAGAGTAAAACCTCCACAAGGAAACAGCCTTTTGGTTGTCTAATTACTTCTCCAGTACAGACTGACAAAAAAGAGTTTGTAAAAAAATAAGGTGCTGCAGTAGGAATTACAGCTTAGTTGACAATAAAACTGCGGTGAATAAAAAATTACAATTAGATCCTGCAGTAACTGCATCAAAATTTTTGACAAACTCTTGGTAGTGGCATTATACTGTAAAATGTTAAGTATTTTTAGTGAATGTTTCAAAGCGATTACTATTATCGCAATTGATGTAGCTTTTGTGTTAGTCATAACTAAATAAACGGCAGTTATTTTTGGAAATTAAATAAAAGTTCAATAATAAAGATTGCCAATTTCAATATTCTATCTACAGATTAAGACAAATCCCTACCTACTACAATTGTATTTAGTTACTAGATTTTAGTAATTTAAAATTTTATTATTTTACAGTATCAAACTATAGTAAGCTTTACTTCTATGTGTACAATGTGTAGATAGAATTTTGAATCCAACCTTTAATGTCATGAGTTTACTAAATGTATATTAAAACTAAAATTAGTTATGAATACATAAAAAAAATGTAGAATGAGCTAGTCTATAGAGATGTCATAAAAGCTGAGACTATTTTTGTTCCAACCTGCTCGCCTAGCATGACCACCGAAACATGATATTATGATATATTCATTTATTGCGTTGAACTGTCAAAACTCCATAAATTTTTGACAGTTCTAAGTGATAAATTTCTATATTCTATTGTTTCAGTGGTCATGCTAGCTGGGCTGGTCTTAAAGTGATGCATTTTTGTTGGGAATATGTCGGAATTGTTATCGAATCTGCAAATAATTTTTGGCTTACTATAGATATCGAAATATGAACTTTGATTAGACATAATGATCTAAGAAGGTGCCATTAATCATTCTGTAATTTAATTGTTTTATTGGATTAATTTCCCGATTTGAATCGTCCAAGGGATCAGTTACGTTTGCTTACCTGTATGTAATGTTCAATAAATGCTTATTTTAATACTTCTTCGTTTTACTCTATGAAACATACAATGCCACAAAATAATTTAAATGTTTTTTGCCAGCTAACACCAGCTAGTACGGTGGTTGCTGGCAAAAAAATCTGATGGGGTAGAAAAAATTGGTGGGTCGACAGCTACCCACCAATCCGTACTGGGCAGGCATGGTGGCTTCCATCCATAGGGAAAGCCTGTGCCCCAGCAGTGGGCACATTAAATGGCTTGTGATGATCATGAACCAACTGATGGATAATGGTTGTCTCCATATGACAGAAAAACTAGGTTAAAAAAAATCTTGCTTTTTTAGAACTTGTTCAGATGGAGCTCTTCTGGCGCGAATACTTTTGAGATTCCTAGTTCATAGCTAGGTGACTGATAGACAATCGCACTAAAGTCCATTAATAACGAGCGATGGATGACCAAATGCGTTAGTGCGGCATCTGCCTCGAATTTTGCGGGCAACGGCTACGGTGCGGGCAACGCAAACCCGTTCTCGAAACCAATGCAGCGGGCAGATTGCGCGGCACTACAGCGGCGTGTTGTGTCATCGTGGTGTTTATTTGCTTTAAAACTTACTGACACAGAATTTGCCATTTTTGATCAGGAGCTACGAAAAACAAATTGCGCAACACTATCAATCCCGCCCCGACGCTGTTTTCGAGGGCCGGTCTATTTGATTTAATACAAATTACTAGTGGTCGCGGCTTCGCTCGCTTTAATGTCAATTATACTGGGTGTAACAGAGAGGTGTAGTCTTTATGTATATTGAAAGGGGTTATTCAGGCCCATTAAACTGAATAACTTTCGCTAAGGGACCAAAATCGAAATCTCAGAAAAAAAATCACTTCCCCATACTAAACCGAGAACCAGCTGATATCAGTTTGTACACTAGCTATTTCTGTTTTTTTAAGCTGCTTAAGCTTTAAAAAGAAAGTGCTGTGCTACCTGCAAAGACTCAATTTTGCTTTATTGCCACGGAACGAAACAAAAACGCTTAGCATTCCATGGATTCACGCAGGTGACGGGTCCATAGTGTGGCAGAGGGGGAAGACAGTGGCAGCGCCTGGGACTTGTGACCCCAGTGTAAGAGTAGTGTAGACCCTTTCTCTTCTTCGTCACCCCGAATTCTCTCAGTCCAGCCATATGCAATGCAAGCTTTAGTTACACAACGTTAGCAACGTTTAGTTACACAAGGTCGGTCCAGTTTGGTCGAATGGTCAGATCGCTGGCTATTGCGTAAGAGGTTCCACGTTCGAATCCTGGTAGGGGCAAATGTTTGTGTGACAAACACATACATTGTTCTCATATCATGAATGCTTAGTTGAAAATTATTTTTTCTCATATTGACATATTTGGCACTTATTCAATTTGGTAAATGGTCAGATTGTTGACCATTGGCCAAGCAGTCCCGGGTTCGAATCCTGGCAGGTCTAATGAATAAAAGGTACCGTGATATTAAAAGATGGCATTAGTCTGTCAAACCGATAAAATTCCCCTACTAAACCGCGGGATGATCAGCTGACATCAATTTGTAGATGGGGAGTGACATTTTTTTAACAACAACGCAAAGAGAAGATTTAAAGGTACAAGTTGGGAGCGGGCCACGTGTCTTCGCTTCATGTCGCCACGACACGTCGTTACGTCCTGTCGCTGCAGTGATGATTTCGAACCCGACTGCAGACGGCAACAGCAGATGGAATTCAGTTCGGAAAAAATAATTTTGACACTCGCTCGACGTGTCGTTACTCCGGCGTCAGCGACAGGACACTGCCGCTCGACGACACGTCGCTAGCTTCGTGTCGCTAACTACGGAGGGAATTTCATAGAAATACACAGAAACCAGTAGTGTCGCTATGACACGTTCTCCGCTGCTGCCTCATGTCGCCCGCTACCAACTTGTACCTTAAAGGTCATCTCTGCTCCCTGGCCTGTTCCCGGTCTCTCTGCTGAGGTCGGCGCAGTATGTTTCCTCTTCCATTCATATCGGCCAGACGTCATCAAGCCATCCACTCCCTTTTGATTCATATCATCCATCACACCGTGAAGGTGCTAGTGATGAATGAATTAATGTATAGAAAAGAGACGGACCATGTCGAGAGACGATGAATGGAGAGAGTGATTGGAATGACATTCCAATCCATAAAGCTCAGTTTTGGCTTATGTTTTATAACCGGCTGCCTGCCTGACACTAACCCTCTTTGGGTATGCTGTTGTTGGTGGTTTGCCCTCCACCGTTCGAGTGCCCCAAGGTGCTTATTGGTCTACGCCGGGCAATCGCCCTTAGTCGACTTTTACGACACCCATGGGATGAGTCGGGACTGGCCAAATCTATGCATTTTTTTGCTCCCAGGCCAGCTTAGAAGCGAATTTTCTAAAGGTCACATAGGAAATGAAATAAAACATCAACGTAAACTACATTGTGTAATGTAACTCCATAACTGTAAAGACTTATGTGTATATGTGGTTCAATTAGCTTAATCTTACAATTAACGCGTACATTAAGAGACATCAAACAGCTACGAGCTTAATTATTCCTTAAATTAGCTTTGCGCACACACCAATCTTAAATATGGATTATAACACTTGAATTACATAATACGCCTAGAACTGGATTGACTGCTAAATTTCAAAGGTATTCGAGAAAACACTACCTTACATGTTAGAACTTACATTGTAAACACTCTGGTACAGTTACACCAAAAATCAGAAGTCAAAGATTAGTTGTAAACACTTCATGAAACCATTTCACGAAGACCGTGATACTTTTCAATGAACACACCAGCCAAAACTCACTATTGCGCCGATCTCACAAAACAAACACAAATTACGTTCGAAGGTAAAACACGGAAAATTCAAGACCAAACGATAAAAGATAGCTTACTCGTTAAAACATACAATAGCAAATTTTGATTGAAAATGAAAAAAAAAAAAAGTAAACAATACAATCGAAAAACCAGAAACATATCAACAACAACATAATCCATAGGTTACTCGTGTGCCCATTGTCAAACAGCATCCCCGTCCGTCGTGTGTTCGTAATACTAATGCGGAAACCTCACATTGATAAAATACACAATAAATAAATGCATATTAGTTGCGAGTGGAATTCAGAACAGCCATCGCCGTTCTACTCGGTAAATGTAGTAGATGTTGTTACACGTACAAAGTAGTTCGGAAGCTTCTAGTAGCAAATATCCACTATGTCGCCCAAAAAGCATTTAAAACTAAAAAATTAGCTTGAAGCAATTAAACTAACCTCTTTATACACACCAACACGCAATGACCAAACCCATGTAGGCTTTCTACAGTGCTGCCAATCACTACTATATGACCAGGCGTCGAGTCTAGCCTCCACGTGTCAGTGTGTAGGAGCGTCGATTCGACGTGCATTACGGTCAATCGACACACACGCAGGCAGCGGCTACGCGCGCGGGGTCATGTTAGAATTGTGCCTTAAAATTGCCAAACCGACGTGCGAGTGCAGTCGTTGCGTCGTGTGCGTCGATTCGACGCGTAATGCATGTCACAATATACGGTAGCTCGCAGCGGCTACTCTCCTGAGTTGGGTCGCAGTGTGCAAGACTCCACGACCCGACTATTGAGTCCAGTCGCTGTGTATGAGTGCACGTCGATTCGACGATCAACCAAGATCGAACCGACGCATAGGCACAGCGGCTACCCGCTGAATCAAGTTCGCATTGTGATGTTATAATGGCGAACCCGATATTGGAGGCTAGTCGTTGTGAATGAGAGTGCGTCGATTCGACGCGCAATAAACGTCTCGTGCGACGCGCGCGCACAGCGGCCATCCTCTCGAGTCAGGTTCACAGAGCAGACAAAACTCTGCGAAGCGGACACAGAGTCTAGTCGCTGCGAATGAGAGTACGTCGCATCGACGCGGAACAAACAGCTCAATCGACGCGCGCTCACAGTGGCTACACTCCTAATTCAAGTTCGTAGTGTGCAAGACTCTACGAACCGACGTGGAGCGTAGTCGTTGTGGATGCGAGTGCGTCGATTCGACGTGTAACAAACGCCTTATTCAACGACGAGACAGCGGCTATTCTCCTGACACAGCTTGCGCAGTGTGCCAATCACTAGGACCAGATGAGGGAGTCTAGCCGCTGCGTGAGTACGTCGTTTCGACGCACACCGGAGGTCTCAATCGACGCGTGCGCTCAGCGGCTATCCTTAAGAGTCGCGTGCATAGTGTGCAAGACTCTACGACCCGGTCTTGAGTATAGTAGCTGAGTATAGTGTGAAAGTGCTTCGATTAGATTCATATTAAAACTCTCATTTGACGTACGCCCCTGACGACAAGACCGCATCTGCTGAAGAGTCTTCTCGCCACGTGACTGTGTCGAATGTGCGTTTTAATACGAGTCCAATCGACGTACAAACACACACGCAGCGACGCAGGTTCTAAGCTGAGGTCGCAGTAATATAAAACCAATCACTACGACCCGCTAAGAAGTATCGTCACTGCGCAAAGGCGCATCGAATGAGATATTCAGTGTGCGTCGAATCGACGAACTGCCTACCACGCGGCGACGAAAGCTCTAAGCAGGGTCATATTTCACTACGACCGCGCTACGAAGTCCCGTCACTGCGTGTTTCCGTCAAATGAGGCGATTGTTATACGTCGGATCGACGAACTGCGACGCAGCGACGAAATTTTGGGCGGGGGGGCATATTTTACTATGCCCCGCCACCGAAGTGCCGTCACTACGCACCAGCGCGTCGAAAGAGATGAGTGTTGCGCGTCGAAACGACGAACTGCAACGCAGCGACGAAAGTCCTAAGCAGGGCCCATCGTTGACATGTTACAAGGGCCCGCCGCGGAGTCCCGTCGCTGCCAAAGGCGCGTCGAGGAGACGAGTATCGTGCGTCGAAACGACGAACCGCAACCCAGCGACGAAAATCCTAGGTGGGCCAGTGTTGGCATGTTACACCGGCCCGCCACGGAGACCCGTCACTGCGCGAGATTGCGTCAGACCAATCATTCGTTATACGTCGAACCGACGTAGAAGCACACGCGAAGCGAACAGACCAAATCAGTGCCTCCGATTTTCCAGTTAGTTAATATAAACTTCAGCTAATTAACATAAAATTAAATACCCCTCCAAATCGCCATTTCGATACGTAAATCTTACCGCTGTGGCGACTTAAGTTTGTATTTGTATCAGCGGAACATTTCCAAGTGCTCGCAGGGCGACGCGCAAACGCCGCCGCTCCAGTGTACACACACCTTTACAATTGACAATCGCCATTAGGTCACCGCGACATCAACGAGCGCGGCTAAAGCACGCGTCACACTGGCAGCGATTCTAAGCGAAAAAGATCTGATTCAACATCACCAACGGCGGGTCCCAATATTCTATCCACAGTTGAAGATAAACGTACTGCAGCCTAGTTGCTTAGCAATTTATGTTAACGCAATATTTTTTTTTATGTTCGACAAGGAAGCTCTTGACCTTCATCTCACCTGATGGTAAGTGATACGGAACCGAGCTTGACCTGGAACTCTCAACCACAGAGTAGCTGGCTATCTTATTCACAATTGTCAGAACACAATAATGCTGTTAATGTAATGCTGTTATATAACAGTAATATACTATAACAAAAAATGCCAAGCGACTAAACTTTAGTAAGCTTACTTTCAACTGTAGATAGAATATAGGGTCCCGCCGTAAATCTACTACGAACTATCACACTGTTGTCCACCGCGAGCGTGATAAATCGATGTAGCCTTCAGTCTTACAGATGTTCGCTTAGGGAACATAGTTCCGCATCGCTCCCGGTGAGAGACGCGCTTTACCGTAAAGTCGGAGACATAGCGGCGAGGGCGGCGAAAGACAAAGCGTAAAGGCCCTCGCACACAGGCGCGATTCCCGCGAATATTTTAAGCGTACCACCTGACAAAACACTGAAAAATGTTCCGCTTGGAGTCCCGCAAATTGCTAATGATCTGTAGCCTAAAAGTTAACAGCCCCGTGGCGGCCCCCCTCACCCTATAATTGGCAGAACATAGGGAGAGTGGGTCATAGGCCACCACGCTGCAAACAAAATACAATAGTAAACTAAACTTTACGTCTTTAAAATAGAGGTAAATAAAAGGAAGAAAGAGATTTTTTTAGCTAGACACAGAAGCTACTGGCCTTCATCTCACCTGATGGTAAGCGACGATAAAGGCCGAAGATGGAATCGAGCTTCACCCGGAACCCTCAACCACAGAGGGGCTGGCTATCTCATCACAAATTGTCGGAACACAATAATGCTGTTAACATTATTATTATGGCGACAGATTTTGACAAGATGATGGCAGCTAGCCAGGCGGACTTGAAACAAGTCCCACCACAAACCAAAAGTAGAGTAGAAGAATGCAAATATCAATGATAGTGACACGAGAGTGCGTCAACAAAATGGCGGCCAAGCTCATTAGCAATTTGCGGGAGCGAACAGTTCCCCTAGCACGGGACGTGGACTAAATGTCCCCGGGGGAAAAGGAAATATTTTCCTCTCGCTCTTAATCCCACTAAGCCCCGCGACTAAACATGGAGGAGACATTTTGTCCACGTCACGTCTATTACGTTAAGTCTATTTTTTTTATCTCGGATACTAAAATGACATTAGCTGTGTTGCCTGTTTTTTGCAATACAAAAATAGTGATGTGCACCACTATCGGAAGGCGACGATTTAAAATCGGCATATAAGTTAGTGAAATAAACTAATAAAACCTTTAAATTTGCTTGATTATGATAGTCATATTTATTTTCTTAAAATGAAACATTGCTCAACCACTTGTATACAGTTCACAAACATTTTCGATAGATTACAGACATGGCTGTATGGGCTAGATCCCTTTGCCTTCCCTAAAAATAAAGGGAAAATTTAACAAACAAAAAACCAATAGAACTTGACATTTGTCAATTTAGCATCCGAAATAAACAAATACGGTGTTACTACAAAAAAGTGTTCAAAGCGTGTTTTGTTCAAGAAATGTTCAAATCTGATGATGTCCCATTTTTCGTCAACAATGTGTGACGGTGACAGCAACCAATTTAAACAATTACTAAACCAAAACACATGCGTCACTTTTTTGTGGTAAGACGCATAGGCAAGGATTAGACAGTCAGTAAATATTTATCGACGTGTTAACGGAATTTGCAACTTTATTGACGATATTGACAACAACAAGTTAGGATTTTTTTATATGCTTTAAGATTCGATATTTACTGAGAGGAAGACCAAAGAAGACATGGATGGACTGTGAAAAGGAGGGCATGATAGCGAGAGGAGTGGATGAGAAATTGGTGAAGGATCGAAAGGAGTGGAAGAAGATGTACCGAGACCGGTATCACGATATTTATCGACCGTCTAATCCTTTAGCCCTAGAGGACGGGGAGATGTTGATTCGACAACGAGCACGCACGACACCGTCATCTGCGGCCGGCGTTATGCGCGAGTGGGGCATCGCGGCCGTCACTTGAGCGCGCACTCGACGAACACCGGCGGTGGGGCGCACTCGCCGACCGGCGCCGGCTGCGGCGGGTCGGCGACCGGCGCCGGCGCCGGCGGGGCGAACTGAGCGCCGCTCATCGGCCACGAGTCCTTCAGTACGGACCTGTAAAAAGACGGGGCTTGAACAAACATTTTGCAAAGAAAATTGTGGTCAGAGAAGGAGCGAAAATTTTTGATCTTACAAAGAAAATTGTGGTCAGAAAAAGAGCGACATTTTTTGATCTTACAAAGAAAATTGTGGTCAGAGAAAGAGAGAAAATTTTTGATCTTACAAAGAAAATTGTGATCAGAGAAAGATCGACAAAAAAATAAGGGTTAATTAATTCTCCTTTCTTTCTCTCTTGCTTTCCTTGTTGAGAATTTTATAGCTAGTGGTTTCACCATCTCATCAGTCGCCATCAAGAACTCTGTTACCATTAAATTCGCTCCAAGCACTCCCTAAATGCGTTAAAATGTGCGACATCCATATTTTAACGTAAAATACGGGTGTCACCCACTCATTATCTCATATGACTACAGATAAAATACACACTAAAGTCATGGCTGTACGGGCTAGACCCTTTGCCTTCCCAAAAATACATGGAGAATCTAACCAAAAAAAAACCCTCTCACCATTGCCTCGCGTCGATGTACGCCCGCACCCCCGGCACCGGGAACCCGTTGAACTTGGACGCGACCGGCAGCGTGTACGCGCCCATGTCGCGGAACACGAGCCAGTCGCCCGCCGCCAGCGACGGCAGCCGGGCGCTTGGCAGCACGCAGTCCAGCCCGTCGCACGTGGGGCCCCACACCGAGCACGCGGCCGGCTTGCCGCACTTGGGCTGCGTAATAATATTACACACACTGTATTAGTTAGTTTTTTATTTTAAAGGACCTAAGCTTTTGGCCAGTGCCGTTTGGGGCCGTCCTTTAATGATGAACGACTGGCAGGGCTAAGCACAAACACACAATATATCAGTCGCCTTTTTCTTTTTTTTTTTGAAGAACGATTAACTTCGCCGATCACCGGCAGAAAAGCATCTAACTGCCGCACTCAGAGACGTCAAATTGACGTGACGTTAATGAGTACTTAACGTCAAAAAATGACAATTAAAAACTAGTCGCTATTCTTGCCGGGTCTATGGTCTAGATTTGAATGAAAATTTTTGACATTAAATACTCATTAAAGTTAATTGACGTCTCTGAGTGCGGCAGTAGCGCGCTTACGCACTACGTACATCCGATCCGAATCCGAGAAAAAATAGCTTAAGCTGGGTTTAGTTGGTGCAATTCCGACTTACCCTCGTAGGCGGATTTCGTATGGGTAAGTGATTAAATTTTTTTATGTCACATCTAACCCCACTTCCTGGTCAGGGGGTGACATAAAACTATATAGTTATCTCGGGCGATAAATAAGAAAGCCTCAGGTCGCATTTTAAACGCCCTCGCCTACAGCCCGGGCGTCAAACAGATATGAGACGTTCTTTGTTTTATCGCACTTGGACTAGTTGAGCCCAGGGGACTTTTAGGTCACTGCAAAAATTTTTGGAATTCGTTCAGACCATCGAACTGAACAAATTTCACTATGGGACCAACTCCAAATTCACGAAAAAAATAACAGCTGTTACCTACATTTGGGTCAACTTAGAATTGGGAAGGGATCTTTTTTTTGAGATTTTGCATTTGGTCCTTCGAGAGGTTATTTTCTCTTTGCAGTTAACACAAAGTCTCTCTACGGAAAGACTACAAAGGTATGGGGGCAAGTGATTTTTTTTTTTTTTTTTTTGAGATTTTGATTTGGTCCTTCGAGAATCCAGTATTTTCCTCTTTCTAGTTAACACGAGGCTCTCTAAGGAAAGACTTCGAAGGTAGCTAGACTGAGCAAGTGTATTCGCTATTTTTTTTTTAAATTTGATTAGGTCCTTCGAGAATCCGGTTTTTTACTCAACACTTGCAAGGTACCTCGAGCGGAGCGGTGGTGATCTGCTGGTGGTCGTACAGTATGCAGTTGAACGAGCCGTAGACGCCGTCGTTGATGAAATACATGGTGTGCACCTCCTCCATGCCCGACTCGTCTTTCTGCATTATCTGCGGATAAGAGAACACGGTTATTGGCAGTTTGGAGACCGGGTTTAAAACCTAGAGCCGCCTGGTGATGGCAGAGCAAAATACAATAAGCATTATGACACTAACAAAGAATCACTGATATAATGATTTATAATAATAATTTAGGATAAGGAGATTCGTTAATAGTCACTTGTTATCAGATTATATTTATTTTATAAAATAAAAGTACAAAACTTAGCAATCCGCCATATTTGCTAAAACGCCGCGTGACGTCATAATTCAGTTATCTTAATTTTGACATTTTATTTTCCAATCAAATTCACTAATATAGAAACTCACTTGCCACATGCCGTGTGGTGACGGCAGAATAGAATACAATTGTCACCACCCCAAATCTCTCCCGTGGGTGTCGTACGAGGCGACTAAGGATAAATCAGTGATGAGGAATGGGCAGCAGCGTTCCTCTTATACCACCCAGCAATGCACTGCGACTTTTGTGCCCGATAAATGGCAATAGGCTCGCCACTTATTACATGGGACTTAACATAATTGGCGAAACGTGGGTGCTAGTTCACCTCTGCCTACCCCTTCTGGGATATAGGCGTGATTTATGTATGTATGTATGTATGTAGAAAATCACTTCCGCGGGTGTCGTACAAGGTAACTAGGATACTGTCTGTGCAGTAACTACATTTCCTTGAAATCCTAACCCTAGGTATCAAAAGTTGGCCTGTAATAGTACATTTATTACCAAAGGTGGTAATACAAAGAATATCCGAGATCGCAAGTATTTGATACCCGAGGTGAACGCTAGATAAATTAATATGCAATTTAAGGCGGCTTGTTTTGCCGCCCCCAGGTAAGTACTAAATTTCTCCTGACTTTTGAATCCCATTTCCTTCAGTCAGGGTTTTTTTTAATGTTTTTCTTTGTTTTTAAGGGTATCTTATGACATTTTGTTGGTTATAGATAGAAGCAAATCCTCTATTAAAGTTTCTGAAACATCATAGGTGTATATAAGGGTTATAATAACACCCGCATCATGTCATAGGACGTACATAAGCAACAATGTGTCAAGCCACATGAATACCAATTTGTGAAAATGGCGCCCAAAGATTCTAAACACGATGTGATTTGCTATTTTATCAGATATTGCTTCTATCTTCTTGGTAAAGAAAGTGTTACAAGTCAGTTAGAACACTTTCGAAAATTGTAGAATAAATGACGCTTTATCAACCCTATGTCGAAATCTCTTAATATGGGTTTTTGTGGGTTGACACATCATTGCTTATCACCGTTACGTTAGGTATCGTGTAACAAGCATCGAGTGAGTAATCCAGACAAGCCCTCCGAACACCGGTTCGCTCACCTCTCGCTTGGCGTGCACCATCGCCAACAGGGTGTAGGCGGCGGCGGCGAAGTAGCGGCCCGGCTCGGCGATCACCCGCACCGAGTGATCCCCGAAGTAGGTCTCCAGCGCGTTGTTGATCACCTGCGACACCTACGAGAGTGCACAGCATTTAGAGAAAAGGTAATGATGAGAAGAAAAATCTGAAACAGAACTTTATTCGTACAGATTTTTTTTAATTTATTTATTTATTTAAACTTTAATGTCCATAAATAAATGTACATTTGGCGGACTTAACAACTAACGTCGTTCTCTACCAGTCAACCATTGGGCTAAACAGAGACAATTCAAGAGGCGGCACCACGTTCAATTAAATAAACCAATTATTGATAAGATACACCTATTACACAATAATACTTATAATAATATATGCTGCACTTATATACCAAATATATACATAATATATAAACCTATAAATATATACCAAATATATACATGATATATAAACATATACCTACTGTTACAGTACACGGTACAGATTTTGTTTTAGCAAGGCTAGTGTAATCAACATGTATTTCTTTGATTAAAACAGACCCGCCCTCGCCACGACAAAAAAATGCATATCGTGCGGTAAAACTAACATCTACACATTCTACCTAGACGACAATCCTGCTGCATACTTGCGGCCTCTCAGATATTGAGGTAGATGCGCCAGCAGATCAAGTTCGAGCACCCTCCCCCGGGTTGAAATGAAATGAAATCGTTTATTTTGCACATGAACAAGGTACACGGAAGATGGTCATATAACATAAAGTTCAACTTATTCAGCCATGTGATGATAGCATGCAAAAATTATAATTATCAGCTATGTTTATATAACTCATATCCCAATAAAATGTCAGAACGTCAAAATAATTAAGGGTACATACATTTGCATTAGATATTCCTTAGATTTATAGATTATGACAAAATTATTACAATTATTCATGAAGGAGTCATACTATTTGATTTCATATAAAATTAGAGAATGTCAAAATATTTAAATGCTTGAAATAATAATCATTAGAAAATTTACTTAAATTAGTTAATGTCAGGCTAAATACAATTCATAAAGAAGTCCAGAGTACCTAATAATTTGATTAAAACAATAATATTTTATTAACAATGACAATCTAAATATTCTTTAATAGAATAAAAAACAATTTTCAGCCAGCCAATTGTACAGTGCCCGTTTGAATCTACTGAAAGGCAAGTTCGGTACTCACCTCGCGGATGCTGGAGTTGGACGCGCCGGGGAATCCCCCGCCGAGGTCCAGGAGGCGCATGCGCCGGTGTCCCGCGCCCGCTGCCAAAGAGAACAGCGCTCGGCAGTACTGGATCGCTCGCAGGTACACGCCCGTCTCGGAAGCGCCGGAGCCCACGTGGAACGAGACACCTACCACCTGTAAATGAATAATTAAAAATATGGTTCATTCATTCATGGCCGTGTGGTGACGGCAGAGTAGAATACAATTGTCACCACCCCAAATCTCTCCCGTGGGTGTCGTACAAGGCGACTAAGGATAAATCAGTGAGGAGGAATGGGAATACCATCTAGCTATGTACTGCGACACTTTTGTGCCCGATATGGCAATAGGCTCGCCACCTATTACATGGGACCTATTACATGGGATAATTGGCGAAACGTGGGTGCTAGTTCACCTCTGCCTACCCTTCGGGGATATAGGCGTGATTTATGTATGTATGTATGTATGTTTATTCATTTAAAGTACCATTACACCATTACATACGGCCGCCTTGGTTGAATGCCAAGATTGCTGGGTATTGGCCGAGAGATCCCGGGTTCGAATCCTGGTAGGGACAAACTTTGTGATCTATGCGATTTTAATTTCAACATTATATAAATGTTAGAAAAATTAGTATGTCCAAAGATTTTGGTGGTTAGAAAAAGAATTTTGAAAAATTATGGTCTCGATGCAGGAATCGAACCCGCGTCCGCTGCAATCCGGGCAGGTGCCTGACCGCTCGGCCACCCAAGACACCAATTAACTTTCCGAAATTCTTCTAACCTTTTACACTTCACGTTGTAAGCCAACGGGTACCCTCGCAATGTAGAAATAAGTTTCAAACATTCCAAAGCAGATATTTTTACAAATACCGTGCGTTTGGTTAAGATTGGGTTTGCTTTATAAACTATTCGATTTCTAAGCACTAAAATTTTTGAATAAATAATAAATAAAACTATGGTTTACACTTATCATGCTCGAAAAGTGCTTATTTGTGCAAGAGCATTAACGTATCTACTCATAAATGTGTCTATATTAAGGCAAAGAAAATGAGCCATGCAGCCAAACACAATAAGAAGTTATAGAATTTGTTATTTTATAATATTTACTTAAATTTATTTGCTTTGAGTGTTTTGTAAGACATAAAAGATATTAAAATTTAAATTTAAATAGGTACAAAAGTCGCAGTACATTGCTAGGTTGTACAAGAGGAACGCTGCTTCCCATTCCTCATCCATCACTACTTTATCCTTAGTCGCCTTGTACGACACCCACGGGAGAGATTTGGGGTGGTGACAATTGTATTCTACTCTGCCGTCACCACACGGCCAAATCAAGGTAATAATATAAAAGAGGTTGATTTCCAACATTGCCTATTACCTCAAGGCCTAGCACGGCAGCCAGCTTTAGCAGCCTCGGCGCTTCGGTGACGGGGTCGCAACCAAACTTGATGCCCAACGGACACTGCGCCGACGCAGCATCGCAGCGTATGCGGATCACCAGCCTGGGCGGGAGACAGCGCTTTCAAAAACACAGCATCAAAATCAAATCCGTTACAATTAGAGTAAATAAACATTTTTTTTATGTCAGACCTGACCATAAAGTGGACTTTTCGCCCGCTTACGGAAAATCACACTTCCTGGTCAGGGGGTGACATAAAACTATGATCTTACTTCTTCTCCCTGCCCTGTTCCCAGTCTATCTGGGGTCGGCGCAGTAGAAATAGTTTTTTGGTACATACTCGAGTGATTTAAATAAGCTTAAGTTACCCCTGAATACAGAAACGCTAATCAAATTTGGGGCACTGCTTAAAAAGTTAAGTGGACATTACCTGCCAGAAATTGTATGGAAAAACTTAAATTTTGACAACATTTCAATGTTTAACAAGACTCAAACTTTGATTACGTTTCTGTGTTCGGGGGTTAGTGTAATAAATTAATAAACCTTTGTCACAGCTGACCATAAAATTGACTTTTCCCATATCCTGGTCAGGGGGTGACATAAAACTATGATCTTACCTCGGCCGATAAAACAGAAAGCGTCAGATATCATATTTATCGTCAAATACTTGCGATAATCGATCTTGTTTCATGGCCCTTAGTACCTTCAAACTACCCAAAACTGTCAAATTTCTTCAAACCTTTCTCAACCTTAACTTGTTTTCAGTAAAGCATAAAATTAATTTTAAAAAAAATTAGATCTGTGGTAGATTGACGTGCTGTTATAGAGTGCGCGCCCGATAAGTCTGCGCGCGATGGGTGGCGCTGCTCGCTCACTTTAACACTCCTAGACAAACAAAATAGCAGGCGGAATTTTAGTTCCAATTTTGACCACGCGCAGGCTTATCTGGCGCGCACTCTAGAATGTACTTTTTTATTTTAATATCCAAGACACTCACTGCGCATGCGGCATGATCTGCTTGATCTTCAGCAGCTCCGTCTCCGAGTCGAAGGTCATGGTGTCCACACCCGCTCCCGACGCGTACTTGATGTGCGACGCCATCTTGGCGGGGTTCGCGAATATGATGCGGCTGCGTTAGTAAACATAAATATTAGGAAAACTATTTTTGATTTTAATTTGAACATTATACAGGTTAATGTTATAAAAATTAGTACAAAGAATATATGGTTAGAAAAAGCTCGAAAAATTATAGCCTTGATGCGAAAATGGAACCCGCGTCCACTTCAATCCAACCAAGACGTTTAAAGTAACGTCCACTAGAGTGGACGCGGGTTCGATTTCCGCACCAATAATAAAAAAATTCGATTTTTTTCTCACCACAATATTCTTTATACATACATTTATCACACCTATATTCCCGAAGGGCAGAGGTGAATTAAGAACCCACTTTTCGCCATTTAAGTTAGGTCCTAGGTGGCAAGTCTAGGTGGTATATCGGGCACGCAATTCGCAGTATTGTGTTGCTAAGTGGTATGACAGGAATGCTGCTGCCCATTAAATTTATTCATCGCTCTGTTTGTTCGGTGGTGACAATTGTATTCTACTCCACCGTCACCACACAAAATTTAGCAATCCGCCATATTTGGTCCAACGCCGCGTGAAGTCACATTTTTTTAATTATATACCCATCAAAATAACTCTATACTAAAAAAACTGTCATTGTTTACGCTATAGTGACGTCATACGGACGCCATTGCTGTTTTGGCGGAAATTAAAATTTGCGTTATCCAAAACATGTCCCTTCTGTGAAAATCTTAATATTTTACAAAAATATTAATATATAATTTCTTTTCAGTAAAGTAGATACGTAAAAACAACGAGGCGTAGCATTTCAAAATAAGTCATCATGCCTATTATACCAGCGCAGACGGCCGCCATTTTGGTCCAACTTGCGCGCCTGAAACTATAATGAGCTAGTTGTAGGGGACTCACTCGGGACTAACGCCGATGGAGGTGACGAGCTCGATCTCCGCCTTGGAGGCGCAGTCGAAGCCCGCCCCCAGCGCCGCCAGGGTAGACACCATCAGCTTGTCATCGTTGCACTTGACGGCTGGATAGGAATAAATCATCATCAAGACATCAAGAAGAAAGAAGAATATAAGGAATATTTCGTATTCCCCTCGGGATCTGGTGAGCGACCCACTAGCTAGACCAGGGGGCTTACCACCAACTCTAAACGCGACTCAATTCCCATTGTAAAAGTGAGACAACGCTATAAGCAGAGTAGAGCGGCGTCCCGTCTTGTCACCCGCGTTTGGATCGCATTAATACTTCATGGTACGGCCACTGGGGGCCTACCGCCAACTGGATTGCTAAAGCAAAAGCTATAGTTTATGACGTTGTTGCTGTCATTTCGCACCAAATGTACCTAAACTATCAGCGGCAGCTTTGAACGAATGATCACCGAATGATTTTTAATGAATTTGGCACAAAATCCGTAACGCCCAAAAATTCGGGATGGCTGGTATAGCTGCAAGCAGTGCATTGCTATATAGCAATCATCAGCAATCGAGTTAGGCGGTAGGCCCCCAGAGAAGCGGTTATAACAAGACTATTTAAAAATGGACACCAGCCCTAAGACAACTGGCCAATATTTACATTTGACACGATGGTTGCCATGTTGTTTTCTATGTTGTAATACATACATACATAAATCACGCCTATAACCCCGAAGGGGTAGGCAGAGGTGAATTAACACCCACGTTTCGCCAAATATGTTAGGTCCCATGTAATAAATAGGTGGCGAGCCTATTGTCATATATCGGGCACAAAAGTCGCAGTACATTGCTCCTGCTAGGTGGTATAAGAGGAACGCTGCTGCCCATTCCCCATCACTGATTTATCCTTAGTCGCCTTATACGACACCCACGGGAAAGATTTGGGGCGGTTACATTTCTTTCTTTCTTTCTATTCTGCCCTGCCGTCACCACACGACATTTCTGAAAACGACGGTGGCATGTGGTCTTACCATAAAAGGGTTCCTATTTTTAATATTTTAGTTTAACCCGCCTCTTGGTGGTAGTTACATTGGTTTCTATTCTGCTCTGACGTCACCACACGACATTTCTGCAAACGACGGCGGCATGTGGTCTTACCATAAAAGGGCTCTTATTTTTAATATTTTAGTTTAACCCGCCTCTTGGTGGTAGTTACATTTCATTCTATTCTGCTCTGACGTCATCACACGGCCTTTCTGCAAACGATAGCCGATACTTGGAAAGTGGTCTTACCATAAAAGGGCTCCACCCTCGGCATGAGCTCCCGCCAGTGGCGGTAGCGCGCGACCACCTCGCCCACGTCCATCACGTAGAAGGGGTCCTCCTGGACCCCGTCGTCGAGGACGTCGCGCGCCACGCTCAACGGGGACCAGGGCCCCTCCATCACCCGGATGCGGTGCTGGTCCACGATCATGGTGGCGCTGGGTGCTCGGCCGCGGCCGGACGGGGCGCTCAGCCCTCGCGCGGGAACACCTCTTGTGCCGCTGTGGGGGGGATGGCGCATCGTCATTATCACCATCGAACTGCTCGGCAGGCTGATTAAGACGGTTGTGAAGCTGTTAAGTCTTAGGGGAGGAGTAAACGAATGTAGGCATTACTCGCGACGCGTATCGGCACTTCACATTCCTCTTATGTAACTATGTAACGTCTTCGTTGGCCTATTATACCACTCGCCTCTGCCCAGAATGCAGTGTCTCTCACTCATTGAGAATAATAGCAAAGTGTGAGAGTGACGGGTAGAACAAAGCAACTGAAATCGGCTTAAGTAATACGGGGTCAGCCCGGCTAGCATGACCACCGAAACACGATATGATATAGCCATTTATCGCGTTAAACAGTCAAAAATAATTGGATTTTAACACTTGTATAAGCCTGAATTGAATAATGGAATATACCTTTATGTCATAAAGAAAACATATACTGTCAAAAATCCAATGCCTTTTGTAAGTTCAACGCGATAAATGGCAATCATATCGTGTTTCGTTGGTCATGCTAGCCGGGCAGGTCTCATTTCTAAAATCTTTATAAAAAGGCGCGGTACTCACGTATCGATGTGCGTACGCGCAGGCGGTCAGCGACGCTGGTGGTGGGGCGGTGTCAGGTGTCCTCGGAGCCCGGTGGGGGGGTTCCTCTTACGCTAGTCCACAAATGTCAGCTGTGGAATGTCAGTCATGTTTGAAATAAAACAGCTTAAAAGACTATGGCAATGGCATAAATGTTTGCCAACTCACGTGTCCTATAGTTGGGAATGTTAGTGACCATGGCAATAGCCTGTGTGCGCTAGATTGGTCGCTTCAAATCGGCACAAGATACATTTGTCATTTTAGTAGAAGTATTCAGTCCAGCGTACTTGCATAATACAGGTCAGTGGGGTGGTGTCAGTGACAGTATAAATGTGTGCCAACTCACGTGCCCGGTAAGTTGGAGTGTCAGTGACCATGACAAAATGTTTGTCAACTTACGTGCCCGGTATGTTGGAGTGTCAGTGACCATGGCAAAATGTTTGTCAACTCACGTGCCCGGTATGTTGGAGTGTCAGTGACCATGGCAAAATGTTTGTCAACTCACGTGCCCGGTATGTTGGAGTGTCAGTGACCATGGCAATATGTTTGTCAACTCACGTGTCCGGTATGTGGGGGTGTCAGCGGGTGGGCGCGTGCCGCAGCCAGGGCGGGTCTACGTTGAGCGCGCGGCGCCAGCAACGCGGCGCGGGCCGTGGCCGCACCAGCCCCACACGAGCTGGTCCCGTTCGCCCGGCACTCGCGAACGCGCCGGACTCGCCCGGTGCTCCCTGGGGACAAAGTCACGTAACACATGAGCAATTCTGACGACAGATGAACGCTGCGTTGCACTCCTAGGGGGGTGAAAGCTACGGATGACGCCTATAAACTGGTGATGACTGGTTTAGTTGTTGCGAGCACTAAATCATTGCTTTGGTGAACATTTAGTAATAATTTGGGGTGCAATTCAGTTTAGTTTGATAACCACAATATTATTTGCCTTTGAATATGGTAGAAACTATGTTGGTACTGCCCTATAAAGGGTTAAGGCGATACCTCGCAAATATATAATTTTTTTTTATTAAAGAGGATAAATAAATAGACATAATTAATGTATCCGACATAAACAAACCAGATAATTGGTTCAAGTTTAAAAAGTTGTTATCTCACATTATACAACCAGAAATACGGCGGAAATCTCCCAGCCTACACAACACAATCGCACGGTCCTTGACTTCGCTAGAGATAGAGCGACTATCAATCTTATGTGTGCCGAATGGCAACAGCTATCAACGAAGCTTCAGAGATAAATGGGGTTATCGCCAGGAAAATGGATCGTAGTAGCAGATGTCATCTGGCTTTGACGTGAGAGTCGACAGAGAGCGAATGGGGAGAATGGAATTACCCACCACGCTGGTCCAATGTGCATTGGTGGGGGGTTAGGTCCAATGGTTTAACGTGCCTTTCTAAGCACAGGGGAACTCCACTAACCGACATGTGTTATAAATTATTTGTGTAAGCCGGTAAGTTATATTCATAAGCTCAATTTAATTGTAAAGGTATATTTATCACTGTAATTTTGAATGTGAATTCAAGTGTGAAATGATAATGTTGTTGGGAAGTCTATCTCGATAAATAAATAATATATTTTTGGTCACCCATCCAAAGACAGACCAGCGGTAACAAAAGCAAGTGAGAGCATCACCAGAATTTCTCAACTAAAACACACTTCTTTTAATAGTAATATATTAGATTATCGCTATCACAGATGATAATGTAAATAATTCTAACGTGGCCTCTAGAAGGTCGCAGTGACGTATTTGAAACGCCGGAAACCGATTTAGACCGAAAACCATCGCGTCTGGCAGAATACCAGTATGCTATATAAAATGAATGCCATATAAAATCTCTCTCCACCACTTGACAGTGTTTTGTCTCAGGATTTAGCGCGAGAGGATAATATTTTCTTATCCCCGAGGAGATTTTCTCCATTTTTGAATTCTATTGGTGTAGGGATGTATTTGAGGAGCATACTCGCACAGCTCTGGTGAAACAGCACCCTTATAGCGAGATACAAAATTTAAGCAAACTTCTTGTTCTACCCATCTAAAATTGCGCGTACGCATTTCAAATAACACCACGAGTAAATATGGCTCTACTTGCGAATTGCAGACAATGATTATTGGCAGTAATCTGTAACTGAGTATTTATTTTTTATTACCAAAGTCGATTAGTTTATACAGATTAGGCATCCATTTACGTATTAATTAATAGGTACAAATTATATATTTAGTACCTAAGCCAAGAAAACTACCAATTAACGTATTTGCTGACTACACAGTAATGAGCCGAGAATAATTGCCTACCCCTTAGGGGATATAGGCGTGATTTATGTATGTATGATAAATAATAATGAGTTGGCAACATTTTTATGGATATATCTAGCCGATCAGAGGATAAGTGCCCGAGAATAAATTATTTGGAGTTCCTTGGTGCTTCAGAAGGCACGCTAAGCTAATCCGCACTAGGCCAGCGTGTAGCGTCACGTGATTTGGCCATTTCCTATATCCATCTATAGGGAAGGACTGTCCCCAACAGTGAGAAAATCATTGGCCTGGTGACGATAATGATTATAAGAGGTTTGTGGCGTATTTGGTGGCGATGTTGACTGTGTATCATAAGACACAGATACTAACATTGAATTATCACTTTAGACGCATTTAAATCGACTTTAATTAATTACACACGTACAGACTACAGACCTACTCGCGTACCACAGAAGGGCAAGGGACAAAGTGTAAATAGATACCTACTTCAAGGCCGCACTAAGTAATTAATTACTCGAGTATTTCGTATTCACATCGTTTATGTGGAATTTATAGGTTTAACATAGAATTTTAAATTTTATTTGTTCTTTCCATAACTGTGTTACTGGTTTTAATTTAAAAAAATATATTTTACGTCTTTAATATTTGACCACCACTACGGAAGTTGCCAAGACGCGAGTTCTTCCATACTTACGTTAAAATGTCTTAAACCGACGGCTAAATAATAATCGCCTGTTTAAGTGTTGGTGAACTGTACCCCTTATGTCGTCAAACAAGGGTTATGTTTAAGCGCACTAATTTGAGTTAAAATTTTCTGTGTTGTGTGTAACATTTCAACTTCCAGGGAAAGCAAGCCCGTGGTTCCAATTAGTACCCACTGTGGATGAGGCGGAACTTGCTGACGTTACAACGAAATGTGGGTATTATGAGTGGCAGGCTTGATTTGAGTATCTATAAAAAATCATACAACACAATTTTACCGTTTTATGAGATTTAATTCGGTTAGTCAGTACAGTCAACTTGTTAGACGTTACAAATAACATACATACATAAATCACGCCTATATCCCTGGCAGAGGTGAACAAGCACTCACGTTATGCCAATTATGTTAGGTCCCATTTAATAGGTGGCGAGCCTATTGCCATTTATCGGGCACAAATGTCGCAGTACTATTGCTAGGTGGTATAAGAGGAACGCTGCTGCCCATTCCTTATCACTGATTTATCCTTAGTCGCCTTGTACGACACGCACGGGAGATTTACAAATAAGGATAGGTGGAATATTTTCCAAAAATTGAAACTAAAGTTTCACGCTGTAACCGCTAAGAATATTTTAACCTAAAGTCTTATTGGTAACTGTACAGAGACAAGGGACTTTGCCACCATTATTACGCTGTGTACACTACACACCGAAATTAATGAGAATTATTTATTCAATTGCGGCCTATATTACTAATGTCGGTGATGTATTTACTATCAGTGTTGTAATATATCGTTACGTAATAGACATGTATACGCGACTTTACTTATTTATCCAACCTACATCATCAGCAGTTAGTTTTATAGGTACTACATACGGCTCGGTCAGCTGTCATACAATCATCAATTCCATTGTCATTCATATCGTCATTTATGCAACCTAAGGCTTAGTGATAATAAATATTAGAATAATATAAGCGTGACATAATTATGTATGCGTGTAATTCATCATGCTAGCTTATTTGATTTGCACTTGTTAGAACTACCATAGAACATGCGTACCTAAGTACTTAAATGCAATCTTTAGTTGGATTCACGAACAGAGCGAGTATTTTTACCATAAACAAAAATCATTATTTTAAATATAGAGATACGCTTTTTCATACCCTTCCACATGTAGGGGAAGTCACCTCATAGCCGTCAAATTGCTATTTTTATCTTATATTTTTCTTTGATTACATGTCAATTTTTATAACCCCGGTTTCATATGTTAACTTATATCTCTTATTTACTATTGCTTCAAGTAATTTACGACCTTTAAGTTCACAATTTTTGGTTCTATACCTTACCTAATTTATTACATCAGTCATATGTAAATGTATAATTTGTAAGTATTTTTACTTGTAGTCTCTCAAGACCGCCGCGATAATTTTCAACTCACGAGTTCTTTAACTTTTAAAAATATTAATATAAATAATATGTATTTCAATAACAATCTATCAATTGGAAATATAATAGTTCAAAACGTGATAGTTAACACTTTAAAGTAAAATTTTATTAAACGTGTGACATTAGATTCACACGAAAAAAATGCAGAAACAGGTTCAATAGAAAAAAGATAATTAAATACAATACTATTTGACGACGCACAGATATCAGACATCATTTTAGGTCTACTTCATGCGTAGGTAACATGTATCAGAAACAACTACTAATCAATACAAAGAATAGGTACTGTGGTTAGAAAAAGTTCGAAAAATTATAGTCTTGCAGGCATCTGCCCGGATCGCAGAAGACGCGGGTTCGATTACCGCATCGAGATTATAATTTTTCAAACTTTTTCCAACTACAGTGTTCATTGTGCTAATTTTTCTAACATTGATACTATAATGTTCAAATTAAAATCGAAATGGTAACTACTAATAAAAAACCATTAAAAATGTTTTTTTATGGATGGCTGGGAGAGAATTAGCATTAAGTCCGCCATTTGTAACATTTATTGTGCAATAAAGATAAAAATAAATAAATAATCACTAAACTCACCTTTAAGAGCGTAATTCTCAAAGCTTTTAGGCACTCCTAAGCAACAACCGTTCGGTTGCTGCTAAACGACACAAACTGAATAGGGCAGAGAGCACTATGAGACCAGCCCCGCCGATCCAAAGCACTCCTGTACTGGTGTAGTGCGAACAACCACGCTGTCACTCTTTAGCCGTATAGCGGCAGACTGATGGAACGTGACCGCCGTACGAACTATTTAAGCTGCTACTTATCAGCCGTATGACATATCGGTGGTTGTTATCACGCGCGTGGACACACGGGGAAGTAAGCGTACAATAGACGCTATACCTACACGATACCGCCGCGAACCGCTTACCGATCTCGCATCGCGCAAGTTAGGCTGCGTTTCCACTAGATACGTGCGAGGATGCGTTTGAGGAGAACCAATAGAATCACACTATTTTCGTAGGCTCACTCAATAGAGCGATTTTATTGGTGAAAACTTCAAATTGTTTAAATTGATTGTCACATCACATAAAATATATATGGTGGACGGCATAACATGTGATGTGACGCCCTGCAAGGGACATTGCAATTTAATAGGGCTTCGTGGTAGTATCTACATTTTAATAATTAAACAAAAAATAAAAATGTCCCTTAAAATACTTTAAATTATTATTTTTATGATATTTATTTTTGAGACATAATCATTTATCTTACCATTTTCGCTATGGGTAAAAACTCTTGTATATTATTTTGGGAATGGGAAATGGGAATGGGAGGCGGCCTAGGCGGATCTTTCGTAATCACATTGAAAGTCTATTACCTACCTAAAAAAGGGCGAGGTCAAGGGTACCCGTAAAACCAATACTCAATACTTTATTGCGTACGTACACCGAGGGTACGCATGAAGACATTAATAAGATTGGATGAAGCGAAATATGTAAGCTTTACATAAGCCATTACCATACAAAATATCAAAGGTGATCCGTTCTGATTCTCTTTTTTTCGTTTTATAATCCAACGGCTGACTATTTAAAACCTATACTACGTTTATTAAATTTCAATCAACCCCTAAAAGAGATTTTTCAAAAGTCAGCTCTATCCATTTTACCGCTGACGGACGTTACGTCTGCACACGCTGTTGTTATCTTTTTTCCTCGCTTTAAAAGTAATATCTCTGTCCCTCTCTGTCTCGGCCGAAAAAACGTACACGATGTAAGCACGCGTTTATGCCCGTAATAAACTTGACAACTTGGTTGTCCTTAAATATGTCGACTACGTTCCTAGCTTTGTTAAATCCACACACGAGTACAATAAATCCGGGTCACATAAAGATACCCTCAAATCTCAGAGTCTATAATGCTACGGCTACACTTGCAGGCGAAGATGCGTGTTCGCGTTGTCACGACAAAACTTCCTGTTCGATCTACGACGAAGTGGTTGGCCGCATAAAAAATCTTGGCTACGTCGCGTCGTCGAGTCGCCTCGGAGTCTATAATGCTACGGCCACACTCGCAGGCGAAGATGCGTGTTCACGTTGTCACGACAAAACTTCGTGTTCGATCTACGACGAAGTGCTTGGCCGCATCAAAAAGAAACTTCGCTACGTCGCGACAATCTAGAAGTACCAGAAGAACGTCGCAGTTAACTAAGCGCGCGAAGTGTAGCAAGCCGCACGAACTTTCGTCGCGATAAAACCCTTTAATGTGGGGGAAATTTACCGAAACCCATACGAAAGGCATTCGTATTCGCGACTATGATTGGCGATTTCTTGGCCGGACGTGTCGCGAAAACGCAAATCTTCGCGTTATCGCAATAGTGAAATATATCTTCGCTTATTTATTAAAAACAAAAGTGCTCTAAAATCAAACATATTCAAATTTTGATAGTACAAACAAACATGAAGTCACATTTTGTTTCTGGCACAAGGGTCTTCCCTAGGACCGCTTCTCAGTGTAATGTTCTAATTATCTAATGAGTTCATTAATTCACTCTTAAGCCAACATTTGCTAGTGGAAAACACAACGTTCATTGTTCGGCAGAACGATTTGAGGCCACAACAACATTAATGACGATAATAAAACAATTATTATTTACCACCAAGGCAGTTCTGTTGTCGCGTAACTAGGATTTACGTTGCAATTGAAATGATTACCAATTCCAAAGTATTTTTGACTATACAATATCGATCGTGTGATTATTGTCGAAAAACAGAAATGAAGTCAGAACTAATTTTCTTTTCGCAATCTCGATATCACCTAATTTAAATAAAAGAGATAGCTAGGTAACGTTTAAAAGTTTATCTCGTTCTGTAAATAGAATATTGAACTATTCGATTTTCATTTTAACATTATATAAATGTTAGAAAAATTAGGTACAAAAATTTTGGTGGTTAGAAAAAGAATTTCGAAAAATTATGTGTCCGCTGCTATCCGGGCACCTGCCTGGATAGCAGCGGACGCGGATTCGATTCCCGCCTCGAGATCATAATTTTTCGAAATTCTTTTTCTAACTACCAAAATCTTTGTACTAATTTTTCTAACATTTATATTATGTTAAAATGAAAATCGAATAGTTTATAAAGCAAACCTAAGCTTAACCGAACGCACGGTATTTGTAAAAATATCTGCTTTGGAATGTTTGAAATTTATTTCTACATTGCGAGGGTAACCGTTGGCTTACAACGTGAAGTGTAAAGGTTAGAAGAATTTCGGCAAGTTACTTAGTGTCTTGGGTGGCCGAGCGGTCAGGCACCTGCCCGGATAGCAGCGGACGCGGGTTCGATTCCCGCCTCAAGATCATAATTTTTCGAAATTCTTTTTCTAACCACCAAAATCTTTGTAGAATATTGAAACTGGTTGTAGGACAGACAAAAATACTTCTGCCTTTTTCCAGAAAAGCGTTTTTTGACCGATGATAAATATTGTCTGCGACATATACTGTTTAATGAAGGCACTTCCGATTCCAAGAAAAAACGTAAACACATTCATAAAGTAAGAATGAGTCATTATAAGGAATATTATGAAACAATACTCTGTAACGCGGTTGAAATTTGACAATGTGTTTCCCTAATGTTTACTACAGATGGAAATATTGATTAACTGAAATACTACTTAATCTTACATAGAAGTCACACTGCGTGAGGTGATGATGAAGAATGCAATGAACATTTAGCATGTGGATAGATACTTGATACGAATACAATAAAAGATGGATAGGTTGTGTGAATGGTGTTATGTCTAGCTAGAACACAATAATCACCAGCCCTTGAATGTCCCCACACTTACATACATACATAAATCACGCCTATATCCCCGAAGGGGTAGGCAGAGGTGAACTAGCACCCACTTTTCGCCAATTATGTTAGGTCCCATGTAATAAGGTGGCGAGCCTATTGCCATATATCAGGCACAAAAGTCGCAGTACATTGCTATTGCTAGGTGGTATTAGAGGAACGCTGCTGCCCATTCCTCATCATTGATTTATTCTTAGTCGCCTTGTACGACACCCACAAGAGATATTTGGGGCGGTGACAATTGTATTCTACTCTGACGTCACCACACGGCCTAATGTCCCCACGGTACATATACATATACCAAATGTGATAGAAAAATTACTTGTATTTTATAATAGCGTTTGAAAGGGCTACTCATAAGCATTATTTTTTCCTAAATAGCATATTAAATGAAACTAAGATCATAAAATTTTTCGTTTTGTTCAGGGAAAATTCCTCTAACCCCACTTGATTTTTTTTATGGGGTTATGTAAAAGATTTAGTTTACAGGAACCGGTACAGCAGTGTGCAGGAGTTACAAAATGAACTTAGACGTATTATTACAAACATCCACCATGCAAAAATAAGTAAATCGACAGGGAGAGAAATTATCAAAAGAGTGAGAATTTGTATACAACAGAACGGATCACATTTTGAGCATTTGATAATTTTTTTTTTAAATGAAATGAAAAATTGTATGATCTTAGTTTCATTTAATATGCTAGGTTATTTAGGAAAAAATAATGCTTATGAGTAGCCCTTTCAAACGCTATTATAAAATACAAGTAATTTTTCTATCACATTTGGCGGGTTCGATTCCCGGTTGAGGTAGGCGATTTAAAAAAAATCTGTGAATGCAGTTCTACTTATTATTAAAAATAAAACGATGTTTTCTTTTAGTGAAATATCCTACGGTCAATATTTAATATACTTTCCCTCCGTGTGGTATGGCCGTGGGACGCACTGTATAATAAGGATACTACAAGAGACGTAGATGGGGGGGGCTTAGAAGAGCGCTTGAAGCCAAGGTCTAATAGTACTAGAGTAAGACAGAGGAGTACTGGATATATTATTTGGTATTTTCTGTTATGTTCTTTCTTTTATGTTCTTTCAAAAGGCCATAATAGACTAAAATCATTTCCTCTATTTATGACTACTGGAAAAGAGACAAAATGCATTTCATCTTTCTTCTAAAAAGGAGATGGAATATGTATTCCCGTGAAATTTGGACTACGACGCGTGCTAGACCTACAATTGAGGTTTTCTGATCTTGGGTGATGACTGAGTATGGTCCCTCACAATGAGGGAGCATACTCAGCCATCACCCAAGATCAGAAAATATACAAAACGACTACATGGGTAAAATAACTTAGCATCGTTCGACGGTTGGTTAAGCCCAATGGTCAGATCGCTGGCTATCGACCAAGAGGTCCCAGGATCTAATCCTGATAGGGCAAAATGTTAGTGCGAAGAACACAGTTCCTAGGTATATGTACCAGTAGTCGTATGTCGTAGAAATACATATATGTAATTATTAATATTTGTTCGTCACTCGTTTAGTATCCAACACAAGTGCTTTGCAGCAAGTTCGGCAACTCACTTAAATTTGCAGAAGTCCACTTGCACGAGCGTTAACACGTTGAAAGTCGGTTGTACAAGTCAATTTCCTAAATTTCTTTGGTAGTGGACAGTTCGCTTAAGAAATTGACATTTATAAACTTTTACTATCTGAAACGGCGCCAGTGGTCGCAATAGGATCTTGCGTACGGCCAGTTTCCTGTATCAATGATCTTGGACCTTTATATCTGTACGTGCAGGGGTCGGTCAAGCTTAGGGTGAGTCAGATAAGCGAACGGCGAAGTAATGTAAAGCATAGTCTATAAGAACCGATTGGGTGATACGGAATTTTGAACACTATCATCATCTTCCTTCCTGCTTCTTGTTTATCTGGGGTCGGCAGAATATGTTTGCTCCTCGAGTGTAAGACTCAACTGCGACATACACTATTGCGAAAGACTGAACTGCGACAGATGGAACTGCGACAGGACTGAACTGCGACAGTATGGAGCTGCGCCAGGACTGAACTGCGACAGTACGGAACTCAATTCATATCGGTCAGGCGTCGACAATGCCATTCGCTTCCATTTGATTCGTATCATTCATGTCACCGGTTAGGTGCTAGTGATGTAGTGATGAATAAATGTATAGATAAGTGTTCGAAAGGACTATGTCGAGAGACCAATGAACAGAGAGTGATTGGACTGACTTAATGGCCGTTCTGCCTGCGATTGCGCTGTTCGCTAAGCGTCATTCCTACGTGCTTCATAAAGCACGTTGTGCCATTGATTCCTGTTGCACCCAGTTGCGTTCATCAATACCCGTCTCCAATCCGTACTGGACCTCATCAGTCGCATTGAAATTTTATTTATTATATGATTTTTTAATGGAATAAAGGAAGGATAAATCAGTGATGAGGAATGGGCAGCAGCGTTCCCTTATACCACCTAGCAATGTACTGCGACTTTAGTGCCCGATAAATGGCACTAGGCTCGCCACCTATTACATGGGACCTGACATAGTTGGCGAAACGTGGGTGCTAGTTCACCTCTACCTACTCCTTTGGGGATATAGGCGTGATTTATGTATGTATGTGTTAATGGAATGATGCCAAATGGAAATCAGGCCAATAATTGCCAAAAAAATATTGGCCTGATGCGGGAAAGGAATGTCCGCGTCCTCTACAATCCGGGCATCTGCCTAAACTACTCTGCCAATCAGACTGTTCCCGGATGAAGACTTAAGAAGATGAAGAATTCTTTGAAAATTTTCTGACCTCTTTTCTTTGTAACTAATCTTTAATAATACCAAGGGGGTGTGGCATGTTTACATTCTTAGTTACATTCTAAGAATATTGATAACAAGATGTGATAATGATAAGAAATTAAATACTGTGATAATGAAATATTGTACGAGGAAAATATGAACCAATATTAATTACGGATCTAATTTATGGGCAAACATAGACATACAAGCCTATAGTAATAAATATACAGTATGACCATCCACTAGTTTTATTTTGGTAATTTTTAAAAATTTCCAGCTTCACAATCCTCTTAAGGGAGCAGCATATCGATCTACAACCG
This sequence comes from Cataclysta lemnata, assembly GCA_963931975.1. Lineage (NCBI taxonomy): Eukaryota > Metazoa > Arthropoda > Insecta > Lepidoptera > Crambidae > Cataclysta > Cataclysta lemnata. Next base: position 3,858,664 of record OZ008360.1, read on the forward strand.
CACGTACTTATTATTTTTTAAGTTAGACAGGGAAGCTGCCCTTCATCCCACCCACCTGATGGTAAGTGACGATAAGGGCTGAAGATGGAATCGAGCTACACCTGGAACCTCAACCAAAGAGGGGCTGGCTATCTTATCGCCATTGTCGGAACACAATGCTGTTAACATTATTATTATGGCGACAAATTTTGATAAGATGGCGGTAGCTAGCCAGGCGGACTTCAAAGAAGTCCTACCACCAACCAAACCGAGCACAAAGTTGTACCCCCTGGGGATCGAACCCGGGACCTCTGGATCTTCATTCCGGTGGGCGACCCACTAGACCTTGGAGGCGGTTAAAAACTTAAACTTAACTACAAAGACATTCAGTCTAGCGCAATAATCCAATTAGGTATTATGCCAATGATAAGATTTGAACAGTGTGTAGGTGTAATTAAGAAATATGTATTGTTTAACAATAATTAAACAAGGCTTATGCCTTGTCTCGGAGGCTTAGTTTAGGTTTATGTTGGAGCATTATTTTTGGGTATTCATCAAGGCTCGTATCTCAATATGTATTGCGCCATGAAACGACATAATAGTAGTTTACTAGGCAATTGGCGAAGCGTGGGTGCTAGTTCACCTCTGCCTACCCCTTCGGGGATATTGGCGTGAATTATGTATGTATGTATGTATGTACTAGGCAAACATCGCTCGATAATTATTGCCCTTTTCAGCACTTTCCTAGATTGTGGAGACGGCGGAGAAAATACCATTGTCACCATCCCCCCAAAATCTACCGCAGGTGTCGTACAAGGCTAAGCTCCATATAGGCCTTTGCCTACCACTTTGGGGACAAATAGGCGTGATTTATAATAATGTATATTGCCGTACCCACCTCTGTCGGTCTGTCGAGCCATAAAATATTGGGTTGAAAATTTATAGCATTTCAATATTCATTTATTGGACTCCTCAATAGAAAAAAATATTTCAATATAAAGTTGAGTAAAAAACTTTCGACATTCGTTTAATCTTACTACAATAAAATAGCGACATTTTTATGAGATAGATACATAAAGATAAAAATTATTCAAACAAGATTCGTTATAACATTCCTTTGAGTCTGGAAGAAGCTTACCTAATGTTTGCGCTTACTTCATAATTTATCTAAACACATCGTTTTATTGAGGGTAGTTGCATACAATATTGCCGTAAATTATTATTTTATCATCAGAATTTCCAACATTAATTTATATATTGATCTATGTATTTACAACATTATCATTATGTGGGTACATTGTATACAGCTGAATTGGCAGGATGTTCGCGGGAGACAGACAGACATACAGAGAGAGATGTTAGTGGTTCATGACAATGCAGCTTTTGCTAAGATGCGATGTGAGGGCAGAGTAGAACAGCCCACTCAAAATCAGTTGGAAATTTAACAATTAGTAGAGTTAACTATGCGTCAAAAAGCCCTAAGGGCTTTGGTTGCGATGTCACACACAAACTACCCACATATGCATTCCCTAAGAGTATGAACAGCTTAGCCAAATCCTACAGCAGTGTGTCTAACTGCACTTTGGGAGCCGAGTAGCAGAAAAAATTGATGAATTTTCGGATTACTAGTAGGATCACAAGTAGCTTTGTTTTGTTTTTATATTGTCTTTCAAGTTCTGGTTTCTTCCAGAATTTCACGAACCCAGTTTCGCGATCAAATTTATAGTAAATATTTACGTGCCGCGTGCCGTGACGGCAGAGCAGAATACGATTGTCACCGCACGCAATCTCTCCAAGGCGACTAAGGGTTAAGTTAGGAATGAGTAACCGGCACCAGCGTTCCTCTGATACCACCTAGCAATATACTGCGATGTACGTGATCAATAGATGGCAATATAATTGGCGAAACGTGCGTGTTATTCACCTCTGCCTAACCGTTCGGGAATAAAAAGACGTGATTTATGTCTCATCATAGCCCTGTCCTTATCCTAGCCTATTTGGGGTCGGCGCAGTATGTCCTCTTTCTCCATTCTCTTCTACCACTCGTCATCTCCTCATTCACATTCATCAACATTCCTATCCATAACTTTTTTACTCGCATCATATTTAGTGAATACTTAGATAACACTGTATTGTCATGGAAATAGCGATTTCTCAATCTCGTCAAGAGATATAAAACGCCTGAATATTAAAAGGAGATTACAAGAGCTCAGTTCCTAAAGCCACAAGCAAACAGAGAATCATCTTGGTATTATTAAGATAACGCTGCTTTGGAAAGCGGGGCACGAGCGAGTTTGTGATAACTGATAAAGGTGGTAGTCTAAATGACATGTTATAATATAAGTCATTGTCGTGATTGAGAGCAAACACAGTTAGTTCAAAAGGCAGGGCTGACACGTGTTTAACCTTTTCTTTTGATTTGAGAGTGGAGAGCTGCTCTACTGTCACCACACGGCATGGTTTGTCGATTGACAATTATGCAATAGGTGTTCGGACTTTATCAATCATCATCATCACCCGTCAAAGGCTGGTGCACAGGCCTTCCTAGTGGATGGGAAAAGATAGAGAATCCTCATAACACATTACGGGGGCTCAATGTCGTTTCTTTCAGCATCGGATTTTGAGAATGTCAGCAGCATACCAGGTTATTCAAAAATTAAATAAAGTTACAAACATTGTAGTTGATGTAGGTAGTCTTAGGAGCCCAGCAGAAGTCACGTCAGCTTTAGAGGGTGAGGGGGCTAATGTTAACCATCACTCAACAAGACGTAATTCCCGTCTTATTTTATTGTCTCGCTCCCGCATTTTAATTTAATAGTAATTGCGTTTAATTAAGAGCAAATTCGTTTAGTGATGGAAAAGCGAATGGCACGTGTAAAATAAATGTGGTGTTTAGGAATTAGGAAAGTTATCTTCCGTAATCATAAGATACTACAAGGACACAACGCTTCCCAATCAGTAGAGACTTAAGTCATCATTATCACTTTTCCTTTTATGCTGGGTATATACCTGCGCTATGGACAGATATATAGGGAGAATGGGGGATAATAGCCCATCATGCTAAACCAGATAGCAGATTGTTGAGAATTGACGCTGGGCCTCACGTGCCTTCCGGAGCACGTAGAAAGTACAGATAATATATTTTTGGTCATCCATCCAATGACAGCTCTTGGCGAACAATGCTTAACTCACGCAATCTCAGGCAGAGCGAGGTGGTGACTGCGCCATCGAGTTTAGCCCATGTCACAAAAGTAATACTTTCCAACGGACTTGTCTCTCTCATAAAATAGCGTGTATAAATTAATTAAGTTTTATTTTCCAAGAAACGCTACGATCCAGACGACCCGAGAAGTAAACAGAATGGAACTTAAAAAGAGATCAAGAACAAATCGAACAATATCGTAGTTCCAAATTAATATGCAAGGAGGTTGCAAGGGGCACGGTAGGTACATAGAAACAAGCGTAGATTACAACTTTTTAATTCAACATATTTTATGAACGTGACCACGGGGTCAGACGATAGCAAAATCACGGCAACTCCAGTGATACAAATGATAATTCACATTCTGTAATTCCGTGTTAAGTGCTGTGCGATCAGCCACCTTTTTGTTGTTTGTATAATCCTTACTTTGATTAAAATGCCGTTAAGCCCAAAAAGTAGTTTTCGATACCCAAAGAGGGTTGGTGTCAGACAGGCGGCCGGCTAAAGCTAAAACCTAAGCCAAAACCTTGAGCAGTATGGATTCTTTATATTCAGATTCACTCTCTCTGTTCATCGGTCTCTCGACATGGTCCTTTCTGTTTCTTTTCTATACATTAATTCATCAGTAGGACCTTTACGGTGTGATGGATGATATGAACCAAAAGGGAGTGGGTGGCTTGATGACGTCTGGCCGATATGAATGGAAGAGGACAAATACTGCGCCGACCCCAGATAGACTGTGGGAACAGTACAGGGACAAGAAGCCCAAAAAGTAGTTTCGAGAAAATGACAAAAAAAGTGGGAATGTAGTAGATAGGTGGTATAGAAATATTTGGTGAATTGGGCTTTTAGTAGCTTTTAAGCGACGGAATCTTTAAATTATGAATCAGTTAACTGCCTAGAACGTAATGATTCTGGAATGTTTTTGAACACAATTGACGAGAAGTCAAGCAATTTAATATAACTGGGTCATACCGTTTGACGCGATCCGAAAATTAATGGTCAACAAATCCTTGAACTCTAGATGTAAACAATTTAAAAACTGTTCAAAAATTAGCCTTTAAACCTTAACCATTGACGTACGAATGACATTCATCGTGGAAACTAAGGACGGTCATTGGATGAGTGATCCCAAAAGCCGTTGATCCCGGTTGCGTCTGTAGTCGTTAATACCCACCAAGCACGCAAACAGTGCCGTGTGGTGACGGCAGAGTAGAATACAATTGTCACCACCCCAAATCTCTCCCGTGGGTGTCGTACATCAATGATGAGGAATGGGCAGCAGCGTTCCTCTAATACCACCTAGCAATAGCAATGTACTGCGACTTTTGTGCCCGATGTATGGCAATGAGCTCGCCACCTATTACATGGGACCTAACATAATTGGCGAAACGTGGGTGCTAGTTCACCTCTGCCTACTCCTTCGGGGATATAGGCGTGATTTATGTATGTATGTAAATCGCACTGGGCAAGCATGGTGAGTTATATGGCCCAATCTCCCATCCACAGGAAAGGCCCGAGCCCCATCAGCAGTGGGGAAATTAATAGGGTCATGTGATATTGTTGTGCTGTATTATTATTAGCAACTAAGTTCTACTATATTTATTTATCATGTGAAAATCATCTAAGACCGCATTAGCGAAACTCGCGTGACCTGCGTTGGTGCAGTCTAGAACAAATCGCAAGCAAGCAGCATGAGTTCAGGGACAACTTAATATATTTAAAAATAAAACTTAATTATTGGAATAGCTTTAACTGCCCATTAATCTTCGTTAATTAGAGCAAAAGACACAAAACGAGCTTTAAAACACAGTTTAAAAACGTAATTACGGACATCTCTTTCCATCACAGCATAAACACAATTTTTCACAAAGAGAGGAAGGAGTATTTACAGTTTGTCCAATTAATCTTGATAGCCCAGCTAGCATGACCACTAAAAAACCATAATTATGAAGCCATTTATCGCTTTGAACTGTCAAAGATCCATCCATCATCCAAATGGCTATCATATCGTGTTTCGGTGGTCATGCTAGACGGACTGGTGGCGAAAACTGGAACTAAAATTTGCCTACCTATTGATTTTCACATCGCAGTAACACTCTTTGTCCGCCACTAGCGCCCCCACCAACAGCCAAGCTTATAAGTTAAAAAGGTGTATAGCTACGGCTATACACACTATATTTAATTTTTGTGAATAAAGATTAGTATTTGCTTACAAATTGTGTGAGAGATGATATGAGAAAGAGGGGAGTTCATGCTCAGCTCACGTTTAATAGAGGAGACATGATGTGCCGACCCTACTTAGGATAGGGAGAAGATTTGCTTATAATACACATTGTTTCGAAAATTGGAACTAAAATTTGCCTATTGATTTTCACTCTTTGTTCGCCACTAGCGCCCCCACCAATAGTAAACCTTAACAGTTAAAATGGTGTATAGCCATAATTTAATTTTTGTGAATAAAGTTTAGTATTTGCTTACACATTATTGATTAATAAGGCCTTTTATAATTAAAAGAACTTTATTGGGTTATTGTAGAAACCCGTTGGCTACCGGCCAAAACGTGCCACGCTCCGTCCGTTCTCCGTGATGGGGTGTCATGGCGATTTCTCCGGGACACACCCTTATTTTAGTGACCTAGGCCATCTAGGATATACCTATATCGATATAGAACCGAACGCATGCGCATTTATCTTTTCCAGAGCGCAATACGCCCTCTACCCGCACGCATACTTTTGTATACTATACGGGTATAACCGTATACATACAAAGGTAGCATGCGATATGGCTACAAATATAAAAAAATATACAACGCAAAATATTAATTCAATTGATTTGAATTAATATTTTGTGTTGTTTATTTAAACAAGTTAAAGTAGCATCGTATGCTTTGAGTATATGCGCCAAAAACATTTTGCGCACCACCCAGACATTTTGTATCAACAATGACTATCATGGTTTCATTGTTTTATCCGCATTAAGTATTCATAATCTTTAGGCGCATTAGCTGATAATTTCGATAATGATTTGATTTTATTTGAACATTAAACTGTAAACGTTAAAAAAATATTACAAAAAAATAAAGTCAATAAAATTTCGATTCCTTTGCTTAATTTTTTTTTTTGAATTTATTTTCTTTGCTAATTTAATTAGCAAAAAAATAAATTACGATTAAATATTTGAAGAAACTTATCTTTATATAAAAAAAAAGCAGAAATACGTACATAGCTCTTCAAGGAGGCCACAAGACTCGATAATCCGGCGCTATTCCAAAAAGTTTATCCACTATTAAGTAAATTGTTAACATATTTCAATCGCACACAAAAAACGCGACCGTCGGTGTTGGCTGCCGTCGAAATTCTAGCTGTTCCAGGGACTGCGCGACGCAGCTCTGCGGGACTAGCACAGGGCGTGGACAAAATCTCTCTCCAGCACTTTTGTCTCGAGATTTAGTGGGAGTTAGAGCGAGAGGAAAATATTTTCTTGTCCCCCGGGGAGATTTTGTCCCCGTCCCGGGCTACGGAGACTGATGCAGTCTCGCAGTATCGATCGACATTTTAATAACGGGCATGCGCAAAAGCGAAACTTGCGCGACGTTCTCCCTGTACCCTGGATTTGTGCGCTAGGATTCTGGGTATCGATATAGAACCTTAACGTAGCGCAATAAAGTCTACATTGTACGCCTCTAAAACGGGTCTTTATTGATTTCGACGTGTCGTATTTTGCCAACGCCACTTGTTCACATGGTTGAGGTGACCACGCATGCGTACCGCTCTAGAGTTCGTTCCACAAAATAAGTCCCTTCAACAACATTATTTTCGCTCTTATTGCAAAGAGTTAAGGTTTAAACCAAGGGATTCCTACCTTAAAAAGGACTTTACATATCACATCGTTATAACTAGAGTGATTCAAGTTAAAAAAATGAAATGTTAAGAAACCACAGAAATTACCTACGAGGATATAACGTACAGCACGTCATTTTTCAACCGACTTTCTGCTTTAGCATAAACAAGTTAAGGTTGACAATCGATAGAAGGATTTTGTCAGTTTTGGGTAGCCTGAAGGGCCATTAACCGTACGAAAATACCACTCTATATGTACACACATAAATCACGCCTATATCCCCGAAGGGGTAGGCAGAGGTGAATTAACACCAACGTTTCGCCAATTAGGTTAGGTCCCATGTAATAGGAGGTGGCGAACCTATTGCCATTTATCGGGCAGGGAATTCGCAGTACATTACTATAGATGAAATAAAAAAAAAATTCCTCATCACTGTTTCAACCTTAGTCGCCTTGTAACACAACACACCCGCGGAAACATTTGGGGTGGTGACAATTATATTCTACTCTGCCGTCACCACTATCCTACCCTCTATTAGTAGGTAGTATAGGATGCCTAAGCCAAGTGATACACGTCACGGGGGCCTACCGCCTAACTCGATTGCTAAAGCAAAAGCTATAGTTTATGACGTCATGCTATCATTTCGCACCATATGTACCTAAACTATTAGAGATAGCTTTGAACGAATGATCACCGAACGATTTTGTATGAATTTGGCACAAAATCCGTACCGCCTAAAAATTCTGGATGGCTACTATAGCCGTAAGCAGTGCATTGCTATATAGCTATCATCAGCAATCGAGTTAGGCGGTAGGTTTTAAAATTCTAGATGTTTAGGTACACCTGATTTATTAAATCCAAGAGTCTTTATTCTTAAGTCAGTTTAATAGTAACAGTGCGATACCTATATTATTATTGCGCTTATCTGCTAAACGCACTGTATTAAAAAAATTAGGTGTTGAATGTATCGCCAGCATCTCCTGTATACGCTTAGAAGGTACTGCCTTGTAATTTCACAATTTAAATAAGTTTTAGAGCATTTGCCTTTTGCCCTTACAAGCCGAAAAGCAGTAACTCAAAATATTTCCTTTTCTAAGTTTTTTTCTATCTAAAAGGTCTTTTTTAGAGATGACTTTGGCCGACTAGCCGACTAGCCGATTAGTCGGTTTTAAAAAGGCCGACTAATCGGCCGATTAGTCGGACAAGCCGATCATGGTCATTGGGAATATTCAGAAATTTCCGAATTGGATTACGAACGCTTTCCATAATCTTCGTGATGTTTAACAGCTCTAGTCTCGAAAATGTTTTTTAAAATTTTTTTTACGCAATTTATTTCGCCTAACAATTTTACGCGAAAAAATTAAACAATGAATCAATCGATCAAAACTAACGTCAAAAAACAAGAGCCATGGGAACCGTTAATAGAGCTTGGTAGACAAAACTGCGTCTTGACGCGATGCGAATTCGCAACGCAGAAAACGTAACTACCTATGATGCGATTTGGTAAGGCATAGCGGCAAAACAAAGAAGAATCAAATTGAATAAATGCGCGATGCAAATCAATTCGCAAGTTCTTGCGATGCGGCGTGGGAGCTCGTAGATTTTTACGATGCGACGTCCCATCGCAGTTTTGTGTACAAGCCCATAAACCAAATACAAAAATATGTATTTATTTTTATAGATGATAATAAATAAAATGAAATTTAATTATTTTACTTTTAAAATAATATAATAATAGGTTGGGGAAAATGTTTCTTCGCATTTTTTAAGAAAATTCAAAACATTTTTTAATATAGTTTATTTACATTTAACTAAAGTATGTAGGTACCATTTTGTTCGATAACTTTTTGCCATCTTGTAGGTAGGGACATGATCCCATTGCTATAGAAATTTTGGGACTTCTGGTCAAAATACCGCGACAAGTGGTTTTGGCAGTCCTCTCGTGATGTTAACCTGACACTGCCTAAAGAATTCTGAAGAGACCGAAACAGGTGGAAATCTGAAGGTGCAAGGTCAGGACTATACGGCGGATGCATTAACACCTCCCAGCCAAACTCTCTTAATTTTTGCTGAGTGGCTAAAGATGTGTGAGGTTCTAGCGTTATCATGATGAAAAACCACACCCCTTCTGTTGATTAATTCCGGTCGCTTTCTCTCAACTTCTTGCTTTAATCTCATCAGTTGTTAGCAGTAGAGTTCATAATCGATGGTCCTGCCTGGTGGTAACAGCTCATAATGAATAATGCCCTTCCAATCCCACCACACACACCGCATCACCTTGTTGCGAGTTAACCCGGGTTTCGCCACAGTCTGTGAAGCCTGACCGGCCTTTGACCACGACCTTTTTCGCACGTTCTTGTCGTACGTGATCCACTTTTCATCACCAGTTATCAGCTTCTTTAAAAATGGTTCGGTTTCATTACGTCGTAATAAAGAATCACAAATGAGTACACGGTTCATTTGGTTTCTTTCAGTGAGCTCGTGAGGTACCCAAATGTCGAGCTTTTTTGTGTACCCTGTTTTTTTCAAATGCGCCAAAACTGTTTTGTGGTCAATTCCCAGTTCTTCAGCTACGTCGTAACTACTGACATGCCGATCTTGCTCCACTTTTTCAAAAATGGCATCCATTTTATCTGTAATAGGGCGACCAGAGCGACGTGCATCTTTGACATCAAAATTTCCGGATTGAAAACGCTTAAACCAAATTTGTGCTACTCTCACAGACACTGCACTAGGTCCATAAACATCGCAATTTTTTTTCGCGGCTTGCGTATCATTTTTACCTTTTTTGTAGTAAAATTTTAAAATGTATCGAATTTCTTCATTAGATTCACTCATCTTGGCGGTACGAAAAACAAATGAAAATCACACATTTTCCTTATTTGAATTTGGAATTATGTTCTTTAAAATTTAAACTTTCAATGATACCAAAACCAGCCAGATACAAATAGTATAGCCAAAGAGATTTTATTACAAGTTTATACATACTATAATGCGAAAAGACTTTTTCCCCAACCTAATACATTAGGGTCGATTCTGACAATGGTTCTCTAAACCTAAGATTAATTTGACAACAGTGTTTCTCTTTCATTCTCAATACAGAATGAAGAGGTGAGACTGATACTAAATTTAGTTTTAAGTTTAGAGAACCATGTCAGAATTGACCCTAATGTCATTGTCAAGTGTTTATAACGTTAACTCAATTCAATATAGTTTCCTAAAAAATGTTAATAAAATCCCGGTTTATGATTTGGATTTTTTTTTGGTTTAAATTGCAATTTCTAACGAATATTAAAAGTCGTAGAACAATCGATGTCATTTATGATATAGCTATATAAATATCTAGCCTTGCGAGGTTGGTGGGGTTTTACTAACTCTGTATACATTTTACTGAGAAATACAATGACAAAGAAAGTATGAAGCCATTTCTAACGAATATTAAAAGTCGTAGAACAATCGATGTCATTTATGATATAGCTATATAAATATCTAGCCTTGCGAGGTTGGTGGGGTTTTACTAACTCTGTATACATTTTACTGAGAAATACAATGACAAAGAAAGTATGAAGCCATTTCTAACGAATATTAAAAGTCGTAGAACAATCGATGTCATTTATGATATAGCTATATAAATATCTAGCCTTGCGAGGTTGGTGGGGTTTTACTAACTCTGTATACATTTTACTGAGAAATACAATGACAAAGAAAGTATGAAGCCATTTCTAACGAATATTAAAAGTCGTAGAACAATCGATGTCATTTATGATATAGCTATATAAATATCTAGCCTTGCGAGGTTGGTGGGGTTTTACTAACTCTGTATACATTTTACTGAGAAATACAATGACAAAGAAAGTATGAATCCGACTAGTCGGCGCTTTTTGCAGACTAGTCGCCGACTATTAGCTGACTACAAAAGTGGCCGATTAGTCGGCTTTACCGACTAGTCGGAACATCTCTAGTATTTTTATACAAAAAAACTCAGAATTTTTTTTTTTTTCAGTTACTGCTTTTCAGCTTGTAAGGGCTAAATTAAATAGGCAAATGATCAAAAACTTATTTAAATTGTATATGCCACACAGGTTACCTATTTTTTTTAAACAAGGTATTTGCTAAACTAATGTTTGAAAAACGAAAGAAGCATTAAAAATGTAATTGAGTTTAGTTTAGCATTTTCCTCATAGAATCTATGATACCCAGTGACAAGTTTTATTTTACACAATAAGATAATATAGTATACTTTTATTTATTTGCATCTTTTTCTATTTTAGATTCAATATAATATTATCTGTAGAACTATCATCATAATCAACTTCCTGCCTAAAAGTTTTAGGTCACCATAGGAAGAATAGGTTATTATAACCAACAACTATGATCACTGCATATTACTGCCGCCTTTTTTCATCCATAGGGAATTAAAGGGGCTGTTGATGATAAGAGCATAGTTAGATTGTAGTCATGGTTAAAAATCAACAATTGACAAAACAAGAAAAACAATACAAAATTGCAATTCAAATGGACCACAGCATCTATAAAAAAAACAAAATAATTACCTTCTCACAATTTAATTGTGTATTTTTGTAATATAAAACCAAATACAACACAGTAATAAGCATTACAATTCATTAAGGATCTAAAAGTAGGTACATTTTTCAATACCAGAAGAGTAAACAAGCCAGGCGTACATTTCAATTGTGAACCGATTGAATATAGACAAATTCTTACTAATGAGGCATTGACCTTGGCATTCATTCTATTCATATACCAGTACCGAAGTAAACATGTAATTTAAAGTACAGAATAGGGGAAGGGAGCCCAGTGGGTACAGTGTATAAAACTGTCATTTTTGTGACATTGCCTGAAGACATTATCCGGCACCGTGAAGGGATAGTTGAAATTTCTATGTTCCCACACATAACTTTTTCCACGGCAGAGTAGTATATATGTCGTGGCCAGATCGTAGAATTGATCACTTCATGATGTGACCGACCATTTCATGAAATGGCCAGCTAAAACTGGCCATATCGTTGAAACGTCAACGTTTGATGATATGTCCATTCACGTTTGGCTATATCATTCATGTAGTTAATGTTTAGTATTTTTACGTTGCGCTCGATTTTTGAGTGACTTAAAACTCAAATAATTTGGCGTCGTTACGACATTTCAATTCAGTTTTATCTTCCATTACAACATTACTAATAGTTTGTTTATTAGGATAATTTGTCCGCCGCCATGATGCATCACAAAAACAAATCGAAATAAGCGCCTCCAACGGTGGTTAATGTAACTTTATGATCTGGCCACGACAAATATACTAACTGTTAATGTTAATGTTATATAATGTGAATAGTTAAATTTTTTTAAGACAAACCACCATTATTATAATACAAAACATATTGACAAACAATTTTATCCCATAATTTTTTAAGTGTTTAGGTATTATTGTACTAATGCTTGGTGTTAACAAACTCATTTATGTAATATTAAGTAACAGATTTCATGCATACATACATATACATACATACATACACATACATAAATCACGCCTATATCCCCGAAGGGGTAGGCAGAGGTGAACTAGCATCCAAAATTGATTTAAATTAAATGATTACCATATTTTTAATTGATTTTCGAGTTGTGGTGTTTGTTTCAAATGAGCAATATTTTAACAAAATTAAAGGTTGTTGTGGTAACCAACTTTATGCCATAACAACATCTTTTAACAAAATATACATTTGTTATGTAAATTTTATTTATTTGGAGCTGAATTAAAAATTCATCACTTTTATTGACTCTTAGCAATTCAAGTAAAAAAATTGTATCGCGAATTATAAAAAATTAATCTATATATACTTTAAATATTTAAATTGAAAAAAAAACCATTATCTGTTCTACTGAAATTCTGAAGTCATTTATGACTTTTGTATTTTTTCTAAAAGCATTTCCAGTCTTCCCGTCATTACAGGCTGACCTTTCTTAGTTTTCTTGCTCAACTTTTTAAATCTTTCCTGTTTCTTCTTTTTGTATTCCTGTAGTTTCTGCTGTTTCTCCTCCTTGGCCTTTGCTGCTTGCTGATGTTTCTGCACCTTTTCTTCTTTTATTTTATTAAACCGTTCTTTTGCTTTATTGTAGGGATTTTTTGCATTTCCCCCATTCTGACTTTGTGGAGCTTCCTTTTCAATTAAATCTGGGTGTCTGACAAACCTGCCAACCGTATTAGAATCAGTAGTGTCTTCATCAAAAGCTTTGGCTGTATATGATCCTGCTAATGGATCATTTTTGAGGTCTTTGTAGTAGTTCTGTAGAAGTTTCTTTTTACGTTGCTCTTCCCATTGGTCCAGTTTATATTTTTTGCTGTATTTCTTTAAACGGTAAGCTTTTTTATCAAATGGTTTTTTGTCCACATTTTCGGTTGTTTCCGTTTCTGCAATTGGGCGATTTTTGTTGAAGTTGTCTTGGCGTTTCTTGGAAAAATTGTTAGTTTCTTTGTCTTCACTGTCTTCTTTGTATCCTCGCTGCTTTTTATTTGACAAAAAGAATGTGTCTCGTTTCTTATCCATTCTTATTTCAGAAGACCTAAAATGAAATGAACAAGCGTGTTTCATAATTGTGAAGAAAAATAAAAACCATGCAATATATTTTAATGGAATCAATAATATAAATATTATAACAGAAATTATATTAAAAATAAATAAAAATATACTTAATAAACAAATCTTTAAAACACGCTTTTTCATTTCCATCATATTACAGTTTTAAAACATCTGGTATGAAAATAGAGTGAACCATTTGAATTACTTTAGTTATATAGATAGTGTAATTTCAATATTGATGTAACATAATGTTCTACAAATTCTACAATCTATAATGCTCATTACTTTGAGTTTAATTGGATAACTAAACCAAATATTTGGTTGATTATTATAATAGATACTTATAACCTAAAATCTAACTAAAGCACATTCAACTACACCTTTATTTATTGGGGCTGTGTCAATGAATTTCACCAGCAAATTTTAAGCAAAGATTTTTAACAATATTGACAAGTGTAAAATATAGTATTTCCCAAAAAAATCATGTAGATCATTAATGATATTAAAAATACTTGCAGCCTTATTAATAAAATGATATTCCATGAGGTATTTTTGTCGACCATACGTAATAAGCGACCATGAACATTGGAGTGATATTGATTAATATTTGGTAATTAGTATTGGTAGCCATGTTTGATTACAATAAAATTGTACTCAAACAAAAGTGTGTAATGGGTCGAGAAATCCAATATCAGTTAATTTTCTGGTTGCTACAGAGAATTATGACATATACCTGATACTGTAACCTTGTCAAAAAATATGGTGGGTAAAGAAACCGTAAAGCTCATAATATTAAATTGGGTAATAAAGATCTAATATTTAAACAGATGTAACATAGACATAAACACGATATTTTAAGAGTAAATTATACTTTTTTGAAGTAAAAATCATCACTTACCAAGGTAAGCCACCCACTGGGTAGGCTTTCAGTTATGGACGGAATCTTGATAGTTTAATTGCACTTGGCACGTAAAAAGTAAACCGCGATGGTTTTTATTTTACGGTTTTTCGCGTGATTAACTTTACCGACCATGCCCTAATACGATTTTCAATGAGATATTCACGAGCTAAAAATCGGACGTTTGGCAAGATGTCCAAGGCGGAGCGGCGAGCCAGCGACAAGAGGGAGGTGAGGAATCGATGAATACGCCACCTAGGTTCGTGTCAATTTCATGAACTTTTCAGTTTTCAATCAATAAAACGGAACATGCGCTAAGATTGCGAATATTTTTTTGCAGGATGTGATTAGAGTTCGAGTGTTAAAAATGTATGTCCTATACTATGCGCCTATACTTTTATATGTATAATATTTAAAATGTACTTTATACATTTTCAAGTAATAATGAGAAAAAAACAATGTTTAGTGAGTATAACAATGTTTTACGAATTTGTGTGAAATGAAACCCGCAAAAACAGTCTAAATTATATAATCTGTGGGTAAACCAATTGGCGCCCTTTTTTTAAATAAAAATTCAAACTTCAGAAAATGAAGTACATACAATTAATAAAGGGATTACAAGATTTTCATTGGCAGGTAACTACTACTACATACAGAAAAATTGATATTGCTGTCTTCTTACCAGTTCATATAAAGTTGTTTTGATGCCTAACTAACTAACTTATTACGAAGCACAGATTTTAAGGATGAATTAATAACTAGGTATATTAATTATTTAGTTTAAAATGTTTATTCATCGAAAAGGTAAGCCAATAGGCCGATCATTTTATAAATTTTCTGTCGAGTAGTGTCGAGCAACTAATATTTTACAACAAGTATAGAGCAATTAGTAACTTGTAATTATAAGGGACACCTACTGCCATAACTGGTACGTACAACAGTATTGTTATGTGGTAGGTATAGGAGGAGGAAATACCATATCTAAGTACTAAAAAACATCTCAAAATGGCAAACAACTTATTCTGTCGTATTTTACATGTTGCTAATCGTACCATAATATGGAGTTGAAAGTTCAGCTTGGTACCTACGGCATGGAAGTCAGTGACATGTCAACGTTCGCAATGCCCTGCATACGCGTATTAGGTTACGCCAGTCCGTTGTACTGGTACACTCGGGTCCAACTAACATATCACCTAGTTTAGTATTTTTGAATCGTAGTTTTACAAAAGCGTGTTTTTTATTTGCGTTGTAAGTTTTTACATGTATAGTCATCATGCCCTTTAATGGGGCATTCCTACGGACTCTCCTACAGATGGAAAAAAGCTGGGACCAACGGACTAACGTGCCATCCGAAGCAGGACGGAGAGCACATGAGATAATATTGCTTTGTTGCAGGAATCGCATGCCGAGCATTATGGCCGTGTGGTGACGGCAGGGTAGAATACAATTGTCACCACCCCAAATCTCTCCCGTGGGGGTCGTACAAGGATAAATCAATGATGAGGAATGGGCAGCAGCGTTCCTTTATACCACATACTGCGACTTTGTGCCCGATAAAGCTCGCCACCTATTACATGGGACCTGACATAATTGGCGAAACGTAGGTGCTAGTTCACCTCTGCCTACCCCTTCGGGGATATAGGCGTGATTTATGTATGTATGTACTTATTATAAATGAAAATTGTTATCCTTTTTGTATAAAACTATCAACTATTATAGTTTAAGACGAAAAGGAGTAATTCATTTTATTAAAACTATAGCTACTGCTTCGGTACCTATATCTACTCTAGGGCACTTGGTGGAGAGGAAGTGGTCAATCGAATGAATAGGATAAAATGATCGTGTCAAATGTAGGCTACAATTGATATTCGTTCGACAGAAACGTTGTATCTTTTGCCACTTGGCTAGGCACCAAATATAGAAAGACTAAGGGACTCTATCACAATCGACAAGTAATTCCTAAGTAGCTTACTTCGCGGATCAATTGACAGTTGAAATATATGTCAATTGAACTGCAAAGTAAGCTACTTCGAATTCGAACTTGCTTGTCTATTGTGAAACAGACCCTATATCACTTTAGCGTTTAAGTGTACCTACCTTTGCACACTAGATTGAATTCATTAGGGTGGGCTATTAGGTTTTAATCCTACGTATGGACAGTCTCTTTCAGTCCGTCGATCATGAAGGCGGTTAAAATCAATACTAATCGAAGAAAGAGTATACGTTTTTAATATTCGCTTTGGACGTAGATTAGTAGAAGGGATTCAATATTTGTTTCCATTTTGTTTACATACTGGAAATTGTGGTTCCCTTTTGCTTACATACGTCCATAAAAAAATATGCAGTACGTCTACATAGTTTTTTTTAATTAATTAAAATAAAAAGTGTTAGTCTAACGCCTACAGTCGAAGTGTTAAAAATATAAATTTAATTATGTACCCAGGTTCGTTCGTACTTTACGTGAAACAAGATAAGGTAAACAGTTGATATTTGGCAGTTTTGTATCGTCTTACGTGCTGTTGATTGTACTTAAATGACAGTAAATTGACTAGTGACCTGGAACGGATAGCCCTTAGGTGAATTATAGAACTTATTAATAGAAGAATAAAAGTGAAAGTGTGATTGTGACTGGATCTTCAGTGTAGGTTTTCAGTTCACCGATTGGTTTCTACAGTTTCTAGTAAGGTAAGTAGTCTAGTACCGTCTGCTTTTAACCGATAGCTAAAATAATGATGGAGGCCTTAAGATTAATTCACACAAACTATCACAAAATTTCCTGTCGCCTTTTACGATACCCGCGGGAAAGATTTGGGGTACAAGTAAACCTTACGGATTTCAATATTTTATCTACTTATCTTCAAAGATAGATAGACGTACCTACCGCAGTTTGGTTGCAACTACTGTTATTTGTCGAAAATAACAAAAAATGCCAGGCAACTAAACTTTAGTGCTAAGGCTTAATTTTAGCAGCAGATGGAATATTAAGACTGAGACCCGCCCTTAGTGGCCTTTTACGACACCCGCGGCGGCAGAGACTTGCGGTGGTGACAATCGTGCTCGGCTCTGCCGTCACCACACTACGACTATGTCTACGACTATTTCTTTATTTTTCCAGAACGTCTCCAAACATGAAACTGCCCCCCAGAAACCTGGACAGTTCAGGGTCTCCCTTCAAGGCGACCACCGTAGTCACCAGACACGAAGACCACACTGTAGGCCAGACCACTGGTGGTCTCAGCGTTCTGTTCACTGTCCTATGCATAGTGGATCTCTTTGGTGTTTTCCCAGTCGTCACCTTACCGAAGAGTATTATATCCTGTGGTGAGTGTCATTGGTTTTTCTTTTTTTATTACTGATGGCAGGAATGGTGAATGGTCTTCTATGCTGGCCTGGGAGCCAGCCCCGACTCATCCCATGGGTGTCGTAAAAGTCGACTAAGGGAGGTTGCCCGATGTAGACCAATAAGCACCCTGGGGCACCCGAATGATGGAGGGCAAGCCACTAAGAACAGCATACCTACCCAAAGAGGGTTGGTGTCAGGCGGGCGGCCGGCTGTAAAACCTGAGCCAAAACCTTGAGCAGTATGGATTGGAATGTCGTGATTCCAATCACTCTCTCCGTTCATCGGACTCTCGACATGGTCCGTTCCGTCTCTTTTCTATACATTGTTTCTTCACTAGCACCATTATATTGCCGTGTTTCTAAAGCAAATAAATCATATTATTGCTATTATAAAACGCTAATCTGAGACGTTATGTGTTCCAAGTATTGTATCTGAATTTCAGGTATTTACGGACTACCTTTGGTGTTGTTCGTATTTGGTCTGCAAATGTACACCGCAGTTCTGCTTGGTCGGTGCTGGGTGCTCGCGCAGGAGATCGCGCCCTGCATCAGGGAGAAGAGTCGGTGCGTATGTCCAGTAGGCCTAGAATGGGACGTGGACAAAACCTCTCTCCACCACTTGACAGTGTTTTGTCGAGGGATGTAGTGGCAGTTGGAGCGAGAGGAAAATACTTTCTTTTGCCCCGAGATTTTTGTCCACGTCCCGTGCTACAGCGGCAGTCTTCTCAGTCCCGCCGCTTAAAACTTTAACGGATTTCGATTAGGAAAGATGATTTTTGGAATAAATGTGTACGTATCCGGCTCGAAGGACCACGGAAAATGATGAGGAAATGCGTTAGGAACATACTGACTGACCTGAGGCGTTACTCTGGAAGTTAATTCGTTCGATCGAGTCTTTGCGTCTTTGTCGCTCTTATTTGAGAAAGATGGATAGATGTGAGTTCATTGTTCGGAGTTTCAGATTAGACCGCCTGGTTCACTGGTTGCTTCTTCGATAGCTTACCCTACCTACCCTTTCGGAGATATAGGCGTGATTTAGGCATGTATGTAATAAATGTACTAATATTTATCTATTTAAATAATCATTTCAGGTATCCCTATGCGGCAGTGGCTGAACTGGCCTTCGGACAGCCAGCGCGGAGGCTGGTGACATTTCTCATAGATGCTACCGTCTTTGGCGCCGGCATACCCAATTTTATTCTAGGTACTATCAAGATTATCAAGGACATAGTAGCACACTTGTACAGTGTATTTTTTAATGTTAGACAGCCATGTCTTGGCCTTCATCTCACCAGGAAGCCAATTCTCACGTCTTTGATAAAATATCGAACTCGATATTTATCGAAAAAACATGGCGGATATCAACTAATCTCAACTTTCGGTATTCTCGTGATGTCAAACGTGATATTTATCCAGTGTTATGGCGCGAGGACCCCTATCTATGGGATGAAAAATCTTTCATAAAAGATTTTCGCCTTTCTTTTGGTTATTGATTTAATAACTGCAATTCATTTCGTAATTAAAATTCTATAGACTAACTTAATAAGCACTCTAATAATATAAATATTATGGTCTAACATAACCAAACAAAAATAAACTGAATTTCATGTGATTGTGATAGTGAACCAAATTTTTATTTAAAATTTGGTTCTTCATAAAATTTATAACCATGGCTTCTTCAGCCAAATTTGATCCGTTCGTTCCGAGATCGATTAAACAATTTTTCTTTTTATTTGCATTGCTGCCCATCAACTTGCTTAAAATAAAGTATTACAAGTATTTTACATAAAAAAAAAACCATTATAAACAATTATTTGTATAGCAAATTTTATAAAATAGGTAAATAATCATATTCCTCGATTATAAAATTAGTAATATAGAGAAAACGGAACGTGTTTAACAGTTGAAGAAGGCCTGTGATCGATATATATCAAATTTTATATCGAATAACCCCGAGAATACGGTTTTCTCTGTGAATGGAGATTTTTGTGATATTTTCGTTCGATAAAAGATGCTTGATATAATATCAAATTCGAAATTAAATCACATGAACTGAGAATTGGCTCCCTTTTTTTGATAGTTGAAAGTGACGATCACCGAACTATTTACTTATCCTTTACTGTTTTCACAGGACAAGTGTCACAATAACGTTATAGTAAAGTAGTAATGGATCAGTAAAGAGTTCAGTGATTATCACTGTCGAGTATCAAAAAAAGTTAGCGAATTAGGCCTAATAAGTGACGATTAGGACGAAAAAATTAAGCCGACTTCAAAAACAAACTCAAACAAAAACACTACCTAAAAACACTGAAAATCTCTACCTAAAGCCGGATCCAGACGAGTGTAACGTATAATGTAACGAATTCTACGTTAGGAATGTAACGAATTCTACGTTAGGAATGTAACGAATTCTACGTAGAATTTGTGTTACATTGCTTACCCGTTGATTTACACGTTACACTCGTCTGGATCCGGCTTAAAAGACAAGACAAGCCGTGTGGCGACGGCAGAGTAGAATACAATTATCACCACCCCAAGTCTCTCCCGTGGGTGTCGTACAAGGCGACTAATGATAAATCAGCGATGAGGAATGGGCAGCAGCGTTCCTCTTATACCACCTAGCAATAGTACTGCGACTTTTGTGCCCGATAAATGGCAATAGGCTCGCCACCTATTACATGGGACCTAACATAATTGCCGAAGCGTGGGTGCAAGCACCTCTGCCTACCCCTTCGGGGATATAGGCGTGATTTATGTATGTACAAGCCTAACAAGGACGTTGTTACCACCAGTGTGCGCTTACATGTAGGGATGCCGAAGGATCCCTTGCCGTGCCGTGCCAATGTGCGCCTGACCTTAGACATTCTTTAGATCTCTTTTGTCTATCAAACGTGCTTAACAACTGTCACATTCAGCCCGATAAATGACTAAAGGCTCGCCACCTATCACATGGAACCTAACTTAAGTGACGAAAAGGGGGTGTTTCATTGACCTCTGCCTACCCCTTCGGGGATAAGGGGCGTAATTTATGTATGTATGTACATTCAACAGCATCTCAGAGCCTGCAGCTGTTCTGGTGGAAGATCACCGGGGGCGAGGTGGGGGTGTCGTACTGCGTGTGGATGGTCATTATCGCGTTGCTCCTCTGTCCTGTCATGTGGCTGGGCTCTCCAAAGGATATGAAGTAAGCATATTTTTTACCTCGGCAAGCGTGTTAAGTTTTGAGAAATTTTGGCTTAACTAACGTCTTGGTTTTTGGTTGGCAGAGTGGTATAATATAGGCATCTGCCCCCCTGCCCAATCTGGGGCCCTAGCCAAGTGACCAACCTACGAACGCATAGAATACAAAATGTATGAAACTAACGTATTATCACCTTTTTTTTTTTTTTTTTTTTTGCGGAGAGGTAAACTGCATTTACGCATCATCCCTGCAGTACGGTGCAACTACAGAGGTATCGGGGTAGAGGCGTTCCCCCACTACACCACTAAACATCCTCTCCGGGCATATCCAGCCAAAGCACACTATGGCAGCCATCCGGGGTCATCCGTTAGGATATGTCACCGGACAGCCACCTGCGCCCGCCCTTTCGGGCTCCTTCTGTGCACCGTTTCCCCTAGTCCAATGTCCAACAACAGCGTACTGCGCCGGACAAAGGACCCGCCTGTCCTGACCAAGTTTCATCCGAAGAGGAATCTTTCCAAGACAGGCCCCCATACGACGGGAACCGGCGCTCTTCCAGCCCCAGAGGGAGCTAGAGGGCGCAGGCTCCCTCACCCTACCTGCACTGCCGGACAAGCGCCCCGACGCAGTCACACCTATAACGCCGCCGGACAGATGCCCCGACGCGGCCCTCCTAGGCTCCACCGGACAAAAGCCCCGACGTGGTCCCACCCCCCGGTCGCCGGACAAACGCCCCGACACGACCGCTACGTCCTGCCGTCTCCTCCAGTGGCGATCGCGATCCCCCGGCGGGCGACGCATCGGACCTGCCCAAGACACTGTGCGGCACTGGGCGGTGGACATACCCATCGTGTGGTGTGCCTCCACATAGGGCTCTGTCACTCACTGCTCAGACAGCTCTCAGCACAAGTCCGCACACTCCACCCGCCGACGAGCCGCGCCCACCACTGGAGAAAACTGCCGACCGCCGGACAAACGCCCCGACGCGGCCAACACCTATCGGCCGCCGGGCAGACGCCCCGACGCAGCCCTCCACCTGGTGACCGCCGGGCAAGTGCCCCGACACGGCCCCACGCACGTCTCCAACAGTGGTGTCAAAAGGGGCCCGGATGAAACTCAGCGCTAAATTTAAGGCTATGGTCTACGCTTTGGCCCCCTACCAAAGGCGAACCATCCGGAAGACGCCGCAAACACCACGTCTTAGGTGGTGAGCCGACGCCAACGTGTAGGCACCAGGCTCTCGCTTCGACCAGCCAGCGCTGCCTCTTCCGGCACCACCATTGGAGACCACCTTCGACCCGAAGGTCCCTCCCCCGTTCCGAAGTTAGCCGTCTGCCCGGAAAGTCAGTGCCGCTCCGACCCATCGAACAGACGTTGCCCAGGGTGCACCACGTGGAGGTCTCGGAACTTCGCACCCCAACGTATTATCACCTACAGAAAAAATAAAATAAATGAAAATGGTTTATTCATATAAGGTATGATTACGTACACTCAGGAATCGTCAAAGAAATAACGTTAACCGCTGAAAACGAAAAGAAAATCAGTTTCCAATATTTAACGTTATAAGCTACACTATCCGTTCGTAAACTACCAGGGGGCCTACCGCCTAACTCGATTGCTAAAGCAAAAAGCTATAGTTTATGACGTCATGCTGTAATTTCGCACCAAATGTACCTAAACTATCTGCGATAGCTTTGAACAAATGATCACCAAATGATTTTGTATGAATTAGGAATTAAATCCGTACCGCCTAAAAATTCAAGATGGTTGCTTGCTAAATTGATAGCCGTAAGAAATGCATTGGTTTAAAGTTATCATAAGCAATCGAGTTAGGCCGTAGGCCCCCAGGAGGCCTTGTTCTGAGAAGAACGGGCAAGAAACTCAGCAAGTTTGTTCCTCCCTTTACATGAAGTTATGAGTTAATGAAAGATGTCATAAAATATTTCAATATATTACATATCCTATTATATTCTAACTTATCATATTTATAAAATATAATATATTTAATTTGAATGTTTATAGACATCTTTCATTGAGTATAAAAAGAAATATAATTATTATTGGTAGTTAGCATAGCCTAATTTACTTGGTTAAAAAATAATTGAAACCAATAAAGAAATATACATACATGTCAGTTGGTCTCATTACCATACAAAATCTATATCCACGCATCTTTATCGTTTATGTAGTCTATAACCGAGAGAAAACAGTACGTCAATTTCAATTTCATACATAGATTGGCCACTGGCTGGGGCCCAAAGAGTACAATCTGGGGCCCCAGATTGCAGAGAACGCGGGTTCTTTTCCTGCAACGATACCTACTATGATTTTTCGAACTTTCCTAACCACAATTTTGTTTTTAATAATTTTCTTCCATTTATATAATGTTTCAATAAAAATATGCCGTGTGGTGACGGCATAGTAGAATACAATTGTCACCACCCCAAGTCTCTCCCGTGGGTGTCGTACAAGCCGACAAAGGGTAAAGATAGCAATGAGTAATGGGCAGCAGCATTCCTCTTATACCTAGCAATATACTGCTATTTTATGTGCCCGACAGATGACAATAGGCTCGCCACATGGGATGTAACATAAATGGCGAAACGTGGGTGCTAGTTCACCTCTGCCTGCCCCTTCGGGGATATAGGTATGCATGCATATACATTTAGAAACGATTTGTACAAAGGCCCACGGGAGAGACGGTGGTAGTGACAATTGTATTCTGCTCTGTGGTCACCACACGGCCACATTTATAAAATGTTCTTTGTGTAATTTCTGTAAAACTGGCTGGTGTACAATAAAGTCGTAGGTATTCTATTCTACGTGCCTTTGTCTCCCGACCAGACCCCTAGCCCTGACCTCGGTGTTCATCGTGACCACCGTAGCTGTCTCCACGTGGACTTGTATCCTCCTCGACCGACAGACACCCCCTAGTGCCGGAGGTGTGCTGGCGTACCAGCCGTCGGCGCAGGACTTCCTTGTCGCTTACGGGATCATCGCTTTTCAGGTAAGGACGTGTAGCCGGGTAAGGTTTTAGATGATTTTTACATACATACATACATAATTCAACGGGTAAGTAGAGGTGAACTAGCACCCACGCTTCGCCAATTGACAACATTTCATGTTTTCAACATACCTTTATTATGATGTTATATGAAGTTAAACCGAAAATGAAGACACCCATATTTTTTATTTCTTCTGAATTCCGTCGTTTTCATACAAAAAATCATGATTGAAATACCGGTCATTCTAAACAGACGTAAGTGCCAAATGACGTCACTGTCGTGGACGAATGGCGATCACTCTTGAGTCGAAAAATAAAAATATCACTTGTCAAAATTGACGAACTGGCGTTTCCGGTGTCGAAAATAAAAACATTTTATCTGAAATGTTTGAAATTAATTTCAAAGTCAAATACGTTTTAAATTAAAGTTTATAAAGGATTTCATTTTATTGCTACTCTAATATTGTTAATTTCGACGATGACAATTAATAACATTGGATTTGACTTATGACTGACGTCTGTCATCTTGTCTATGATAACTTTTTTTTTCCATCTAGGAAGGCAAACGTTTTAATTCATACATCCCCGACCGTGGCGTCATCGTATGATTTTACATTTTATTTTTTTTCTCTGTAATTAAGTAATAAAAAAATTTAATAAAAATATTTTCGCAGTCAGGATTGGAAAATAAAGAAACGGTATTTTTATTTTGGGAGGTTGTCATTTTTGAAATGTTGTCAATTATGCTAGGTCCCATGTAAATAGGTGGCGAGCTTATTGCTATTTATCGGGCACAAAAGTCGCAGTACTTTGCTAGGTAGTAGGTATAAGAGGAACGCTGCTGCCCATTCCTCACCACTGATTTATCCTTAGTCGCCTTGTACGACACCCAAGGGAGAGATTTGAGGTGGTGACAATTGTATTCTACTCTGCCGTCACGGCAATCAGATAATTTTTTGTGTATTTAATAAAGGCAACCACCAAGACCTGGCCTTGGTTGGTCCACCATTCACGGCGTCAGAATGCTCTGTTCGCGAAGGTTCGTAACTGAATAACCGTCTTCGTGGTCTAGTGGTTCGCCCACCGGAATTAAGATCCAGAGGTCCCGAGTTCGATCCCCAGGGACTACAAATTTGACCGAGCACAAATTTGTAGTCCCTGGGGATCGAACTCGGTTGGTTGGTGGTAGGACTTCTTTCAAATCCGCCTGGCTAGCTACCTACCACCATCGTATCAAACTCTGTCGCCATAATAATAATGTTCACAGCATTATTGTGTTCCGAATACCTGTGATAAGATAGCCAGCGTCTCTGTGGTTGAGGGTTCCAGGTGAGGCTCGATTCCATCTTCGGCCCTTATATGAAGGGCTAGAGCTTCCCTAACTAGTATAAAAAAGAGCCAACCCAGCTAGCATGACCAGCAAAATACGATATGATATACCCATTTACCATATCATGTTTGGTGGTCATGCTTACCGGGCTCGAAGAAGAACTAACTAAAATTAAATATTAAAAGTGTCAAATCCGCCGTTCCAGTTCGACATCCACCCCGTGCTGCTGACTATCCAGGTGGACATGAAGGACAGCCGGCGCATCAACGCGGCCGTGCTGGCCGGGTTCGCGGCCACCGGCCTCATGTTCGCCGTGACCACAGTCCTGGCGGCCAACAGATACGGGAAGGACATCGACAACAACATACTGCAGGGTAGGTACTAGGTACCAGTGGCGTGGCGTGAAAGAACAAATTAGGCAAGCCACAACTATATGAAGCCTCTTATGGTTTAAGCATTAACTTTTAACACCGCCTGCTAGGACACGGCTACAACTGTTCAACGCCATCTAGTGACGAAGCGGAGAACTACGTTGCCACTTTTGCGTGCTTGTGCTTTGTTTTATACAGCCAGAAAGACGATTCAACCCGGTCCGGAGCGGCTTGCAGGAGCGGCGCACGACCGCGATATTGAGTGCAGTTCACAAAAGAAATTCCGCTTTTATGGCTATTGCAATAAGATCTAAAATATTTACTTTTGACGGAACTTGTTTTCGTGGGAGTTTATTACTAATGTGTGCGTGTGTCGTAGTGTATCGATGCATAAGCGCGTAGGCTGCCGAAATGCCGGCTTGATGCCGGCTTGTAGCCAAACTTTAGGTACCATTTCGCGTTGCGTGCGCCTGACAAGACTACGCTTGTCTGTGTGCGTGCAGGCGCTGTATAGCAGGCGTCCATAACTCGATGTTTAGCGAGTTAGTTGAAGGAATCTAGAGAGCGGGAGCGAATTGTATGTACCTGTGTTGCATATTGTTTCGCGCGCGTTTAATACTGTTATGATAAGATTATATTGATGGATTTTTTTTATTTGCTTATAAAATGGTATTGTACTTGAATTATAGTAATGATTTTTTTATGCTCGCTCGTTTGGTACGGCTGTTGGGAATCGGGTTATATGGACGCTCCGCCACTGCTAGGTACCTTCTTCGATTTGCAGCGTTATACCCGATATATACGGCAAGGACATCGACTAACATACTGCAGGGTATCTTCAATTTGCAGCATTATACCATATGTTTACTCCAAAGAACGCAGAACAGCATTATACCCTGTCGACTCTACTGCTGGGTTCGAGGCCACAGTCCTGGCGGCCAACAGATACGGGAAGGACATCGACAACAACATACTGCAGGGTACCTTCTTCAATTTCCAGCATTATTTAACCGCCTTCGAGGAACTAAGATCCAGGGGGGTTCGATCCCCAGGGGAGTAGAAGTTTGTACTAGGTTTGGTTTGGTACTATCGCCATCTTATCCAAAATGGTCTCAATAATAACGTTTCGGTTCCGACCATTGTGATAAGATAGCCAGACCCTCTATGGTTGAGAGGGTTCCAGGTAAAGCTCGATTCCATCTTCGGCCCTTATCGTCACTTACCATCAGGTGATATAAAGGGCAAGAGCTTTCTTGTCTAGCATAAAAAAAAATTATACCCTGTAGACTCAACTGCTCCAAAGAATCTTCTCACTGCCCTGTTCCCAGTCCATCTGGGGTCGGCGCAGTATGTTTCCTCTATCATTCATATTGGTCAGACGTCATCAAGCCATCCACTCCCTTTTCATTCATATCATCCATCACACCGTAAAGGTGCTAGTGATGAATGAATTTAGAGAAAAGAGACGGAACGGCCCATGTCGAGAGACCGATGAACGGAGAGAGTGATTGGAATGACAACATTCCAATCCATACTGCTTAATTAGGTTTTATAGCCGGCTGCCTGCCTGACATTAACCCTCTTTGGGTATGCTGTTGTTGGTGGTTTGCCCTCTACCATTCGGGTGGCCCAAGGTGCTAATTTGTCTACACCGGGCAATCTCCCTTAGTCGACTTTTACGACACCCATGGGATGAGTCGGGGCTGGCCTATTCTACGTAATTTTTTCGCTCCCAGGCCAGCATAGAAGACTGCTCCAAAGAATGCTGAATTAATTAAAGTGCGTAGTGTAAGTAAGCAATTAATGTCGTGATGTGGTGACTGCAGAGACGAATACAATTGTCACCAGCCCTTTCTCTCGTGAGTGCCGACAGTTCTTCCATACGACAAAATGTCAAAAACTGACGGTTATCTTTAATTGCCTGTTTAAGTGTTGGTGAACTCGAGCCTAAGATAAATGGGTAGGCAGCGTTCCAGGTGTACCATGTAGTTCCCGGTGAATGACAATCGCATTGGTATTTCTTATGACGTAGTGAGAACGAAGTGTTGGCGTCAGATGACACATATTTTATGGAGTGTCTATGGTCGTGGCCAAATCGTAGAATTGATCACTTCATGATGTGGCCGTCCATTTCATGAAATGGCCAACTAAAACTGACCATATCATGATAATGGTCTGGCCAGATCAATGAATAAACAACGTTTAACGATATGAACGGCTAAACGCATGGCTATTTCATGATATGGCCAAACATTATTAATCATATCGTAAAATAGTTATATTAACCACAGTAAGAGGCGCTTATTTCGATTTGTTTTTGTGATGCATCATGGCGGAGGACAATTATCCTATTAAACAAACTAATAATATTGATGTAATGGAAGATAAAAGTGAAGTGAAATGTCGTTACGACATCAAATTATTAGAATTTTACGTTTTAAGTGTCTCAAAAAACGAGCGCTACGTAAAAATACCAAACATTTACTACAGTAATGATATGGCCAAGCGTGGACGGACATATATGGTCAGTTTTAGCTGGCCATTTCATGAAATGCCACCATTTCATGAAATGGTCGGCCACATCATGAAGTGATCAATTCTACGATTTGGCCACGACACCTATATTACCGAGTATGTCATATTAGGTGGGTTTAGTCAGTGGATGCGAGTCTGACATACCCTCCAAGGTCCGGCCCAGAGGCACTAGCATTACCACCTCCCTCCGTGCCGTGCTGCCCTGTACATTTTCTGGCATTAAAAAAGAGAAAAAAAAAACAAAGAAAATTGTGGTTAGAAAGAGTTCGAAAAATTATAGTCTTGAGGCGGCAACTATAATTTTTCGAACTTTTTCTAACCCCAAATTTTTTTGTGATAAATTTTCTAACAATATAAATCTATACTAATTTTATAAAGATAAAGAGTTTGTTGGCTGGTTGGCTGAACGCGCTATTCTCAGGAACTACTGACTCAAATTGAAAAATTCTTTTTGTGTTGGTTAGTCCGTTAATCGAGGAAGGCTATAGGCTATACAAGGTGTAATAGAGAGGTGTAGTCATATTTAAAGGGGTTATTCAGGCCATCAAACTGAACAACTTTCGCTAAGGGACCAAAATCGAAATCTCAGAAAAAAAATCACTTCCCCATACTAAACCGAGAACCAGCTGACATCAGTTTGTATGGGGGAGTGTTTATTTTTTCTAAGATTTCGATTTTGGTCCCTTAGCGAAAGTTGTTTAGTTTGATGGCCTGAATAAACCCTTTAAATATGACTACACCTCTCTGCTATACCTTGTATAATAATAACCGACATTAACACGAGCAAAACCGCGGGCGACTACTAGTGTTAAAAAAAAAGTAAAAAAAAAACTCCTTTTCTTGTAGGAATGCCCCCTTCGGTGGCGTTGTACGTGGTCGCGCTCCTGGTCACCCTCCAGCTGTGCCTGTCCAGCGCCGTGGGCAATTCTGCCCTCTTCCAGCACTTGGAGGATCTGCTCAAAATACCCAGAGGTGGGTTCATTTTTCGCTTACTCGTCAATTTCATTGCAAATAAAGGACAAATCTTTCTAACCAATTTTGAATTGTAATTATTTGCTTGCTTTCCTACATGTGCCTGTTGCGGCCTAGCGTTGTATCTTATTATTTTTTAGTTGCAATTTCAGTTGTTTTACTTGTTTTACTAACCTCCTGGAAATTAATTATAATCTTACCCGCTTATTGTATAAAGTACCTACCTACCTACCTAAGCATTGTAAAGAAATGTCTAAATTATTCTGAACAATTATACGAGTATCTTTGTTGTTCTTCTGTTAGGTTTATGTATTTTTAAAATAAGAAACAAACAAATTAGCAATTTCGAACCGTAACTTCAAGAGTCCATTATTATGCATTATAATAGGCAGCATACCTTCACCGCTTCAGGCTACCTTCACCTACAGTTTAAATTAATAAGTACCTAACTGTCAACCAAATAGTTATGCTTAACAAACGTGTTTTTACAGATTTCTGCGTCCGCCGCTGCCTCATACGATCAGGCATCGTCGCGCTAGCGGTATTCCTTGGAGAATCGGTACCGCGCTTCGATCTGGTCATGGGTTTGATTGGTTCAACCCTAACCGGACCTCTCATGTTCATTTTCCCGCCACTTTTCTTCCTGAAACTGTGCTATAAAAAGTCCCATCTGACAAACAAGGATCGACTCTCAAATAACAATCTGCTAAACAGCGAAACTAGCTTTCAAAATGGTGGGCAACGCAATGGAGACTTACAAGATGGCAGCTCATTTCCGGTCTCCAATAACAATCAGCTAAGCGAATCGAGTGTCCAAAATGGCGCCCAACGCAATGTTCGCTCACAAAATGGCCGCTCATTTCCGGCCATTTTCCAAAAAACACTAGAAACCAAATACAAAACCTTCAGCTACAGCAAACTAAGCAGAGACTTAGACGAATACGACATAAAATGGCATGACGTTCTGCTCGCAGTCATTGTCATGTTGACGGGAATGGTGGCGACGATTGTAGCGACGTATTCGAGTTGGACAGACACGATCGCTTACGCGACTTTCTCTCCACCTTGCCTGGTCAATGCTACCATAGCAGCTAGAAGTTTCTTACAGCCGAAGCCAACGTGATACCTACACCTCTATAAAGAACTGTTAAAAAGAATAATTTCATGTTTCCATTCTCCACGATTGTCGAAGAGTGGTTTTTTTTATGGAATGGGAAAGAATTATCAGGAATTTTGCATAGAAGCGACTAGGCACTAGTGTTTTCACAGGGTATTTTAATTGGAAACTTGAATTGAACTGATATAATATACGTAATTAATATACTGACCCTAAGTAGCACATGGTTTGAATGTTCTACTTTTATTTTATTTGTGCAATCATACTGGGTATTCCTTGTGTTCACTTCTTTATTTGTTGTATATCTGTGGAAAGTCAATTGTGATATGTATAATTCGTGTAAATTATTCAAAACAAAACAAGCAATATGTATTATGTTTCCCTTGAAAATAATATAAATAAATAAATTTCGGTGACTACGCGAGTTACCGCAAACTTTCCTCAATCAATTTTGCACTTAACATAAACCAAATTAAAGTAGAAAATCATTGTGAAAAGTTGTGTTTTTGTAGATCCTGGCCTACTGTGGACAGATAAAAGTGTCAAAAACTAGAAAAACATTCAGATGGTTTTTTAATCCCCTATCCCCAAGTTAAAGAGATCGGCTGGAGGACGAATATATATTTTTTGATAGATTGTATTGACCATTAAGTCCACACAGTTGTCAATGTTTTTTTTTTAATTGTTAATCAGGTAATTAAAAAATAATTTTTATTTTCTTGTGTTACAAGTACTAGATGCATCACATCATCTAGCCTACTTAGAGCTAGATGATGTGTGAATAGAAATGTAAAAGTTTTGGAGGGTTTTTGGAAAATAGCAAAAAACTTCTTATTTGAATTACTTTATTGAACAAAACATTATAGTAAATAAGTATTATATAGTTAACATTATTAAAACGACTCAGTCACATATATAGAAGCGTTTTTCTGTTAGGAACTAATCTAGTTTGCATAATAATCATAGATTGGAATAGGTGGAATTTTTTTGATGTTTGCATAATATGGATTCCTATACAAGTTTTATCGTAATAAACTGATATAATATATTGACAAAGATACATAAATCACTCTTTACTACTCCATGTACCCCACAATACCACTATAAATCTAAATTTAAACATCCTCATACCCAGATTGTTTCTGTATAAATTTATTTGAATTGATCATAATTTAAGATAATATAAACACGAAATTATCTTCTAAAATACTCAAACTATTCCGATCTATGGTAATAATATTTATTCATAAAATAGATTATATTATGACCAAAGCTGTCAAGTTTTTTGAGTCTCCAAACTGTTTCAAGTCTTAAGACTTGATCTATTATGAGTTTTACTCAAAATAAATAATATACCACACTTTTGTTCTTTGATGTTGCATTGGTTTTCTAAACTTTTTAATTATCCTTAAAAAGATATGTGGAATAGCGTTATACGCATACATATTAGTAGATAAAAATGCATAGTTTCGATGATTACCGCTTGTATAATTTTATTAGAAGGCAACTATTAAAATCTCGAAGCTGGCAACACTTTAGTGCAAGAATTGCCAGTACAAAAATCTTCCGTCACCATCTTTTTAAATAATAATAATAATTAAACAGTGAGTTGGAACTTTGGTTCTGAAGATTTTGTACGGTTTATGTCACATATAAGTACAATGAACTAAATTATGAATTGTGCTTTCGCGTCAACCAGACGTAAAATTTAACTTTGTAATTAAATTAATCTAAAACATAAAGTATTAAAGTAAAATTGCATCATAGAATACACGTAAATCTAAAACATATTCAACAATATCCTTGTAAAAGTCACACAGACTAGACTAGTAAAATATCATTATATCGTTTAAAAATTTGTTTTTTACATAAGTAAATATAATTGGAACGGCTGCTTTTCTCTCCTCAGTGAAAAATAAATGACTTTATTCACCTCAAAAACTGTCATTTAGAGAGATATACATTCAATCTTAAAACACAACCGAGGTACATAATACAACAACTTTACACCGGTGTAACGGTCTCATAACAACATTATTTCTTGCTGAGGGTAGATTATGAATATATTTTTATCTTTATATCCTTAAATTAATTTAACGATTTTCCGTTATTCTTTGGCGACACTGACAAATGTGGACGAATTTAACTCGGCGGCATGTTGAAATATAATTAAATTTTGTTTTGGGTCACTATAGTGTGTACAGTGTGTAGAATACCAAAACTGAAGTCCCTCTACATGGTATAGTTACTGTTTTGGTATCTTACTCGGACCGTTCAACATTAATTTTTTAAACCACCCCCTATTAAAAGGAAAGTTGCAAGAAAGTATTTAACAGAAACAATACAAGAAAATTGATTACAAAAAAGTCTACTCTTTGTCTTTGTAATAATTATTAACAATAACCAAGCCTCCGATTGAAATAAGGCAAGTTTGCAAGAAGATATGTCGTGGACCTCGCAAAGCAAAATCTAATTTTGCTTACGATTTTATAGAGCGAGTCGTCCAGGCAGGCGAATAAAAATAAAACTGGTCCAGTTTTTGCGGGCGCATAGTCCCTATATCTCCACCAACAACAAACTACTTCTTCAATTTCAACTGTTCACCATACAGCCGTTTAATCTCCTTCTTGTCCAGTTTCCCCATGGCGTTCCTAGGCATCTCCTCAACCACCACTAGTGTCTTAGGTAGCTGGTAAGGCGCCAGTCTCTTGCCGGTCTCATCTTTCAGCTCTTTCAGGGTCAGCTTCTGATCTGCGTTCAAAACCACAATTGCCGCAATCACTTCTCCGTATGCCTCGTCTTCTATGCCTAGGACGGCCGCGTCGGCGACGCTGGGGTGTTCTAGGATGGCGGATTCGATCTGCAAAGCGCTTACCTTGTAGCCGCTTGTTTTGATGATGTCGACAGAAGTACGGCCCAGTATACGGAAGCGGTTGTCAGAGTAGGACGCCGTATCGCCCGTACGGAACCAACCCTTCTCTGTGAAGATGCTTTGGTCGAATTTGGGCGCGCGGTTCCAATACCTGCGAGTGTAAAATCATACATACATACGTACATAAATCACGCCTATATCCCCGAAGGGGTAGGCAGAGGTGAACTAGCACCCACGTTTCGCCAATTATGTTAGGTCCCATGTAATAGGTGGCGAGCCTATTGCCATTTATCGGGCACATATGTCGCAGTACATTGCTATTGTTAGGTGGTATAAGAGGAACGCTGCTGCCCATTCCTCATCATTGATTTATCCTTAGTCGCCTTGTACGACACCCACGGGAAAGATTTGGGGTGGTGACAATTGTATTCTACTCTGCCGTCACCACACGGCGGAGTGTAAAATCATCATTGTAAATAATACGCATTATGACTAATTTCGAAAAACTACACCGCATTGTTTTTACGTATCCACTTTACTTAAAATAAATTATATTTTTGTAAAATATTAAAATATTCATAGGAAAAAAAAAGCAAATTAAAATTACCGCGAAAACAGCAATGGCGTCTGTGTGACGTCGCTATAGCGAAACAAATGTTTTACTTTTATAAAATAAATATCAATCACAAGTCAAATCTGGGAACAAGTGATTTTTATCGATCCTCCTTATTCTAAACTATTGTTATAAATCATTATTTCAATAATTATTTGTTAGTGTAATCAGCGCTATTGTATCGACATGGTCCGTTTCGTTTCTTTTCTATATATTAATTCATCATGAGCACCTTTACGGTGTGATGGTTGTTATGAATCAAAAGGGTGGTTTGATGGATGGTTTGATGAGGTCTGACCGATATGAATGGAAGATTCCTGGTCCTTCTTCTCCCAGATAGCCCAGGAGAAGAAGGAGAAGACATGTACATCCAAAAAAGGTTCCTACCTGCTAAAAACTCCTGGCCCTTTCAGCAGAAGTTCTCCTTGGCACACATGGTCTTCCTCCTTCGTGTGATAAGTCACAGTCGGTGGATTCTTGTCACCGGAATTTGCCCCCTCCTTGGGTAACAAGCCGAGCTTTTCTAGCGATATCTGTAAAAGTTACATACATTCATATAAGTACAGCCACATGGTACATATTAAACTAAGTTATAATACTAACTGCCGCACCCAGAGACGTCTATTAACGATAATGAGTACTTAATGTCAAAAATTGACAATTAAAAAATTAGTCCGCTATTCTTGCAGGGTCTTCTTCTTCTCCCTACCCTGTTCCCAGTCTATCTGGGGTCGGCGCTGTCTGTTTCCTCTTCCACTCACATCGGTCAGACGTCATGAAGCCATCCACTCCCTTTTGATTCATATCAGCCATCCCACCGTAAAGGTGCTAGTGATGTATGAATGTACTTATAGAAAAGAGACGGAACGGACCATGTCGAGAGGCCGATGGACGGAAAGTGATTGAAATGACAACATTCCAATTCACACTGCTCAAGATTTTGGCTAAGGTTTCTCTGTGGGTATGCTGTTGTTGGTGGTTTGCCCTCCACTATTCGGGTGCCCCAAGGTGATTATTGGTCTACACCGGGCAATCTCCCTTAGTCGACTTTTACGACACCCATGGGATGAGTCGGGGCTGGCCTATTCTACGTTATTTGTTCGCTCCCAGGCCAGCATAGAAGACTATATATAGAAGATGTATATATGTAACAAAATTAAGAAAACACAACACAATGAGGAGCTCACTAGCGCAGTGGCACGGCGCGCTTGGCCTGCGATTGCGTAAACTAAGCAAGTTCGCTAAGGTCGGTCATAGGATGGGTGACCAAAAATTTATTATCGTGAGTTCCTCCGTGCTTCGAAAGGCACGTTAAGCCGGTGGTCCCGGCTGCATCTGCAGTCGTTAATACCCACCAACCCGCACTGGGCCAGCGTGGTGGGTTATAGCCCA
Organism: Cataclysta lemnata; assembly: GCA_963931975.1. Lineage (NCBI taxonomy): Eukaryota > Metazoa > Arthropoda > Insecta > Lepidoptera > Crambidae > Cataclysta > Cataclysta lemnata. The sequence goes on from OZ008360.1 coordinate 3,893,908, forward strand.
AATCTCCCTATATCCTTCCATCCATAGGGAAGGCCCGTGCCCCAGCAGTGGGGACATTAAAGGGCTAGTGATGATGATGATGACAACAGTACCTGCAAATCCGGCAAGTCACTCTCCACAGTGACAAGAGGCTCCAAGTCCTCCCTCCCCTCCACTGCGACAGCTATCCTAGCGGCCACCCCAGGTAGGGGGGTGCCCACACACCCCACCGCGCGCCCCTCCAACGGCCGGTAGGGGTTGCTTAAAGCCATCCCTACTTCGGACATGCCATAGCGTTCCAGCAGGCGGATACCTGAAATCTTCACGAAAACAAAATACTTTAAAATGTTTATTGCCAGATTTGCCAATAAATGGGGTAAGTAGGTTAATTTACGTGGCCGATAGATGGCAAAAGGCTTGCTCACTTATTATTTTATTTAGCTTATAAAACTGAGTACAATCGAGTAACATGCCAAGGCCCGAGTTCACCAACACTTAAATCAAGCGATTATCATTAACCATCGGTTTTTGACACTTTATCTCATGGAAGAACTGTCAAAAACTCTCGGTTATCTTTTAATCGCTTGATTTACGTGTTGGTGAACTCAGGCCTTAAGTTAACTTAAGTAACACCATCACACAATACAATACAAGTGGTCCTTCGAGCCGGATCACCGCCGCCAATCCTCGACCCGTGCATAGCAAAGATATGCACGAATCCAGATATTTTTTGGGTATACACCCATGGTTATAAAAGGGGGTGGTGAAGTGTGTATATTCTGATTCTATATATTAATCTCCTTATACAGTTTTGCCCCACTCCAGTGACTAAAAACGCTGCAGTATATTTTCTAACTTGAATGTATGTAAAAAAATTGGTCAGAAAATTTTCGACAAATCATTTAATCTGATCCGTGGGACGTCGTATATTATGAAAAGAAATGATTTTTATCGAATCTCCTTATCCTTAATTATTATATAATTATTCCAGTGATTCTTTGTTAGTGTCATCATGTCCATTATTAGAAAAAAATATTCTTTAATCTGATCCGTGGGATGATGATGGGTACAAACCTTCTATTTCTGTCAATGTCTCGATACAATAAATTATTAAATAAATAAAAGCTACATACCTCCTCCCACTTCCTGAAAAGCGTCTCAGGCAGGGGTGCAGAACCCGCGCACATCAGCCTCATGTTCTTCTGCAGCGTGTTCCTCACATACTCCTGAGTGCGCGCCGTGTTGAACATCTTGCCATGGTCCGCGACCAGACGCGTGTACATGGCCGGTACGCCGTGGAAGACGGTCACTTTGTGCTCGTCTCGCTCCCCCATGCCCAGGAGGCGGGACCAGACCGCGTGCGAGACGAACTGGGGCAGGATGCGGATCCTGTGAACATATACATAAATCAGGGCTATATCCCCGAAGGGGTAGGCAGAGGTGAACCAGCACCCGCGTTTCGCCAATTATGTCAAGTCCCATGTAATAGGTGGCGAGCCTGTTGCCATTTATCGGGCACAAAAGTCGCAGTAAATCGCTAGGTTGTACGAGTATAAGAGGAACGCTGCTGCCCATTCCTCAGCACTGATTTATCCTTAGTCGCCTTGTGTGAACACAGATGTATTAATAGTAGATTATATAACAGGGGCCAGGGGCGGTAAAACAAAAAGTGGCTCAGATCGCAAGTTTTTGACTATGTATTGAATATGAGATCTGAGGCTTTTTTTTACCGCCCGAGGTAAAATCATAGTTTTATGTAACCCCCTGACCATAAAGTGGGATTTTCCTTACGCGTAGCGGTCGGATAATGGAAGATAAGAACCGTTTTAGAAATTATTGCCTACATTTTGAATAACTGTACAAGTGTCTGGGCCAGACTCCATACATTTTGGAACACCTCCTTTAAAATTAAAATAAATTGAAACGAAATAAAAAAAAAAAAAAATACGCGTCGAGTCTTTACGGCCTAATAAACACGGTTTAAGAATAGTCTAGTTACTCAGTGTTTTGTCTCTTTTTCTCACATTCAAACTCGTGTGAGACAAAGACAAAATGCAGAATAGCTATACCATGTTTACTACCAGTTTATTAATAAGACGGCTAATGTCTATTTTCCATACTTGTAATAAAAATATACATACATACATAAATCACGCCTATATCCCCGAAGGGGTAGGCAGAGGTGAAACTCGCACCCACGTTTCGCCAGTTATGTTAGGTCCCATGTAATAGGTGGCGAGCCTATTGCCATTTATCGGGCACAAAAGTCGCAGTAGGTACATAGCTAGATGGTATAAGAGGAACGTTCAAAGAGTTCAGCTGCCCGTGTATGTGGTGCAAGGGCATGTTGTGGTGCATGTTTTCACAGGACAAGTGTCACAATAGCGTTATAGTAAAGTAGTAATGGATCAGTAAATAGTTCAGTGATTATCACTCTCAAGTGTCAAAAAAAGTTAGCGCATAGGCCTACTGGGGATCGAACCGGACCTCTGGATCTTAATTCCGGTGATCAAACCACCAGACCACGATGGCTTTCTATCCGCTTTACCGACTTACCTGGATCCAGTGGCAAGAGAAGCGTTCAAAGAGTTTAGCTGCCCGTGTATGTGGTGCAAGGGCAGCGTGTGAAGCACCACATCGTCAGCGGAGTACTGCCAGGCCTGCTGCAGCGCAGCGATCTGCGAGTTGAGCATGCTGTGGGTCCACACCACACCTTTGGGCTTGCTTGTTGTCCCTGGGGATAACATCATCATCATCATCATCACCAGCCCTTTAATGTCCCCACTGCTGGGGCACGGGCCTTCCCTATGGATGCAAGAATATAGGGTGATTGGGCCTTAACCCACCACGCTTGCTTTGGTATAACATTTGTTGATACTAGTAGTCACCCGCGGCTTCGCTCGCGTTAATGACGATTACTAAATAGCCTATAGCCTTCCTCGGTAAATGGACTATCCGATACAAAACATATTTTTTCAATTTGAACCTGTAGTTCCTGAGATTAGCGCGTTTAACCAACAAAACAAACAAACAAACTCTTCAGCTTAGTAATATTAGTATAGATTGTGAGGGAATCCGTTAGCTTACAACGTGAAGTGTAAAGGATAGAGAAATTTCGGCAAGTTAATAAAGCATCTTGGTTGGCCGAGTAATACAGGCATCTGCCCGAAATGCGGAGGACGCGGGTTCGTTTCCCGCATCAAGACTATTATTTTTCGAACTTCTTCTAACCACAAATATCTTTGTGATAATATTTATGTAACATTTGATCATAAAGTGGACTTATCCGCCTGCTGCCGTTACGGAGAATCCCACTTCCTGGTCAGGCGGTTCACATAAAACTATGATAAAAAAGAAAGCCTCAGATCGCATATTTATCTTCAAATACTTGCGATCTGAGACATTCTTTGTTTTATCGCCCTTGTTATATAATCAACTATTGTGAATATTTTAAATAAAACAACTTTTACGGATATACATAAATCAATCATGCCCATCCATGGGTATTAATTCACCTCTGTCTACAGGTAAATTTTTTTGACCTAACCTTTTTTTTTTTGAGGGGTAAATGCTTTAGTGCATGTCCTGTACCGCGGGACAGTCGGTACAGAGGTCTGTGGGACTCCGCGGTGTGTCGAGAGCACCGTGACTACCCTAAAAACCCCTCTTGCGTCTCCATCTAGCGTAACGCCGGTTTTTGACCTAACCTAACCTAACCTAACCTAACATCTTTTGTAAAGAACATTATCATCACTTTTTATTGACTCACCGCTAGTGTAAATCAGCATGGCGTCCTCTTCTCCGTACCATTTGTTGTCTTTGCCCACATCTGTCAAAACCTCCTGATCTCCCTTCTTCAACAACACACTGTTAGGGTGATAGAGCTGAGCTGCTATCTGTTCATCTTTGCTGTACAGCAGCAGGGGTTTGCCGAGCTCGGCTGTGATTGGCCGGAGTACCTTCTCGTAGTCTTGTGTGCAGACCACGAGGCAGGCATCGCTGTCTGTGATGAAGTACTTCAGCATCTCCGGTGGGTGTAACGGTGTTAAAGGTACAGCTGAAACACCAAAGTAATTGTAATAAGATAGCCAGCCTCTCTGGGGTGGAGGGTTCCATGTGAAGTTCTTTGAGTGGCGTTTCTGTATTCGGGGGTTAATTAATTTAGAAAGAAAGAAATACCTTTATTGACCTCGCATATAAAACAGTTTAAAAATAATAACAGATGGCACAAAATATTAAAGAAATTATAAATATTATTAATTTAAAAAAACAATAGACTAGGATAGATATTTATTTACTTTAGTTTATCTATTATCGTAGCTTCTATGCTGGCCTGGGAGCGAACAAATAACGTAGAATACGCCAGCTCCGACTCATCCCATGGGTGACGTAAAAGCCGGCTAAGGGAGAGAGCCCAGTGTAGACCAATAAGCACCTTGGGGCACCCAAATGATGGAGGGCAAACTACCTACAACAGCATACCCAAAGAGGATTGGTGTCAGGCAGGCGGCCGGCAGTTAAACCTAAGCCTAAACCTTGAGCAGTATGGATTGGAATGTTGTCATTCCAATAACTCTTTCCATTCATCGGTCTCTCGACAAGGTCCGTTCCGTCTCTTTTCTATACATTCATTTACGGTGTGATGGATGATATGAATCAAAAGGGACTGGATGGCTTGATGACGTCTGACCGATATGAATGGAAGAGAAAACATACTGCGCCGACCCACTGCGCACTGCGCAGATAAACTGGGAACAGGGGAGGGAGAAGAAGATCCATTATGGTAGCTGACACTCTCAATGCTTAGCTCAGGCTTACAACCAACCATTACACCACTTTGGAGACTGAGGAGGCTTTTAATGGAACTGACTTTATTTTTAATACTCACCTATATTTCCTGTCATCCAAATTGCCCACTGTGTGATGACATGTGAGGCATCATTGTTGCACATATACGTGACTGTTCTTCGTGATTCACCAACTGAAATTTGCAACATATTATAAAAAAATTAAATTTATTCAAATATTTTCTACCACACACACATTGTGGACACTGGGAGAGATAGGAATAATAGAAAGTATAGAAACAAAGTAAATAGAAAGAGGACTTATAATTTAAAAATAGAAAAGTAATCACAGAGCACATCACAAGAACATAAAACATCTTTATTGTTAAAAATCTTAAATATATAAAAAGCCAAAACCCCAGTACGCTATTATATTTGTATAACAGTATTGTCAGTAAACACTGAAAATACATGTGGAGCATTTTAAACATTTTATGCAGTTAATTCTAATGTTTTAATTTAAAACACTTGATTAAACAAGTTATTAAATATTGTTTTTAAAGATTTATTATTATAGATTTATTAATTTATTAATGCAAAAATGTTTATATTTCTCCATACAAAACAAAATCAAAACACCATCAGTTTGCTATCTACCAGGAGGCCTTGTCCCAGAATGATAATACAGGGAAGTAAGTAATTTTATTTTTATACATAAAACATACATAAATCACGCCCACATCCCCGAAGGGGTAGGCAGAGGTGAACTAGCACCCACGTTTCGCCAATTATGTTAGGTCCCATGTAATAGGTGGCGAGCCTATTGCCATTTATCGGGCACAAAAGTCGCAGTACATTGCTATTGCTAGGTGGTATAAGAGGAACGCTGCTGCCCATTCCTCATCACTAATTTATCCTTAGTCGCCTAGTACGACACCCACGGGAGAGATTTGGGGTGGTGACAATTGTATTCTACTCTGCCGTCACCACACGGCTTAGCGGCTTTTATTTTTATATTTTATCAAATAGGCTAATTTGATGTTAAGGCTGGGCAAAGGCCTCTTTTGCAACCCAAAATTTGGTAAGGTTATTTGCAAAATAATAACCGAGTAATTCACTTACGAAGTTGAGCTGCAATCTGTCTGCTAAGCGCGGCGGCTGCTTGGTGAAGGCCAGCATATGTATAAATGCCCACATCATCTTGAAGTGCGACACGTGATGGGAATAACAATGCACGGCGGAACACTGGCACTGCCCCTCCTAAGTAATGTAGATATTTTATATACACTAATACAAAGATAATATAGTAGTAACCTGATGTACTATTAGCTGTATAAAAAGGCAGAAATCAAGTAAAACAAGAAAAGTAATAATCTTATTGACATACTTCTTATAATTGGTTCTTAATTGTGTGCCTTTAACTGCCGCACTCAGAGACGTCAAATAACGTTAGTGAGTACTTAACATCAAAAAACGACAATTCAAAACTAGTCTCTATTCTTGCCAGGTCTATGGTCTTGATTTGAATGAAAATTTTGTTTTGACAAACTTACTTCTTTCACTTAATCCTATCTCATTAATGTCTTTAAGCTTGCCTGTCAGGTTTGGGTAACATATCTAGCTAATTACTGCAATTTAAGTGCCCGTTTAATGGCAAAATGCTCGCCCCTTATAACATGTGATGTAAAATAAGCTGGCGAAACGAGAAGAAAGAAGTATGTAAGGATCATAGTAAGTGGAAGGAAGTGATCTCTGCCTACCCCTGTGGGAGAAAGGCGTGACGTATGTATGTATGTATGTGTATGAAACGAGGATGTCAAAACACTTCTGCCTAGTAAAGGTGAAAAATATATGCAGTGGAATTTAGAGCTTGTTACAAATATCTATTATTATAACGTACCAGCTTGAATATCTTGGTTAAAAGAATTTAACAGCTCCGAGTTAATTTCCTCTTTAATCGCTGTGCTATTTACTGATTTATATCTTCTTATAAATCCAAAAGGTTTCCGAAAAAGCCGGTTCAAAATACCAAAAGACCGGACTGGGAGTTCCATTATAATGATGATGACTGAACAAACTATATTCTTAATCTTGAGCCTAAACGCATGAAATGTAATTTTTATTGTGTACAAAAAATATATTTTAATTTATTTAATTTCCAAGTATTTAAAAAATCTTGATAAAAAAAGTTGATCAATTCAAATTGACGTTTTGACTTGACCACAGAGTGTATGTAAATACAACAACAACAACACAACAAAATAGTTAGTTAGTTTTAAATTCTCCCTATATTTTAGGGAAGGCAAAGGGTATAGCCCATACAGCCAAGTCTTTAGTGTATATTTTATCTGTAGTATTATGAAATAATGAGTGGGTGAAAAGTATGAATGAAATGAATTTTACGTTAAAATATGGGTGCCACATATTTTAACGCATCTAAGGAGTGCTTGGCGCGAATTGAATGGTAACAGAGCTAATGATGGTGCTTGATGAAATGGATAAAACCACTTTTTATAGCGATCTTCACCACAACATCAAACACATCATGAGACTTATTTTCAATGATTCTGCTTAATTGCACATCAACACGGATGCGTGTGCATCAAAATAACACCACTTTCACTGCACAAAATCCACTCTGTAACAATTTTTGAATTACTGAAAATAAATCTGACTGACACCACGAAACGCGCCAAACACTCCTCACACAACAAAATATATTATTTTTGTATAGTCTATGACATGACCTCAGATAACTTTCGTATTTCCTTTCTCTCTCTCTCTCTCCACCCACTTGACAGTGCTCTGTCTCGGTATTTAGTGTGAATTAGAGCGGGAGGAAAATATTTCCTTTTCTTTGAGGAAATTTTGTCCACGTTCCGTGCTACGGGGGCTGACTTATAAATGTTGTATGACATACACAGCAGCACACAAACAAATCTTGACAGATGTTGTTTGGTTGGGGTTGGGGTGTCGAAGACGTACTCGCTTTGTTTACGTTTTTAAGTTTGAAAATAATTTAATAAAAATCCTTCAAAATGATGGTTGTAAACGCTCCAGATACGCCTGTTCAGGCAGAAGTTATATTTGTTATAGAAAATACAGCTGCTAATGGAGCGTATATAAGTGAACTGAAACCGAATTACATCGTACCTACATTAGAGTAAGTTTATTTTATGAAATTTGCTATTTTTCCAATATCATTTTATAATTTACGAAAATCTGTAGAACTACATTATGAAGAATAAATTATTGAATTATACATAATTTCAGACCTAGTTGTTCCTTTTACGACCGAAAAATAATGTTCATTTCATTGTTATTAATGTTAGTCATACCTACAATCAAATATAAAATCAAATCATATGAATTGGGTAAATGCAAAATTTACAATATAGTGTGGGAATATATCTACTTCTTTATCCTTAAACTAAAGTACTATGCCACTTTCAGGAATAGTCATGTAAAACTGTAGTAGGTTTGCATTTTTCTTGAACTTTATTAATTTAATATGTAAGGTATTTAATTAAATCGATATACATGGCCGTGTGGTGACGGCAGAGCAGAATACAATTGTCACCACCCCCATCTCTCCCGTGGGTGTCGTACAAGGCGACTAAGGGTAAAAGACAGCAATGAGTAATGGGCAGCAGCATTTCTCCCATACCACCTAGCAATATAAATTTGTACTGCGCTTTATGTGCCCGATAAATGGCAATAGGCTCGCCACCTATTACATGGGACCTGACATAGATGGCGAAACGCGGGTGCTAGTTCACCTCTGTCTACCCCTTCGGGGATATAGGCGTGATGTATGTATGTATGATATACATTGGTAGATTTTTATTATTAGTAAACAATTCATGATTATCAGACTGAATTTCAATATTTAACATTGTTGTGTGATGAAAACTTGCTTAAATACTGGTGTTACAGTAGTCTGCAAATTTTCAAATTGTAATATACAGGGCGTCCCACGGCCATGCCACATGGAGGGAAAGTATATTAAATATTGAACGTAGGATATTTTACTAAAAGAAGGCATCGTTTTATTTTTAATACTAAGTAGAACTGCATTCACAGATTTTTTTAAAATCGCCTACCTCAACCGGGAATCGAACCCGCCAAATGTGATAGAAAAATTACTTGTATTTTATAATAGCGTTTGAAAGGGCTACTCATAAGCATTATTTTTTCCTAAATAAATCTATTAAATCCAAATTTAAATATTTTGGTACACCACGTAAGTAAATTAACACAAAAATTGCTAATAAACGAAAATGAAACTCACAATAAACAAAAGAACAGACGCTTGAAAATTTACGTGTTCCATTTTCGAATTATTTATTTTTACTAATATCAGCCAGTTGCATGGTAATTGTGAGTTCATGAGTTCACTTCATGTATTGCTTTATTATTATCATCTACTTACACCACGGAAATCTCGTATCTCGAGTGGGTAGGTCTTTGAAATGATAATGTTAATTGTTGGAAGCATGGCCAAGTCAGAGGAAATTTCCCTGAACAAAATTTTAAATAAAATGAAAAATTTTATGATCTTTGTTTTATTTAATATGCTAGGTTATTTAGGAAAAAATAATGCTTATGAGTAGCCCTTTCAAACGCTATTATAAAATACAAGTAATAGGTAGGCGATGGTAGGCGGTTTTTAAAAATCTGTGAACGCAGTTCTACTTATTATTAAAAATAAAACGATGTCTTCTTTTAGTAAAATATCCTACGTTCAATATTTAATATACTTTCCCTCCATGTGGCATGGCCGTGGGACGCCCTGTATATTTTCATGGGACCTAACATATTTAGGAAAATATGGGTCTTTAGTTTAGTTTAGCTGGGCTTTTTCTGCACTGTTAGCCCCCTGAATGGGCCATTGTACGTGTGATAAAAAACATGGTTGTTAATTCCATGTCCATTAGAATTTGTTGAAATTTTGTCCAATACCATAAATTTTTACATTCCAGATATTTTCATGGTGGTGCCCTTGAAGAAGGCGGTGGAAATGGATCTGTCTATGGGATAGTCGCATACGGAGCAGCTGACTGCGCACCTGATCTTCCAGTCTCTACATATGGCCCTTTCAAATGTCCACAAGCGGTTCTGGAAGCGGTAGACAAAATACTGTAGGTTTTTAATCATAAGGGCTGGTACATAGAACATCTTCTAACTGAAAGTGTAACGTTGAGTGTGTATCATGGGTCGCATTTATTCAGTCAAATTAGACCACATTACCCGTCTAGTTGTTTCTGCATTCAGTATCTAAAGAGTGGTTATTTTCTGTGATAATTCATTTAAAAATGAAGCCCATCAAAATAAAGCTATGTGGGTGGTTATTGAAAAGATCAAAGAAGGAATGACAATGACTTTGCGTAAATCCTTTAAATACTAAAAGAATGTCAAGTGGCCAATTTCATTGTCTAAAAATATATACGATGACAGGTTGGGCTTTTCTTTGTAATGTGTTGTTTAATTCAAAAAACAACATATTGCAGTGAAAATAAAGTCAGAAAAATTTTGAATATTGTTGTTTTGTGTACGTTTGTAGGTGTACGTTCGTAGAAGAAAGAAAAACGTTTATTGGGACAACATAAATAATACAATAAAAATATTAGGCATGCAAACAAGGTCTCAAAAGATCTCAGCTCAGCTCGTATGTAATGTCTTTTCGTTTCCAGATTCACCGGTGGAATGGCAGAGAGTCGCGCATGCGTGACCGAAGCGCTGGCCACCGCGCTGATCTGCTTCGAAGAGCTCAGCAACCGCACGGACATACAGAAGCATCTGCTGTTGCTGTGCTGCTCGCCCCCTTACGCGGCATATGGAGGCGGTATCGTACCCCCCGGTGAGTCTTATAAGCCCCGCAAATCCCTAATCTGCTGGAATCTTGCCAAGTTAATTGCCATTTAGTTCAGACAGAGAGAGCAGAATTTAATTGTCACCACCCCATATCTTCTTATCCACGGGTTTCGTACAAGGCGACTAAGGCCCGGCGCACATTGGCGGCATGGCACGGCAAGGGATCCATCGGCATCCCTACATGTAAGCGCACACTGGCGTAACAATGCCGTGGTATCCTAAGGCGTGCCGAGGCGCGCTTAGGCATGCCGAGGGGTTCTTAGGTCTTGTCTCTCGGTATCCGAGGTATATGCCGAGGCGTTCCTAAGGCTGGCGATACGGCATGCCTAAGGACTCCACGGCATTGTTTTTGCGCCTACGATCTTCAACATTGAACTTTCAACTTTATTTTCATACTCTGTGGTTATATTTTTATTCCTTGCCTAAAAAATCCTACCATGCTGTGCCGCCAATCTTCGCCTGCCATAATATGCTGGAATCTTGCCAAATTAAAACCCATTTAGTTTAGCGGCGCCTTTTCCGCACTTTTGCAGGCGAGTGGAGCAAAGAAACTGAGTGTGTAGCGTAATGATCAATGCACACGATTTGTATACGACGTTTTTCAATACAATTGCGAGGAAAAAACGAACTTGCATTGTTGGTAATAAAATTAACCACACAACAGCAATTTTACCAATTTTTTACGGTAAATGGTGCGTGAGTTTTGTTTTTGGTTGTTTTTTAATTCTCATACCCAAAGAGGGTTAGGCAGGCGGCCGGCTGTAAAACCTAAGCCAAAACTTTGAACAGTATGGATCGGAATGTTGTCATTCCAATCACTCTCTCCGTTCATCGGTCTCTCGACGTGGTCCGTTCCGTCTCTTTACATACATTCATCACTAGCACCTTTACGGTGTGATCGATGATATGAATCAAAAGGGTGTGGATGGCTTGATAACGTCTGATCGATATGAATGGAAGAGGATACTGCGCCGACCCCAGATAGACTGGGAACAGGGCAGGGAGAAGAAGTTGTTTTTTAATTCTCCCTGTCATTAGGGAAGGCAAAGGGATCCAGCCCATACAGCCTCGTCCGGTGTAGTCCACCTCCCGTGCTACGAGGGCAGTTGGTAACGATGATGCTTCCCAAAGGTGCACCGGGCACCGTGGAGCAGGCGGCCCGGCTGCTCAGCGAGCGGGGGGTGCAGGTGTCCATAGCGTCCGCGAGGAGGGTGCCGGCCTTCCACGCTCTCTATGAGCAAGCCGGCGGGGAGCTGCACCAGGCACAGCAGAGGAATTATGCCAAGGTCGGTAATATGTTAGCCTGGGAGCGAACAAATAACGTAGAATGGGCTAGCCTCGACTCATCCCGTGGGTGGCGTAAAAGACGACTAAGTGAGATTGCCCGGTGTAGACCAATAAGCACCTTGGGGCACCCGAATGGTGGAGGGCAAACCATACCTAAAGTGGGTTGGTGTCAGGCAGACGGCTGGCTGTAAAATGTAAGCCAAAACAAATTTATATGTATACAATTACAATTATGTCATAAACTATAATAATTGTCTGTCATTACCTTAAAGAAAACATGCCAAAAAAATATCTGCTTATTTCTCCAGGATCCCCGACACCTAGTACTCCTCCGAGGGTACAGTTTGAAGGAGCGACCCCCGAGCCCGGCGCCACCCCCCGTGCCTGACATACAAGGCGATGTTTACCCGTGAGTTTTGCCTTAAGCCTGCCCTATCATCATCATCATCATCATCACCAGCCCTTTAATGTCCCCACTGCTGGGGCACGGGCCTTCCTTATGGATGTAAGAATATAGGGAGATTGGGCCATAACCCTGGCCCAGTGCGGGTTGGTGGGTATTAACGACTGCAGATTCAGCCGGGACCACTAGCTTAACGTGCTTTCCGAAGCACGGAGGAACTGGATATAATACATTTTTGGTCACCCATCCAACGACCGGCCTTAGTGATATTGCTTGGTTTACGCAATCGCCGGCCAAGCCTCAAGCCTATATTTTTATATAATTATATGCTATCGATCTCCTAACGATGAAGGTGGGTATCCACTGTGTTCGCGAACCTTGTACGCTCCTCCACTATAAACAAGTACGTTCGACTGAATACGTCTACTAAAATGACAAATGTTTCTTGTGCCGATTTTCAAGCGCCCCATCGAGCGGCATGGGTACTAAATTTGACGTTTGTTGCTTTTTTTTTTGGTACGTTCTCCCTATATTTTAGGGAAGGCAAAGGGTCTAGTATATATTGTATCTGTAGTTTTATGAAATACGATGAGTGGATGAAATTTTGAATGAAATGAATTTTACGTTAAAATATGGGTGTCACACATTTTAACGCATCTAGGGAGTGCCTAGAGCGAATTTAATGGTAACAGAATTCATGATGGTGCCTGATGAGGTGGACAAAACCACTTTTTATAGTAGTCTTCACCACTAGATCAAACACGTCACAAGACTTATTTTCAATGATTCTGTATAATTGCACATCGACACGGATGCTTGTGCATCAAAATAACACCACTTTCACTGCAAAAAACCCACTCTGTACCAATTTTTTAATAAGCGAAAATAAATCTGACTGACGTCAAATTGACTTCATTTTTTGGATGACAACCTACAGTCCAGCATACTTGTATAATAAAAGTCAGTGGCCTAGCAACAGAATGGAAATGAACGAGTTTGACGCGAAGCCGCTCGACCGTCTCGGAGGCGCTGCAGATCATTAGAAAAAAGATAATTATGAAATAGTCAATCAAATTGTTATGAAATAGACGTTGAGAACTTGTGACCTAAACGTGTGCATGCAATTGACAACATTTAATTTTTTCAACATACCTTTATTATGATGTTACATGAAATTAAACCAAAAATGAAGACACCCTTATTTATTATTTCTTTTGAATTCCGTCGTTTTCATACAAAAAATCATGATTGAAATACCGGTCATTCTAAACGGACGTAAGCGCCAAATGACGTCACTATCGTGGACAAATGGCGAAATCACTCTTGACGCAAAAAATAAAAAGATCACTTGTCAAAATTGACGAACTGGCGTTTCCGGTGTCGAAAATATTTTCTGAAATGTTTGAAATCAATTTCAAAGTAAAATACTTTTTAAATTAAAGTTTATGAAGGATTTCAATTTATTGCTACTTTAATAAGGTTAATTTCGACGATGACAATTAATGACACTGAATTTGATTTATGACTACATACATACATACATAAATCACGCCCATATCCCCGAAGGGGTAGGCAGAGGTGAATTCTCACCCGCGTTTCGCCAATTATGTTGTGTCCCATGTAATAGGTGGCGAGCCTATTGCCATTTATCGGGCACAAAAGTCGCAGTACATTGTCAGGACGGTAGTATAAGAGGAACGCTGCTGCCCATTCCTCATCACTGATTTATCCTTAGTCGCCTTGTACGACATCCACGGGAGAGATTTGGGATGGTGACAATTGTATTCTACTCTGCCGTCACCACAACACGGCTAATGATTTATGACTGACGTCTGTTATTCATGTCTATGATAATTTTTTTATTCTTCCATCTGGGAAGGCAAACGTTTTAATTCATACATCCACGACCGTGACGTCATCGCATGTTTTTTTACATTTTATTTTTTATCTCTGTAATTAATGAAGTGATAAAAAAATTTAATAAAAATATTTTCGAAGTCCGGATTGGAAAATAAAGAAACGGTATTTTTACTTTGGCGGGTTGTCATTTTTGAAATGATGTCAATTGTGATCCCTAAGGTGGTAAACATTTTTGTCCCCCACTGTATTATGATGGGGAATGCCTCAGCAGTGGGCACATTGAAGGACTGGTGATGACTCTGTCCGCAGTCAGGCGCGCGTGCCCCAGGGCGGAGGCCGGCCGCCCGCCCCCCTATTTCCGAGGCAGGGGGGCGGCGCCCGGCCCGCCTGGCCGCCGCGCCAGCCGCTGTACACGAGCCAGTCGGCGCTGCTCACGCAGCTGGCGCAGCCGTCGTACCCGCCGCCGCCGCAGCAGGTAGGCACCACCATAACATTAGGTCAAATTTATTCAATCGATTGTCAACCTTATCTTGTTGGCAGTCATAGTCAAAGCCAAAATGCATTTATTCATATCTGGTATGATTACAATACACTTATGAATCGTCAAGACGCTAGATACAGAAAACCCGTGTGTCCAAGAAAAAATTGGGAGTACGCAGCATGCCTCAGTCTGTAATGATAGGTCTCCCAAACCCGCCCACGCTCCGATCCGCAACGAAGCGCCGACCCTGCCGCGTTCAATACCAAGATGGTACTAAACGCATCAGGGCCCAACGCCCCGCTAGCAGAACGGCACGCAAGTAGGCTGTAGAGAAACCCACCATTGTCAACGAGTTATGACATTGCAGGTACATTGTAAATTATGCACCAAATACAATCCCACAACTCGCCAATCACATAAACCGAAACATGCCGCGCACAACCAATTAGTAGGCAAAATGTCGATATGCAGTAGAGCCAAATGTCGACTGAGAAAATTTAACATTTTGTGGTAGTCTGACGTGCTTTTGTCCGTACTAGGGCATGCTCCCGTGAAATACCGATACTCACTTTCGCGGTATTTCCCGATAAAATTACCTTTGAGAATTCATTTCCTGGGAAATTCGGTACTTAACTAATATTACTCGTATATGAAGATCCGCATTGCGGTATAGTCTCTATTATTTGGAGCTGATTCAAGTTGAAGTTAACTGGCAAACGCGAGGTGAAAACGGGCCATCCATCCTGCCGTCCCACCTGTCTTCTACATCCTGCCTCGTCCCCACCGCCGCCGCAACAGGTACAGGTTTTCACATTCGCCTGGCTACCATTTTAATTTTTTATACCATCATTTAAACAAAATTATTCTCTTTAATAATATCGTTAACAGCACAAAGCAACAGCAAAGAATGCTGTTAACATTATTATGATTATTGCGAGCCAGTAGGACTTGAAAAAGTTCCTACCACCAACCAAATCGAGTACAAATTTGTACCCCCCTGGGTATCGAACCCGGTACTCTGGATCTTAATTCCGAGATGCTGATGCTTGATTCCCTCTTCGACAGATGGGTCAACAACGCATGCCGGGTATGGTAGCCGGCCCTGTGCCGGGCGTGTCGGGGGTGAGTGGGGTGGCGGGGCCCGCGACGGCTGGCCCCGCGGGCCCCGCCGGGGGGTCCCCCGCGCCCCAGCAGCGCAACGTCATTTGGAGTGGGGTCATCGAGTGGATGGAGAAGGGGAAGGCGCCCGGGGACCAACAGAAGACCACCAGGCATCTGCCTTGTCAGGTACGGAGTTCACTTACTTCTTCTTCTTCTCCCTGCCCTGTTCCCAGTCTATCTGGGGTCGGCGCAGTATGTTTCCTCTTCCATTCATATCGGTCAGACGTCATCAAGCCATCCACTCGCTTTTGATTCATATCACCCAGCACACCGTAAAGGTGCTAGTGATGAATGAATGTATAGAAAAGAGACGGAACGGACCATGTCGAAAGACCGATGAACGGAGAGAGTGATTGGAATGATAACATTCCAATCCATACTGCTCAAGGTTTTAGCTTAGGTTTTACAGCCGGCCGCCTGCCTGACACCAACCCTCTTTGGGTATGCTGTTGTTGGTGGTTTACCCTCCACCATTCGGGTGCCCCAAGGTGCTTATTGGTCTACACCGGGCAATCTCCCTTAGTCGACTTTTGTGACACCCAAGATCTTGGTTCTTGATGAGACTATAATTGTTCAAACTTTTTCTTACCAGAAATTTCTTTCTTAAAATATAATAATATGCCGTGTGGTGACGGCAGAGTAGAATACATTTGTCACCACCCCAAATCTCTCCCGTGGGTGTCGTACAAGGCCACAAAGGATAAATCAGTGATGAGGAATGGGCAGCGGCGTTCCTCTCGTACCACCTAGCAATGTACTGCGACTTTGTGCCCGATAAATGGCAATAGGCTCGCCACCTATTACATAGGACCCAACATAATTGGCGAAACGTGGGTGCTAGTTCACCTCTGCCTGCCCCTTCGGGGATATAGGCGTGTTTATGTATATATGTGTATTTATGTTTTCTGTGCCAGGTGTCGGCCGGCTCCAAGGAGGTGGAGCCCGAGCTGAAGGTGGACACGTGGCCCAACAAGCTGCTGATGCAGCTGATGCCCAAGCAGCTGATCAGCAACATCGGCGGGCAGTACCTCAAGGACAGCAAGTCGGTGCTGTTCCATCTACAGCCCAGCGAGTCTCTGGACGCCCTCACCAAGGTCATGGTTAACGGCTTCGTGAGTACTGGTTTTTTTTAAGTCGGGATATGTCTCGAACTCCTCAAGTCAGTGCTGTTCCACCTGCAGTGGAGCGAGTCGCTGGACCGCCCTCACCAAGGTCATGGTCATCATCGGTTGTTTTTTTTTTTGACGGTATATGTCTCGAACTCCTCAAGGACAGCAAATCGGTCAGTTTTATTTGCATCAATGACACATCAACACGGATGCTTGTGCATCAAAATAACACCACTTTCGCTACGCAAAATCCACTTTGAAACAATTTTAGAATTATCGAAAATAAATTTGTCTCACCATTGAAACGCGGTAAACACTCGTTTTTTTATAATTCTCCCTGTATTATTTTTGGGAAGACAAAGGGATAAGACCGCCACTTGTGCGTTCATGCTACTTCCTGTATTATTGTGTCCTTTATTTTTGTGTATAATATCGTAAATTATAATATACCAAGGTCGATAAAACAAAGAATGGCTCAGATCGCAAGTAAATGCGATCTGAGTCTTTCTTTTCCATCGGCCGAGGTAAGATCATAGTTTTATGTCACCCCCTGACCAGGGAGCCTACTCTGAAACTCCGAACGAACGAACTCACATCTATCCGTCTTTCTCACGCCACTGCGTGTTAAAATAAGAGCGACAAAGACGCAAAGACTCGATCGAACGTAATAAACTTCCAGAGTAACGCCTCTGGACGTGGGATTTTCCTTACGCATAGCGGGCAGAAAAGACCACTTTATGGTCAGGTGTGACATACAGTGTATTCTATTCTTATGTGGTGTCCTAGGCCGGATGCGTGCACTTCTCCCTGATGTCGTCGCCGCCGCAGTGCGACATCAAGGTGCTGATCCTCTTGTACACGTCCGACAAGAAGGCCTACCTGGGCTTCATCCCCAACAACCAGGCCACCTTCGTTGACAGACTCAGGAAGGTGAGTTTCGAATTGATCGTGTTCTCGTATCTGTTTTTTTTTGATTATTCGTAAGGGGTTATCCATAAAGTAGGTACATCATCATCTTAATGTCAAAAAATGGCAATTCAAAACTAGTCTCTATTTTTGCCGGTTCTATGGTCTAGATTTAAATGAGATTTTTTGACAATAAGAAGTACTCATCAAAAGTTATTTGACGTCTCTGAGTGCGGCAGTAAGTCCATAATTTTTTTGTTTTTCTATATATTTTTTCATGATTTTTATGTAAATGCGTTTATTTCAGTAATCTTGTTACAACATATTCCACATTCCGATAATATTTCACGTCATGTGGATATGAGGAAATAGAGACATCAGACTGACACCCCCATTGCAGGTTATACAACAACAGAAGATGACTCAGATTATAAACAAGCAACTGCCGGCGGCGGGCGGTGCGGCCGGCGGCATGCCAGGCGCCATGCCCTCATCCACCATGCCAGGTCGGATTATTTGTTCAAAAAAAATTTGTACAAAAAATGTGCAACTTGTAACAGGTAACCTATTACATGGGACCTAACCGGTTGTTAACTCACCTCTGCCTCACTCTTAGGGGATAAAAAAATTAAAGAGAGAAAACATTTATTTACTGGCATGATAGATAACAAACAATATATAAAAAAAAGTCGTGATTTATGTATTTTTGTCTATTATTTCCACTTTTACGCCTACGTTATGTGTTTTAACCCGCGCTAAAAATTATGATGTATCCCTTTCTCTCTCAGCCGAACAAATAAGAGCTACCAGTCAAGTGTTATGCTAGATTTTGCTTTTTATAGCAAACTTAAAGAAAATATTTATTTAATCTTGATTGCACAATAAAAAATTATACAAATGGTAAATTTTATGCTAAAAGCATTAAACATATTACATTTGTCGGCGGGATGAGAAAAATAGAATTACATAAACCAACAAAAACAAAATTTTCATAAAAAATTGTATTTGCATTCCAGCGACCGGCCCTATGGCAACGGTGGGCATGTCACAAGCAAACATGGGCGCTGGCACCAGCATGCAGGGCGCGAGCATGCCCGGCGGCAGCATGCAGGGCGGCAGCATGCCCGGCAGCAGCATGCAGGGCGGCAGCATGCCCGGCAGCAGCATGCAGGCCGGCAACATGCCCGGCAGCAGCATGGCGGGCGGCAGCATGCCGGGAACCAGCGGCTTGGCGCCCGGCATGCAGCAAGTGGGGCAGATGCAAGGGGCTGGCGGGCAGGGACTACAGCATCCTCAGGTAACTGAGAATTGCAGCAGATATATCGCTTTTTGAATAAATAAATAATAAATAAATAAATAAATATTTACATACACACACACCTATCATCTAGCCCAAAGTAAGTAGCCTAAGCACTTGTGTTATGGATACTAGATGACGGACATATTTTTAATATAATTATGTATATAAATGTTGAAAATATACTACATAAACATATACACAACCATGACTCGGGAACAAACATTTGTGGTCATCACAAAGTTTGCCCCTACCAGGATTCGAACCCGGGACCTCTTGGCCAATACCCAGCAATCTGAGCATTCGACCAAGGCGGCCGTCATGAATATAAACAGCCATACATTTTTATAGTCTATTTTTTTTATCTCGGATACTAAAATGACATTACCTGTGTTGCCTGTTTCTTTTAATTAAAAAATAGTGATGTGCAACCACTATCGAAAGTTAAAATTAAAGGATGTCCTTTAATTTTAACGGGCCATACAAATATATCAAAATGTTGAAATAGGCGGCCTAAAAAAATAAAGTTATTATTTCGAAAGCTTTAATCGATCAGCAGAGCTTACGCTGTACTATAGCGTCATCTCTATCGACAGTCTCTCGAGAAGGAGAATTTGGGTATATTTATTTTTTTTAGCATGGCCAAAAACACTTGTATCCAGGCCACAACATTGTCGATAGTTTCGATTACACCACTAAACAATATAACTTGACATTTGCACCTGTCAATTTAGTATCGGAGATAAAAAAAAGAATTATCAAAATCGGTCCATAAACGACAGAGCTTTGCGCGAACAAACAAATAAAACTACGGTACGAATTGAGTAATCTCCTCCAGTTTTTCGTCGGTTATAAAAATAGACTTTAATTTAATACACAATCTTTTGGTTTTTTTTTTATTAAATGAGCAATTGAATGAATTATATTTATTTAGGTTCTTCTTCTTTCCCCTGTCCTCTTCCATTCATATCGGTCATACGTCATGAATCCTGAATTACAATGGCCCAATCAGGGGGCTAAGTGCGGATAAAGCCCAGTTAAACCTACTAACTAACTAACTAACGTCATGAATCCTACCACTCCTTTTAATTAATATCACACCTTTCCGGTGTACGATCTTATCAAAATCTGTCGCCATAATAATAATAATGTTAAAAACATTTTTGAGTCCCGACAATTTGTGATAAGATAGCCAAGCCAGCCCCTCCGTGGTTGAAGTTTCCAGATGTAGCTCGACTCCATCTTCTGCCCTTATCGCCACTTATCATCACGGGTGATGAAGGGCAAGAGCTTCCCTGTCTACAGTATATTAAAAAATGGTGATTATTTTCTTTGTACGTCAAACGTTACTGCCACCAGGGCATGATGATGGGCGGCGGCATGGCCGGCGGCATGGGCGGCGCGGGCGGTGGCAAAGGGCCCAGAACCGCGGCCGCCCTCGACGGCCTCGAGGCGGCCAGGCAGCAGAACCTGGAGAAGATCCAGCAGTTGCAGCAGACCCTGGAGGCGGCCCATCAGCAGCAGTTCAAGTCGCAGATGGACATCATGACGCACCTGCACGCGGCACAGCAGCAAGAGCAGCATTATAAGCAGCTGGAGGTGGGTGGACTTTTTTTTTGATCCACCAGTTGCAGCAGACTCTTGAGGCTGCTCACCAGCAGCAGTTAAAGTCGCATATGGACATGATGACGCACCTGCATGCGGCGCAGCAGCAAGAGCAGCATTATAAGCAGCTGGAGGTGGGTGGACTTTTTGGGAACGTGGCTGTTATGAGGCACACTGTTGAATTGATAACAAATCAAGTCAAGTTCGATCCAAACGTGGGTGACAAAACGGGACACCGCTCTACTCGGCTTATAGCGTTATCTCACTTTAACAATGAGAATTGAGTCGTGTTTAGAGTTAGTGGTAAGGCTCCTTAAGGAAAAGAACCTTAAATCTTTAAAATAGCTCAATTTACTAAAATATTTCACTCACTGTCTTTTTCCACATTGTATATATAATAAGGTGTCGCAACTAGTGGGTACCTCGACGATTGTTTCTCCGGTAGTTGTATGAAGGTTTACTACCAAGCGAAAGAATGTATGTATGATGTCCGATGCGCAGGAGCAGCGCAAGCATCAACTACAACAACAGTTGCTGAGCTATTTTAAATATTTAAGGTACTTTCCCTCCAGCCTCCATCCAGGGCACAATTTCTTTGTGCGCACTGTATATTTCATAATAAGGTGTCGCAACAAGCCGGTACCTAGACGATTGTTTTTCCGGTTGTTGTAAAGTAAGTAAATGAATCACAAATCAAAAGTACATCACGCCTATGTCCCCGAAGGGGTAGGCAGAGGGGAACTAGCACCCACGTTTCGCCAATTATGTTGGGTCCCATGTAACAGTTGGCGAGCCTATTGCCATTTATCGGGCACGAAAGTTGCAGTACTATTGCTAGGTGGTATAAGAGGAACGCTGCTGCCCATTCCTCATTACTGATTCATCCTTAGTCGCCTTGTACGACACCCACGGGAGAGATGACAATTGAATACTACTGTGCCGTCACCACACGGCACGGCAAGCGAAAAACGTATTACAATTATACTGTGAGAGAAAGTGGTGACGTTTGTATGTATGTATGTATGATGTCCTATGACAGGAGCAGCGCAAGCACCAGCTACAACAGCAGCTGCAGCAGCAGCTGAGAGGTGCGGGCGCTGGTCACAACCCTCGGCTCATGAGGCCGCTCCTGCCTTCCAATCCTGGTCTCAGGCACTTGTTGCAGCAGGTACGTCTAGGTACTTCACTACCATGCAGACCGACCGTGGTCTAGTGATTCGCCCGTCGGCATTTAGATCCAGGAGTCACGGGTTCGGGTTCGATCTCCTAGCCTGGCTAGCATGACCACCAACACCATAAGATATACAGGGTTATTTTTAAAACACCAAAAACCTCGCAGGAGTAAATAACTAACATCATAAGCAACAATTTTTGTTCAACGAGTAATGATTCGTAAGATTTTACTTTCATACAAAAATAAATACTAATTTAATTTATCGCTCTAAAAGTCAATAGCTCTACGTACACCTACTTGCATCGGCATTTAGCAGCCCGCGAACCTAGCGTAAGGTCGTCCTTTCGTTTATGAATAAAAACATAGACGTATAAATGTCACGACAGTACAATACAGCTTAAAGAAAATATTTTGCGCAATGTATATTAAAACTTATAAAACAAACGTTGTTATTTATGGTGCTAGCTATCTAGTCATGGGAGGTTTTTGATGTTTTAAAAATAGCCCTGTATATTTTTTATGCTAGACAGCTCAGCTCTTGCCCTTCATCTCACCTGATGGTTAGTTGACGATAAGGGCCGAAGATGGAATCGAGCTTCACCTGGAACCCTCAACCACAGAGGGGCCGGCTGTCTTATCACAGTTGCCGGAACACAATACTGCTGTTAACATTATTATTATGGCGACAGATTTTGATGAGATGGTGGTAGCTAGCCAAGCGGGCTTAAAAGAAGTCCTATCACCAACCAATATAGCCATTTGTCGCTTTGAACTGTCAAACACCTATGGATCTTTGACACTTTAAAGCGATAAATGCATACATACATACATAAATCACGCCTATATCCCCTAAGGGGTAGGCAGAGGTGAATTAACACCCACTTATCGCCAATTTAGCTAGGTCCCATGTAATAGGTGGCGAGCCTATTGCCATCTATCGGGCATATCAATCTCAGTATATTGCTAGATGGTACAAGAGGAACGCTGCTGCCCATTCCTCAGCACTGATTTGTCCTTAGTCGCCCTGTACGACACCCATGGGAGAGATGGGGGTGGTGACAATTGTATTCTACTCTGCCGTCACCACAAGCGATAAATGGCTATACCATATCGTTTCGGTGGCCATGCTAGCCGGGATGGGAAGTTTGTACATTATGGTTTGGACAAGTTTGTACTCGGTTTGGTTTGTGGTAGGACTTTTAACAAGTCCGCCTGACTAACTAACTACCAAAATCTTATCAAAATCTGTCGCCGTAATAATAACGTTAACACCATTATTGTGTTCAGACAATTTGTGATAAGATAGCCAGCCCGTCTGTGGTTGAGGGTTCCAGGTGAAGCTCGATTCCATCTTCGGTCTTATCGTCACTTGCCATCAGGTGAGATGAAGGGCAAGAGCTGAAATAGAATGCTCTTTGTGCCACCTTATGTTAATGTACATTTGTGTACAATTTAAAGATAAGTTACTATAGGACTGATATATCCATTAGATAAAAATCCTTTATATAATAAGCAATAAAAATAAAGATATTTATTTGAAAAAATAAACCTATGTTTTCACTAAATCCGTTTTGCATTACACTTTTTATTTCGCTGTAGTAGATATAAAACTTTATGTACTTAATTTTTATTTCTCTATCTTATCCTTTTGTCTATCTAACATCTTACTTGCACTCGCTTTACATAAAGGGGAGGAGGGTCCAAAATGGTATAAAGCCTATAACCGTCACTTTTGTGTATAAAATTTTTTTAACGAATGATATATTCCTGTAATCCAGTTATACTTAAAGAGGATTGGTGTCAGGCAGGCGGCCGGCTGTAAAACCTAAGCCAAAACTTTGAGCAGTATGGTTTGGAATGTTCTCATTCCAATACCTCTTTCCGTTCATCGGTCTCTCGACATGGTCCGTTCCGTCTCTTTTCTATACATTCATTCATCACTAGCACCTTTACGGTGTGATGGATGATATATATCAAAAGGGAGTGATGGTTTGATGACGTCTGACCGATATGAATGGAAGAGGAAACATACTACGCCGACCCAAGATTGATTGGGAACAGATTCGTTACTCTGGAAATTTATTTCGTTCGATCGACTCTTTGCGTCTTTGTTGCTCTTATTTTAACACGCAGTGGCGTGAGAAAGACGGATAGATGTGAGTTAAAAGAAGAAGAAGATATATTCCTGTATGCACTAGCCCTTATGCCCATTTTGAACTTCCTTCCCCTATACTTCATTCTAGAACCGTTAAATGGCAAGTGTATTTAGTCGTAGGGTGTATATCAAACACACGATTACTTCCAAAGCATAGTAACATAGTACATGACATATAACATCCTCTTGACAGTTGTGTGATGTTTGTGTACGGTACAACTTCGTGAGGAGCTCGCTAGCGCAGTGACATAGCACGCTTGCAGTGGCGGGCCGGTCATTGGATGGGTGACCAAATTTTTTTTATTTCTAATTCATCCGTGCTTCGGAAGACACGTTAAGCCGTAGGTCCCAGATGCATCTGCAGTCGTTAATACCCACCAACCCGCACTGGGCGAGCGTGGTGGGTTAGGCCCAGTCTCCCTATATTCTTCCATCCATAGGGTAGGCCCGTTCCCCATCAGTGTGGACATTAAAGGGCTGGTGATGATGATGATGATGGTACTACTTCGTAATCGGGATCGTGATCATTGATTTTGATCGCTCATCGTGATCATGGTATTAGATCGCGGATTGTGATCATTGATTTTGAGCGCGGATCACGATCATTGGTGTTGATCGCGGATCGCGATCGAGATTAGCCGTGTCCGGGCCGCCCACTGAGGTCGCCGTGTGTTTTAGCAACAGCAGCAAGCGCAGCGAGGCTCGCGTCCGCCGCACATGTGATTGTAGCACACGCCATGTCGCCATGCTAGCCGCACACTGCACAAGTAACGCTTCACACACCTTTCTTACTAACTGGTGTTTGGCAGACGCAAGGAATTACATACATGTACAGCCAGCATCATAAGTCGATTAACACTTTAGTACGTTGTCACAATTGTTGTTCGTACAAATGTATGGCGATTTATTACTGCGCATGCGCCATCTTTGGTATGACAGTAAGCTAAAGTGGTAATCGACTTATGATGCTGACCGTACTAGCTGTCCCGTCCTGACCATCCATGACCGTGCTAGCACACGTTGTTTTGCCTTTATTAAAATATAGCCTACGATCTCAGACCTACCAAATATACACAAAAAAAATCATATAAATTGGTCAAGCCGTTTCGGAGGAGTTAACAATCACTTTGACACGAGATTTTTGTAAAATATTCTCGGTAAAGATATACAATATAAAGTACCCACTGACCTATAAAATCGGTCTAAAATAAAATAGGTGTTGCCATAAAAGGTAAAAGAAAAATGTTGCTTTACTGTAAGTGGTTACAGATAATGATTCCCGAAAATTTCAATAATTATATTCCTTACGTCTGCCAATCTATCTTTGCATGACTTCCAAAGATTGAATTTTGAATTATAATTTATAAGACTTATCTCTCAAGATGCTTAAAAGTGGAGTTAAAACGATTAATAACAAAATCAAGATTGAAAACACTTAACAGATTTAATGGTGTTGGCAACACTTTCAAAATACAATCTTGCTCGAAATTCATTTCGCTTCAATTCTAAAGTGGACAACGCATCGAATCGTTTCATTGCCAAAATCAGTTTTGATGTGTTGTATTTAGAACACAAAATGCTTCGTAATAATCTTTTGTGTTTTGTGCTCGTTTTATTTTTGTATTTCATAATATTTCGTTTGTTTTTTTCACCCACCCACTATTCAGTTTTTAGGCATTGATTGCTTTTGTATGGAGATTTACAATTAACTTTAATTGTTTGTGATTCTAAACGCTATTTACGGACAACGGCACTTAAAGACTACCCAAAAACTGACAAATTTCTTCAATCGATTGTCAGGCTTAACTTGTTTGCAGTAAAGCACAAAGTCGATTGAGAAAATTTGGCATTTTGTTGTAGTGCTGTGGAGTGTACTTTAATAAGTTTCTTATGTGGCTAAGCAGGGAGAAGACGGATGGTATCTAAGAATTTATCAGGGTTAAGGAGTACATTAACAGGTTCTATTTCCCCATATGTAGCCGTGTGGTGACGGCAGAGTAGAATACAATTGTCACCACCCCAATTCTCTCCCGTGGGTGTCGTACAAGGCGACTAAGGATAAATCAATGATGAGGAATGGGCAGCAGCGTTCCTCTAATACCACCTCGCAATAGCAATGTACTGCGAATTTTGTGCCCGATATATGGCAATAGGCTCGCTACCTATTACATGGGACCTAGCATAATTGGCGAAACGTGGGTGCTGGTTCACCTCTTAGGCAGAGGTTCCCCCTTCGGGATATAGGCTTGATTTATTTATGTATGTATTTATGTATTTCCCCATAAAAATATTTGTTAACTATGTCACAAAACAGGGCGTGTGAATTGTCATTGATTTATGGGTTTTTTTCTGTTTTTAAAAAGTCTTATGTAGTACCTAACCTGAGTATTTATTCTACTGCTTAAATTGTTTTGCATGCATAACTTCCATTTTGATAGTTAAATAGCTTGCTTACATTAACCATCTAACCGGCGTAGTAGGTATAATCCGACGAATATTTTTAAGACCATTTCGCCAGGGTCATATATGACCGCCAAGGCACATTTCGAAATGGTCGTGAAAATATTACTGAGATATCTTCTGGCTCGCTGGTCATGGCTGGCCATTACAAATATATCTTCTGGCTCGATGGTCCCGATCTGTGATCCAAGACGAAAATGAGTAATACCGAAGTTAACGTTCTGACGGTAGTTTGGTGGGTCCAAGATCCCCCATTCTGTAACCTTATGGTGGATCCCAATGGTTATTTGTATGTATGGTTATTTGAATTAAAAACTACAATTTCTATATATTTAGTAACTTAATAAATAGATGTCATTTTCGTCTCGGAAATGGTACGGTTCGATTGAAAACGGCATACCTTGCAGCGTATTTTGAATTTTATCTGCTAAAGTGTTGGGACTGGTTTGGTTTGACAACCTTGTGGATAAGTGAAATTTGACAGAACTGCCTGTGTTTTCATAGCAACCGCAGTACAGGCCCGGCGGGGGGCCCGCGCGGCCGGCTGCGCAGACGCAGCAGTTTGAAGACGTGAACAACTACGATTTCCTATAGTTATATTACTAGTTAAGTTTAACTATGGTGGTGACATTCTGCATTTTAGTGACACGTGACAATTCTTCTGTGCAGTTGTAAACTTACCCGATGTTAGAATGTAATAGGACACAAAATTAATTAGTTAGTAATAATTAGGCTAATTGTTTTTTTTGTATCACTCAACAGAACTCCCAATGTGGCACTAGCTGGCAAATTTTTCTATCAATTCTGCCCTGTATTTCCATAGAGTTATGGTTGAGAGTCAATTGCAGCAATTTGGCAGCTCTGTGTCGCGTGTGCGTGCTGTTTACTGTACTTAGACGTACAAATTGTTTCTTGCAACGCAAGGGATGGCAAGACGAATAGCAAAGTGTAGGATGATTCATAAGACAGCTGTCAAACTCGTACAAAAAACTTTTGTCTATCCTTTACGCAGTTGAAGCAATTTTATATTTGTGGCTTGCTGTCACGGTCCTATAGTTTACACATTAAAACATCCCACAGTAAATAGATTGAAATATAACGCTCTTGGTACTGTGTACAGATTCTAAACGGTAATCTGTCATTGGTTCAGGAAAGAGCTGACATATTGCAAGATTAATTGAATCTTGTAAATGTTATAATTAACTTTTCCCCTAATTAATACAGAGTGAGATAGAATTAGTGGATTTATAGATAAATGCAAGGTCGGATCCAGCTTTGGCGCCAGGGGGATCACATAGTCGTCACAACAAGTTATAATTAGTGGTCCACGGGCGGGGGTCATGACCCCCCTCACCCTGGATCCGCTCTTGAATACATGTAGATAAATATATTCGACTTCGCTTACTTTTGAAATCGATCGTTAATTAATATAATTTTAGTCTATCATCTCTTTGAGTCATCCACCGCCTCTCGCTCACTTTGGGGATTAGTGATCCAAGAGACCGGTCTTTTCAGGCTTATAAAAAGGCTAGACTCATTTTAAAAGACTTACATAGATAAGTAGTTGTTAAAATTTTGTCAACCTCATTATATAATAGTATGTATTTTTAAGTAAAATACAATTATGAAAGTAATAATTGTAATTTATGAATTGTTACTCCTAACAAATGCTATAAATATAAAAGACTTATCTTTACTTTTCTAATAAATTAGACCAAGTGTCCAAGCACATATTGGAGAGAAAGTATTAGTTCAGTAAAATGCCACTAAGTATACATTGGTAATTGTACAGCTATGACCAAGACAATGAAGTTATTTCCGCAATTAACTCAATCAAATTAATAAATGTATTTCCATCCCATCCATTTATCATTTTTATGTTTGCCTGAAAATCATTTTAATTCGAGCCAGTCTGAATTCAGTAGATATGATGTCATTAAGTATATGTTGGTAATTGTACAGGTACAAGACAAAGAAGTTATTTTCTCAATCATTCATGAATGTATTCCTTCCTGTCATTATCATTTTTATATGTTTGGCTGAAAATCTGTATAGGTAATTTTTAATTCTAAGCGTAAATGTTCAAATGTTTGTAACTTGTGGTTTTATATCGTTGATCAATTGTATTACGATGTTAAGTGAAATATAACGCTGTGTTGATAGATTTCCAATGTGGGAACACAGCCTACTGTCAATGATATTATGCTGTGTTGAGGGGGGTCTAAAAAAGCAATATCTGCAATGTCTTTTATGATCCTAATATGAATTATACCAATGATATTGTTATTAAACAATAACATGAATTATGCCAATGATATTGTTATTATGCAATAACATTAATTATGCAAATTATTCAAATTGATGCAAATCATAAAATAGTAACTTGTATTAGTAAGATGAACAATTCCTGTTGTTTTTTGGCGATATTGCGTAAAATGGCCATTTTAAACCCCCAGGTTGCTAATGGTGATTCATGTAATCCGCTCTGACGCTGTTCAAGGTATCCTTGTTAGGTTCCACTGATAACTGTAAATACTGATATTTTTATGATAGATAATGATAAAAATAATAAGATGGTATATTTTTAAAGATTAATAGTTGAATTTTGAATAAATTTATAATGACAATATGATTTTATTGTTTTATTTTTGGAAATAATCGGTGCGAGAATCAAAAAGACGTGGCGTTCGGAATCAGGAATATAACGTCGAAAAATTTCTGACCTCTTTGTTTATAGGTGTGAAACGTTTTGAAGTCTTAGTTTTACCAAGACCTTTTTACTTGCGGGACCAAGATTTTTAGGTAAAAAAATAAGGTCCGTAATGACACCTCTGAAAAATATTCTCCGAAAAGATGTGTACAATACAATAGACTGAGTACCGAAACAAGGCAATTCATCATCATCATCATCATCATCATCACCAGCCCTACCTACAGAATAACGTTAAGTACTTACCGAATACATACTTAACACATATTGGGTAGATTGCAATAAAAAAAAAACAAAGTAAAATATTTCCTTATAATATTAAATAAGTATCAGTTTTCAATTAAGTATAATTATACAAACAACACACAATTACGGGCAATTTAAATAACTGCTAAATATGTACACAAAAACACGGCTGATGGCAAAGGAATCTGGAACCACAGAAAATTCAGTCCCCGAACTGCTTTACGGTTTATTCAGTGGTGATTGAATTAGATCAGTTCGTGGTCTTTTCAATCAGAAACACTCGAAATGTAAACAAATACTTTTTACCACGTACCTACATACTTTATTGGAGTAAATAACCAAACATATTAAGGGCCTGTTTCACAATCGACCAGTATGTTCTAAGTAGCTTACTTCGCAGATCATTTGACAGTTGTAATACGAAATATATGTCAATTGAACTGCAAAGTAAGCTACTTCGAACTTACTTGTCGATTGTGAAACAGGCCCTAAATGAAATTATCAATTTAGTTGCCGGTAGAGCAGTATACAATTGTCCCGATATCAGTCTATATCTCCATCTATAAGGGTAAGGAAGTAAAGCAGCTATGAGTAATGGGCAACAACGTTCTTTTTACTACTGCGATTTACGAGTGCAATAGATGGCAATAGGTTCGCCACCTATTACATTGGACCCAACATGGTTCGCCAAGCATGGGGTTAATACATCTCTATGTACCCCTTCGGGGATAACATTAAATATAGGCGTGATATAGTATGTATTTGTTTATATTTAAAGTACTCTAGTTTGAAACGGACATCACACCTCAGCCTTCGTCAACTAAGTGGCCTCAGCAAAGGTACCAAAAGCCTAAACCCAATATCATGTTGTAGAGTCAACATAACGTAGAAAACTATACAAAACTGTCACTCACATAAACACACAATCGATTTTCAAACCTAAAAAAATAAGTCAATCAGTGCAAATTCGATTGTGAATAATTTAAGTGATGCACTGCAATCCACCATCGACATCATATTATTTTAAAGAAACAAATTAAACAAAAAACATAATTATGATTTTTTACCAATTCACAACAGACACTATACAAGTAGCCAATCTATTCGAACGAATAGAATACAAATATAAGAAACTGACGTATGACAGAGAAAACAAAATGGCGACCGTTGTGTCAAATGTAATAATGTCGTTGTTGTCTAAAATTTACATTTGTATTCAAATAGATTGACCAAATTGACCACTTATCTATCCCCCTGGTAGGGAAACGCGGGGTAAGTTGAATTACTCACTAAATTTGACGTAGGTAAGGTAGTTAAGAAGAGAGCATCCCAACCGTATGTATTTCCACCTTTTTTTCTTTATATCGTTTATAGGTGGAACACATTTTAGTGTGTAGTTCAAATTTTTCCCTTCACAATTAGTGGTGACATACTATTTGAAAGATTCATCTACAAATAAATCTAGTCACTTTATGTATTACTATGATTGTGTCACTAAGAAACAATTTGACTTTACTTAAGAACGCTTTGTTCACCTTGTTTTATATATTTCCCTTGTATAAGACGAAATATTACTTTATACCAATACGAAATAATGTCCAGCATTAAGTCACTTAATATAGTATTATGTGTAAAACATCTTTATTATGAAGAAAATACAGTTTGATTTGTGTTACAATTTTATCGCAGTACCTACAATAAATGCTAAAAATAATATTATATAATTTTTAGCATTTATTGTATAATTATTAATTATATATTATATAATTATTAACCCTTTATAGGGCAGTGGTAAAATAACCTGCCACTATAATTATAACCTTAATTTTTTGTAACAATGTGCACAATGCAAATAAATCATGCATTTCTCTATTAAACATATGGCTTTAGTGATCGTATAGGTCGCATCTTCAGTCATTAATTACCACTGATATCACCGATATGGTATTATATGACTCAAAGCCAACTAAACGTAAATATAGTAATTATTATTTTACAATAAAGCTAGCTAGATGGCTAGTGATGACTGAAATGAAACAATTTTGGCACAACTTGACTGTATTATTTAATATTTTTTACATAATTGTATAAACATCGGAAAATAAAAATAAACAGCCTGCACCAGGGTATGTAAAATAAACTGATCATTTTTTACATACAATAACTTAACAAACACTAGATACAAGTATCTATGCGTGTTGATTATTATACTATTATTTTTCACTATTGATTAATATGTTAGTTAAAACTCTTTACTGGTGAAAATATTTTAATCGATTTTGAGCTCTAAGTCAAATAAATTAAGGTCAAAAATCGAAAGGATAAGTTTGATAGATTTGTATATTCAATACGTTATAATTTTCTTAAAACACACTCGAATTATATTAAATGAATGGAACAAGAAAGATAAAACGCAGTTTAAGTACATTGTTGACATTCCTCTTTCCTACAATACGGCATTTGACAATTACCCCTTAAAACCATACTGTAGCGATCAAGATATTGATTAAATATAAAATTGATACTTCATTCTGATCTCTAATTAAGTCATAAAATACACAGTAACGGGATTCGTACCAAATCATAAATAAATTAAATAAACCGAGACATAATTATTCACAAAATTCCCATTCACACCTACGGATGAACTACGAAATATTTTCCCATCAGTTGCGATCGGGATTGAATCGTAGAGTTTTATGTTTCCTAAAACAATAAGTAGTAAGTAGTCTATCGCATTCTAAACTAGGAAAAAGCTCGAAGGGACTACGGCCTTACTAGAACAAAACTAACCTAATTTACGTCATTCATTCATTAATGTAAAATAAAATCAAACCTCTACTCCACAGATAATCTAAGCCACTTTTGTACAGCTTTTCTCCCCATAGCATATCAAACTATTAGTTTTAACAGTTAGACTATTGGAATGACAGATGTCAAAAGTAGCCTCTTAGATTGCACCTAGTATTTAACTTTTAATAAATATTTGCGAGTAGATATTTTTGTGATGTACAATGGTTTCATGTATAAAAATAGATTATTTGATTCGAATATGTAAACAGTTGGTCTAATCAACCTGTATATGACACATAAACCTAGTCTACTTTGTGAATCACTAACAACTAACATACGAAAATAATATTTGTACCTCTATATGACTGTTTTCACGATCTAAAATACATTTCTAAATGCTAATTTAACCGTAAATATCTGGTAATGCATATAACACGAGACAGATTACATCAACGTCGGTATTGCCATGTTACACTTAATTTAACTACTACCTAAGTAAACGTACACAAATTTTGTACTGTCTTTTATATTAGATATTTTTTATGTCTACTATATTTTTAAATGCATGCCAAATCTCCGCCGATATTTTATTCTAGTGTGCTTTTAAAATACACTATCACATTCTATGAGAATTAATAATTATACACCAAAAATATATTGGAATAACTTTTGCCATCAATCATACATTACAATCATATCATCATATATATGATTATATCACCGTCAATCATAATTATAATCTTATTATAGGATATATTTGTGGAAAGAGAACATGCCGCGCGCAGTGAGTGACGTGTCGGCCATTTTGTTTCGCAAACAAAATGGCGGACGTTTCGGATTCACAATATCCACGGATACTCGAGTGGGGTGTGGGAAATGTTTCGGCTTTTTGCCGGTTCAGCACTGAGGTTATGACACCTTAACTCTGTCACTGTCATACTTGGGGATGACACCGTTCGCGCAACCGTTGGTCAGCGAACCATTGCCATTGCACTTGCCATTGGCGTGGCTCTTCTCGTCTCTCTTCTCCTCTCTTCTCTTGGTGGCCTTCCGCTTCGGCATCTCGTAGACCCGCTCCAGGAGGGCCAACATGATGTTGCCCGGAACTCTTTGGTGTTCGTCCACCAGCTTCTCTATGGCGGTGGCGACCTGGAGTTTAAAAAAAAACAGTTCTGTCATTGCGCTTAACGTAAAAAAACAAATGTTTCGTTTTCTGTTTCGTACATACATACCACACTCATTTACGCCTAATATAGCGACACCATGTAGACAGAGGTGAATTAACACCCACGTTTCGCTAATTGTGACAGGTACTATGTAGTAAATTGGCGAAACGTTGGTGTACAAATAACTCCTACCCCTTTGGGGAACTAACATAGTTCCCCAAAGGGGTAGGGGCTATTTGTTACATCCTTTGGGGATAAAGGCGTGATTTATGTATGTACTATGTAGTAGGGGGCAAGCCTGTTGCCATATATCAGGCTCATATTCCGTTTTTTTTTATGTTCTTTACAAGGACAATCAAACGTTTTTGACGAATAAAAAGGGCTGATGACAATGGTATATATAACTGCCGCATAATCTAACTGCCGCACTCAGAGACGTCAAATAACGTTAATGAGTACTTAACGTCAAAAAATGACAATTCAAAACTAGGCTCTATTCTTGCCGGGTCTATGGTCTAGATTTTAATGAAATTTTTTGACATAAAATAATCATTAAAGTTAATTGGCGTCACCGAGTGCGGCAGTTAGTCCTCCTGCCCTGTTCCCAGTTTATCTGGGGTCGGTGCCTCATTATTATCAACAGAAAAGTGTTACTGTTCGCAGTTATGTGTACGGGCTCTAACTGCCGCACTCAGAGACGTCAATTGACGTTAATGAGTACTTAACGGTTATGGCCCAAATCTCCCTATATTCTTCCATCCATAGGGAAGGCCCCGTGCCCCAGCCACACATTGAGGACATTACAATGAAAATGAAAATATGGCTTATTCATATAAGGTATGATTACATACACTCATGAATCGTCAAAGAAATAACGTTAAACGCTGGAAACGAAAAGAAAAACAGTTTCCAATATTTAACGTTATAAGCTACACCATCCGTTCGTAAACTACCAGGAGGCCTTGTTCTGAGAAGAACGGGCAAGAAACTCAGCAAGTTTGTTCCTCCCTTTACATGAAGTTATGAGTTAATGAAAGATGTCATAAAACATTTTAATATATTACATATCCTATTATATTCTATCTTATCATATTAGTATGATGATGATGATAGATAGGTGTGGTCTAGGTCCACCCACCTTCACTTGGAGCTGTTCCGGCGTGAGGCTGGGGTCGTGCGGCACGGCCGGCCCGAGATGGGTGATCAGCTTGACGGGGAACCCGCCGTAGACCGGCGCGAGGGGCACCCGGGTGGCCGCGTATATCCTCAGGCAGATGCCCCGTAGCCAGCCCACGGTTCGGAACGCCTCTCGCACGTTCTGGGTGAACATCGGGACTATCGGCTGTAAGAGATACATAAATCAGGCCTTTGCCCACTTTTTTTTATATATTTTTCCTGTAGAGTGCGCGCCAGATAAGTCTACGCGCGATGGAGGGCGCTGCTCGCTCACATTAACACTCCTAGACGAACTAAATAGCAGGCGGAGTTTTAGTTCCAGTTTTGACCACGCGCAGACTTATCTGGTACGCCGTTACGATGTTTTTTTTTGTTGTTAAATCCTCCCTGTATTTTTGGGGAAGGCAAAGAGTCTAGCACATACAGCCATGTCTTTAGTATTTCTATCATATTAATATGAATGAAACATGAATAGGGACCTTGGCAAAAAAAGTTTCGTCGGTTATCTTTGCATTCAATTGCATCGAAGGCAGGACAGACCCTGTCCGGGTATGGCATAAAGTTGGTTTTAGTTACCATCCTCCCCGTGGCGAGTATAAAAAAGCAGGGTGTGAGAGAGACGGCTAAATGTACCAGAGTTTGCGTTTTGGGCGACTAAAAACACGGACTCACCACTTTGGCCTCCTGGGCGACTTTGGCGAACCCGATCCTCGACTTCCAGTTCAGGTGGTAGCAGTGGTCGCCGAACTGCGCCTCGTACACGCCCCCGGGCGAGATGGCGAGCGGGTTGCCCGACCTTAGGACGCCCGCGCACGTCTGCACCGTGCCTGGGATCACGCACAAACCCTCCAGCAGTGTAGACCACCCTACGGACAACCATTGGAGTTTTTCCAGCTATACATATAAAGGCTGTCCCAAATTTAACGCAAGATGTGAATTTGCCGCCATTTGTGCAATAAAGTGTTGCCGGACCCGAAATAAACAATTTGAAATGGGGTAGGGTTAGTTAAAATGGAGCCACATGCCATACAGCCCGTGAAACAATTATATTGCTGCATGAGACATTTCCTAGTCGTGTACTCTATCGTTACAGTGATTTCTTTTAATGGGGCTATTTGAAGGTTATTTGGTATATGACTATGTCAACAAGTTACAAATAACCTAGACACAGGAGGAAGCTAAATGCTGCATCAACGAAATTCAGCCACATTTATGCAAAATGGTCATAGAAAATTTCGATAAAAGAGTGCGTGTGGAGGAGGCCATTCGCTCCGTGTGTTATTCCATAAAAATCCAATACTATGTTTTTTACGATTTATTTAAAAAATCACAACTTGAACACTAAAAACTGTATTTTCTATTTCACTCAAATCTTGCGTTGATTTTGGGACACCTTTATAAATCACACCTAGGTACATCACCCCAAAGGGGCCATCCATGAATGTACGGCACAACTTAAGAGGACCGTGAAGCTGTAAATTACAGTACAAAATGCGATAACATTTTTCTCTCCTTAAACATTATATCCAATGGGAGAAAGGCGTGATATATTACTATGTATAAATACCCGGCACATAAGTTGACTTATGCGCAGCGCAGAAAAACGTTTTCAGGTACTAATTGAGGTTCTGATGAGGTGCGACATGTGTCTGCAACGTAGGAATACCCGCTTCTGCGCGCTCAAATTTTAATTTAAGCACTTTTCTTTCAATTATACCCGCGTGGACGACCGTCATTTTGGTTCAACTTAAATGCCGGTATCTATATGTATGTATTCAACTCACCAGGTATCTTGAACATGAACCGGTCAGCGACCGTGTGTATGTGCCGCCTCTTGAACAGGAGCATCCTCGCGATGAAGTAGTACATGTCGATGGGGAGAGCGCCGTGGTAGTAGATCAGCAGGAACGGCCCGTCCGGGATGTTCTCCAGGCCTCGTATGTCGTAGCCTGGGCAACAGAATAGAAAATGGCTCGTTTAACACAAAAGACACGCAACTAGAATACTTAGAAACATTGTGTGTTTTCAAACAACTCATGTTGCTGCCAGGGCCCGTAGCCAAGTGGCTATCGTTTCATAACGATAACGTGTCGAAGTTCGTCACGCTCGGCCATATTACTTTGGTATCTACAGCGTCTCAGCTTGCGCTACCAACATAACTAGGAACTTACGAAGACGATTTTGATCGCGTGATTTCACGAGAACTTACGTCAAATCTCATACATTTTGCTTTATCGAACTTCGTTATCTTTGTCGTTAATTTACTTTGTCTAGGCCCCCTGTACGTATCATCATCATCTTTGCTGGGGCACAGGCCTTCCTTATTGGAAAAACATACTTATATACATACATAAACTACGCTACGCTACGCCTATATCCCCGAAGAGGAGACAGAGGAATTAACACTTTTTGTCAATTATGTTAGGTCCCATGTAAATAGGTGGCGAGCCTAGTAAATCGCACTATATTGCAAGGTGGTATGAGAGGAACCCCTTTTCAATCGATTGCCAACCTCAAGTAAAGCATAGCACATAGTCATACATACATACATAAATCACGCCTATATCCCCAAAGGGGTAGGCAGAGGTGAACTAGCACCCACGTTTCGCCAAATATGTCAAGTCCCATGTAATAGGTGGCGAGCCTATTGCCATTAATCGGGCACAAAAGTCGCAGTACATTGCTAGCCTAGGTGGTATAAGAGGAACGCTGCTGCCCATTCCTTATCATATTCAGATTTATCCTTAGTCGCCTTGTACGACACCCATCGGGAAAGATTTGGGGTGGTGACAATGGTACTCTACTCTGCCGTCACCACGCGGCTTTAGTCAATTGAAAAAAAATTACATTTGTGGTAGACGACGTATAGTCGTATAATCAACAGCCTGACGTGCTGTATTGATTATACGGCACCAACGGGAGAGATGGGGCGGGGGGTACTGACAACTACAGGCAGCACAAACAATTCTTGCCCATGACTCTTTCAAATTGCCTTTAGAACTCTTTCTTTCTTTCTTTCTTGTGATATTTATGGGATGAGTGGCGCAGTACAATCAACAGCACATCATGTTACTACAACATGTGAAATGTTCTCAATCGGCGCGTCACTCTCAAAGTTTACTAAACAGTTCTTAATATTAAATTATAAATCAATACAAAGAATACTATGGTTAGAAAAAGGTTGAAAAATCTTGATGCGGAAACCCTGTATTCTAATTCGTAGTGGTGACGGACGGCAGAGATCTCTCCCGCGGGTGTCGTACAAGGCGACTAAGGATAAACAGTGATGAGGAATGGGTAGCAGCGTTCCTCTTATACCACCTAGCAATGTACTGCGAGTTTTGTGCCCGATAAAAGGCAATAGGCTCGCCAACTATTACATGGGACCTAACATAGTAGGCGTAACGTGGCTGCTAGTTCACCTCTACCAACCCATTCGGGGATATAGGCGTGATTTATGTATGTAGGTACGTATTCTAATCCCGCTCAACAGTCTCCATACGGCACATTTTTTCTCACCATGCCACAGCCACCCGTGGGCGTCCCACAGGGCGCAGACGGCCAGCCTGGCCGCGTGTCGCCAATCGCTGTGGACGCCATCTACCACACGTAGTCTGAAACGTGATAAAGTTATTCATTTTAATTTCAACTTATATAAATGTTTCAAAAATTTGTACAAAGATTTTGGTGGTTAGAATAAGTTCGAAAAATTATGGTCTTGACTCAGCACCAAAATCTTTGTGATAAAGTTAATTTCGAGACGGCCGCCTTGGTCGAATGCTCAGATTGCTGGGTATTGGCCAAGAGGTCCCGGGTTCGAATCCTAGTAGGGGCAAACTTTGTGATGACCACAAATGTTTGTTTCCGAGTCATGGTTGTGTATATGTTTATGTAGTATATTTTCAACATTTATATACATAATTATATTAAAAATATGTCCGTCATCTAGTATCCATAACACAAGTGCTTAGGCTACTTACTTTGGGCTAGATGATAGGTGTGAGTGTAAAAAAATAAAAAAAATATTATTATTATTAATTTTAAATCTCGGGTTTTTGGATTGGAGGGTGTTTTAAAAGAGAGTCTTGACTTATGTATGTCTTGTAGGGGCACATGTTTGCGTGATGATCTCAGAGATTTGTTTTCTATTTTATTATATCTTTATTTTCAGTTTTTATTATTATGAGTATTGCGTTTTTCAGTGATGTACTGAAATTCATTTATGTGCTCCATAAGTGACAATTTGACAATAGTCTCGCCCCGTTTTAGTGGAAGCAATATTTAATAATTAATATTTCATTATATTAAAGTCTTACAGCTATACATACAACTCCCTAAGCCATAAAATAAAGAAATGAATACAATGTGCATTGGAATGAGAAAACGTCTTTGAAATCGCGTGACTTACTTATGACGAATGTTTGCTTGGAATTAGGGCGCGCACAAGATACTACAGAGATATTGCTAAATAGCATTTTTATAAGAATTTATGTGTAGTATGCTGTTGTTAGCATAATTGAGTTATAAGGAATAGTCATTCAATGGTTAGCATTCCAAATAAAAATGTTACGTCATGTGGTAGGTGCTCAAAGGCGCAGTGGCTTAACGCTTTAGGCCTGCGATTGCGTAAACTAAGCAAAGTTCGCTTAGGCCGGTCACTGTATGGGTGACCAAAAATATATTATCTCGAGCTGCTTATAGCATACATAGCAGGTATTTTTACAACTACCGTGGATTCGGTTAAGCTTGGGTTTGCTTTTTAAAAAAAATCGATGTCACACCTGACCATAAAGTGGACTTTTCCGCCCACTACGCGTATGGAAAATCCCACTTCCTAGAGGTCTACTCTGAAACTCCGAACGATTAACTCACATCTATCCGTCTTTCTCACGCCACTGAGATAAACTTCCAGAGTCGCCAGAGGGTAACATAAAACTATTATCTTACCTCAGGCGATAAAAAAAGAAAGCCTCAGATCGCATATCGCATAGTCAAATACTTGTGATCTGAGTCATTCTTTGTTTTATCTTGGTATATAATCTACTATGTATTTGATATTTATTAGAACATCATTATTGAATGTTAGAAAAATTATGAAAATTGTGATTCGGTTAGAAAAAGTTCGAAAAATTTATTGTAATAATTTTTCTAATATTCATAAAATGTTCAAAAATCAAAATAATAAATAAATAAGACAACATATTACGTTATTTACACTGTATATATCTACCTATATAGCCGGTACAAGTGGAAGATGATGCTGCTGATGTAAATGAGAACTATGATGACTGCTGGCAATAAGAAGGTAACGATCACCGGCGTGAGGAACCAGGTCAGCCACAGGCTGTACTCCGCGTCCACGTACTCCACTGGAACAAAACACAAACTGCTCATTGTGGGAGAAAATCAAATATAAGTATTGTTGAAAAAAATAGTACATTATACAAGGTTATTTTTAAAACATCAAAAACCTTCAATGACTATTATAGATAGCTAAAATCATAAGCAACAATGTTTGTTTTATGAGTTTTTATTGTACTGTAGTGACATTTCTACGTCTATGTTTCATTCATAAACGA
This sequence comes from Cataclysta lemnata, assembly GCA_963931975.1. Classification (NCBI taxonomy): domain Eukaryota; kingdom Metazoa; phylum Arthropoda; class Insecta; order Lepidoptera; family Crambidae; genus Cataclysta; species Cataclysta lemnata. The sequence continues at coordinate 3,934,116 of OZ008360.1, forward strand.
AAGGACGACGCTACACTAGGCGCGCGCGCTGTCTAATGCCGGTGCAAGAAGGTGAGCGTAGAGTTATTGACTTTTACAGCGGTAAATTAAATTAGTATTTTTTTTTTGTGTGAAAGTCAAATTTTACGAATTATCAAAAGTCGTAGAACAAACATTGTTGCTTATGATGTTAGATATCTACTCCTTACCCCCGAATACAGAAACGCTACTCAAATTTAGGGGACTGCTTAAAAGTTAAGTGGACACTACCTGTCAGAATTTGTATGAAAAAACGTCAATTTTGACAATACTTAAATGTTAAGCGGGACTCAAACTTTAAATAACGTTTCTGTATTCGGGGGTTAGAGGTTATTGATGTTCTATAAATAACCCTACACTATACCTAGGGCGATAAAACGAAGAATGTCTCAGATCGCAAGTATGCGAATAAAATCGAAAAAAAAAGAATCAGTCAACTAGAAAAAGATCATAGTTGACTGATCATGTCCTCTATGCTGATAAGGATCTGGAAGTGAGATTTTACTACTTTCTCTGTTCTGTGGATCCTCTTTATGGTCAGGCGGTCTACTCTGAAACTCCGAACGATTAACTCGCATCTATCCGCCTTTCTCACGCCGCAGCGTGTTAAAATAAGAGCGACATGGACGCAAAGACTCGATCGAACGAAATAAACTTCCCGAGTAGCGCCTCAGGTGTGACATAAAATAAATTACACGGGCTTACAAATTGACTGACATTACATCAAACTTTTTGAGTTGTATAATGGAAGAAGAAGACGTACTACGATGGCTTATTCCACAAATCCCCTGACCATCGTCGCAGGGAATTTTAGTCAACTCATCCCGCGGGTTAAATTTGGAGCGGCCTCAGTTGGCCTAAAGAGCCAAAAAATTAAAGGCTCTAGCCCTTCAATTTTTTGGCTCTTTAGTCAGGGTGGTGATTATTAATTCATTATTATCGAAGTTAACAGCTGCGCACGTAGTTCCGATTACTTCTCTGAATAAGAAAAGTGCGTGTTATCGCATCGGGCATGCAATGCATTAAAAAAAATATCGATTTTCAGCCAAAGCCCGCGCAGAGGTCAACACCACGACAATCTGCCGAAGCAGATGCAGTTGCGATGCCGACAATTAAAAAAATAAACAGTCGACATTTTCGTTATCTGAGGACGCACACATTTAGCTGCTGTTGTCGGTAAACAAATTCACCGCTGCTCCGAACGATGCAGCAGCATCCGGAGCGTTTTTATCGTATCGGGTTTTCTATAAAATGTCCGTGATATATTTTTTTTTTTGATAAATAATATTTAATGCGTAACCTACGCTTACTCGTGATAAAAATCTACGCCTGGAACAACAGATTTTCATAGAGTACAAAAAACTCTATCAAATTGTCTTTTTTTAAGGTTAAATAAAAAAAAACCAGGTTCATCATACTCTATACTACACACGACACCTTTGAAATTAACCCGCGATTATTATATTGTTTAATTTCCGATTATCAGATGCAATTATGAACAATCATCGCACAGCTATAAATAATTAATACATTTTAAACGAATTGCCTGAAACTGTGCGCGATATTATAAAGAATAAATAAACCGGTGCATGTGCAAACTGATTAGCATTCTAGGTGTTGAAGGTCAAGAAATGCTTGATTGGTTTGACTCTTGACCGCGACACTCAATTTTAATATTAAATATAACAGCGGTAAGGTGTGATTTGCATTATTTAAGGATAGACAGAGGAGATTGCCACATTTCATTCACTGATTTCATTATGAAATCAGTGAATGAATATAAAATTTTCATATTCGTTGAACATCGAGCGAATTCGTCGTGTGGTGTCGGCAGAGCTGTCCGGCTAGCATGACCACCGAAACACGATATGATATAGCCATTTATCGCTGTGAACTGTCAAAAAAATCGATTAATGGATGATCTGTCACCCCCCTCATCTCCCAGGCGGGTGTCGCACAAGCCCCTTTCTACAAGGGGACAATATATTTGAAGGAATAAAATACAAATGTACGAGGGCGGGTCAATAAGTCCGTGATTTTTTGAATTTTTTGAACCTCGACAAATCATATTTTTTGGAAGGGACAAAAAAATTGGAGAAGCGTTGGACAAAGTGTATAGAGCTCGAGGGAGACTACGTTGAAAAATAAAATGATTTATTTATCAAAAAATCTGTCTTTTATTCCAAACAAAAGTCACGGACTTATTGACCCGCCCTCGTATAAAACTGACGTATTACAGATAAAAAAACACGGCGACCGTCATGTCAATGGTAATAGTTGTCTTTTTTTTAGCCGTGTGGTGACGGCAGAGTAGAATACAATTGTCACCACCCCAAATCTCTCCCGTGGGTGTCGTACAAGGCGACTAAGGATAAATCAGCGATGAGGAATCGGCAGCAGCGTTCCTCTTATATCACCTAACAATAGTACTGCGACTTTTGTGCCCGATAAATGGCAATAGGCTCGCCACCTATTACATGGGACCTAACATAATTGGCGAAACGTGGTTGATTAGTTCACCTCTGCCTACCCCTTCGGGGATATAGGCGTGATTTTTGTATGTATGTTTGTTTTTTTAATAACTAGCTGACGCGGCATACTTTATGCCATATAAATTATCCCGTAGCTATGGTTACGTCAAGTGTTTGACAGGAAAGCAGTTTATATCGGAAAATGAAATTGTGGTTTTTACTCAATTCCTTGCAATTTTTCTATATTTTCTCACATTTCATGCCTTGCCTGGCATAAGACCAACATTTCAAAACCAAAATCAGCAAAATCGACCCAGCCGTTCTCGAGTTTTAGCGGGACAAACGCACAGCAATTCATTTTTATATAAGAAGATTATTCTAACATTTATAGAACTTTCCAATAATAAAGAAATAAGTGTTATTTATCATCCGCGCGTGCTTTTATAATACATGCGTAGACGATCGCAATTTTAGTTCAACTTACGTGCTGATGGGTTCTATACTATACTCTAATTTTAGCCGCAGTTTTATCTAAGGGCAGGTGGCACAGATTAGGCCTCGCATCCGGGATGTTTTATCACATCGGCATTTGTCTTGTCTGTCTGTGCGTCCGTCTGCTGCAGCGGACCCTGACCCGGGGTGAGGCGATCACGCGGCAGGCGCTGGGCTCTGATATGAAAGCCGCAGTTTCGATTGCAGCCTACTCAAAAAGTTTGTTTAGATAATTTTATGACTGTCACAAACGCCGCGTGGTGAACTGGTGACTTAGCAGCTAAGGGTCGGTTCACACCGAGACGCAACGCTCGCCTCGCCTGCTTGACCTCGCAACGTCGCGCGGCACAGCGCGAAATCACTGGTCTCGTCTCGTTGTCGTTGTGAACTAACCATAAGAGCGTCAGACCATCAAGAAGGTCACGGAAACCGTTCATAAACAGAACAAAGCGAAAAATTATGATTTGATTATTATTTAATAAAAACAAGAGAATATACACTGCGATTTACGTGCCTAATAGATGGCAATAGGCTTGCCATCTATTTTATGAGACATACTACTAATGTAATTGACGAAACGGGTGTTGATTCTTATGGGGAAGCAAAAGATTTCTAGCCTTTACAGCCATGTCTTCAGTTCTTATTTAATCGTTATAATTATGAAGGAAAGGCAAAAGCATTGGGCGGCCACAGCCATTTTCAGGAGGATAAATCGAATTAAAATACAATATTTTAAATTATCACAGAACTATCGGAGGTACGACACAACTGTATCAATGTTGGAAATTCATTATAGATAGCACTTCAGGCCCATTATGTGACATAACCATACACTCGCAATAGGTCAGGTAGCAGCGCTAACATTAAACTAGCGGATAAATAGAAACAAACAGATTACGAATATTACGAGGGCATTATTGATGTTTCATAATTATTATTATGGAGTGATAGCTTTTGACTTTGGGTGATAGACTGATACTTGATTCATGCGCACCGCGAGTGTTTTTCAGCGATTACACTTGCGGAAGTGTGTGATTGGAACTCGGAGAAAGCAAGGTCACTTTGATAAACTTTGATTTGATGTCAACATGATTGGAGACCGTGCTGTCGCGCTTACGAAAAACGCTTTATGTACGATTTTTTTTTTTGCGATATTTAGTCATAGTACACATATTTGAAATCAAGAAAACAAGCTCTATAACTTTCCCATAGAGACCATTTCAATATACTGGTTATTCCAATATTTACATCAATTACAATATTATCATCAGTTCAGCATCGGTCATACAAGTGTACTAAGAAAAAAAACTTTAAACGCGTTTTTTTTTTCAGAAAGTGTAAAAAGGTAGGTAATGCGTTTTTCGTAAGCGCGGCAGCCTGTGGTGACGGCAGAGCAGAATACAAAAATTATTGTCACCACCCCAATATCTCCTGTGGGTGTCATATACGACAGTATGAAAATGAAAATATGATTTAATTCATATAAGGCATGATTACATACACTCATGAATCAACGAAAAAACGTTAAACATTGGAAACGTGTGTCAAAAGAAAAACGGTTTCTAATATTTAACGTTATAAGCTACACCATTTATGGCGACTAAGGGTAAGGACAGGGATGAGTAATGGGCAGCAGCATTCCTCTTATTTCACCTAGCAATATATGTACTCTGATTTGCGTGCCCGATAGATGGCAATAGGCGCGCCACCTGTTCATTACATAGGATAGGACTTTTTTTTTTACGGAGAGGACTGCGTATGGCACCATATCAGCCGCTAGCTAGGCGACTGACGTGTGTGGGGCTCGCCCGACCCTTTCTAGTCGGGAATACCCACTAAACCACTCCGGTGTTCCCCTAGCCCTTCAAGCGGGGAGAGTCTGGGATCCGCCGTGAGGCAATTCACCAGTCAAAAGAATTTCGAAAAATTATGATCTTGAGGCGGGAATCGAACCCGCGTCCGCTGCTATCCGGGCAGGTGCCTGACCGCTCGGCCACCCAAGACACCAATTATGATCTTAAGGCGGGAATCGAACCCGCGTCCGCTGCTATCCGGGCAGGTGCCTGACCGCTCGGCCACCCAAGACACTAACATAGGATAGGACCTAACTTAACTGGGTCTTTCATTAACCTCTACCTACCCCTTCGGGGATATAGGCGTGATTTATGTATGTTTGATTGGGGAGCTTCCGTTCGTGGTCTTACGCAATTTGCGATTTAAGCTACGCTGATAAATATACAGTATACGTCAAGCCTTTCTCCCACAGGGGTAGGCAATCTATTCGAACTAAATAGAATACAAACGTATGGAACTGACGTTTTACGAAGAAAACGACATGGTGACCGTTGCGTCAAACAAATGTAATAGCAGTTGTCAAAAATGTTGTACTGTATTAGTTCGATTAAATTGGCCACTTTCTAGATGGGAAGGAAAGAAAGGCGTGTTTGCTTTATGTATGTTTGTATGTACATTGTTATGTTCGAGTTCATCTTCTAAATGAATTGCTGTTCGTTCGTCTCGCTAAAAATCGAGAACGGCTGGGCCGATTTAGCTGATATTGGCTTTGGAATTATTGTCTTGGGCCAGGCAAGGCATTAGAGGTGAGAAAATATGGAAAAATTGCGAGTAAATTAGTAAAAACAACAATTTCATTTTTCCATAAAAACTGCTTTCCTGTCAAACATTTGACGTTCGTCCGTTCGGTACGGTGTTTGGGCATGAAAGCACCAAATCGCAACCATGGCTACGGGATAATTTATATGGCTTCGGTCAACTAGTATTCAATAAACAAATAAACACTAGTCTACAAGCGGCGGCTATAGGGTCATTAAGACGTGGACAAAATCTCCCTTCACCACTTGACAGTGTTTTGTCTCAGGATTTAGTGGGAGTGAGAGCGAGAGGAAAATACTTTCTTTTCCCCAGGGAGATTTTGTCCGCGTACGGGGGCTGCACGGTCCTTAACTTATTGACGAATGCTCTGACAGAATCTTTTAAAATGTTGACGAATTACACGACGCGTGTGTTCTCTGTGACGAGACAGTGAGACATAGAGTACAGTCGACAGCGCGTTAGCGAAGCTCAAAAAAAAAAAAAAAAACTAACTAATATGTAAAAATCTTGTGTCACGGTGTTTGTTAAAAAACTACAGATGATATTTTTGTGTATATTTGGTAGGTCTGAGAATAGATCGTGGGTCGTAGTCTATTTTTATACCCCCAGGTGATAAGGGCAAAGCAACGTATGCCGGGTCTGCTATTAAAGATATAAAATCTTCTTCCGGTCCTGTTCATCTTCATCTGGGGTCGGCGCAGTATTCTTCCTCTTCCATGAATATGTCAAGAGACTGATGAACGGAGAGTGATTGGGATGACAAGACAACCTTCCAATTCATACTGCTCAAGGTTTTGGCTTAAGTTTTACAGCCGGCCTGCCTGATACCACCCTCTTTGGGTATGCTGTTGTTGGTGAATTCAGAATTGCCATCCACCTGCCATAAGGTACTTGTTGGTCTACACCGGGCAATCTCCTTTAGTACCTATCTAAGGATATTTTATTGACTTAACGTTGTATCGGCGATCATTCTAAAATTACCGACGTTTTCTACGCAATTAATTCAATGTTAAGATTATGACGGATGACCAGGAGGCTGATTGATAGATAAAGTAGGTGAGGTACCTAAAATAACCCTAGACATTGTTGGATGAGTGTATGTTTGTAGGTGTGGTTTGAAAGAAGACGCAATGACAAGAGCTGAGAAAGGGATGCTCGCATGACAAAAAGGATTTATATGGCGGAAGTGAATAGAGAAATGGGAAAGAAAAAGCTTAGGCGGATTTTCATAATCAAATTTAAGTCTATTAAAAGTGAGCCAGGGCTAAGAGTACCAGAAACCGACTGGCCATGCATAAAGACATTAATCAGATTGGATGCAGCGGAAGAAGTACCTATGTAAGGATCGCAGCAAGTGGAAAGAAGTGATCTGTGCCTGTGGGTGAAAAGCGTGATGTGCTCGTATGTATTGTATGTGAGCAGTGGCGGATTAGCCACGAAGCAAGCGAGTAGCATATACTACGGGCCCCGCGCACCAATGTTTTCTGAAATAAATAAATATTTTTTTTTTTACACTCACACCTATCATCTAGCCCAAAGTAAGTAGCCTAAGCACTTGTGTTATGGATACTAGATGACGGACATATTTTTAATATAATTATGTATATAAATGTTGAAAATATACTACATAAACATTTACACAACCATGACTCGGGAACAAACATTTATGGTCATCACAAAGTTTGCCCCTACCAGGATTCGAACCCGGGACCTCTTGGCCAATACCCAGCGATCTGAGCATTCGATCAACGCGGCCGTCATGAAATGTTAATGTTACTTATTTCTCGACCATCCTTTAGATCAGTGTTTTTCAATCTGTGCGTCCCTTAGAGGGGTCGCGAAGCCTTACTTAAAAGGATAAGTCAAGGTACCTATTACTACAATACAAAAAACAGTTTCAGAATGATATGAAATAGAGACTTTATGTCTGTTTATCTATTACCTAAGGGGGTCGGTAGAATTTTCAACCTGTAAAGAGGTGGCGCATTCAAAAAGATTGAAAAGCACTGCTTTAGTTAGACAATAGCTAAATGCCCCTTGATAGAATTTGCTACAGGCCCCACCCTCGCGGGCCTAATCCGGCACTGTATGTGTGTACGTCTGTTCCATCGAACCTGTCCTATTTGGTAAACAATCTTGGCACACTCTTCGATAGCAAAATGCAGCATTAAAAATCAACTGATAACTAGATTCGATGGTATCAGCCTATGATTTACCGTAATAGATTATTGACTTTGTTATTTTTTTTTAAATGGGTGATTTTTTTTAAAAAGTTGTGCCTAGATTGTTTACCAAATAAGACAAGTTAGATGGAGCAGACTATAATTTACAATGTCTCAGCTGAAATCACAAAAAGTCCTTCACGCATCTTATAAATACTAGAAGAGATCGATGACACATCTCCTTGAAACCGAACTAGAACAATGTTTAATAAATATAACAGATAACCCTTTACAATTTCGCCAAAAACCCGATGATACGATATAGAGATACCGAGCAATATTGTTTAATATATACCAAAGTAATAATATATACAGGACTCCACTAAAAATTGTGTTACATAATAATATGGGCAATAGAAGAGGTTATTGACTCGAGTTATTGAATATGAAATCGTGTATCATTGACCTAACAACGAATAGATTTTTTATATGGATTTTCTATTGTAACAGTATGGATTGAAATGTTGTCATTCCAATCACTCTCTCCGTTCATCGGTCTCTCGACATGGTCCTTTCCGTCTCTTTTTATAGGTACGTTCATTCATCACTAGCACCTTTACGGTGTGATGGATGATATAAATCAAAAGTGATGCTGACGTGACTGAATGGAAGAAGAAACATACTGCGCCAACCCCAGATAGACTGGGAACAGGGCAGGGAGAAGAAGATTTTTTATTGTTCGAAATTTTCGAAGTTCGAGTTCGAATGTTCGAATTGAACGTGATATACTTTTAGGTTACAGTCAAAACTTCAAACTACAGTCAAATAACTTTATTTCATTCATTCATTCATTCAAAACTCACAACCGGTAAAAATTATTTTGACTGTTAAGTAATTTGACCACAGTTTTTCAAGTGTTGGTTACTTCTCTAATTTTAAACTAGCCAATTTTATAATTATATACTTTACCTATATGATATAGGGTACAGACAAGCTATTATTAATGGGTTGTCGGTTAGATTAGGTTGATATTTCTTTGGTCAGTTAGTAGTGCAGTGTTAAATAACAGTTATGATTGTAACAAATCAGGCAAAACCGTTTTGACTAAGGTCATCAGTCAAAACTATAGTGGATAGTTCGAGTTTGACTGTAACATATACATACACATACCACACACACATGCACACGTAAATGACTCCAAACGCCACATTAAGGTATAATACTGGGCATGTTAATCACAGTAGTAAGTGGTGTAACAAGAACGCTGATACCCGGTTCCTCGTAACAATTATAAACCTTACTGCCGCACTCAGAGACGTCAATTAACTTTAATGAGTATATAATGTCAAAAATTTTCATTCAAACCTAGACCATAGACCCGGCAAGAATAGCGACTAGTTTTGAATTGTCATTTTTTGACGTCAAGTACTCATTAACGTTATTTGACGTCTCTGAGTGCGGCAGTTAGCCACCTTGTACTACACACGCTGGGGAGATAGGGGGTGGTGAAAATATTTGTGTTCTGCTCTGTCGCCAGTTCGGCCACGTTATTTTATTCTCAAAAAAAAAAATTTACGATACTTTATTATGCCGCTCATTTAACTATCTACATGTGATCCAAAAACGTAACTTAAATCAAAAAGAAAATACAGAAGTCAATTAGAAGACCTGTCGTCATGTATGGATCAGAATGATGGGCTGTCTGAAAGACGGCTGAAAGAAAATTGCATGCGACAGATATGAATGTCGAGATGGTGTGCGGAAGGACAAAAATTGATAAGTAGGATAAGGAATGAGTACGCAAGAGGCAGTCTGAAAGTGGAACCAGTGACAGAGAAGACGAAAGGGTAAAGTTTTTAGCTTGCTTTGTATTTGTACATATTATGAGACGAGATGCAAAGAATGTGACTGCTTTTTAGTTATGTTGATGGATGTCGATGTAGGTAGAGGAAGACCCCTGAAAATATGGATGCATTGTGCGAGGATGGATAGTATGAATGTTCAAAGTGTGGGTGGATGAAGACATAACGATTACTAGAAGAGAGTGGAGAAAGAGGACATACAGCGGCGATCCCAAATGAGATGGGTGATGATGATGATGTCGCTCTTTTAATAACAACACAACTCAAAAAATACTTAGTAACATTTTGTGCTCTAAACCTATGAATATAAGACATACTGATGCAACGTTGAGATGTATCTATTTCGTGTTTAAGAAGCGATGTATATCATTATCAAGCAAGGCGTACATAGGTTCAATATTTTTTGCGCGGGCTCTCCGTATTGTTCTTAAATGAGATGTTTGGGAAACACCATTTGATTTCGAGCTACAATTTCAAGTTACATCGACCTCACGACCGCTCTTAGAGGAGCGCTATGCAGATCTCATAATAAGACTTTCACGTATCATAACATTACAGGGTATAACACATTAGGAGGGTATAATTTCAATCGGCCAAGTATCGATAATCACGCTCAACCCAGAGACGACTAGCTGTAACAACCAATTATTATACCAGTGATTCCCAAAGTGGTGCAGAATCCCCAGGGGTCCACGAAAGACGGGCGGTCTACATTTGCGTGAATAAATTAGGATTCATAAGGGGGGGGGTTCCACTAAAATTTATCCGGTTTCGATAGAGAAGAGCTAATTTTGGCTTGACTTCACCTATCTGGACTATATGGGACACAGGTATTCGATGTCTTATTGTCTTATGTCAACGTCTTGATGATTCAAGTGTATTGTAACCATACCAGATATGAATAAGCGAATTTTGACATTGACTTTGACCATCAATGTACATTCACGTCCACTCACAGTAGCACAATCAATCAATTAATTAACCATAATTTCTCGCTTTTCTTCTACGAAGACTGTTAATATCCATAGTTAGTTTAGATCTAATCTTTACATTTAGTAAAAATGTCCACCGGAACCAGCAAAACTTTGAAAGTGCGCTACGAGAAAAAAGTTTGGGAACCTCTGAATTGTACCAACAACGCAGCGAGCGAGTAGTCACTCTAATGATACTTTTCGAGCATCCTGTGTATGGAACCGGTCGGTCGGTAGGCAGTTCAGCGATAAGATATTTTTACTCCTCCCGGCGTGACATTGACTGTGACCACTGACCAGTATGTTTTCGCCAAAGTTTGGTTCAAGATCACTGGTGTATAAACATTACGGTTTGTGAAAGAGATAACTTTTCAAGATTAAGTACTGGCTCTCAACAATTTTCTATTTGTTTTTGCACGTTATGCGTCAGATAATTGGACAGCTATTAATAAATATGTATCTGTATTGATTATAATTTTGATTTCGATTTGAACATTGTATAAGTGTTAGAAAAAATTGTTAGTTATGTCTTGGTTGGCCGAGTGGTGTAGGATAGTGGATTGCAGAGAGGAGCTCGCTAGCGCAGTGGCTAAGCGCTTGGCCTGCGATTGCGTAAACTAAGCAATGTCGCTAAGGCCGGTCATTGGATGGGTGACCAATAATTTATTATCTCGAGTTCCTCCGTGCTTCGGAATGCACGCTAAGCCACCGTTGGTCCCGGACTCCCGGCTGCATCTGCAGTCGTTGACCCCCCCACAACTCCCACGGATGTCGTACAAGGCGCCTAAGGGTCACGACAGCAATGAGTAATGGACAGCAGCGTTCCTCTTATGCCACCTAGCAATATACTCCGATAAATGACAATACACCACGTGGTACCTAACCTAATTGGCGAAACATGGGTGTTAATTAATCACCTCTAACTACCCCTTCTTTCTGTTTCTTCTTCTTTCAGTTCAGCAACTGTTTTATTGCCTAAAACTTGATATTTGTCTAATATGTCCCTGCAGGAAGCCTAGCCACGTCCACATACGTGGACAAAATCTCTCTCCACCACTTGACAGCGTTTTGGATTCAGTGGGAGAAAGAGCGAGAGGAAAATATTTTCATTTCCCCAGGGAGATTCTGTCCACGTCCAGTGCTACGGGGGCAGGAGTGGTTTTTGTCCCTAAAGGGATACCCAAAATACCATTAGACCGCACATCACTCGTGCCATCTCCAAGTTGAGAGCGTCGGCGTCAAGAATCAATTGTAAAGTGACATGTTTATCATGACCCACTGATAACAATACTGTTGGGATACCGTTCGTTTCGTTACATTACATATGATTTTTTTTATTAGCTTTCGTGACTGATAAGTGGGGTCGCGATAGCCTATCTTCGGAGTTGCGTAATGTGGGCGGGGTAATATTTGGGCGAGCGAAAGGCTCAGGTCGTATGATGAAAAGCTCAAAGGTTATAAATTGAACCCAGTGACGTATACAGTATAGTACATTTTTCCTCACTTTTCCTAAAGCATTAACGACACTATAGGTACAGCTTTTTATGGAAGTGCATTCGTGGAATGATAAGAAGCCCCAAATGTAGGTGTAATAAATAAATATTCCTTAGGGCCGGTTTTTTGATCCATAGTTAACTCAACCAATTGTTAAAAACTGTTACTAATTGCTAAATATCGGTCTGATATGTAACCATTAGTAACAATTTTAGTAACTAATGTTACAAATGGATAAATATCAGTCTGATATTGTTACTAATTGTTAAATATCAGTGATATATAAAGTAAGTAACAATTTATAACAATTGGTTAACCGTTAACTATGCATCAAAAAACCGGCCCTTACACTCACACCTATCATCTAGCCCAAGTAATATTATGGCACTTGTGTTATGGGCATCAAAAGAGGGACAAAATATAATATAATATAGGTACTGCCTAGTCTACTAAAAGATTATTCTAATGAAGTAGGTGAAAAGGTAAAAAACCAAAGAAAAATATAATTTAGTGCCACAGCAAGAAAAACCCATTTATTGCTTACTCGCTTATATGGCTGATTCACCTGTGTATTAAGTAGTTAAGTAATTAACACAATTTTAACCAAAGTTTTAGTGACTAATGAATGTAAACAATGAATTTAGCAATACGTAGCAAGTTTTTAAAATATTAGTCGCTTAAAATCAAGTAAAAATTTAGTTAACAACTTGTTACTACTTAACTGCCGCACTCAGAGACGTCAATTAACTTTAATGAGTACTTAATGACAATAAAATCTAGGTAAAATTTCATTTAAATTTATTACTAATCTAGACCATACACAGTGCAAGAATAGCGAATGGTTTTGAATTGTCATTTTTTTTACATTAACTACTCATTAACGTTAATTGACGTCTCTGAGTGCGGCAGAACCTAATACATGTAAATCAGCCTTTACAGATCACTCGGTCAAGTGACATAAAATTGTTTACATGACATTAGATATGCTGAGATTCAGTATGAAAATTATTGCTTGCAATGCCACTGCCTACACTACAAGGACGTATCGGTGCAAGCTGCGCATGCGCTGACAAAGCGTTCTACTTTCGGGCAAAATACATTCTTCTGGGTTTTCTTATTTAATTACACATTATATTAAAAATATATACGATCACATGAATACTGTGATCTCTGTTAAAACAACGGCTAGACTTAAGTTTAGGGGAAGGGCGCCCGAAACGGACAACGGTAAAAAATTCATTTTTAAAACGGATAATAATATGTTCCCGTCAGTTTTTACAAAATAATTATTTATTTCGGATAAAGTAGAAGACACATAAAACTTTCTTAATTACGGTCATCCGTCATACATAACATTGAACAAATTGCATAGAAATCGTCAGTATTTTTAGAATGATCGCTTGATCGCCGTTACAATAGTACAAAGTAAAGTCAATTAAATATCCTTAGATAAAGTTTAATATTTGAGTTTACGTCCTACGATAGCGTAAAATAATATTTTCTTGACATTATGTGGTTTTGTATTGAATTTAATGCTATAATCCGGCAAGATGGTGAAATTAACCACACCGTCTCTGTGGTTAGAAGCATATTGACCTAGAGTTCGCTCCACGAAAGAAGTCCCTTGGCTTAAACCTTAAGTCTTTGCAATAAGAGCGAAAATAATGTTATTGGAGGGACTTCTTTTGTGGAGCGAACTCTAGCATATTATTGGGTTAAAACTGTCTCGAATCAAACACAGCATTATGAACGTAAAAACGAAGAGTTCGAGCCACGAAAAAAAACAATTAAAAATTAAAATATTGGCAGCACACCGCGATATCACTCAAGAAAAAAAATCATACACACACACATACATAAATCACGCCTATATCCCCGAAGTGGTAGGCAGAGGTGAACTAGCACCAATGTTTCGCCAACTATGTCAAATCCCATGTAATAGGTGGCGAGCCTATTGCCATGGCACAAAAGTCGCAGTACATTGCTAGGTGGTATAAGACACGTTGCTGCCCATTCCTCATCACTGATTTATCCTTAGTCGCCTTGTACGACACCCACGGGAGAGATTTGGGGTGGTGACAATTGTGTCGGCGATCTTTCTAAATACTGACGATTATGCAATTTATTAAGAATATGTCAGTATTATAAGAATGGAAGCTGATAGAACATGAAGAAGGTATACACTGTACATTAATATCATTAGACATTGTTGATGAGTAACCAGCTATTTACTTTTACAAGAGACCTAACCTAATTGGGGAAACGTGGGTGTTTCACCTCTGCCTGCGGTAGGCAGAGGTGAACCACCCACTTGACACACGGGGGCGTGATTTATATATGTAGGTTATATAATAAAATAATATCTAAACAATCTAAAGAATCAGGCAATTCATTATATACATACTAACTATCATCATCATCGACCTATCCGTATAAAAAAGTTCTACGTCCATACACAGAAACGTCAATCAATGTTAATGAGTACTTAATAATAATAAAAAATCATTTAAATCTAGACCAGTGCTTTTCAAATGCGACTCGCGACCCTTAGAATAGTCACGAAGCCTTACTCGGTTGGTCACCGACAAAAAGAAAGGTATTATACTAATATACAAAACACAAAACACAGTTTCAGTGACAATCAAGAAATAAGAGAGAAATTTTTTTCTGACTAATATTGCCTATAGGGGGTCGCTAGAACTTTTCAACCTGTAAAGGGGGTGGCGTAATTAAAAAGTTTGAAAAACGCTGATCTAGAATGAACTGGCCAGAATAGATACTAGTTATGAATTGAAGCAAAAAGTACGATAAGGAACCCTTTAAACTCACGTCTCTGAGTACGGATGTTAGAGACATACACTATGTTTTAACGAATTATTTTAACATTATGTCACACCGGACCGTAAAGTGGATTTTTCGCCCGGTGCGCGTACGGAAAATCCCACTTCTTCGTCAGGGGGTGACATAAAACTAATATCTTACCTCGAGTGATAAAAAGACGCCTCAGATCACATTTTAAATACTTGCGATCTGAGAAGTTCTTTGTTTTATTTACCTTGGAATATAATCTACTATTAAATAATTGGCGACACGTGGGTGCTAGTTCACCTCTGCCTACCCCTTCGGGGATATAGCGTGATTTATGTATGTATGTATGTATGTAAATAATACAGAATTCGCCCCCGGCTCTCATCTGTGTGAGCCGGCGGAAGCTAAAAACTTTTTACTTTTTTCTTTTTTTCTACGAGCACAGACCAAAAAAAAAAAAAAAAAAATACATACGATAAAATATCCCCATGTAAAAGCCGACAATGGCTATGGCCACCTTCACGAAGTCATTGGTGGTGTCAAAGTCAAACTTCCTCAGCAGATCACTCATGATGTAGGTTTTCACTGGGCCGGCCGCGACACACTGGCTCTCGACCATTTTGCTCACGCGAAAAAGACCGTTATCTATTTATTACTAAGTAATTCTTTTTATTGCTCTCAAAAACCGAATGCACCGATAACCTTAGCCCGGCACCCGTTCGGTGCATGTATGTGAAGCGTCAATTTAAAAGGGTTGGCCTGCACAAACCGCTGATATACGCGACGACCGGTACCAGAGTGTCAACTGAACGCGGAGCCGTGCGGCCTACACGGCAGTACGCATCAATCTAACACGTTTCATTAGAGAGAACGATTAAATATTCACCAAGTACTAACTGAAACTCAGGCGGCTGTTAAAAACACAATGCTTTGATAAACTTGAGAGCTGTGCCTACTACAGTCGCTATAGGTTAAATGTATCTCTAACTGTCGTACTCGGAGACGTCAGTTAACGTTAATGAGTACCTAATACAAAAAAAAATGTAAATTCAAAACTATTCGCTATTCTTACCTGGGGGCCTACCGCCTAACTCTGATTGCTGATGATAGCTTTAAAGCAATGCATTTCTTACGGATATCAATTTAGCTAGCAACCAACTTGAATTTTTAGGTGGTACGGATTTTATTCTAAATTCATACAAAATCATTTGGTGATCATTCGTTCAAAGCTATCGCTGATAGTTTAGGTATATTTGGTGCGAAATGACAGCATGACGTCATAAACTATAACTTTTGCTTCAGCAATCGAGTTAGGCGGTAGGTCCCCTGGTCAATGGTCTAGGTTTAAATGAATTATTTTGACATTAAGTACTCATTATAGTTATTTGACGTTTCTGAGTGCGGCAGTAACAGTCGTACTCAAAGACGCCAGTTAACGATAATAAGGACTTAATAAAAAAATATAAATTTAAAACTGTTCGCTATTCTTACCGGGTCTATGGTCTAGATTTAAATGATTTTTTTTTGTCAGTAAGTACTCGTTTAAGTTAATCGACGTCTCTAAATGCGGCAGTAACAGTCGTACCTACTCAGGTAGAAATATAGTATGCCAGCTAACATACTGACAACCATGGAAATGAGCAAAAAGGTAGGTAAGTACAAATTGTAGCATGACTGCTGATTTTGAAATCATTGTATTCAAATTAATTTTCCACCGACCTAGCCCTAAAATATTCGACCGTTTAAAAATAAAACTCAAGTTTATTAGCTAATTAGTAATTGTAATGTTCATATTAATTTTATAAATCCTACGTTTGAGAGCGAAAAAATAACGTACAATGTGCCAGCCCCGACTCACCACAAGGGTGCCGCAAAACTTAGCCCGGTGTAGACCAAAAGCACCTTGAGGCACACACATTTGTTTTATATGCAGGAGTAGGAAGAAAAGAAACGTAAAGAATAACCTAATATGGAAATGTTACATACATACATCCCCGACGGGGTAGGCAGAGGTGAAACACCCACGCGATAATATTGCGATCTATCGGGCACATAAAGTCACAGTATGTTGCTAGGTGGTAAAAAAGGGTAACGACACCATCACCGCTGCTGGCTGCCCATTACTCATCGCTGTCTTCACCCTTAGTCGCTTCGTACGACACCCACGGGAGAGATGGGGGTGGTGACAATCACAGAACAGAGAAAGACTGTGGTGACAATGTATTCTGCTCTGTCGTCACCACACGGCTTACTCACACACACTTTCACAGTACACGCTACAAGATATTTTTATTCGAACATTTTCCAAATGCAAGTGTAATAAGCATTCCATTTTCACAAAATACAGAGAAGAGGCGACGACCCTTTAAAATTGAAACAAAGAGAAAGTTTTTTGGCGCACAAATTTACGACACAAACAAATAATGTAAAAATGTAACGGTTGCAGACATCCGTGCGAAGATTTGGGTTGCGTACAAAGGTGAACAATTATTGGGGACAGATGAGGACCTCGACGCCGAGAGATCTTAAGTAACGCTTGGAGAGGCCAGTCATCGAATTTGTGTCATCTAACCGAAAATTAACACACATACACATACATAAATCTTTACCATTCTGGCCAGGGAGCAAAAATATAACGTATATATAAAATATAACGAGATCCGCGGGAGAACTATGTCACCGACATAGTTCGAAGAATTGGACCTCAAGTGGCAGTGGGCAGGGCACATTGCGAGGAGAACTGACGGCCGTTGGGGCGGAAAGGTTCTCGAATGGCGGCCACGCACCGGGAGACGCAGCGTTGGAAGGCCCCTACAAGGTGGACCGATGATCTGGTGCCGCTGGATGCGGGCAGCGCAGGACCGACCGGTTTGAAGATCCTTGGGGGAGGCCTATTACCATCAGTGGGCGTCTCTTGGCTGAATGATGAATGATGGTGCCAGCCCCGACTCATCCCATGGGTGTCGTGAAAGTCGACTAGGGGTCCCGTGTAGACCAATAAGCACCTTGGGGCACCCGAATGGTGGAGGGCAAACCATCAACAGCATACCCAAAGAGAGTTGGTTTCAGGCTGTAAAACGTGAACCAAAATTTTGAGCAGTATGGATTGGAATGTTGTCTCTCCGTTCATCGGTCTCTCGACATGGTCCGTTCCGTCTCTTTCTTTCTTTCCTATACATTCATTCATCACTAGCACCATACCGGAGTGATAGATAATATGAACCAAAGGGAGCGAATAGCTTGATGACATCTCACCGATATTAATGGAAGGGGAAACATACTGTGCCGACCCCAGATAAACTGGAAACAGGGCACGAAGAAGTATACTTCTTTATAGTAATAAGTACCCCGACGAGCCGTTGCTGCACTTACAGGGACGAACAAACAAACAACTTGCGAAATGTATTGTATAAAATAACTCTGAGAAAAAAATTAACTACAACAGTTTATTTAGAAAACAATGACTTGATATCTTGGAATTACTGTCGTAGAATCAGTGACCTTGCAAAAATGCAGTAGAGACAAATCTTCGTCTTTCACGTATACATTTGCGAAACGTGTTAATTCGCGTCTGTCCACCCATCACCAGCCCTTTTAATGTCCCCTGGGGCACGAGCCTTCCCTATGGATGGAAGAATATAGGGAGATTGGGCCATAACCCACCACGCTGACCCAGTGCGGGTTGGCTGCCTACCCCTTCGGGGATAAATATGCATGATTTATCCCCTCTCTGCCACGCTATGGGCCCGGCATCCGCACGGTGAATTCCATGGAATGCTAAAAGTCATTATATTATATAAGGTGTAGCTTATAACGTAAATATTGGAAACTGTGTTTCTTTTCGTTTCCAGTGTTTAACGTTATTTCTTTGACGATTCATGAGTGTATGTCATCATACCTTATATGAATAAACCATATTTTCATTGTTTTCCGAATAAACTGTGGCAAAAAATTTTTAGCACATAGATAGTGTTTAGTCAGGGTCAACATTATTTCTTTTATCTATTTACATGTTGTACTAGGTAATGGCTAGATTATAGACGACTATGATTATAGACGACTTTTATTTTGTGCCAGATAAATGGCAATAGGCTCGCCACCTATTACATGGGACCTAACATAACTGGCGAAACGTGGGTGCTAGTTCACCTCTGCCTACCCCTTCGGGGATATAGGCGTGGTTTATGTATGTATTATTTAATGAAACGCGTCAACAATGCTCGCTGGATCATTAACCCTCTCTCGTAGTTTAATCCCGAGCGTTAGCTGCTAAAAACGGAAGAATATTGTCCATTGTTATCAACAACTGAGTTTAGTAAAGGTTACTACTGCAATGACACAATGGTTTGAATTTGAACGTCATTATTACAGTCCGTGCGGTGTTACTGCCGCACTCAGAGACGTCAAATAACGTTAATGAGTAGGTACTTAACGTCAAAAAATGACAATTCAAAACTAGTCGCTATTCTTGTCGGGTCTATAGTCTAGATTTTAAATAAAATTTTTGACATTAAATACTCATTAAAGTTAATTGACGACTCTGAGTGCGGCAGTTAGACCTGTGGTGACGGCTGAGAAGAACACAATTGTCACCACCCCTGCCTCCCACGTGGGTGTCGTACAAGGCGACTAAGTATAAATCAGTGATGAGGAATGGGCAGCAGCGTTCCTCTTATACCTACCACCTAGCAAAGAACTGCGACTTTTGTGCCCGATAAATGGCAATAGGCTCGCCACCTATTACCTAGCATAATTGGCGAAGCGTGGGTGCTAGTTCACCTCTGCCTACCCCTTCGGGGATATAGGCGTGAATTATGTATGTATGTATGTATGTTTCTGGTGCAACATGTAGCAAATGACTGCGCTTAAATTTCCCAGTGAATAGAAACAGGACCTGAAATAAGATGGCGAAACTCGGGTGTTGAAACACTTCTGCGTACAGTTTACGAGAGAAAGGCGTGATTTATTTACCTATAAACAATATGGTGGTAAGAAAAAGTTCGAAAAATAATTGTCTTGATGCGGGAATCGAACCCGCGTCCACTGCAATCCGGGCAGGTGCCTAAACCGATTGGCCAACGAAGACACTGTCCGACTACCAAGACACCAAGACACAAATATGTACCCATGTTCATAATATGAAGACAAAAGTCGTGCAGTTTACATTGCAGAAAGTTCAATAATTTAGAATTGATTATTTATCCACTTTCGCGTCAATAGAGCCGCTACCATTTTGGTCTGCGAACATGCGAGCAAACTAATTTGCAATTTATCGTATCGTTCTACAAAAATACCGTTTTACTGTCGCCGCGTTGTTATTTTGCTACACAGCTCTTAACGTTCCTTGTAGGCTGAGAGGGTATCCTCTTAACATAGTATGATGTTGCAATGAAACATCCAAATCGGAAGATATTAAGACTAACTTGACACAGATATACATATACATACGTCACGCCTTTCTCTCACAGGGGAAGGTAGAGATCACATCTTTCCACTTGCTACGAACCTTACATTATTATAGTTCTTTCGCATCAAATCTCATCAATGTCTTCATGCATGCCCGTCGGTTTCGGGTACTCTTGGCCTGGCCCTTTTACTTACACTTTCAATTTGTTTCTGAAAGATCCGCCTAGGCTGACTCCTTCCCATTTCTCTATTCACTTCCGCCATATAACCGTACATGCGAGCATACCATTCTCAATTCTTATATTACGTCTTTTCAAACCACATGGTTTTTTATAATGAATATAAATAGTAATAGTCAAAAGGTATTTAGCAACTAGACATTACATCAAAAGGCAACCCAGTCAAGTGCACTGCAACGCAGACATGAGCCCAATTAAACTTACCTACACACTAGACACCTGCCTTGTGCAACTAGTTTCTTTTTTTTTTTTCATTTATCATACCGCGTTTTTGTCGATCGCTCATAGCGTGCGGATGCGCCGAATGCACCTGCTGACGCTAGCCGCTGATGGGCAATGGCCTTGACTTATTGCGAATCGTTACCTTTTAATGAAAATTATGTGGACTTTTCGCTTTTATCGAGCATTAATACCACACGCGAGTCGCTCTAGAGTTGTGACGAATACGATATCGATGTCGATGGGTCTAGTGGTGAAGCAAGAAAAGGTTTACTGGCCACCCAGAAGACTTATAGTACTTATTATAAAATCAATCAATAATATAAAGGGAAAAATCGTACGACAATAACCAATCGGCCTATTCCATTCATCCATTTGCGGTATTTGTACGGTAGTGTCGAAGAAATAAAAAAGGATCTTATGGAGGGAAACAAACGATCTAGAGGCATACTGCAAGACATGTTAGATATGCGGAATTGGCTCGGGATCGCTCGAGATCGAGTGAGAGCTGGGTAGGCATTTGCCCAGCCGAAGGATCTAATAAAAAACATTAAATAATTACACACGAATGTAAGATCTTAGCTGACTCAGAAAACGTACTAAAAATAAACACTTTGATACAAGATTTTTATTTATTAGATAAATAATTAATTTTTAAATTGTTTGTTGTAAATGCCATAATGCCCAATTGTGAACGAAAATAAATATTAATAACCTATTAGGTATGTAGCCCAAACTAAACAGCTTAACCACTCACTAGTTATATGAGAACTAAATGAAGTACGAAAATACGTAGCCATGCCCACAGAACAGTAAACTACTTTCTCAGTTCTGTGGCCATGCCCATGATATATTTGAATTTAAAAAATCATAAGTGACAATGTCTGTCATGAATCGAGAAAAAAAGTTCGCGCATATATTTGTAAGATATTTATATACCAGGATTTGAACCCCAAATCTCTTGGCTGATGACCAGCGATCTGTCCACTGGACCGAACCAGGCCGGTTCGGTTTTTTACATCATATTTTTTTTCTATAATAATAATTTATATATATAAATAATCTATATATAGATTATTTATTTTATAGATTTATATTTTTTTTTTGGAAAAGCAATTAATGTAACCATCTCGATAAAAAGGTAAAATTCATCGACATAACTATCGATAACTTAGTGGGAGGCATTCTGTAGGTAGTTCCCGTGTGATTTCCGGCTGCATATGGCTTCAGATAAAAGTTAAATTTTAATTACCTATGCTTGTCTCGTCCAGAACTACTTACAGCATGGCAATACAAAAAACAACTACTTCGACATAGTACGTCGGCGTTATTATAGTGACTACTGTAATATTATATCCGGAGGAGTAGAGGCTAAAGTAACACGGGGCGATTAAAACCATGAATATAACAAAGCTATCCCGACCGTTATTATAACTTTATTTTATTAGGGACACCGCAGACATGCGATTAAGTTGCACCATTAAGGCTAGAGTTCACCAACACTTAAACGGGCGATTATTATTTAATCGTCCGTTTTTGACATTTTATCGTATGGAAGAACTGTCAAAAACTGACGGTTATCTTTTAATCGCTTGATTCACGTGTTGGTCAACTCGAGCATAAGTTGAACAACTAAGGTCCTGAGTTCACCAACACTTAAACGGGCGATTATTATTGAACTGTCAGTTTTTGACACTTTATCCTATGGAAGAACTGTCAAAAACTTATGATTATCTGTTAATCGCTTGTTTTACATGTTGGTGAACTCGGGCCTAAGTTGCATAGTCTGCGGACTTGCATAGAAGCTCGTTCTAATAAGCTTTCGACCGATAGTTGGACAACTTTTTAGTTAGAATGATGTGCGGGCATGCGAGACATAATACGTTTCTATTATGACTATTGATACTGCGATTTAGTCGGCCAACTTGAAATCGCATGTCTTCGGTGTCCCTCATTTGTGCGTGTACCTCAGTTACTCTGAGGCGCACTCAGAGACATCAATTTACGTTAACGAGTACTTAATGTCAAAAAATTACAAAATTAGTCGCTTTTCTTGCCGAGCCTTCTTGCTTGCGCTGTACCGCTTTTTAGTCTATTCACTTTTTGATTCTACCTATCTCTGCAACAAAAAACATCAAAAAGACCGCTCCTGGCAAAATTGCTGTCTGTACGATAGCCCGTTGCCATTCATAAAATAAGAGGAAGACATTAAGTACTCATTAAAGTTACATACATAAATCACGCCTTTTCCCCCGAAGGGATAGGCAGAGGTGAACTAGCACCCACGTTTCGCCAATTATGTTAGATCCCATGTAATAGGTGACAAGCCTATTGCTATTTATCGGGCACAAAAGTCGCAGTACATTGCTAGGCGGTCTAAGAGGAACGCTGCTGCCCATTACTCATCACTGATCTATCCTTAGTCGCCTCGTACGACACCCACGGGAGAGATTTGGGGTGGTGACAATTGTATTCTACTCTGCCGTCACCACACGGCCATGTGGTGACGGCAACTCATTAAAGTTAATAAATTGATAGTAAAGGCTCAAGATAGGTATTTGTGTAGGTTTAAGGTAAGGTAAGGCATCATTATCGACACACTATATATTCTCCATTGGAGACTCGGGTTTTCTATAATATAGTGTCTTGACGATTCATTTAAGTGCAGTAATCGATAATTACTACACTTGAATGAATCGTTTTCGACCATTTGTATTTGGAGTCTGAATTTACTTTAGGACAGCCCGTGGCACACGCGCTCATTCCAAGCAGCATAAATTCCATAGAAGCATGAACCTTAACATTTGTATAGAAGTCTGAATTTACTTTATCACAGTTTGAAATGCACTCCGGCGCGCTCCGCCGCAGCCCGGTTGGTGACTACCGTACTTTACGACCTTATTAATAAACACAGTTTAAGTATAGACTAGTTAGTCAGTGTTTTGTCCCTTTTCCTCGCATTCAAAATCATGTTTGTGAGACGAAGACAAAACGCGGCATAGCTATACCATGTTCACTGCCAGTTTATTAATAAAACGGTTAGTGTTCGACTCTCAACAAACAAATGGAAGCCAACGTTGTGTCCCACTCATGGACGTAGTATAAAAACAGGACTGAGCACTAGAGCCGAAAATACGAGCCAGTGAGATGTATTAGAAGTGGGGTTGTATGTTCTCTTCTTATAACAATTGTCATGTCAATTTTTCTTGGGGGGCAATTGCGAAAAAGGGACAGATTCATCCACTCTGGCCATCTCACTGGGCTCGTTTTTCTCTGATATAATTTGTTTTCCAAAGTAAACCTTATGCCGTACGCATGTGTTTTGTTTTACTATAACAAACATTTCTGATAGTGCTCAGTCCTGATATATTAATATTACGTCCATGGCCCCGCGTTGGGTGCCATTTGTACGATTTCCCGCCCATCACAATGTCACTCAAGCCTGATTAATACTTGACACCTCTGTATTTGGTTTTTCATTGGTGATGTGCCATTACCATGTAATCTTGTATAGTTAAATGTAATTTTAATAATAATGTAAGTACAAAGCATTTGCATTAATATTCTATAAAAATAAATAATGTATTTTAAAACATAAATTATTAATAACCAAACAGCATACCTACATAATTATATAATTGTTACATTTCAACTTATGGTATAGTTAGTTTTCTTAAAGTTGTAAATATGAACACAGCATGCACAGTGAATCCATGGAATGCTAAGAATTTTCTTCTCAATTGTTATTAATGTTGGAATTTTGAGATTTTTTACGCAATTATTCTGTTTTCCCAATTTTTTAATATTTATATTTATTTCTATATTTCATTGTTATGAGTTGTGTTCTTGAGTGTGTCTTGCGTGACAATATAACAATTATGTAAGGAGGTAATATTTGCAAAACTGTTGTAAGGTAAGAAAGATTATTTAAAACTAGCAAACCCAAAATGACTTTGAGGATGTATTGTTTTAAAATTAATGAAAATATTAGGAAAATTGTTAAACTTTGTAACAATTCTTCTAGTATTCAAGTAATAAATCAAAACAATAATGAGAAATCAGTTCTAGCTTCTGGATATAAATTTCCTTAAACAGTTCTGACTAATTTTTCTTTGTCCTATTATATAAATAAAACAATGCTTTGTTAAGTTGTTAGAATTAGCTAGCCAGAGAAACAAAAGAAATTGTTTAGAATACTACAATTATCATAGCAATATATAGTATACTTTATAGATGTTTCACAGATGAACAATATAAGTTTCATAATTTTTGGTTGTATTTACATCATCCAAAATATAAAATAATACAAGTTAATGGAATCATTAAGAATTATAATAAAGTTTATTGTCAATTCCAATGAACTGATCCAACTGACGTTAGATATCGATATTTACGTTTTAACTATAGATATGCAGTTTACTCACCTATAATATCGTACAGGCTTGCTGTGTAGTTGTCCACAAAATGGGAAATAAAACCCATTGCAGTCAGAACTTAGAAATTCTAATAGAATAACTTTCAAAACATACACATTAAATCTTACATGGAGTACTCATGAAATCACAGTGCACAATCTTTTTCGGTACTGGGTACTATTTTGTTACATTACAATTATTTCATCACAAAAAAAATGCAAAATACTGTCTTCAAAACAACAAAATCACTGACTCACTGACAGCTAGCGTCAATGCCAAAGAGTATATAATACACTACGTATAGTCAATGCCGTCAATCAACAAATTGACATTGACATGACAACCTCGAAAAAAGAGACGTCGAAATATCGATATTGAGTTTGTTGATATACCTTGTTATTGTTTTTATACTCAATAAAGTTAATTGACGTCTCTGAGTGCGACAGTGCTAATATGCGTGTTATTTTGTGGTATTCATGATCGTGTTGGCGAACTATAAATAAATTCAAGTATTCTGTCGCTAGAACTGTGGATTTATGCTACCAAAAACTCATAATACTGGAGACATGGCTGTATGAATTATATTTCTTTTACTTGCCAAACGGGAGAAACAGACCACGCGTCTTCTTTTATGAATGGAAAGTCACCACGCGTCATTTGTCATTGAATACCTACGAAGTCCGCTATGGCTGCGTTTTAGGGGAGATATATGAGTGCTACGGACGCTATTACGCTTGGTTGTAGACGATGATAGATGCATTAATATGTGTGACACACATATTATTTATATGTAAAATTCATGAAAAGTAGAAGTAAAGCATGGCTGTATGGGGTAGACCCCTTTGCATTTTCTTAAGAAGATAGAGAATAAAAAAATAATAAGAGAGTGTTTGGCGCGTTTCGTGGCGTCAGTCAAATTTTTATTTCAATCATTCAAAAATTGTTTCAGAGTGGACTTTGTGTAGTAAAAGTGGTGTTATTTTGATGCATAAGGATCTGTGTTGATGTTCAATTATGAAGAATCATTGAAATAAAAGTGTTGTGCCGTGTTTGACGTTGAGAATTTTATAGTGGTTTTCACCACCTCATCGGTCACCGTCATGAACTCTATTACCATTTGACTCGCGCCAAGCACTCCCTAGATGTGTTAAAATATGTGACACCCTTATTATAACACAACGTAAATTCATTTCATTCATACATTACACCCACTCATTATTTCATAAGACTCCAGTAGGCTTATTCGCTAACTTTTTTTGACAGCTGAAAGTGATGATCACCGAACTATTTACTTATCCATTACTACTTTACTATAATGCTATTGTGACACTTGTCCTGTGATAACAGCAATGTATTCGTAAATAGTTCGGTGATCATCACTTTCAACTGTCAAAAAAAGTTAGGGAATAGGCCTACAGATACAATATATACTAAAGACATGGCTGTATGGGCTAGACCCTTTGCCTTCCCTAAAATATAGGGAGAATTAAAAAAACAAAAAAAAATGTTGTGTTTTGGAGTAAACGTAGTGTACTATATAAACGTAGTGTATTATATACTCTTTGTATATACTCTTTGTTTTGGAGTCGTGACAGTCGTGATTTCGTAATTTCTTCAAAATTTTATTTTTACAATTATTTTACGCTACCGTAATTATAACATGTTTCAAAACAGCATTTAAATTTTTCCTCTTTCTCATTTAAAATGCTCGACAAAGCCGACAAGATGTACCACACACTTTTGTTGCGCCGGCGATTTTGTAAACGGATGTTCATATTGGTCTTGGGTTTCGGAGTATCTTTTTATATTTCCGTTCTATTGTTTGGAGATTTAAAGAGTCCCCGTGTTATGAATTTAACCAACTTGGACCGTTGTCCAGCCTGTTATGGAGTATCTGTGTGCCCAGAACTGTATTCTAATCAAATAATTCTAGAATTTAATCACCATTGGGGTAGCATGTTTAATGCTAAAAATATTTATTACGGATTCACTAAATCCAATCGGCGCGTCGTGTTGAAGAAACTAGCCCACGACTGGGAGCTTGAAGAGTTCGATACAAAACTGTGCAAGACATGGAAACTAAAACATAACTGTAAACCTATTCATATGCTTAACGGTTCAGATGTTGATGAAAAAATTATTGATATTGTTAAATATAACATCACTTGGCCTGATACCGAGCCTCGGAAGGGGCTAGTGTTGTGTCCATACCCGTACAGTTTCTATGATTTAATTCAGCCCATTCTGAATAACAAAAAGGCTAATAACTACAAGTCTGATATGATTAATATATGGACAATGTTGAGCATTAATCCTGAACCAATAATATTACAGGTAATTTCTGGGGATATGAGCCGTACGGCAGATCCATCCCAATAGGATCACAGGATAGCTGTGAGTGTTGTGCAAGGTGGCTATGAGTAATGGGCAGCAATCCTCTTGTACAACCTAGCAATATACTACATGATTTACATGTCAGAGAGATGGCAATAGGCTTGTCACATATTACATGGAACCTAACATACATACTTGTCGAAATGTGGGTGTTAATTCACCTCCACCTACTCCTTCTGGGATAAAATGGGGTGATTTATGCATGGGACCCATGATGATGATGACACATGCATGTCCTATCCTGTTTATTTGTAAGCATTTTGATTATTTTGTTTCAGGTTATTCCAAAGTCCAAAGGCTGGCCAGTCCCAGCTTTTGGAGGTGTCTGCGGTAGACTTGAAGTACTAGGTTATGAAGGAGAACCCTTAGTGTCTCTAAGACACATTGAATGGCACAGAAAGCTCAAGTTTGCTAGACAGATACTTGATGCAGCAATGGATTTCACATTCAAGCATGATAGGTATGTTTTATTTAAATGCGACAGATTGTTAAAGCCTTATGTATTTTAAATATTTCTGATCATTGTCACCCTGCCAGTGTCATAGAGATACTAGAACTCAGACTTTCCTTAGTCAGAGATATGAATAAGATAAGTGCATTCAAGAAAAATATTGATTGATTTTCTTCAATCGCTGTCACAGTTTTACCCCAATTTTAGAATATGGTTTTCAGATTTGGTAGTTTGAAAACTCTGTTCATTAAACACGATAGGAATTGTGCAGTTACTAGAAAATAATACATACATACATACATATATCACGCCTTTCTCCCACAGGGGTAGGCAGAGATCACTTCTTTCCACTTGCTACGATCCTTACATACTTCTTTCGCTTCATCCAATCCCATCAATCTCTTCATGCATGCCCGTCGGTTTCGGGTACTCTTGACCTGGCCCTTATTTAATAGACTTTCAATTTGATTATGAAAGATCCGCCTAGGCCTTCCCCTTCCCATTTCTCCATTCACTTTCGCCATGTATATCCTTTTTGTCAGTCTCCTTTCATCCATTCTTTCTACGTGACCAAACCATGCGAGCATCCCTTTCTCAATCCTTGTCATTACATCTTCTTTCAAACCACACATTTCTCTTATCACACTGTTATACAATCGATCGCTCAGCCTTACCCCAGCCATGCTCCTCAACGCTCTCATTTCTACTGCATTTATTCTACTTTCATGCTTCTTCTCCCATACCCAACTTTCACTTCCATACATTAATGTCGGGACCAGCACTCCATTATGAACAGCCATACGAGCCTTTCTGGACACGCTTTGGCTGTTCATAAAAGTGTGCAAAGCCCCGTTTATCATATTCCCAGCTTTCACCCTCTTTTCAATATCACTATCACATTTTCCATCTCTCGTAAATACAGATCCCAAATACACAAACTCTTTTACTTGTTCAACATTCTCACTCGCAATCTTAATTTCACACTTCGTCATTTGTTCATCCCTTTCAAAAACCATGACCTTTGTCTTGCTTACATTTACTTTCATACCTTTCTCTGTCAAAGCTTCATGCATGACTGTTACCATCTCTTGCAAATCTGTTTCTGATGACGCTAATATAACCTGGTCATCAGCGTACAGCAGGCATTTGATAAGTAACTCGTTCATTCTTAATCCACAATCAAATTCTTTCAGTCGCGTCAGACAGTTGTCCATGTATAAGTTGAACAGCCTAGAGAGATTTCAATGCTTGGATCAGGCTATTGCTCACCCCATACATCGACAAAATCGACCATAGTTCATTCCTCACCACACGGTCATAAGCCTTTTCGAGATCTACGAAAGCGCAATATACTCGTTGGCTTTTAGCCAGAGATTTCTGAGTTATGCATCGTAGAGAAAAAACTTGATCCGTACAACCCATTCCCTTTCGAAACCCTGCTTGCACGTCCCATATTCTGTCATTAGTCTCTTTCATAATCTTTTCAATCAGAATCTTTGCATACAATTTGCCGACAACACTGAGAAGGCTAATACCACGGTAATTTTTGCATTCCAGCTGCGACCCTTTACCCTTGTATAGTGGCACAATGACAGCTTTACGCCAGTCTTTTGGTACTTGGCCACTTACCCAACAAAGGTTCAAAAGGCGGTGCAGCTGCTTAGCAATGGTACCCTCACCAGCCCTCAGCATCTCGACCGATATCCTATCACACCCTGCCGCCTTTCCTGCTTTCATACCTTTCAATGCTTGCACAATCTCATGCATACTTATTTCATTCTCATTCAAATTTTCTTCCATATGATTAGCCTGGGACTGGACTATATCATCTGACCTTTCAAATAAACTCTCAAAATATTCCTTCCACCTATTCAGCACTCTTTCTTCGCCATTTAAAACACTTCCATCCTTGTCTCTGACTCGTTTCAACTCCGAGTTTGCGCTCTTTCCTCGAGCTGTCCGTACAGATTTCCAAAAAACTTTCATGTTATTTTGGAAATTGTCAGAGATTTTCCTATCAAACTCATCTTTTCGTTCATCTTTCTTTCTATTGACTACACTCTTCACTAACAAATTTAATCGTTTATATTCCTTTTTCGCTTCATCTACATCCGCTATTGTCACCTTACATACCCTTTGGTCAGCTCTCTTTGCTAACCAATCTTGCCAAGCTTTCTTCTTTTCTTTCACTACCTTCTGTACTTCTCCATCCATCCATTCACTCTTCTGTCTCTTTCCTTTTCCTCTTTTCGCCACACCGCATACTTCAGTAGCTATATTCACAACGTCATCTTTAAAAAACTTCCATATGTCTTCAATCTCAGCTACTGAATCTACGCCAGATTCAATTAACCTTTCATTCAACTTTCGCACATATTCCTCATGCACCTCTTTCAAATTTTCTACTTTTATCCTTTCCAGGATACTTACAGGGGCCGTGGCACGGTGCCGCCATCTTTTAAACAGACCTCTTATTCGGCTAACTACCAGGAAGTGGTCTGAGTAAAGTCCGCTACCTCGGAACACCCTTGTATCCTGAACCTTACTTCTCAATCTTTCATCCACAATCACAAAATCAATCATACTTTTCGAATATTCATCCTCTCTCGTATACATATGGATCCTCTTGTGGGCAAACATTGTGTTTGTCACTAAGAGGTTCCATTCCAAACATACATCTAACAAGCGTTTCCCATTCTTATTGACTCTTTCATCCCCAAACTTACCTAATACCTTTTCATAACCATCTCGCTTTATTCCTACCCATCCGTTAAAATCACCTAACATTATAATTCTCTCATTCTCCTTGCACTGTTTCAGGCAATCTCTCATACTATCCCAGAACTCTTCCTGACTTCTTAGGTCTTTTTTGGACCTATCCGAACCTAAATATGCAGGTGCATATACACCAAGGATGAAGATTCGAGTAAGGCCAACCTTCAACCTCAGCCAGAGGAGCCTGGAACTCACGCACTTATATTCAGTCACACACTCTGCCATTCTATTGGAAAGTAGGAACCCAACGCCCTGTTTGCCTCTGCTGGATCCGGGAACTCCAGACCAGTATGCTGTATAAGGGCCATGTTCGGTGGTGTCACTACTTTTCCTTTTCGTCTCATTCAAACACAACACATCAATATGCCTTTTATCCATAATCTCGCATACTTCATCTATCTTACCTTGCATTCCTCCTCTAACATTCAACGTAGCAAAGCGGCTCTCCGTGAGCCACTTTCCGCCCCCGTGAGGTCCGTGACGTGACGGGTGGCGAACCACATCGCCGCCATTTTTATGGATAATCTTTCTAGAGTCCATTGCGTCCCCACGAGAAGCTAGGGAAAAGTTTGTCGGCCCTGGCAGAGCCCCGCATGCCAGGGTAAGGCTAGCCTGTTTCTGTGTTCGCCTGCTCCCAGGGCTTAAATGGCACGCTTGAGACTAGGCTCGCCCCTAGCCACGCATCCACAGGCACGGCAGACCCTGGATTGGCGGATTAGAAGGGAAAATAGGAGACATGGTAGGATAGGGTCCAAATATGAAAAGGACGTAGAATTTTGGGTAGGAAAGGGAACAATCGGGATACTACTGACTCGGAGAGGATTTTCGGGAAAAGTCGTAGTAGCTCGGGAATCCGGGGTCGCATACCCGTATGCACTTGACGATGTGCACCCTTGAAGAGTGCACTGTGCACCCCTGAATAATGTCTTAACATTAGGCTGTTACTATTGTTTTCTATTTAATAAGACATTGTATTATATTAGTAAATTAGTGCTGACCTTAGCTAAAATTACTTAATAAAATTATTATTTTGTATTTTACAGATTCAGATTTTATTTTATGGATTGGTCATTGGACAACATAGTAGCAAATGAAAGAGATGAAATCTTTTTCGTTGATTTAGAAGACGTTGTAGTGTTAGATAAGCACATTTCACCAAGAAAGGACTTGCCGGACTGGTATCAACGTTATTCTAGAGAAAACATTGGTCCTGGCTTCACATTCTCCATTGAAAATATGTGCAAACATCACCTTAGTGACCACAATATCTGGGCTGCCTGTTACATATTAATCGGAGATGAGAAGCCTCTATTATATCCAATTCCAAAGGAAGTAAATTCGTCAAGGCCGCATTTTGATAGGTTATTGAGTGAATGCCTCAACGGTGATGACAGATTTCGTACTGTCACAAAATTGCAACATGTCATAACTGATATGCTATTAGATGAGAAGATAGTTGGATTTGGTGCTGTTAGATGATAAAAATTCATTTCTTTTGTTAGTTATTTGAAACATGGATATTATTGTCATATATATTTGTCATTATGTTACTTCTAAGTAATTAATTACAAACTACTTTAATAATGTTTTTATACATAGTGGTCCCATTGAAGGAGTATAATCTGTTAAATGGGTTATATAAGAACACTTTTATACCAATAGGTATTAAAGTATAACATACTTGTATGTAACAAAAGTGTAAATTATAGACAATTGCCAACATAATATTGTAATGGCTACTTCATATAATACACAAACAAAATATTGAGAAACGTGAGAGAGAGAGATAGTATATGATTGATTAGCAATCCAAGAGTGTGAAAGCTATTTGGAGTTGTACAAAAAATTTAGAATTTACTGTCAATAGTTTTGTTTGTGTTAAATTTTCCTCTTCCAAAGTACCACCAGCACCGAACACAGTATTGTAATTATATAACAATCTTTCACAATTTTTTATTAACTAGAGTGCACTATACCATTTATATAGATAGTCTATGTCACACCTGACCAGAGTGAATCTTTGTCAGGGGGTGACAATCAAATGGCGGTAAAAAAGAAATCCTCAGATCACATAATAATATTACAAATGCTTGCGATCTAAAACATTCTTTGTTTTACCGCCCTTGGTAATAAATTTACTATTATGCTACCTGGAAATAACACTTTCAGTCTTACTGCATCTGTGACCTATTTGGATCAAAACTGGTTGTGATTGTGACTAATATGAACTGTAACTGCCCATACTTTGTACCAATAAATGAAAATTAAAAATGATCTTATTTATATCTTCCTCTTATCCTTTCTATTCCGAATTTTAATATAATAGGGTCGATTCTGACCATGGTTCTCTAAACCTAAGACTAATTTGATAACAGTGTTTCTCTGTCATTCTCAATATAGAATGAAAAGGAGGGACTGATATTAAATTTAGTTTTAAGTTTAGAGAATCATGTCAGAATTGACCCTATAGTCTACAAATTAAAATAAGCTGATTAAAGTTTTGTCACAATACAGTTTCCTAGGTGACTAAACTTTGGTAGGCTTACAAATTTGTACTGTAAAAAAAATGTTAGCTTATAATCTCTTAAACAATATGCTGAAGAAGATGGAACGAAGGTGGTAAAGCCTTGGGCAGTATGGATTGGAAAGTTGCATGCCCTCCTAAATCATTCTCTTTTCATCATATCATATTAATTGGATACAGTACAGGGAGATGGTGGTATCCGTAGTATACTATTCTCTTTGGATAGTGGTATAGCAATCGATATTGTGTTTTTATTCAAACATTTAAGGATTCACAATCGCTTTGACATAAAAACAGTTTATTACAGTGCATGTTAAATCAAGCCTTTAGAACCCCGAAGAGGTTGGTAGAGATTTAGTAACACCAACAATAAAATAATTACTATTGTAATCTGTACTGAAATAAAATATAATGAATGTTTATGAAATTTTAATTAATTTTATCTCTTTTCAATAATGTCTTCAACAAAAAATTACATGCTTGGTTTGGTGTATATTTTACTCCTTTGCTTTTTGTCTATATGTCAACAAAATTAAAACAACAAATCAATTTGAGAATTTGAGGTTAGAATTTATTTAGTTTTGTAAACAAAAAACAAGTTTCTTTCCAGCTTTTAATGATTTCATATAAACAAAATGAGTGATTCTGACAGTGATGCAGAGAACGCAATATCTTATGGAACTCCGTTGGACCCTATAGAAGAAGGTAGGATAGAACAAAAGTAATTTTCAGTGTCTGTTTTTATAGTACCAGATTGGTTTGTTTTCTTCCATAAAATCCTCCGTTCTCTATTAATTCTATACTCAGATGTTAAATTAGATGTTTAATTAGAAATGATACACACCACTTACTTTACCTATAAGTGGTAACCATAACCACATAAAGAGGTATTTTTGATAAATATTTTCAGATGACGTACCATCTAAACGGAAATTCCAACAAGCTCCTGACCAATATGCTGTGGATGCCCACGGAAGACGACGCTTCCATGGGGCTTTTACTGGCGGCTTCTCGGCCGGATACGGCAATACTGTTGGCACTCCCGAAGGATTCACACCCGCATCTTTCAAAAGTTCTCGGGCAGACAAAGGCCAGATATCCGTGAGTTCACTTGTCTTTTAGTTGTCAAATCCCTTGTAACTCATTTAAATTAGGTATAAAAGTAGAAATTTTACAAAATTATTCTTACCTCTTTTTCTCTAATTTAGCATTTGCTAAACATAACATAGAAGTTACAAGTCATTGGTATTATTTAAGTATATTACATTTAGTTTATTATTTCAAAGAATACTAAAAACTAAGACATCTAACTATTTAAAGTCCTCCAGGTTGCAAAAACCTCTCACTAGACCTACTTTGTATGTTACAGAAACAGCTACCACAAGACTTTATGGATGAAGAAGACCAAGGCGAGTTTGGTATCGCACCCCGGCTTGTGCAGCCTCAAACTGAGTTTTCGGGACAGAAACGTAAACGTCAGGCATACCACGATGGGCCCATACCTGGTAATAATTCCATACTCAAGCCACTATATAGACATAAACAACTTAAACAATGTTGATGAGTCCTTTTTTTTTATAAAATACAAAAAAAATTGTTTTACCTAATATTTTTCAAAGTCACACACAAATCATTTTGATTTTCTAAAATAAGGTACCTATTTTAAAATTCGCATCTTTCTTATTTTTAAATACACTTCGTTGATAAAGAGACAAATCAAAACTGTTTACGTTGTTTATCTTGTTATAATGGCTAGAGTATATGTTATTTTCTTTCTACCAGCCAGAATTATTGAGTCATTTCAAATTACCTTCAGTTCCTAATATATGTTTACACATTTTTGTACCATTGCATGAATGGAAGAGGAACATACTGTGCTGATCCCAGATAAACTGTGTAGTTTTATAGAGACAAAAGTTCCAGGTAAGTCAAGGTCTTTATTAATGAATACAGGGATTTAGCCCCTCGCTCCCACCTCTACAGCATACATGCCAACAATGTAGCCATTTTTTGTTAGTTAGTTTGTTAAGTCCAAAGTACTTATTGGATTTTATAAAATGTTTACAGGCGAGCCAGTATTACAACAGTTGCTGAAAGCAGTGCACGAAACAGCTGCAGTGAAGATGTTACGAGCAATGGGGTGGAAGCCTGGTCAGGGCACAGGAGAGAGAGTCACCAAGAAAGAGAAAAAGAAGGCCCTCGAACAGCACAAGGTCTATGGCTGCTATATGCCGGAAGAAATGCAGCAGGTACAGGTACAGGTGTCTCATACATATATATGTATGAGACAAATAAGCGCGTTTCAGATTCCACAATGCCAGACTCAAATGGAGTGTAACATATTTGCAACAGTCCATTTAAATTCAATGTCTCTAGATCTACGTTTGGGAATACCTCGCGGAAGTTCCGTAATATCGTCTCCGTAACATTGTCTGCACGTTTTATTGTCCGATGAAATGAAAATAAATGGGAATGGAAAGAATATCTAAAAATGGGAATGGAAAGAATATCTAAAACTTATGTAAGTATATACTTACATAAGTCACACACTATTTATCCCCGAAGCGGGGTTATCCCAGAGGTGTATTATAACACTCACATTTCATCAGCATCCAGATCCCATGTAAAAGGCAGTGAGCCTATTGCTATTGACTATTGCTAATCAATAGGAGTGAGTACTTAACATAATATAAATTTAAGCATATTGGAAATTTTATCAAATTAGGTCAAAGTAGAGTAGTAGTAGAAGAGCTCGCTAGCGCACTCTGTAATACTCTAATTTTTACCTACTTATGTATGCCTATATAATAATAATTTAGAATTTCCCCCTTCTACCTAATGGTGACCAAAAAATTATTATCTCGAGTTCCTCCGTGCTTCGGAAGGCACGTTAAGCCGTTGGTACCGGCTGCATTTGCAGTCGTTAATACTTAATACCCCCTAACCCGCATTAGGCCAGCAGTTATGCCCAAATCTCCCTATATTCTTTCATCCATAGGGAAGGCCTGTGCTCCATCAGTGGGGACATTAAAGGGCTGGTGATGATGATGATGATGATGATGATGATGATGATGAAATGTCAATAAGCTCGCCATGTATGTACAAAATAAAACTTTCCTTATTCCAGAACGCACAAATTGAGGAATCCGACAGCTCCGGCTCCGAGTTCGAGTTCGAGTACCAGACGCTGTTCGCGCCAGAGGACTATGAGCCTTATATACTGCAGCGTAAGAGCGACCGCTTCGGGCTGGGCTACTCTGGCCTGAGTCGGCACTCTGTACTGGGCAACCTGACAGGACAGTACGGAGAGGGCTCTTCGAAGAGCCATTTGGTTATGAAGGACAAAGGACGAAAGGTATGCTACAGTCAAGTTCTCCTAATCGACTGATTCTATCTATCTACAATAGGTACTTTGCTTAATGTAAATTATATTTTACATACATACATAAATCACGCCTATATCCCCGAAGGGGTAGGCAGAGGTGAACTAGCATCCACGTTTCGCCAGTTATGTTAGGTCCCATGTAGTCATCATGCCTATTAAAGATAAATTAGCTAATATAATACTTTTATCTTACCTAGGTCAACATACGTGGTCAAGCGTTCGGCGTGGGCGCATTCGAAGCGGACGACGACGACATTTACGCGACGGAAGACATGTCGCACTACGACTTCGAAATGGGGGGTGCCAAGACAAAGAAGAAGGAGCCGCCTAAAGAGAGGGGGGTCAATGTGAGTCTACCATGCCAAGCACCTAATTATACGCGGTCTTATCCTTGAAAGATTGTTTTTTTTAATAATGGAAATGTTGAGGGTAGTCCAAGGTATTTATCATCATCATTACTAGCCCTTTAACGTCCCTACTGCTTGGGCACAGGACTTTTCTGTGGATGGAAAGACATAGGGAGAATGGGCCATAAATAACTCACTACGAGTTGGGATTGCCTTGGGAATACCCAAAGAGGGTTAGTGCCAGGCAGGCGGCCGGCTGTAAAACCTAAGCCAAAACTTTGAGCAGTATGGATTGGAATGTTGTTATAACAATCACTCTCTACGTTCATCGGTCTCTCGACATGGTCCGTTCCGTCTCTTTTCTATACATTCATTCATCACTAGCACCTTTACGGTGTGATGGATGATATGAATCAAAAGGGAGTGGATGGCTTGATGACGTCTGACCATGTGAATGGAAGAGGAAACATACTGCGCCGACCGACCCCAAGACTGGGAACAGGGCAGGGAGAAGAAGAAGAGTTGGGATTGCCTGACACTCTTTGGGTATGCTGTTGTTGGTAGTTTGCCCTCCACATTCGGGTGCCCCAAAAGTGCTTATTGGTCTACACCGGGCAATCTCCCTTAGTCGATTTTAAATTCCCAAGCCAGCATGGGCGATCCATATGAAACATAATAGGCGAAACTTAGGTGTTAATTTACCCCTGCCTATACCAGGAGACTTTTTGGTCACTGCAAAAATTTTTGGAATTCGTTCAGACCATCAATTTTAGTAGTTATTTTTTTCATGAATTTGGAGTTGCTCCCATAGTGAAATTTGTTCGGTTTGATGGTCTGAACAAATTCCAAAAAATTTTGCAGAGACCGAAAAGTTGTGGTATGTATGTATGTATTAAATTCAACAGGTACTGGAGGGTTTCGTGAAAGCCACCAAGCCTATGCCCACGGTCCCTTCTTACCCACCGCCTGCGCTACCCCGGGACTATGTGCCGGTGGCGGCGGGTACTAGGAGGTCCAGGTTCGAACCCGCGGCGGAACCACAGAGGGATCAAGGTGAGGTTTGAAGTACCTAGTTCTTTTTTTAATGCTTGACGGGAAGCTAAAACTGTTAAGACTTACTTAAATAAAGTAACAGTGTAAAAGATTAAGATGAAGAGTATACGAAGTCCACACTAAAACTGACGTTTATTGACATTACGTTCCACGCCGTGTGGTGACGGCAGAGTAGAATACAATTGTCACCACCCCAAATCTCTCCCGTGGGTGTCGTACGAGGCGACTAAGGATAAATCAGTGATGAGCAATGGGCAGCAGCGTTCCTCTTACCACCTAGCAATGTACTGCGACACTTTTGTGCCCGATATATGGCAATAGGCTCGCCACCTATTACATGGGACCTAACATAATTGGCGATACGTGGGTACTAGTTCACCTCTGCCTACTCCTTCGGGGATATAGGCGTGATTTGTGTATGTATGTATGTACGTTCCCCAAAACTTACACACTTTATAACACACTCACTTATGACCACAATAATCACTTTATAAACAATATGAGAATACAAAAACAGATAAACATAAAATTATTAGAAATTTAAATATATTGACAGTGAACAACCGTTGCTTAGCAATGTGAAAAGTTAAAAAAAAAAGTGATAAGGAATGGGCAGCAGCATTGCTCTTATACCACCTAGCAATATAAATGTGCTGCGTTTTATGTGCCCGATAAATGGCAATAGGCTCGCCACCTACATGGGGCCTAACATAATTTGCGGTACGTGGGTGCTAATTCACCTCTGCCTACACCTTCTGTGATATATGCGTGATTTATACTCAATCAACAACTGATCCATGTAAAAGGTGGCAAGCCCATTGCCCTTAACCCTTAGGGCCGGTTTTTTGATGCATAGTTAACTGTTAACCAATTGTTAAAAATTGTTGCTTATCTTTAAATATCACTGACATTTAACATATAGAAACAATATCAGACTGATATTTATCCATTAGTAACTAAAATTGTTACCAATGGTTATATATCAGACTGATATATAGCAATTAGTAACAGTTTTAAACAATTGGTTGAGTTAACTACGGATTAAAAAACCGGTCCTAAGTCGCCTTCTACGACACCCGCGGGAGAGATCGGGAGGTGGTGACTCTCATACGGCAATTATATAGTTGGTTTATTTATTTTATTCGGAAAATCCACCGAATTTTCGGCCGAAAATAAACATATCACATCTCTAGGTTGAAACTAATGTTCTTATTAAATAATTATACTGATCGATTTTAATTTTAACATTATATAAATGTTGGAAAAATTAGTACAAAGATTTAAGTTGTTGTTTGAAATTTATTTCTACATTGCGAGGGTACCCGTTGGCTTACAACGTGAAGTGTAAAGGTTAGAAGAATTTCGGCAAGTTAATTAGTGGCCTGGGTGGCCGAGCGGTCAGGCACCTGCCCGGATAGCAGCGGACGCGGGTTCGATTCCCGCCTCAAGATCATAATTTTTCGAAATTGTTTTTCTAACCACCAAAATCTTTGTACTAATTATACTTAATTATTTTTTTACTGCTTTGATACTTAGGTCTGGGCAGACACGAGTTGACAGCGGAAGCTCGTGGAGCCCTACTCGGCGAAGAACCACCTACCAAACCCCCAGAAGCACCAAACCCAGAGGACCCAATAGCGAAGCTGCTCGGCAGAAACGTCAACTTCATTTCCACCAATCAGGCGACAGCGCCGGACGCGTCCACCAATCAACAGATCGTAATAGATCTAGCCACGCCCGACAAAAGCCGAGAGCTGGACTTTATATCGATAAAGGACTCTGGGATTGAATCGGTGAAGACTTTTAAGCCGTTTAAGGGTATGCCGGAGAAGCAGACGCGGTATGAGAGGTATTTAGAAGATAAGGAGAGTTTTTTGAGGGAGAGTGAGGAGGTTGCGGGTGCTTTGAACGAGTGGGAGAGGAACAGAGAGTTGGCAGAGTTCGAGCAGGCCGCCAAGCTGTATAGGCCGCTGACTGGAGTCATGGGAGATAGGTGAGTTGGTAACTGACAACATTTAAAAAAAACGTGTTATGATAATTACGAAACCATTTGGAGCTTCCGTCATCCAGAACACTATATATTTTTTCAGAATTTGTTACTTGCTAAAAATAAAACTTATGGTCCTAAATTGGAATTGTAGGATTTACTAACAGTATACCGTTATACCTTTACCATCCATCATTTTTCTAAAACACCTCAAAGATTTGACAGGTGTGATGCCAATTTTATTTTCTAATTTTGTAGAACCTATGACTTTACCCACAAAAATCCGAGCGCGCCAAGCCCCTGTGCCATGAAGCTTCTTGGATTTGTTAAACGATATCTTATATCATCAAGAAATATTACATGGGACCATGGTGAATTGCCGCCGTGGTGAGGGCAGAGTAGAATACAATTGTCACCACCTTAAATCTCTCCCGTGGGTGTCGTACAAGACGACTAAGGACAAATCTGAATATGATTAGGAATGGGCAGCAGCGTTCCTCTTAAACCACCTAGGCTAGCAATGTACGGCGACTTTTGTGCCCGATAAATGGCAATAGGCTCGCCACCTATTACATGGCACTTGACATATTTTGCGAAACGTGGGTGCTAGTTCACCTCTACTTACCTCTTCGGGGATATAGGCGTGATTTATGTATGTATGTATGTACCATGGAGAAAACATAATTGGCGAAACTTGGTTGATGATTCACATATGCCTTCCGTCCCCCCCTTGCACAGGTTCACCCATGCCTCCGAACCAGACGACGCCCTCAACCCTCTGTCTGCGGTCGTCAGAAGCGAGACCAGCTACGGTCTGGCGACACCGGAACAGGTGGAGGCTGCCATGAAGGGAGTGTACGGCATGATGACCAGGAAGCAGATATCTTGGAGACCTGAGTCGCTGGTCTGCAAGAGGTTCAATATACCCGACCCTGGGTTGCCTAGGTAAGACTTCTTCTGACCGAATGCAGGGTATTTGTAAAAATACCTGCTTTGGATGCTAGAAATTTATTGCTGCATTGTGAATCGTTGGCTCACAATGTGGAGTGTAAAAGTTAGAGGAAATTCGGCAAGTTAGTTAGCGTCTCGGTTGGCCGAGTGATACACGCCCGGAACGCGGAGGACGCGGGTTCGATTCCCGCATCAAGACTATAATTTTTCTAACTTTTTTGTAACAAATTGCTTTGCGATAATTTTTCTACAAACATACATATTTAATTAAACCCCCGAAGGGGTAGGCAAAGGTGAATTAACACCCGTGTTTCGCCAATTATGTTAGTTCCCATGTAATAGGTGGCGAGCCTTTTGCCATTTATCGGGCACAAAAGTCGCAGTACATTGCTAGGTGGTATAAGAGGAACGCTGCTGCCCATTTCTCATTACTGTTTTAACCCTTAGTCGCCTTGTACGACACCCGCGGGAGAGATTTGGGGTGGTGACAATTGTATTCTGCTCTGCCGTCACCATTTGGAGTAGTGTATGGGTGTAATAATATTAATAGTGGTTGTATCTCTTTAGTCACCACCCCAAATCTCTCCCGTGGGTGTCGTACATGGCGACTAAGGATAAATTAGTGATGAGGAATGGACAGCAGCGTTCCTCTTATACCTACCACCTAGCAAAGTACTGCGACTTTTGTGCCCGATAAATGGCAATAGGCTCGCCACCTATTACATGGGACCTAGCATAATTGGCGAAACGTAGGTGCTAGTTCACCTCTGCCTTACCCTTCGGGGATATAGGCGTGAATTATGTATGTATGTATGTATGTGTATCTCTTTACAGATCTGACACAAAGACGGAAGAAAAACCAAAAGTGTCTTACTCTGTGTTCTCTTACCTGGAGTCTTCTGTTCACAACAAAGACACATTCGCTAAGGAACAGAGTAAATTTAGCGGCTCCAAATCCATGAACGCACCCAAACCCAACCTCAGCATACCACCGCCAACCAAAACTAGCACCAGCGCAGTCAAGAATAAAGTCGACATTCCAACGCCCTCTACCAGTGTCAGTGACGCAGGCGCAGGTTTCAATAAGAGATTGACTGTAGCAGAGCTGTTCATGAAGGAATCCGAAAATGCTATGAGAAATAATGAGAAAGTAGAACAGACTATCGAGAAATTCGATAAGATGGATTTGTACAATGCAATCTTTTTGAGTGACAGTGAGAATGAAGCAGATGAAAGCATTAAATCACCGCCCAAAGAGGCTGATATCGATTTTATCGATAAACCCAAGAACGTCGAGAGAAATCTGTCGCCGCCCCGCGGTATTTTTGCCAACATTGACTTCGATGAATTAAACTCGTGGAGAAGAAATGCGGACACTAACAAGTATAAAGATACCAATAACGGTAAAGATACCAATAACGGTAAAGATACCGATAATGGTAAAGATACCACTATGGGTAAAGATACAAATAAAGGTAAGGATACCAATATGGGTAAAGATACCAATGACCTTAAAGATAACCCCGCTGATACCAGTGCGGCTGGAACAGTAGAGGCAGCGGAAAATAAACCAGAAACCGATGTATATGGTC
The DNA here is from genome assembly GCA_963931975.1 of Cataclysta lemnata. Lineage (NCBI taxonomy): Eukaryota > Metazoa > Arthropoda > Insecta > Lepidoptera > Crambidae > Cataclysta > Cataclysta lemnata. The sequence continues at coordinate 3,976,745 of OZ008360.1, forward strand.
CAAAGATACCAGAGAACTTAAAGAAGAGATTGGAAGAAGGCAGCAACGATAGTTTCAGACCAGTTTTCATCAAGAGAACACAGAAGAATGAAGTACAAGAAATTTCTTCTTCGAGTTCCGAATCTTGGGTTGACGCGAAGGAGGTAAAAAGTAAGAAGGTCAAGAAGAAAAAGAAGAAGAGCAAAAAGAAACACAAGAAGAAGAAGGACAAGTAGCTAGTGTAAGAAACAGTCATTAAATTATATTGTATTTACATATAATATGATGTGGTTTTTTTCTTGTATATTTGTTACCTATAAAAACGTGGGTGCTAGTTTCACCTATGTATTCTAAAGATAATAATTCTAAAGACCTCTCCTCACCTCACCTGCCCGGCTAGCATGGCCACCAAAACACGATATAATATAGACGTTTATCGCTTCGACCTTTAAAAAGTCCTTGGATTTTTGACAATTAAAGGCGATAAATGGCTATATCATAAAGCCTTCAAGGATATAGCATAACGATATAGCCATTTATCGCTTTGAACTATTAAAAATCCAATGATTTTTGACCGTTCAAAGCGATAAATGGCTTTATCATATCGTGTTTCGGTGGTCATGCTAGCCGGGCTGAGGAGCTCGCTAGCGTAGTGGCATAGCGTGTTCGGCCTGCGGTTGCGTAAACTAAGCAATATCGTTATGGCCGGTCATTGGATGGGTGACCAAAAATTTATTATCTCGAATTCCAACGTGCTTTGGAAGGCACGTTAAGCCGTTGGTCCCGACTGCATCTGCAGTTGTTAATACCCACCAACCCGCACTGGGCCAACGTGGTGGGTTATGGCCTAATCTCCCTATATTTTTCCGTCCATATCGAAGGCCCGTACCCCAGCAGTGGGACCATTAAAAGAGCTGGTGATGATGATATTAATTCTGACTACCGACTTGGTCGAATGATAATATTGCTGGCTGTCCGGCTCGAAGGACCAATGAAAGAGTGGGTGGGTGATGATGTATGATGATTGTAGGGTAGTCAGAAGAATAAAATATGGACTTTAACATAATACGTGTAATCGTTCGAACAGATGGGCACAGAAAGATATAATATACATTAGTAAGTATATATACCTACTTAGGATTCATAAAAACTAATTTACCAATACTATTACAGTATTGGCAACATAAAAATGTTGGATTCTTGAACAATTGCGGAAGACGCGGGTTCGATTCCCACATCAAGACTTACTGCGGCACTCAGAGACGTCAAAAACTTTAATTCTTACTTAACGTCAAAAAAAGTCATTTAAATTCAGACCGAGGAGCTACTCTTTAAATTAATTGGAATCGGTTTTGTGTTGCCATCTCTCTCAAACGTTGCTATCATACCTAATGAGTGAGAGTGACTGGTAGACTAACTGCCGCACTCAGAGACATCAAATAACGTTAATGAGTACTTGACGTCAAAAAATGACAATTCAAAACTAGTCGCTATTCTTGCCGGGTCTATGGTCTTGATTTGAATGAAAATTTTTGACATTAATTACTCATTAACGTTAATTGACGTCTCTGAGTGCGGCAGTAAGAACTTTAGTTTTCGCACTTTTTCTGACCTTTTCTTTCTTTCTTTCTCAAACGCAAAGGCCTACAATATTCATCACATATACGGTGGTGGCCGTGTGGTGACGGCAGACTAGAATACAATTGTCACCACCCCAAATCTCACCCGTGGGTGTCGTACAAGGCTAATAGGCTCGCCACCTATTACATGGGACATAATATGATTGGCGAAACGTGGGTGCTAGTTTACCTCTGCCTACCCCTTCGGGGATACAGGCGTGATTTATGTATGTATGTATGTATACAGCCACAGATAGGAGATAGGCCTTCCTCAAAGAAAATAATCCATTATATGAGACGATAACTCTCAGCGTTCCATTTTTTCTTTCTATGGATTCACCGTGCGGGTGCCGGGTCCACAGTGAGAGAGGGAAGTCAGTGTTAGCGCCTGGGACTTGTGACCCAAGTGGCCCCTTCACAACTAGTCAACACTCACTTTCGCTACCCACCTCTCTCGTTGCCTCGCCATAATAAATCGCGAGAGCTGCCTAGACACTCGTTCCAGTGTAGAACTTATGAAAGCTCTAGACAAGCCAAGGTCCAAATTATCCTTACATAATTTACCTACTCGGAAAATCAGTCAGAATCACAGATATATCTTAAATTGATATATCTGTGGTCAGTGGCAGTGATTGGTAGGTACTTGCGATATTATTATGCTAAAGGTTTTTTGACGTCTCCGAGTGCGGCAGTTAATGATATTTGGATTACTCTGAGTATTTGGACGAGTTACAGGCGTACACAACCTTTTTACACAGAACTTTTAAAAAACAATTTGAATACGCAGTAAAATTTTATTGATAAAAATTACATCCTCATTTCTTCTTCCTACTCAGAACCCAAAAATAAAATAATAACTAACCATCCTTAAACTTAAAAAACTTTTTGTTTTTCCTTTTAAGTAAATAAATAATACAATTTTTGTAGAAGCTAGCCACGTCAATTTGTTTACGTATACGCATAAACGAAAAATAATTCTACGAAAAATATAAATTATCTGCTCCGAAAAAATAACGCGCACTTTACGATTTCTATTTGTAAATAAACAGTTTTACGCAATACCTACCTACTATTAATATTATTGTTATTAGCTGATACGCTACGCCTACCTACTACGTGCGTAGGCGATACTTAGCACAAGGTTGATGTGAATATTCAGTACAGCTGTAGTACGATAGAGGAATGGCGGGAAATAGCGAAACCGTGTCCGTCGCTCTAAATGCACCTAGCAACAAAGTAGGGCGTTAGTGTATTATTGATACCGTCACGTACTACTGCATATACTGTAGTTCTAGAACATTTAAGTCTAGACTTGCAGTCTGTCTAGCCTAGGTGAATCAGGGACAAAAATACAATATGAAATTCAGAAACGACTACTAATGTTAACTATGACAAATAGCGTCCATTGCTGCTTTAATACACAATCTGTGAAGCAAACCCTGAGTAGATGCTGCCATGACAACAGTAGCTAGAAATAGTCGCGATTATACCAACTTATCAATAATTAACTGTGAAAGAATAGGGTAGAACTATATAGTTTGAGAGTATTTGAAAGAGACAGCTAGTGTTAGTAATTAGTGAAAGAGACAATTAAATATAGATTTCTCTTTGAAAGAAAGAGATGGTTATAAAACAATGTATACTACATTAATTTTTCCTCTACGGTTGGTACGCATGCGTAATTACGGTTAACCAGGACCGTACTTAGCACGAATAAATTAATAACTGGTACACTTAAACAATGTTTTACACAAATCATCACAGTCAAACTATTTTTTTACGCACATCAAACTACATATTTTTATTCATTTTTTGGCATGTTAACAAAATACACCAATATTCAAATATATTTTAACATTAATTATGTTACATATTTACTAAAAGCAAGCTTACAATTTTGAAAATCTTAATACAGCAAGGTTAAACATTATTTTTTTACACTTTTACGTATTTAAAGAAAAGATTTATACTCTCTGATTTAGATGGAATCTGCAATGAAGCGGATTTTTTTCATACAGCGAATTTTAGAAAAGCTAAACTAAGACAAAAAGGAAATATATCCCGGAAATTAAGAATCAGTAACAATTTTACAGTTCCACATTAATAACAGTTCCACATGACAATAAAAATAGATCGAATATAGGAATTTTTATTTGATAATTAAATGTTTTATTATTTCATTACTTTGATATAGTGGTGTGTAAATATAATAAATATAATAATATGGATTTGAATGTTCAACGCACTTAACTGAGCCGAAGTCAGCGGAGGCCTCGCACAGCACACCTATCCGTGCCGAAGGAATGTAAAAATTGACAGATTCGTCCGCATATCGTATTATAATTTTTCCGATGATGATGTCATCCGAATTCTTCTAGGATTCTGAAGTTTTTGACAGATTTGGACAAGTCGGACGATTTGACTCCGGCAAGCGTGCGAGGTTTCTAAAAATTCCCTAAAAAGATTTCAATAAATTCGTTGAGTTTGGCGCGTTCGGTTCGGTTAAGTGCGCGTTCACCTTGATACCTACCTATAATTTTAAATTTCATTTATTTCAATAGATAACAACTTCTTTTTTATTATTAACAATTAATCAAACGTAAGATAAATAATATCGAACACTTCGCATTATGCGCGGCGTCACAATATAATCTCGGTGAATGTGTTTGAATAAATATAAATAGCCGAACACGAATTCGTCTCTGGCAGAATACAATCAGCTGTTTGTAATGACAGCTCTGACAAATACAAAATGGTTGAAAACTAAAGTTGGCAAACAAAGAAAGGCAGTGTAATAGAACGTTTTAACGCGAAAAACATTATTTTTTAAGTGAAAGTTAATTAGTTTAGTGTCTATTAAGTGTTCAGTGCACGATGTTGGATTTGGAAATAGTCCCTGAGCGTTCCCTGGGCTGCGATGCCTGGGAGTTCGTTCTAGGTGAGATTCACTGTTTATTTCGAATGTCAAGATTTTGCGTTGTATTTCTGAGGCATACAGCTTACGCAATGTTATTTTTGTTGATCGCATTACACAGTTTACGTATTCAGTGTGTTAGGATGATGTAAAATTACCACAATCTTTGGAGTTGAATTGATTTTTTTTCCGTACAAAGTGTCTCGCTGAAACCTTTGTTTCGGTTAGCATTTGTTTATTTTTTCATTTGGCAATCTTGACCATGAATTCATTCCCGATGCGTTGTTTTCACAACAATTCGGCAAGATGCGTTATCGGGATACTTGTTTGTGAGTGGCAGTTGCTTATATTTGTCTCACGAAATTAAAAAGCCCTCCCAACAGATGAACGTCATGGCTTAACCTTGAACTGTCTACAAATACAATTTGCTTTAGTAACAAACTAGCCCTTGTAACTAAGCTACTTATAATCTGCCTAGTATGAGGTGCAAAATATGAATCTTTCACCATATTGGCAGAATCAAATAAATATTATTGAAGTGAAATGGCTAGAAAATCAGTGAATAAACTTGGATGCATCTAGGTTGAATTGAATGAATATAAAATATTCTCTTAAAACTCCTGTGTCTGTACTCTGGTCATGTACTCTTACTTTAAGGGTAGATTAGTGAATAGTCATGGTTATTTTTTAATTTTTTTATTGGAGATTTGCTATGTTCCAAACAAAAATTATATTACATGTTTTATTTTATTTACAAATAAAACTTTATTATTAGTCAAATAGTAGCCCCATCATCCATAATTTATCAGACAAACAAATTAATAAAAAATACAAATAAAAAAAAAGAAAGAAAAAATTTTGTTTGTTTGTGATTATGAGCATTAAAAAGAAGAAAAAAGGTCTTATATAGGTAATTAATTTTAATGAAAACTTAACTTGTTATACCAATTTTGTATTTTAATTTTAAAATAGGTATTTTGTTTTGTTGGTTATTTTCTGAATGTAGGTTACAGTCAAGATAAAGTACAATTAATTTTCCTTGATAAATCCTTGAAAACAACACTGTAACATATTCACTTGCTTCAATGTAAATATAAGAATAACTAATTTTATGTTGCTTGTAAATGGTAGCAGGTGGTAGAGGAGCTCACTAGCGCAGTGGCACGGCGCGCTTGGCCTGCGATTGCGTAAACTAAGCAAGTTCGCTAAGGCCGGTCATAGGATGGGTGACCAAAAATTTATTAACATAAGTTTCTCCGTGCTTCAATAGGCACGTTAAGCTGGTGGTCCTGGCTGCATCTGCAGTCGTTAATACCCACTAACCCGCACTGGGCCAGCATGGTGGGTTATGGCCCAAATCTCCCTGTATTCTTCCGTCCATAAGGAAGGCCCGTGCCCCAGCAGTGGGGACTTAAAGGGCTGGTGATGATGATGATGTAAATGGTAATCTTCTTGCCTACCAGTACCGTCTTTACCATAAGAGCACTAGGGGCCAGTGCCCAGGGCCCCCATTTTCAATGGGCCCCGAAGGACAGGCATTTTGTCTCATATTTATTCTAAAAAAAAAAGTTGAAGGGCACATAACACTTTTCAATTTTTTTTTGTATGCTATCTTTACATTCCAAAAGGGCACCAAATTCTTATGTGCCCAAGGGCCCATAAGAATTTGGCCCATAGTTTAAGATGGCCCTATTGCCTACCCTGCTCTTAAATTATTTGGGGTTGGTACTTCTGGCTTGGTTTTATTGGCCAGGCTCAATTGTTACCCCTGTCGCAATGATATTATTATATGCAAAGGCCAGAAATCTCCACAATATGTGAATGATAATGACGACAACATGTTCTGTTTGGCTACCCTCGGAATGTAGAAATAGATTTCTAACATCCATAGCAGGTATTTTTGTAAATACCTACAATGCATTTGGTTGTCTTTGTAATGATTATTTTTATATTTATTTAATTATAATAATAATAAAGTACATAATGATATGGGTATTTTTTTATTAAGAAAAAGTCTGATTATAAACAAAAAATTAAATGTTGAGTCAGAGCCTGTCAACAACTAAGTATTTGCAATGTCACAAGCTTAAATATTACCATAATGTCAAAATAAAACTTCTCAAGAAGTTAATTATGACGTGCTTAAAGTTGTGGTTGTACCCGACTTGTCACCAAAGTGTAGGATGAACAGAAAATACCTCGTATAAAAAAAAATATTGGTCACTCATCCAATGATCAACCTTAGCAAACAATTGCTTTGTTTACTCAATCACAGCCCAAGCACTCTAAGCCACTGCGCCATTGAACTCCCTTATTATATTTTGTTATTACTGATAAAAGTGAACTCCACTCAATCAAAATGAAAAATATGTTTTTATTACAATAACAATACAGATTATCAATGTAAACAGTCCCTGGCAATAACTTTGTTAATTAAAGTTTGTTAACACCATGTGTTAATGACAATGGCCTTTGTATCTGTCAATTGACAATCTTTTGCAAGTGTTTTCTTTACAAACATACTTATATAAATCATGCCGATATCCCCAAAGATAGGCAGAGGTGAAATAAACATCCACTTTTCGCCAATTAATTAAGATCCCATGTAATAGGTGGCGAGCCTATTACATATTAGCCGCAGCATATTACTAGGTGGTATAAGAGGAATGCTACTGCCTATTACTCATCGCTGTCTTTACCCTTAGTCGCCTTGTACGACACCCACGGAAGAGATGGGGGTGGTGGTAATTGTATTATGCTCTGCCGTCACCACACTGCTTTTTTTTTTCACAGTGTGTTCTTTACACAATATTTTCTACAAAATTCTAACTTCCAACCCTTCAAAAGCAACATATATGTCTACTTATTTTAGTAATGAATATGTGAAGTTATTTACATAAGGCACACTACTTTCATGCTGGCCTGGGAGCGAAATCGAGACACGTTTTTGGTCACCCATCCAATGACTGACCTTTGTGAAGATTGCTTAGTTTACGCAATCGCAAGCCGAGCGAGTTAGCCACTAAGCCATCGAGCTTTGAGTTTGTCATGAGAAAAACAATAATTATAATAATTATATCAACTACACAGTATTGTGTAGAACTTGGAATTTATGCATAAGCAGCTCACCTTGGATGATAGGTGTGAGTGCTAGAAATATTGATTTGTTTATTACTTGATTGTGCCCTAGATCACACTGTTTTCAATGTCGTTGAATGGACGTCGTTAAGGGGAGTAGAACCATCTTAATGTCAGTTTAAAGATAAAACTCACCAAGTGACATTCAGCTAATTAACAAATAATTGGGGTTAACCACACTTTTTGGAATTAAAAATCTAGTTTTGTACAGCTAGTGGTTACTTACTAAATATTTCAATGTTAAGAAAATATAAATCAAATCATAATGATTTCATTTAATTTAAGTAAATAATTTACGTATGTTGTGTATTTTGTCTCTTGGATCCTTTCTGCTGTACTAGGTCCGTCCAATTATTATGAATTAATATTAGTAGGACAGAATTATTGTCACAGCAATCTAGCCCTTGATTACTCATAACACGACACATAATGCGAGTCAGTGATAACCTATTCATGTCCTATTAAATCCTTTGTTCCATTTGTTATTGCGAAAATGGTAAATCTATTGTCCATTATGTTATCTTTTTGTTGAGGCGTGCTTTATTTTGCCGAATGGTCAACGTAAACACACGTGTATATGTGACTGTACATGCATAAATCACGCCTCTCCTAAGGGGTTAGGCAGAGATGTTTAAACACCCGTTTCTCACCGTCCCATGTAGGTATTTGCAATTCATCGGGAACTTTAGTGACATTAATTTGCTACCCTGACATTAATGTGCCGTGTGGTGACGCCAGAGTAGAATACAATTGTCACCACCCCAAATCTCTCCCGTGGGTGTCGTACAAGGCGACTAAGGATAAATCAGTGAGGAGTAATGGGCAGCAGCGGTCCTCTTATACCACCTAGCAATGTACCTACTGCGACTTTTGTGCCCGATAAATGGCAATAGGCTCCCCACCTATTACTTGGGACCTAACAATTGGCGAAACGCGGGTGCTAGTTCACCTCCGCCTACGATATAGGCTCCTCGACTCCGATATAGGCGTGATTTATGTATGTATGTAATTTGCTACATGGTGCGGATGTGGCGGAGTAGAGAGTGCGCAATAGATGGCCGTAAACGGTAGTTTACGACGATGATGATGGAAAATCGACCGATATGAATCAAAGAGGAAACATACTGCCACCCTCAGTTTATCTAGCAACAGGGAGGAATTTAATGATTAGAGGAGGGCTCCCTAAACCAGCTACAATATACTCATACATACATACATACATAAATCACGCCTATATCCCCGAGGGGTAGGCAGAGGTGAACTAGCACCCGCGTTTCGCCAAATATGTCAGGTCCCATGTAATAGGTGGCGAGCCTATTTCCATTTATCGGGCACAAAAGTCGCAGTACATTGTTGGGTGGTATAAGAGGAACGCTGCTGCCCATTCCTTGTCATTAATTTATCCTTAGTCGCCTTGTACGACACCCACGGAAGAGATTTGGGGTGGTGACAATTTTATTCTACTCTGCCGTCACCAGACGGCATTCACACATACCACAATATACTCAATGATGAGTATATGGGACGGGAACTTAACTCTCCACGTATCCTCCTCCCTCCCTTAAGGAGCAGTTAATGAGGCTCACGAGAATATATTTTATATCGGTTATGAAAATAATTTTGTACCCAAGAGTACCCGCTTTAGGGGTAGTATATCGAAATAACAATTAATTAACGTTACCAGCATTATAATAAATAGCATCGATAATATTTGAGATAAGATAGCCAGTTCCTTTGTGGTTAAGGGTTCCAGGTGAAGCACGCTTCTATCTTCAGCCCGCATCGTCACTTACCATCAGATGATATGAACGCCAAGAGCTTCCCTATCATAAAATAAAATAAAAAATATGGACTCTTTCCTCTTTTTATCGTGTCAAATAATGTAGAGCTATAAATAAATACTTGCATAAATTTTCTTAGATAATCTTTTGTTTTCTCCTTGTTTGGTATGTCACAGAAATTTAATCTTATCTCAAAAACAAAAACAACTCGTGTTTATGTTTTTATCATTATCGATCGTTGTTTTTTTTTGTGTGTTTGTTTATTAGATATAATTATATACCTAACTTCAAGGTGGCGAAACGGATATGGATAATATTCTTATGTAATTCAAAGAATTTCGTTGTTATATCAGTAGATAAACTAATTCTGTACATTTTTTTACTCTGTGTCATATTGTAACAAATGACAATACTGACACGCCAGTATACCTACATACAATACATACATGAATCACGCCCACATCCCTGAAGGGGCAGGCCAGAGGTGAACCAGCACCCACGCTTGGCCGATTATGTCAGGTCCCATGTAACAGGTGGCGAGCCTATTGCCATTTATCGGGCACAAAAGTCGCAGTACCTACATTGCTAGGTGGTATAAGAGGAACGCTGCTGCCCATTATTCATCACTGTTTTATCCTAATCCTGAACGGCACTCACGGGAGAGAATTAGGGTGGTGACAATTGTGTTCTACTCTGCCGTCACCACACGGCTTATACCTAATGAATGAAAAATGTAGTAAGTAAATGAAAATACTGCATTTTTCGTGTCCCTGGGGAGATTTTCTCCACGTCTGCGTGCTATGGGGACTGTTTATTCACCTTTTGACGCACGACGACTAAAACACATAATGCTATTGCGCGTGATTCGTTTTCACGCATCAGACGACAACGCGGCGCGAGTGACGTCAATTGCGACGCAATTTACGGTTCATTTTAACGTTTCTCCCATAAAAATTTAATTGAATTTTATACACGTGCCGTTGTGTCTTCTATGCTGGCCTGGGAGAGAACAAATAACGTAGAATGGGCCAGCCCCGACTCATCCCACGTATGTCGTAAAAGTCTACTAAGGGGAGATTGCCCGGTGTAAACCAATAAGCACCATGGGGCACCCGAATCGGCAAACCACCAACAACAGCATACCCAAGGAGGGTTGGTGTCAGGCAGGCGGCCGGCTGTAAAACCTAACCCAAAACCTTGAGCAGTATGGATTGAAATGTTGTCATTCCAATCACTCTCTCCGTTCATCGGTCTCTCGACATGGTCCGTTCCATCTCTCTTCTCATTCATCAATGTCTGACCGATATGAATGAAAGAGTAAACAAACTGCGTCGACCCCAAATAGACTGGGAACAGGGTAGGGAGAAGACACGTGCCGTTGTGACGTTGTGAGTCATAGGGGCTTCTTTAGCGGGAAAATATTTTCTTCCTACCCTGTTTCCAGTTTGGGGTAGCGGACAGGGTCTGCCTTTCCTAAAAAACTCGGTAGATGCTGTAAAGGTCTTTCTTTAAATATGTTTGCTCTTCCATTCATATCGATCAGGCGTAATCAAGCCATCCACTCACTTTTATTCATATAATCGATCACGCCGGAAAGGTGCTAGTCGTGAATTAATGTATATAAAGACGGAAAGAAAAACCATGTCGAGAGACCAATGAACGGAGAGGGTGATTGAGATGACAACATTCCAATCTATACTGCTCAAGGTTTTGGCTTAGGTTTTTAAGGCGGCCGCCTGTCTGACACCAACCCTCTTTGAGTAAAAAGATCTCTACATGCTTATTACGAAAAAAATATTTAATATTGCCATTTGTTTTGCAAATTGTGTTATCAAAAGAAACCATATTAATAAGGGCAAGTTTCCTGTATTAAAAAAAATGTCAGTGTTATTAGACTTTCGTATTTTTTTTTTAACAAATATTTGAAATATATTTGTTTCTCATTTCAGGGATGCATTTCTCTCAAGCTGTTGCCATCATTCAGAGTCAAGTGGGCACAATACGGGGTGTCCAAGTGTTATATAGTGATCAGGTAAGATTATAGTATAATTGGTATACAAACCTCATACCTACTTATATGAATAAACATTTTTTTATTTACATGTTACAGAAATAACGCACACCCTGAACATGGAGTGTTCAGCTAACTTACTGCCGCACTCAGAGACGTCAATTAACTTAAATGAGTATTTAATGTCAAAAATTTTCATTCAAATCTAGACCATAGACCCGGCAAGCGTAGCGACTAGTTTTGAATTGTTATTTTTTGTCGTTAATTGCTCATTAACGTTATTTGACGTCTCTGAGTGCGGCAGTTAGTCTTATAAAAACTATGGTGATATCATACATTTTTAATGAAGGAAAAATAAAATTAACAATATAGTACCTACCTATTTTATATTATGACTATACATGCATGCATGCATGGATGTGTGTTTTTTCTGTCACATGTTGTATACGGAGGACGCGGGTTCGTCAGCAGCCCTCGCTGCTCGGGACGTGGACTAAATCTGCCCGGGGAAAAGAAAAATATTTTCCTCTCGCTCCAACTCCCACTGAATCTCGGGACAAAACACTGACAAAGTGGTGGAGACAGATTTTGTCCACTTTCCGTGCTGGGCCTGGAGTCCAGACAAGTAGCTATCTATTCGAACGAATAGAATACGAATGTGCCACTTTTGACAGCTTCTCTCACATTAAAATTTGACACGATGGTCGCCATGTTGTTTTCAGTTTCATACATTTGTATTCTACTTGTCTACTCCAGCCATTAGAACGAGATAAAAAACGTAAACAGTTTTGATATCTCTTCATCGACGTAATGCATTTAAAAATAAGAAAGTAGTATTTTGCCGTGTGGTGACGGCAGAGTAGAATACAGTTGTCACCACCCCAAATCTCTCCCGTGGGTGTCGTACAAGGCGACTTAGGATAAATCAGTGATGAGGAATGGGCAGCAGCGTTCCTCTTATACCTACCACCTAGCAAAGTACTGCGACTTTTGTGCCCGATAAATGGCAATAGGCTCGCACCTATTACATGGGACCTAGCATAATTGGCGAAGCGTGGGTACTAGTTCACCTCTGCCTACCCCTTCGGGTATATAGGCGTGAATTATGTATGTATGTAATTCCATTTTAGAAAATCAAAATAATTATCGACTTTGAGAAATAGGTACCTATCTACGTATTACTAAATTTTATTTTTGTATTTTATATTTAAAAGAATCGTCAACATTGCTTACGTTGTTTATCTCATTATAATGGCTGGAGTATAGATGGGCAGGACAATTTACTTGTTATTTGCTTTTCTTTATGACCTGTGATGATTGAACTATGATTTATGACTTTATTTTCTCTATGAACACTATTACCACTAAAGCCATGGTATTAATGACCATTAAATTTGTCCACAGAATCCGTTGTCAGTAGACTTAGTAATAAATATGCCCCAAGATGGCGTCCGGTTGATATTCGACCCGGTCGCACAGCGGCTCAAGATCATAGAGATCTACAATATGAAATTAGTTAAGCTTAGGTATTGGTAAGTAAACCGCTTCATGTGTCCTTATTTTTAAGTTTACTCGGGTACAATAATTATTAACCAACCCGGCTAGAATGACCACTGAGACACGATATGATATGATATAGCCATTTATCGCGTTGAACAGTAGAAAATCATTGGATTTTAACACTTGAAGAAGCTTGAATTGAATAAGCCTATAAGGCTATAATAATAGGGGTTAAAGTATGAAATTGCCGATGTTCCCTCATTATTTAGTAGTAGTGTATAATTTAGTTATGTCCATTATTCTTTTTCTTATTTTTATTTCTTTCACTACCAATAAATCTTCAACAACAGCTCGTCCTATGTACCACTTAGATCCACGGACACGGACACCAGTCCGTCTCCCTTATAAAAAAAAAATCTCTAGGTAGGTATCCTAGGTATCCTATAGCTATAATGTTGTCTAAATATACCCACAAAATTTTATAAAATTTAGACTTGTGGTTCCTTATAAAATCGCAAATATGTATTGTATGGAAAAATGAATTTTCGCTAAATTCTCCATACAAAACGGCAATTTGATTGACCCCTAATATTATAAAGATATTAGCCATTTATCGCTTTGAACTGTCGAAAATCCAATGATTTGTGTAAGTTCAACACGATACTAAAATCATATCGTGTATGGGTGGTCATGCTAGCCGGGCAAGTGTGGTTTTGTGATGCGTGATATCATTAAACTCAGTTTATGTCACTGTTCCCGTTCGCCCCACACCGGAAGGACGAATGGGATTTAATAAAGTAGTTTGTTTTATGCCCTTTCGTCACAAATTGTTACGAGTGTGACGAACTAGAATAATATTACATATTTTATGGAATTTCCGTTCGCCCCACTGTTTATTTTAACTAATTTCATATAAGACGGATCTAGGAAATGAGCATTTGTTCATGACCAATGTATCATTTCGAAACTGACTAGGACCAAAATATAAAATCTACCAACCGCGACTGCGAATGATAACAGGGTACGCTTACTTTGGGCTAGCTAGATGATAGGTGTCTGTCATAAATATTTATTTGATATAATGTATTATTATTATTATTTACTATAATATAACCAACCGCGATTTAAGGCAAACGTTTATGGGACTAAACGTGAAATAAACAAGTGCGGTTCGTGCGAAGTGGACTTACCGCGAATTGGACTAACTGCGAATAAGGAGACGCTGAGACTAAAAAATTTAAACTTTAGGTACTGAACTAGTTTAAAGGTTTTTGTAATAAAAACGTTTTTTTAGACTTATTCTAAACTTACATACTAATACTCTTTATTTCAGAAATGCACATAATAAAACTTGTCACATACATGGTTTACAAGAGCGAACTTAGCTCTCAAAGAAATCTCTTCCAGTCAACCCACAGTTATACATAACACAGTTATAACGTGTGTTATAATGAGCCATGTGGTGACGGCAGAGTAGAATACATTTTTCACCACCCCAAATCTCTCCCGTGGGTGTCGTACAAGGCGACTAAGGATAAATCAGTGATGAGGAATGGGCAGCAGCGTTCCTCCTATACCACCTAGCAATGTACTGCGACTTTTGTGCCCGATAAATGGCAATAGGCTCGCCACCTATTACATGGGACCTGACATAATTGGCGAATCGTGCCACCTCTGCCTGGATATAGGCGTGATTTATGTATGTATGTATTATAATGATCATACGGCAGGCGACACGAATTGTAGATAAGATAAGATAGATAATGGTAATCAAATAATCTTTGAATTGCTCTATAACTAATAGGATTTGAGTTCAATGCTAATTAATTGGTAATGATGATAATGATGCAATTTTTGCGATCGTTCCACAATAGTAGCGGAATTTAACACTTTGCGTAAGTTTACACTAGGTACGCTTGCGAATGTGTTTTTAAGATAAGCGCCCTTAAAACCATTGGCACAGTGTAGAGGTATACAGTAGGTTAAATGCAGGGTTATTTTGGAAACACTACTTACCTCGACACAATTTGAAGACGTGGTTGGAAGAAAATTGCGGTTAGATAAAGTTCGAAATATTATAGTCTTGATGCGGGAACTATAGTTTTTCGCACTTTTTTAACGACAATATTCTTTGTACTAATTATGTACAGAGTGATGGGATGGCAACATTCCAATCCATACCGATCAAGGTTTAGGACTTAGGTTGTACAGCCGAACGCCCGCCTGACACTTACCCTCTTTGGGTATGCCGTTGCTAGAGATTTGCCCTCCAACATTCGGGTGCCCCAAGGTGCTTATTGCATCGGACAATATCCATTAGTCAACTTTTGTGCTGTGGTGAATCGGGCTAGTATTCTACGTTATTTATTTGCTCCCAGGCCAGCATGAAAAACTGTATAAGGCTTTATGTTCTTACCATAAAATACCGTAGCCACAAAATCGAATGTAAATAAAAAACAAAATGTCATACTGTATGTAAGTGCACTGTGTCTTTTGTTATGTCTCGCACGTGGCTTATCTCCGGGTCGCGAGGTCTTCCGTGTGTCACTATAGCAACGGAGTGGGGTGACGCCGTTGTAGCACGGGACGTGGACTAAATCTCTCTCCACACTGACAGTGTTATGTATCGGGATTTAATGGGATTTTGAGCGAAAGGATAATATTTTCTTTAACCTGGGGAGATTTTCTCCACGTGCCGTGCTAAGGCGGCTGGTAGTCTCTCATAGTAGGTAATATGTCTATGCACTAGAGGTAATGGCTTTTTAAGTGAGCTCTCTATTAAGTCATCGTTAGGTCGTATCATTTGTGGTGGTAAGTTTTGAATATATTACAAGATCGATAGGCCAGTATGTTACTAATTATTGTAGCGATAGGTAGCGGAAAACGTGCTGTATCTAATGACAGTGTCGCAATAAGTCCACTTCGCAGATGGTCATAACAAAATCAAAGTAACGGGGAAATGAGTAATAAATTAATTTACTCTATCCATCGGTTATAGTTTGTAAAATATATAGGTTGATTTTTAGGAAAAATGTCATACATACTTATACACCTTCTGTCTATCCTTTTAGCTCTTAAAACATTTTTATATTTGTTGCTTGCTGTAAACAGTGATGTGGAATGGGCAGCAGCGTTCCTCTTATACGTGCCCGATAGATGGCAATAGACTCGCCACCTATTATCACATGGGACCAGCCCCCGTATTTTGTAAGCCGATTTCAGTTGCTTTAGTCAACCTGCCTCCCTCACTAATTGAGTATAATAAGTGTGAAAGTGACGGGCAGACCACAGCAAATTAAATCGGCTCACATAAACGTGGGTGTTAATTCACCTCTGCCTACCCCTTCGGGGATATAGGCGTGATTTATGTATGTAATTGTATTCTAAATAATCTCAACTCCCTTCCAGTGGCATGTGCTTCAACTCGCCGGAGATAACGCCATCTATCGAGCAAGTGGAGCACTGCTTCGGCGCGACGCACCCGGGTCTGTACGACTCGCAGCGGCACCTGTTCGCGCTCAACTTCAGGGGGCTTTCATTTTATTTCCCTGTTGATAGTAAATTTGAGGTGAGCCCCGTGTCATTTAAACATTTACAGCCGCACTCAGAGACTATAATTAACGTTAATGAGTTCGCACAAGGCGACTAAGGGTAAAGACTGCAATGAGTAATGGGCAGCAGCATTCCTCTTGTATCACCTATATAGTCCGACGACTTCGTGCGCGACCTTCCTGCGGTATGAGACAGTGGCGGGGATAGACGGGGCACTCTAGATGTTATGGAGGAGGAGGATATAGGAGGAGGAGGAGGAGGGAAAACTCGCTGCTCTCCGCTTCACTTGCCCCCTCTTACATCTAGAGTGCTCTGTCTCCGCCACCGTCTCTCGTACCGTAGGAAGCTCGCGCACGAAGTTGTTGGACTATAGCAATATACCGCGATTTATGTGCCCAATAGATGGCAATAGGCTCGCCATTCGCCGCACCTACATGGGACCTAGCTGAATTGGCGAAAAGTGGGTGTTAATTCACCTCTTGCCTACCCCTTCGTGATTTATGTATGTGTATGTGTTATTAATCTCTCATTCGGTTATCGTACAAGGCGATTGAAGGGCTTAGCGTGCTTTTCCACCAGTCATACGCTATGCAGCTATGCTGCGAGGATGTGAAAGCTAAGCTACAAAACTATGTGACCGTTTCCACTGATGCTGAACTATGGAGCGGGGCTTGTAAGATGTGCTATGAAGTTGGCTGGAAGATGAATAGCTGATACATTCTACCTTATTTATTTAGGAAGACAAGTTTACTTTACGAAGCCTTGTGGTGACGGCAGAGCAGAATACAATTGTCACCACCCCAAATCTCTCCCGTGGGTGTCGTACAAGGCGACTAAGGATAAAACAGTGATGAGGAATGGGCAGCAGCGTTTCTCTTATACCACCTTGCAATGTACTGCGACTTTTGTGCCGCCACCTTTTACATGGGACCGAACATAATTGGCGAAACGTGGGTGCTGATTCACCTCTGCCTACCTCTTCGGGGATATAGGCGTGATTTATCAATGTTTGTATGCACAAGGTTTACTTTAGCATTTTTGAATACATATTTGTATATGTATACGTTTGCAGCCCGGCTATGCGCACGGGTTGGGCTCCCTCCAGTTCCCCAATGGGGGATCGCCGGTCGTCTCTCGGACCACTATATACTATGGATCTCAACACCAGGTGACGGAAATTAAGGTACGCTATGTTTTTCTTGCCATTTATTTCTCAATAAATCAACACAAACAGAAATATCAAAATATGTACTAATAAATTGCTCCGTGTGGTGACGGCAGAGCAGAATACAATTGTCACCACCCCCATCTCTTCCGCGGGTGTCGTACAAGGCGTGTAAAGGGTAAAGACAGTGATGAGTAATGGGCAGCAACATTTCTTTTATACCACCTAGCTATATACTGCAAGTTGTGTCCGATAGATGACAACAGGCTCGCCATGGGAGCTAAATTAAGTGCGAAAAGTGTTTAATACACCCTTGCCTACCCCTTCGGGTATATAGGCGTGATTTATGTATGTATGTATGTATAGCCTGACCAGGAATATAAAAAAACTTGCACTGGAGGAGCCACATTTTCATTTAACATTGCAATACTAAGTATAGTTATGCCAGCGTGAATTGGCTAGTTAGACCTAGGTAAAATTAGAATTATATTCGGAAAGAATTTGGTTTGACCAACTAACTATTCTAGATATTTTGGCGATCACGGGTTAGTTGATGTCTATACGGAATGTATAATCAAATATAAAATTAACGTAATAATAACTCGTGTTATCCTTATTAAATACTATGAAATCTGAATTATGAACAATTGCCATCCTATATCTCCTACGGGTACCGTACAAGGCGACTAACTTAAGTGTTAACTGTCGCACTCAGAGACGTCAATCAACTTTAATGAGTACTTAATGTCAAAAAATGTCATTTAGAATTGGACCATAGACCCGGCAAGAATAGCGACTAGTTTTGAACTGTCATTTTTTGACATTAAGTACTCATGAACGTTATTTGACGTCCCTGACCCCCGAATACAGAAACTCTACTCAAATTTTGTGGACTGCTTATCAAGTTAAGTGGACAGTAGCTGTCAGAATTTGTATGGAAAAACGCCAATTTTGACAATAATTTAATACAAAGATTTTGGTGGTTAGAAAAAGAATTTCGAAAAATTATGATCTTGAGGCGGGAATCGAACCCGCGTTCGCTGCTATCCGGGCAGGTACCTGACCGCTCGGCGACCCAAGACACTAATTAACTTGTGGTTAGAAAAAGAATTTCGAAAATAATAGTTTAATGTTAAGCAGTTCTCAAACTTTGTATAGCGTTTCTGTATTCGGGGCTGAGTGCGGCAGAAGACAGGCATTACTTATGGCGGCGGCAGCGTTTGTTTTTTGCCACCTAGCAATGTACTGCCATTTCCGTGTTACTTACTGCATGGGTTGCGCAGGCGAACAGCGGCACCTGCGCCGTGCCGCTGCCCGAGCTGCCGCTGTCCTGCTACCGGCAGCAGCTGCACTTGCGGCGCTGTGACGTGCTGCGCACTGCGAACGCCACTAGGGGGCTGCGCTTGCATATGTTCACCGAAGGTGAGACTTAAGAAACGCCACAATAGATAGATAACGCGGCCGCCTTGGTCGAATGCTCTGATTGCTGGGTATTGGCCAAGAGGTCCCGGGTTCGAATCCTGGTAGGGGCAAACTTTGTGATGACCACAAATGTTTGTTTCCGAGTCATGGTTGTGTGTATATGTTTATGTAGTATATTTTCAACATTTGTATACATAATGATATTAAAAATATGTCCGTCATCTAGTATCCATAACACAAGTGCTTACTACTTACTTTGGGGGAGATGATAGGTGTGAGTGTAAAAATATTTAATAAAAAAAAAATATTTAATAATCTTTCACAATCAAATTGAAAGTCTATTGAAAAAGGGCCAGTGGGCCTATCCGCTAACTTTTTTTGACAGTTAAAAATTGTAGAAAGTATGTAAACACACCCTTTGCCTAGCCTACTTGTTATAAATTGTTTAATTTCCATTCTCGCCACTTAGCACTTGTGGCAGCACTGTTGTTAAAGTGAAACTGCAATAAACCGCGTTCTAAATTATTTCCTCTTTTATTAAGTATATTTTCCATAAAAATGATGATCACTGAACTATTTACTTATCCATTACTGTTTTCACAGGACAAGTGTCACAATAGGGTTATAGTAAAGTAGTAAAGGATCAGTAAATAGTCCCGTGATCATCACTTTCGACTTTCAAAAAAAGTTAGCGAACAGGCCTACAGGTCAAGAGTACCCGAAACCGACGGGCATGCATGAAGAAATTGGATGAAGCGAAAGAAGTATGCGAGGATCGTAGCAATTGGAAAGAAGTGGTCTCTGTCTACCACAGATCTTTATGGACCCTGTTTTAAGATCTTATTGTACATTATGATTGCAATAAACAATTGAGTATATGCAGAACTGACAAAACTATGACTTGAGCAAATTCCTCAGACAGAGTCGAGTCTGAGGAATTTGAGTAAAACTCAAGGTACCTACCTAAATCGCCATCTACCTGAGTTTTCCACGCACTGAACTCTATTATATAAATACGCTGGACTGAATACTTCTACTAAAATGACAAATCTTTCTTGTGCCGATTGGAAGCGACGAATTTGACGTTCGTATCTTGTATTTGACATTACAAATGCATCTCTAATATTAGTTCCGTGGACGTTCACCTTCGTACACCTGTACCATCAGTCAGCGCCGAACTGGCGATAGTCAAATTGGCATCATTTTTCATTTTTATTGGATGACAAGCTTCAGTCCAGCGTACTTGTTTAATAGAGGTCGGTAGTCATTTCAAGTTTTATTGACTATGTACCTTTATTGGTAAAGGCACCAGCCGCGCCCTCGAGCCGGTGCAGGTGCCGGTGAGCCGCGTGGTCCGCTTCGGGGACAGCTGCCAGGCCGTCGCCAGAGCCCTAGGCGCCCCCGCCCGCCTCTACTACAAGGCGGACGACAAGATGCGCATCCATAGGCCTACAGCGCGCCGCCGCCCGCCCCCGGCGTCCGATTATTTCCTCAACTACCTCACTCTGGGATTGGTGAGTGCATACATACATTCTTACACATACATAAATCACGTCTGGGATTGGTGAGTGGATACATACATACATACACACATACATAAATCCCGCCTATATCCCAGAAAGGGTAGGCAGAGGTGAATTAACAAGTGCAGCCCCCCGCCGGCGTCCGATTACTTTCTGAACTACCTCACGCTGGGATTGGTGAGTGCAACAGTATCGTTTTTATATGGTCATATTATTATGTAAAGTTGACTTTTTATGTCCCTTAATACTTTGCAAGTTATTACTAAACAGTATATCTAATCCACAAATAGTATTGATAGATTATTGTTAAGTAATCAATTAAGGTGGACTATGCCAGGCGATCGCGCCGAAGTCAACGAATTGAACGATTAAGTTTTTACCTTTTTAATGCCTGACGTTTCAGCCGTTGCACCGACCGTGGTCAAAGACGGACGGACCACGTCAGTCTAAGTCGTATAATGTATTTTAGAAAAAAATTGATAAAAGCTCTTGTTGCTACAAATTTTAACTTTTCTAAACAAAAGTGAAAAAACCGTGTAAATTTTAGGGATTTTATTTAAATCCTTGTTTAAAAAAAACCTACTAAAGGCCTGTTTCACAATCGACGGGTAAATTCTGAATAGCTTACTTGGCAGTTCAATTGACATAATTTCATATTTCAACTGTCAAATGATTTGCCAAGTAAGCTATTCAGAACTTTGGGGCTTCTGGGCCACCCTGTATAGTGATATAGTGCTAGTTCTCAAGACATGAACAACGTACATACCCCCGAATACAGAAACGCTAGTCAATGTTTGAGTCTTGCTTAATATTTTAATATTGTTAAAATTGACGTTTTTTGCATACAAATTCTGACAGATAATGTCCACTTAAGTTTTTAAGCAGTGCCCTAAATTTTATTAGCGTTTGTGTATCCGGGGGTTAGGGATGTAAGAACTTACGAACTCTGAACTTTTAAAATATATTGACTTATTCTTGCAAATAAATGATTTATTATTACTTATTATAGTGGTCGCCCGCGGCTTCGCTCGTGTTATGTCGGTTGTTATATAGCTTATAGTCTTCCCCGACAAATGGACTATCCAACACAAAACTATTATTTCAATTTGAGTCAGTAGTTCCTGAGGTTATCGCGTTTAATCAACCAAACAAACTCTTCAGCTTTATAATATTAGTATAGAAACATAGGTGTATAAACGACACGACAGTACAAATAAAACTTAAAAAAATAATTTTGCGAAATGTATTGCGTTATATTAAAACTCTTAAAACAAACGTTGTTGTTTATGATGTTAGCTATCCAGTCATGCGAGGTTTTTGATGTTTTAAAAATAACCCTGTGTAGTGCTAGTACTCAAGAAATATGCGTATGCGCAGGACATCCTGTTCGACGCGCGCACGCACCAAGTGAAGAAGTTCGTCCTCCACACCAACTACCCGGGCCACTACAACTTCAACATGTACCACCGGTGCGAGTTCGAGCTCGCCGTGCAGCCGGACAAGTGAGTCGTTCTCCATCTTGCTGCTCTTCTTCTCCGTTTTTTTTGAAGGACTTAGGCTGTTAGCCGAGAGGCCTTTACAGGCATCTACCGGATTTTTTTGGGGAAGGCGAAGAAGACCTTGACCTAAAGCCAAATGTGTCCTCAAGCCTTGCAGTCGAGCACTCCCTTTAAAAGTGCATCCACAGCAAGCGTCCCCGTCGAGCGAGATGCCGATCTCCCGAGGGAAATATACTGCCGCGGAGAGCCTAACAGGGCGCCCGAATCGGAGCTTCGATCGGCAGGCCTGAGGGTGCCTCTAAAGGCGCGGACCTCGGCTCAGGCGTGCCGTGTAGTGGGGGATTCTTCTTCTCTATTATACAAGTACGCTGGACTGAAGGTGGTCATCCAATCCTTATCTTTCGCGCGCTCTTATACGTTTTTGGTCACCCATCCAATGACCAGTCTTTGCGAACATTGCTAGTTTACGCAATCGCAGGCCAAGCGCGCTATGCCACTGGGCTAGTGAGCTCCCGACACGAGCACTTGCAGCAAACCAAAATGAACTGAGGTGATGTTTCCGTGAATGTCAGTGTACGAATCCGATCAGGCCGAACTGAGTCAGTTTGGCCTGATCCAATCGCCTCTCAATGTATGGTTAAACTTAAAATGTAGGCTTAACAAACATTTATTTGTTCATTTATTTAAATCGACGCCCTGCACAGATGCGACCCCAACTCGCTGGTGGACAACCGCGGCGCGGTGTCCATCACCGCGTACAGCAAGTGGGAGGTGGTGTCGCGCGCGCTGCGCGTGTGCGAGCGGCCAGTGGTGCTCAATCGGGCCTCGTCCACCAACACGACCAACCCGTTCGGGTCCACCTTCTGCTACGGGTACCAGGACATGATTTTCGAGGTCAGTGTCGCCATGTTTGATCAGGTTTATTGGGTTTTTTTGGCAGGGCATCATTTGTAGGTACTTGGACATGATTTTCGAGGTCAGTGTTGCCATTGAACCACTAGACAACGGAGGCGGTAGAAATACACATTTGACGGCCTTTTTTATATTTATTTATTAATCTCAATTATTGATAAAGTCTTTACCATCTAACTTGAAAAAATCACCCATTTAAAAATAACATAATAACAAAGTTAATAATCTATTACAATAAATTGTTATTACAGTCTCAAACCTATTGAATCTAGTTATCAGTTGATTTTTAATGCTGCATTTTCAATAAAAAGGTGTGCCAAGATTGTTTACCAAATAAGTTAGATGGTACAGACTATACAGTATTTGTTAGTAGTATCTTAAAGCCTATGTTAGGTTTGTCTAGATGATTATTCGCAGAAGCAGAATCACGTCACCACACGGCACCTTTTTAGTTGCCTACTCCGTTATCGCCGAAAACCACTTCACAACATTTAAAAAAAAACAATTAAAAATTAGCGTACTAATTACGAAACTATTTGGAGCTTCAGTCGTCTAGAACACTACATATTCTTTCAGAATTTATTGATTTATTGCTTGCTAAGTTAAAAGATATTAATAAAACTAAATGGTCCTATAATGAAATTTTAGGATAAACAGTAAAAAACCTTTGCCATCCACCATTTTTTAAAACACCTCATAGATTTGACAGTTGTGATGTTAATTTTATTTTTTAATTTTGTAGATAGGAGCCTATGACTTTAACCCTCATAACATAAAAAAAAAAACCTACGGGTTCGAATTGAAACCTCCTCCGTTTTTTCGTCGGTTAAAAAAATCCTACAGTTGCACTCATTTCGTTTTAGAAATGAGTAAGTTTTGAAATTTAACATTAAATAAAATACTTAGAAGCAAAATTAGAGAAAATAAAAAAATACGTGTCGAGTCTTTTAATGTCTATTTTCCATCCACGTAATAAAGATGTATTTTTAAAAAAATGTAATTTTGTCAATTATTTTTTTTGTCCAGGTGATGTCGAATAATTATATCGCGTCCATAACGCTGTACCAGCCGGAGGGCACGAGGCCTCACTACGCGGTCAACTCCATCGCGTGACACAATAAGGTGAGAATACAAATACATTTAGCTCACTCATCATCACCATCACCACACCAGTCTTTTTAGTGTCCCCACTGGGTATTAACGACTACACAAGCAGCCAGGTCTAACTACTTAACGTGCTTTACGGAGGAACTAAATAACCAACGAGAATACGTTTTTGGTCACCCATCCAATGACCGGCCTTAGCGAAATTTACCTAATGGCAGGCTGAGCACGCCTAGCTACTGCGCTATCGAGTTCCTCAATCCTCAACGTCTGTCGATGCATAGTTGGTTAATGAAACTGGACATCCGTGATTAAAATTTGTTTTTTTAACAGGTATCACCAAGCAAACGCAAATACGTGTCCTGAACATTTCGGCTCTCAAACTCCACGCTAAACCTCCACAAGTGGCAACACTGACCCACGTCACAGATAATTTAACGTGACCACGACATATCCTTCAAATGAGCACCTAAGAGGAAACAGTATTTAAAAAAATGTGATAAAACTGTGAAAAAAAAACTAAAAAAAGTGAGTGACCGATCTCAAGGTGTGTAAGTATAATATTTTAATACCTTAGCCTCAATAGACAGAAATAGTGAAAAAAAAATATTTTATTTTATTAACAATCTTATTTTAAGTTAATAATTGTGACAAAAAAACTGTTTTGTATAATATGTATTATGAAAATTAGTCAAATTTGTTTCTTTTTTTATAGAGACGTGCGGTCGAAACTGTAGGTTTTTGTTTTTTTTTAATATATTTCCCCATGGTTGGAAACTTAAAATAAAACTTTTAGATCTTATTGTATCTGTGGTTTCGATCGTGATTTCTTCGAATACTAGACATAGATTATGCTGTAAATATTTTTGGATATTGACGAATGAGAAAATTGTTGAAAAAAAATTGAAAATCAATGTTATTTTTCTAAAATTTGAAATTAAGGAAAGACGAATGCTTGCTAGGACGTGTGACAGTAATTTAACAATGGAAGTTATGTAAAAATTAAGTAACTGCTTAAAAATTTGTTAGTGTGCGTGTCAGTGTGTGTGTGTGACCATTGTATTGTCTTTTTTTAAGATATTCGGCATCAAGCCATGTGAATTAATTATGCATAATGAAAACAATGACGGGAGTCTTACAAGTGATGTTTGAAGCGAAATATATTTTTTATTGAAGCACGTTTAATTTATTTTCTTATTTATGCTCATGTATGTATAATTATTATGATGTTTGACACTTTTAATAATAGTGGTTAACTAATTGGAATGCCTCATGATGATAGTTATTAATTTAGTTTTTATTGAAGGCTATATTTTACACAATATTGCTACGAAACATTTGTACAGAGAAAACAAAATGGCAGCCGTCGTGTCAAATGTAAGACTAGTTTTCATAAAATTACATTTTAATTTCGTTTGAATAGATTGGCGTATAATTATTAAAATTATTACAAATTTAGGTGTAATTTGTCAATCATCGATAATCCATATGTAATCGCAATGTTTCGTAGCAACAATTTTATCATATTTTTTGGTCAAGAGCGAGTGGCTTACTGTGGTAGTTATATATTGTAAAGCACCCTCAGTTCAGACGCAAAATATTGGTTTTTTACACTTGGACATGCCCTTGGTATTTTTGACAGCCGTCAAAGTTAAATGACAGCTGTGTTTCGAAGTTTTAGCGGATCACATGTATCGAGTAGGGATTTTTCGGGAAATTAGTCACATCCTCTAAGTGCATACCGACAACCAATATTGAACTATATTAAGATTGATCGAAACTTTTTTTCTCTAAAAATGAGCTTCAAGTAGGGTAATTTAGCAAAGAGTCTGGTTGTGATATGGACTTTTTGCTGTTAAGGCAATATGACACTTAAATTTTGAAAAGCAAGTGTGAAAATACGTCGGCAGACCGTTTAAAGCAATACGCTCATATCTCTTTTAAACACGTAAGTTTAGGTTACTGATTTTTAGATGGGACATACTTTTGAATGGTAGTTGGAAAAAAATCACTGGCAACACGAAAGCAATAAAAATATTATTGTTGCCAGGACATAAAAACATTTACGCCATTGGGCAACGTCGGAGACAGCCAAGCTCTTCTTCTCTTTCTCTTTTTTAATTCATTAATGCATGTATTTTTAATGACTGTTTATTTTATTACTATTTTGATATTTGTATCTTATAATATTAAGGAAATGCAATTTTATAACTTTTTTGAGATAGGGCCTTTGAGTATTGCATTTTCCACTGAGAGTAAGAAGTCATATTTTATTTTTTAAATATTTTCTTCTTAAAAAATGTTACAGAAACCTATATAAGGAAACATTAGATGTTTTTTATTGAAAGAAACTATCCTTTATCATCAGCTATTTAGTTCATCTATTGATTATAGAAAATCGCGAATACCGCCAAACAATTTTTGTTTTTTTTTTTTAATTAGATCATAATATGCTCTAATTACCATACAATAAATAAATATTATTTCTAATACAGTTAGTATGGTAATTGTTAAATTGATACTCACAGTGGAATATGTCTGTACTTGTGCGAGATTGTCTTAAAATAGATGGCTGTGGTGCCATAAAAAAAATGAAAAAATTGACAAATAATACTATAAAAAACAAAGGGCGTTCGCTGTTTGAAAGGAATCATAGCAGTGTTATATTAATACTAAAACAGTCTGCATGGGTAGTAGATAATTACGAAGCTTACCCTCGAATACAGAAACGCTACTCAAATTTTGAGCACTGCTTATAAATTTAAGTGGACACCTGTCAGTCAGAATCTGTATGGAAACACGTCAATTTTGACGATACTTAAATGTTAAGCAGGACTTTGAGTCCTGCTAAACTTTGAATGGCATTTCTGTATTTTGGGGTTATAATGCGGATTTAAGTCAAGATTGCCTGGTAGCTTGCGCAGGCGCAAACAGTGAACGCTCCAAGTAATTGTAAGTAAGAGTTCGCTCGCTACGAATTCGTTGTATTATCGCGAATATTTTTGTATAGCAATAGGTAATTTCTCTAGTCTAATATGTACCAACAAAATTAATGTGTCTATGTAAAATTACTATGTAATTAGAGTACCTACTTACTTGGATGATTTATTGCAATGTGATGTATGTAGTTTGACATACATATATCACGCCTTTCTCCGTGCCGTGTGGTGACGGCAGAGCAGAATACAATTGTCACCACCCCCATCTCTCCCGTGGGTGTCGTACAAGGCGACTAAGTTAGGGTAAAGACCGCTATGAGTAATGGTCAGCATGGAGAACGGGGAGAGTGATTGAGATGACAACATTCCAATCCAGACTGCTCAAGGTTTTGGCTTCGGTTTTACAGCCGACCCCCTGTTTGACACCAACCATCTTGGGGTATGCTGGTGTTGGTGGTTTGCCTTCCACCATTCGAGTGCCCTAAGGTGCTTATTGGTCTGGTCAATACTCTGGGATGAGTAGGTATAGGTTATTTTTTCGCTCCTAGGCAAGCATGGAAGATTTTCAAAATGTCGTAACTTATGGCACAGCTTAGATTTTGAAAGATACAGCCCGTGGTCATCTACCTTAATTCTGTTTGCAACAGATGACTCTTATTTGATATATGTATGTATCGGCTATTGTCTTTGCAAAAAATATTGCGAGAGATTACTACACATATTGTGTTTGCAAAATTAATTGCCACGTCGTCATAAGGTTACGAATCATATTCGGTATCGGGCAATGATTATATATGTTTATTCACCCAGACATTCAGTCAGACAAACAATCGTGTAAGATAATGCAAAGTTATCTATCTATTGCCACTATTATACACTTAAGAGAAACATTGTCAGTAGGTTGTAACGGATAAGGGAGGCAACACATTGATTATTATATTGTATGACAAAAAGGATTTATGTGAAGTGATTGGAGAAAACGAAATCAAATTGAAATTATATTAAAAAGGGTCAGGTCAAAAGTAACCGAAACCGACGGGCATGCATGAGGACATTTATGAGTTTGAATGAAGCGAAAGAAGTATAAGGATCGTGGCAAGTGGTAAGAAGTGATCTCTACCTACCCCTGTGGGAGAAAGGCGTGGCATAATAATCGTAAATCGCTTATTTATCAAATACTTGCGATCTGAGGCATTCTTTGTTTTATCGCCCTTGGTATATAATGTACTATTATCATTATTGATTGTTATACAAAATTATTCGCGCATCTAATGACGGGTTATTTTTTTATAATCGTAATTTAGCTTAGGTCTTGCTGCTGTGCCTGTAATCGCAGCGTTCACAATACATAATGTTTTTATCTAAGTGTATGTCAGTCTGGTTTTAATATGGACAATGTTCTTTTGGGGTAAGTAAGGAAGGCACTATTCATTTTTTTCTGTACAATCATTGCCGTTATAGTTGAAATATTTAAGTTAAATTCAATAAAAAAATATATATTTAATTTTAATAAAAATCAAAATGACGCAAAAAATTCTCACAAGTTTTCAGACAACTTGTAAGCATCTGCTTGTCTTTACTTGTTTTTTGCTTTTGTTTATCTTTCAGAAGTGACGTGTCACATAAGCCAAGGCTAAAGTTTGTAAATAAAAGGAAGATTATTTTGACGCACATAAATGTCCAATATTTCAATATTTTATTATTATGCCAAATCAATAAATTATCTCAATTAAAAAATATGTATTTCCCTTGTTAGGGTTTTCTCCAAAACGTTGTTACTTATTTTTCATAAGTTTTCTGTGTAAATTATAAATATACATGTACCAATGTGACAGCTGTCATAATTATCCCCCCATAAATATACAAACTATAGTGACAATTATGGCAACACTCCGAGAAATTCTTGTAGCACTTTAGGTAATTAAATTATACAGTCCCTATAGTGCCCGCTGTTACGATTTCATTGTTTGAACAGTTGTATATTATAATTATGGTAATCTCTTTGTCTTTACAAACATAGATGTACGTTAAACCAAACAGGCTATTTATCGCTTAATGGATTAATTCGGCGTTTAAAAGCTTATTATAAATGCTGAAAAGTTTTAGCACTGTGTTGCAGTAGGCAGAAATACAGAAACTTTGTAATATTTTTTTGTGTTAATTTACTGCAATTTTGTTGAATAATATTGTTTGCATGTAGAATATAACACTTTTCTTCTAATAAATCTAATGAAACTCAATAGTTAATTGTATATGAAGTATAAGTTACTTGTTATTAATTGATATTTAATTGATTCAGGCAACTTTATATTTGATAAGTGATAGATTAGCAGAAACAGTTTCATAGAGAATGAGGTCGTGTTGCCATATTAAAAATAAACAATATTTTTACATTGACTACTAACATTTCATTTCCTATAGTTAATAACGCGATAGTAGCCTATTTGTGGTCGAGCATACATTTGTGTAGATATTCGAAATACCAACATTAGATTATCAATAGAGACTGACATACAAGGATCGTATAATATAACGATAGATAAGTATATCATACGTGTAGAGTTATATTATGCATTTAGTGATCGTAATAACGTTTAGTGGATAGAGTGAGATCACTACATCGTACTCTTTTTAACGGTTAAGTAGGAACTTTTGTTGAGAGGCATAGAGATAACAAAAAGCAATTCCCATGTTTTCGCCAAATACTTCTCAAATACCCGATCTATTAACATTGCCAGTGGCAAAAAATATGTTGAAACTGTTATAATTAATAAATAGTTGCGAGTACAATGTTCTAGCACTTTTATTTATTTATTGCTTACTGTTGTCAAATCGTTGTAGTTCGATTGTTAAAGTTATTATTTAGTACCGTAATGCGAGTGCGCTTGCACTAATAATGGACTTAAGGTCCGTTCACACAGACCGGCTCGGAGAGTAGAGCACATTTTGAACGCGTTTAAAATAGAGTTATGTGTCATTGTAATAAGGTATCATATAAATTTCACTTCTTTTTGTATAATATATATGCCCGAGAGCCGCTCAAAGCAAATACAATGACATGTAAAAATAAACCTTTATGTCAATAATTCTAGATTCAGGTTGAAATGAGATATAAATCTGCTCTCCTCTCCGCGCGGGCAAGACTGAACGGACACTTAGATATTATTATATCGATAAAATTGGATTGTTCATTTTTCGATCTCAAATTTTTCACTTGGATGTGTCTGAAATTAGTGCAACGCATGTGGGAAACTTTTAACAATAATTCTGAAGCGTCTGTAATGTAAACTGTTTAAAGTTGTTTTTTTTTAATGTGGTTATATGATTGACAGCTGCGTGTCGCAAGCGAACTATTGTATTTTACCAAACGAATCCCTTACGTCATTATTTTGATTTTTTAAACATTATGTACAAAATAATTACAAAGAAAAATCACGCATCGAGACTATAATTTTTTAACCTATTTTTCTTTGTAATATTTTTTTTTACTTTTTATATGTCTGAGGTATGGCCGCCGAGGAGTTTTTAAAAGACATGACGTCACTTGAACTCATATTGATGGTAATTCATGATAGCAGCTGTTAGTTAACAAATAAAAAGTCACCAGAATTTGTTCTTTATTGTCTTGACAGTGTGACCACTTATTATTGGATGTTCTCTGTTCAACTGCTCAAACAGAACTAAAAGCGTGCAGGTAGTCTACCTCCTCTTATAGGTGTGCGCAAACAATCCCCACCTGTTAATAATTTATCAAGGGGGACCATTAAAATGTAAAATAAATATATTTGGGTTTGGGGGTTTGAGTATTTTGCTGTATTTATGTCTGATACTTGCTGTATTTATGTCTTACAAAATGTGTCAGAGCTTAATATAAGCAACTTACCAATCTTAAAGCTTAGCGATGAAGATATTTTTGTTTATACTTTTTCTAAGTAAAGAAAAATTACTTAGCATAAGCATAAAATGCATTGGTCATTCGCGCTTCTTGCAAATGTCAAAGTTTTTGGTTTACACAAAAGTTCTCGGGGTTGCCCTTTAAAAAAAATAAAAATATTCATTACTACGACTTATTTTTATTGTTGCCTGTTTTGTTTTAAGTTTGTAATGATACTGTTAACACACTTCCCGTATTATGATACTAGAAAGGACATGAATAATCATAGTCGCAGATAGTATGGCTAAAAGAAATGTGAACCTTTTGATAATAGATATAAGGTTGTTAGCTTTGACATTCAATCTTAACTAAATATTTTTATTGCTATCTTCGCGCAGTTGGTAATCTTATAACGCAATAACATAATGGTCAATAATATTACACCATATTCGTTGATTTTGACTGTATTGCCATGATTTTGACAAACCTGTCGAAGTATCAGCAGGGCGACAATTATTGTCGGATATGTATGAATACATTTTAGCAGCAGACTTAGCAAAATGTCACTTTGCGTAATTGTAGGTATTTAATCCGCAATTTGTATTAAATATAATTTCAAGGGAGAGTCTAATGTGAAAATTATTAGATGTATTAAGTGGATTCTTCAGTCAAATCTTTTTGTAATCTTCATATTTGTGTACAAACCTCATCCCACAATATAGCGTTAGCTGTGTAAAAAATCCTTGTTTCCAATATTTCAGTCGTGTGGGTACAAAAAAGCGAGTGTCTCAAAAAATACCAAAAAATGAATAAAAGATTTCAAATCGAATAATTTTATTTTATTTTGTCCTTCCTTTTTATTATTATACTTACTCTTTATTGTACCTCAAATTGTAATAATTTTTTTTATTTTTTTATTTTTTTTTGAATGGACCTAGGCTGTTGGCCGAGAGGCCTTTTCAGCATCTACCGGGTTTTTTGGGGAAGGCGAAGACCTTGACCTAAAGCCAAACGTGTCCTCAAGCCTTGCAGTCGAGCACTCCCTGTGAGGGTGCCTTCACAGCAGGCGTCCCCCGTGTGGGGACGGCATCTCCCGAGGGAGGTATACTGCCGCGGAGAGCCTCGCAGGGCGCCCGAGTCGGAGCTTGGATCGGCAGGCCTGAGGGTGCCTCTAAACGGCACGTGGCCTCAGGCCACGCCTGAGCCGAGGCGCGGGCCTCGGCTCAGGCGTGCCGTGTAGTGGGGGGAGGGGGCGAGAAGCGCCCAGGGACACGAGTGTACCTGGTAAAGCGCCTTGTGTGTAGACCGGGTCTTCGCACTCTTATACGACGAGTGCGGTGTGTAGGAAGGGTGTGTGTGGTGTGTTCGGCTCTTTGATTGGCCTGTGTGATTGAGTCATCCGGATCGATGAGAACGTTTTTGGGCCTACGGAAGGCCCGCCCTACATTGGGCAACGGAGAATAATCCGCCGCTTGGACTACCAGCGGGTTTGGGTGGTGGGGAGCATTGTTAAAGAAACGCCTCGAAGCGTTCTTCATGTACTGCGCTATGGTTGGGAGATCGAAATCGCGATGTAGATCTACGTTTCGCATGTACCATGGGCACCCGGTGGCCATACGTAGAAAGCGATTTTGAATGACTTGCAGCCTTTTGATACGCGATGGGGCTGCATGCGCGAATACTACACTAGCATACGTCATGATTGGACGGACGCAGACTTTGTAAAGTGTCAGCTTATTTCTAAGTGACATTTTACTCCGCCTGCCTAGAAGATGGTAGAGCCGTCCGAGCACAAAGTATGCCCGGTTTCTGACCGTGTCTATGTGCGATGCGAACGATAACGAGGGGTCTAGCGTGACGCCCAGATATTTGACCCTCCTTTTCCAAGGAATCGGTTGGCCAAACAGGGTGACTGGGGGCAGAGTGGGGGGCAGACGCCCACCCCGATTAAAGTACATGGCTGCACTTTTATCGGGGTTGACCTCTATCCTCCACTTGCGGAACCATTCGCCCAGGGCGTTCGCGGCTATCTGGAGTTTACGTACGACAAAGTTGCGGTTGCGGAAGGACGTGAAAAGGGCGGTGTCGTCCGCGAAAAGCGCGAGTTCGACGCCCGGAGTGCGCGGTATGTCGTTGACGTATAGTGAAAATAAGAGCGGGGCGAGTACGGAGCCTTGCGGGACTCCGGCACGTATCGGATGGTGGCGGGAGCGCGTTCCCTCGACGCGGTAACGAAAGGAGCGATTCGACAAAAAGTCTCGTATGATGAGCACGAGTCTGTCTGGCACGTTGAGTTGAAACAGCTTGTAGATCAAACCGTTGTGCCACACTTTGTCGAAGGCCTTCGCCACATCGAAGAAAAGCGCTCCCGTATTGATGGGGCGCGCGGGATAGGGCGTTCGTATCCCTCGGAGGATGTGCTCCGTTAAGCGGTGCACCTGATGCGTACACGAGTGTTTGGCCCGGAAGCCAAACTGTTCGTTAACGAGAATGTTGTGCGAAGACACAAAGTCTTTAAGACGGGAGAGTAGGACTCGCTCGTAGAGCTTGCCCAGAGACTGGAGCAGGCTGATAGGCCTATAGCTCGAAGGGGATTTCGCGTCTTTGCCGGGCTTCCGGATCCCGATAACGTCGGCCTCTTTCCATGCGTCAGGAAAGGAGCAGTGGGTCATGGCGCCATTGAAGATGGCTACCAGAAGCAGGATGAGTTGCGCGGGCAGGATCTTAAGGACCCTGTTGGAAATGCCGTCGGAGCCGGGGGCTTTGCGCGGTTTGAGGTCGGAGATTAACGTTCGCACCTCGTCATATGTGACCGGCGGGAGAGGTGGCGCGGTAGGTGGTAGAGAGGAGAGCCTTTCGACTTCCCTGTCTACCTCCTGTACGTGAGAGAGGTCCGCTGGTAGTGTACTCGGAGTACATTGGGATTCCAGGCTGTCGGCCAGGCACTCGGCCTTCTCGTCATCATCAAAGGCGATGGTGAGGTCGGGTCTGGTGAGGGGAGGCATGGTTGGCACGTGGTCGGACTGAAAGGTTCTCGCCATCCTCCAGTAGGCCTGGTGGGATGGCGAGATGCTTTCCAGAGTGTCGTGCCACTGCTGGTCACGAAGATCGCCGATGCGGGTCCTCACTTGACGTTGTAAGGACCGCATCCGCGCTCTGTTCGCATCAGTGGGACGGCTGTCGTGAGCCCTGATTGCTGCGTTCTTGGCCCTCAGCAGCTCCCTCAGTTCGTCAGGGAGCTTCCAGCGCTGATGAGCATTCAGCGCTGGAACCTCCCTGGACGCCTGGCTCACGGCTGAGCGGAGGTGACTGTTGAGGGCCCCGATCGCATGCTCCGTGTCGTGGAGGGACGTGAGGTGGTCGGGAATGGTGTCCAGCTCCGGACTGCGAGAGGTGTCGAGTAAGTTCCCGAGCCTCTCCCAGTTCGTGACTGTTCTCATTGCAGTTGGGTCCAGGATGGAGCCAAGCTGCATGATCACCGGGCGATGGTCCGAGTCAAGGGCATGGTGGACCTCCAGGGAGCGCAACCTGAGGGTTACATTCCTTAGAAGAGCCATGTCCAGGGGATTCGGTGAATGGTTGGGATTCCTGGGATAGTGGGTGGGAACCATGGGACAGATGATGTCGAACAGGAGGTCGTCAGCGTAACTGCGCATCCGCCGGCCGTTGGGCACGGTTGATGTACAGTTCCACTGTGTGTGCTTGCAATTGAGGTCGCCGGCAATAATGACGGCTTCCCCCATTGCAAACAGGGCCTCTAGATCGGCTCTGTGCAGGAGCTGGTCGGGAGCGAGGTAGGTGGACGCTATGGTGATAGGGAGGTGACCGGTCATGGCTAGCCGGCAGACTGAGACTTCCATGGTGAGAAGATGGGGCGGCGGGTCCAACGGGACGCAGTGCAGGGTACGCTTATAGTAGATAAGCGTGCCCCCACTACGCCGGTTGGGCCTGTCATTCCGGATGACTTCATAGTTCGCGATACGCGGCGTACGCACGGACGGTTAATTGTAATAAGTACAGGGTATATACATTATTGTTAATAAGGGAGGATGGAGTTAATGAAAAAAATGATAATCACAAAAGGACAGCGCGACAAAGTGAACTGGAGGCCAAGCCAAGTGGCATACAATACGGTTCTATCGAACAAATGTAAATTTTTGACAACTACTCACATTAGACACGACGGTCGCCATGTTCTTTTCTCAGCAACTTTGCATCAGAATAAAGAAACTACGGCGGGCATTTACCGAAACAGAACCTTTGCTTGCTGTGCAGTCAATAGCAAAAATATGTAAAATTTTCTGTCAAAAAACATAGTGCTTTCCGCCAAACATGTTAATGCTGACAATCATGGAATATTAGCACCGAACAATAGCATGAAATGTCAAATCAATCACCATCGCCTTTTGTACGATTTTTTGTCAATGTGTTTCGTTTCGACGTATTGATTTCGTTGGCAAAATTATACACGTCAGGTTCATATCATTATGGTCATCATTGTCGTCTAGAGGTGCTGTTCCGTTGGTGGTGTCGCTAGTGGTGAACAAAGTGTGCCATAGAAATGTCAAAATCTATGGGTAAATTGTAGTTTCAATTTTTGCCGCTGGACCATATAAGTTTGTCGCACTGTAATCAACTTATTTTATTCATGAACCGCCTCCGTGGTCTAGTGGTTCATCGTTTTAATCAGATCTCGAGGTCCCGGGTTGAATCCTGAGGGGAGTACAAATTCGTACTTGTAATGGTTGGTGGTAGAACTATTTTTAAGTCCACCTGGCTAGCCATCACTATTTCATCAAAATCTGTCGCCTTATTAATGATGTTATTATTGTATTGCGACAATTTAAGATAAGATAGTCGTTCTGTGGTTGAGGCGGGTTATTCCCTGAGTACCCCGATCCCCGAGGCCCCCGTTCCGGAGTAGGTACCCCGATTTATTATAATAGGTTGGGGAAAAAGTTTCTTCGCATTTTTTAAGAAAATTCAAAACATTTTTTAATATAGTTTATTTACATTTAACTAAAGTATGTAGGTACCATTTTGTTCGATAACTTTTTGCCATCTTATGGTAGGGACATGATCCCATTGCTATAGAAATTTTGGGACTTCTGGTCAAAATACCGCGACAAGTGGTTTTGGCAGTCCTCTCGTGATGTTAACCTGACACTGCCTAAAGAATTCTGAAGAGACCGAAACAGGTGGAAATCTGAAGGTGCAAGGTCAGGACTATACGGCGGATGCATTAACACCTCCCAGTCAAACTCTCTTAATTTTTGCTGAGTGGCTAAAGATGTGTGAGGTCTAGCGTTATCATGATGAAAAACCGCACCCCTTCTGTTGATTAATTCCGGCCGCTTTCTCTCAACTTCTTACTTTAATCTCATCAGTTGTTCGCAGTAGAGTTCAGAATCGATGGTCCTGCCTGGTGGTAACAGCTCATAATGAATAATGCCCTTCCAATCCCACCACACACACAGCATCACCTTGTTGCGAGTTAACCCGGGTTTCGCCACAGTCTGTGAAGCCTGACCGGCCTTTGACCACGACCTTTTTCGCACGTTCTTGTCGTACGTGATCCACTTTTTAGTTATCAGCTTCTTCAAAAATGGTTCGGTTTCATTACGTCGTAATAAAGAATCACAAATGAGTACACGGTTCATTAGGTTTCTTTCAGTGAGCTCGTGAGGTACCCAAATGTCGAGCTTTTTTGTGTACCCAGTTTTTTTCAAATGCGCCAAAACTGTTTTGTGGTCAATTCCCAGTTCTTCAGCTACGTCGTAACTACTGACATGACTACTGACATCTTGCTCCACTTTTTCAAAAATGGCATCCATTTTATCTGTAATAGCGACCAGAGCGACGTGCATCTTTGACATCAAAATTTCCGGATTGAAAACGCTTAAACCAAATTTGTGCTACTCTCACAGACACTGCACTAGGTCCATAAACATCGCAAATTTTTTTCGCGGCTTGCGTTGCATTTTTACCTTTTTTGTAGTAAAATTTTAAAATGTATCGAATTTCTTCATTAGATTCACTCATCTTGGCGGTACGAAAAACAAATGAAAATCACACATTTTCCTAATTTTAATTTGGAATTATGTTCTTTAAAATTTAAACTTTCAATGATACCAAAACCAGCCAGATACAAATAGTATAGCCAAAGAGATTTTATTACAAGTTTATACATACTATAATGCGAAAAGACTTTTTCCCCAACCTAATATTTATACTTGTAAAATTAAATTAAAGTTACAATTAAATCGGGGTACGTACTCCGGAACGGGTATCGGGTATCGGGGTACTCAGGGAATAACCCTAAGGGTCCAGGTGAAGCTCGATTCCATCTTCGACCCTAATCGTCACACGTAGGTGACATAAAGGTCATAAACTTCGCTGCCTTGTATTAAATAATATGTAGCTATATTCTTCAGTCCTCGGATCTAATCCCGTCATATCATTCACGCTTGTTCAATAAGCAAATACAGTCAGTACAGACAGACGTTTTATGTTAGGTACCCCATATGTCATTAGTTTTCAAACATTTAAGGTTGATAATCGATTTGAGAAATCATCGATGTTGACGTAATAGGATAAATAGGTGTGATATTTGTGACACGGTAGTAAACCCACGGGAACGGCGGCTTAAACTGCGGTCCACGCCGCGTGGTGACGGCAGAGTAGAATACAATTGTCACCACCCCAAATCTCTCGCGGGTGCCGTACAAGGCGACTAAGGATAAATCAGTGATGAGGAATGGACAGCAGCGTTCCTCTTATACCACCTAGCAATGTACTGCGACTTTTGCGCCCGTTAAATGGCAATAGGCTCGCCACCTATTACATGGGATCTAACATAATTGGCGAAACATGGGTGCTAGTTCACCACTGCCTACCCCTTCGGGGGTATAGGCGCGATTTATGTATGTATGTATGTATGTACTACGGTCTCCGTGAGAACAGTGCTCAAATTAAATGCTGACCCACTAATAAAGGTAATTGTGTTAGGTTAACACCACTTGTCCTCACGGAGTGCCGTGAGAGTTATTAAAGATTTGGCTAATTACGTCACGTACAGTCGGCAAAGAAAGTGGTGTACCCTAACCCCCGAATATAGAAACGCTACTCAAATTTTGAGCACGGCTTATAACGTTAGGTGTACAATACCTATTCGATTTTAATTTCAACATTATATAAATGTTAGAAAAATTAGTACAAAGATTTTGGTGGTTAGAAAAAAAGAAGAATTTCGGCAAGTTAATTAGTGTCTTAGTTGGCCGAGCGGTCAAGCACCTGCCCGGATAACAGCGGACGCGGGTTCGATTCCCGCATCAAGACCATAATTTTTCGAAATTCTTTTTCTAACCACAAAAATCTTTGGACAATACCTGTCAGAATTTGTAAGGAAAAACGTCAATTTTGACAATACTTGTTAAATGTTAAGCAGGACTCTGCAGGACTCACACTTTGTGTAGCGTTTCTGTTTCGGGGGTGAGAATAAATGTCGCTTGCAGTTTTTAGAACAATTATGTCCCCGGCACATTATTGAACCGCGACGCGACTCGACGTGCAGTCACCGAACAATCCGGCGTCGGATGTTCCTAGTGTTTCTGGTCATAGAAAACCTGTACATTTGATTCGACTCAACACGCGTCGCGTTACATCGGGTCGGGTCGTGTTTCATTAAAATGTGTTTTCATCCCACCATCTCGGAAAAAGCGTTTTTGCTCTTCGATATTTGAGTGCAAAAGCCGTTTTTATCCTCTAGAGGTTAAAGTAAATTTGAATTTAGAACATCGTGTGCAATGAGTTTGTGAATTCAAAACATCAGTATACAATTATGTATTTCTACCTCCATGGTGCCGAAATTGTCATGCAACCTATTTTAATTTGTTAAAAACTCAGAGTCGGAACCTTCTTGGTGTACTTTTTTTGTAATTTGCTTTGCGCGCGCCATTTTCTTTTCACGTCATAAATTTGTTAAAACCTAGTAGTTCCGTGACGGTCAATCAGCTTGGCGTCAATCTTGCTTTAAACATTTTGATCGTCTACAACGCTTGCTGTATGCTTGAGTCAAGCATTTAAAAGCTTTTTAGGTCTGTTTGATTTGTTTACGCTAGCAACGGAACAAAAACATACAGAAAATCAACGTGCTTGACTCAAGCTGATTGACCGTCTCGGAACTCCATTAGGGACGGTAATTTTTATTAGGGACTTACAGGTGTGTCTGGATGAATGTTGCGGGTGTGGCTGGGTGGATGGGTGGCTGTTGGAGGTGTGTCTGGGTGAATGGGTGTTTTGAGGGTGTGTCTAGGTGAATGGGTGTTTTGTTGGTGTGTCTGGGTGAATGGGTTTTTGTGGGTGTGTCTGAATGGATGGGTGAGTATTGTGGGTGTTTCTGGGTGATTGGGTGTTTTTTTGGGTGTGATTAGGTGTTTTGTGGGTGTTTCTGGGTGATTGAGTGTTTTTTGGGTGTGATTGGGTGTTTTGTAGGTGTTTCTGGGTGAATGGGTGTTTTGTGGGTGTTTCTGGGTTAATCGGTGTTTTGTGGGTGTTTCTGGGTGAATGGGTGGTTCGTGGGTGTTTCTGGGTGAATGGGTGTTTTGTGGGTGTTTCTGGGTGAATGAGTGTTTTGTGTGTGTTTCTGGGTGAATGGGTGTTTTTTGGGTGTTTCTGGGTAAATGGGTGTTTCTGGGTGAATGGGTGTTTTGTGGGTTTTTCTGGGTGAATGGGTGTTTTGTGGGTGTTTCTGGGTGAATGGGTGTTTTTTGGGTGTGTCTGAGTGGATGGGTGTGAATGTTGTGGGTGTTTCTGGGTGGCTGTTGAGAGTGTGTTTGGGTTAATGGGAGGGTGTTGTAGAAGTTTCTGGGTGAAAACAGAAACTGTTGTGATTGTATTTTTTTTTGTATTTTGCAATTTCCTCGTTGGGGGGGATGAAAAGTTACGTGTTGCACTCGAGTGCAAAGATTTTTCACCTTGTGCTCTTTTGATTCCCTCGCTATCGCTCAGGATTCTAATTTTTGAATCACTCGCTACGCTCGTGATTCAATTTTAGTATCCTTCGCTAGCTCGGTCATCAAAATTGAGCACGCAGTTAAAAAACAACTTTGCACTCACGTACAACAAATAACTATTCTACTTTCTAACTACATATAACGCGATTTGTTTCGCTTGCACCTTGATCTGACAACATTTGCTAGCTTAAGTATAATATTGACGTTTGACACAGTCGTCAGTATGAGCCTTGTTGTAATTTTCGATGACTAGCAAAGTACCTAAATAAAATAAAATTGGTATTCCACTTTCTTGGCCGACCGTACCTACTGCCGCCCAACATGGGGCCTGATTCTGCTAATTTTAACGTCACTATTCTAACACCTTATTAGCCTTTTGACCGCCACTTTAGTAACGAACGTCTGTGTTCTCTCAGCGGTACATTCCTTTCATATTATAGGTACAAAAATAAGGACGTCAAAATTATAATTATTATAAATAAATCTTTGCCGTGTGGTAACGGCAGAGTAGAATACAATTGTCGCTAGCCCAAATCACTCCCGCGGGTGTCGCACAAGGCGACTAAGGATAAAGACAGCGATGGGTAGGTAATTGACAGCAGCATTCCTCTTATACAATAAGCTCGCTACTTATTTCATGGGACCTAACTTATTTGGCGAAAAGTCGGTGTTAATTCACCTCTGCCTACCCCTTCGGGGATATAAGCGTGATTTATGTATTGTGTTAATAAGTAAGCAACGCCCCTGAAATACGATTGTTAGGTTAAGAGTAGCATTTCCTTCTACCTACAGCAATCACTAATTTCCTGTGTGAATCAGTCTGTACTTGGAATAAATTCTGTAGTAAGTATATATAATATAGTGCTAAAAATACCAAACTATGTTTTTGTAAAAATGTCATTGTAAGCCTGTTTATTGAAAAAGTATTACTGTTTTGTATACTACAAGCAAGCGCGTTAATTTATCGACAAAATCAAATAAAAAGTTGCAAAAGGCCAAATTTCATTAATAAATCAATTTAAAAACTTAATTAAAATAACAGTTAAAAAAATTGCTATTATATATATTGATATTGGCCCTACTATTAGCACCCAGACCACAGAATTATTCAACTGATAAAATTCATAAATATATACAATGTGTTTGGTACATGGTATATCAAGCCGTTTTCATCATCGGATTTTCACAATTGTGACTACCTACCCATGCTAACATAGTCGTATAAATACTATGGTAATGGTAAAAATTCAAAATTCTAAAAATATTTTTATAATTTTTCAAACATTTTGTTTTTTTGATCGAACTATTTATAAAATTATTTTTTTTGTACATTTTTTTTTAATATCACTATAGTATTTATATGACTATGTTAGTATGGGTAGGTGCCGGCTTGATATGGTTACCATGTACCAAACACCTTGTATACACAGATATGCAGAAGGATTGAATGGTAATGAAATTTAAATTGAGGAGCTTAATAGCGCAGTGGCTTAGCGGGCTCGGTCTGCCATTGTGTTGTGTAAACTAAATCGTTAAGCTGCTGGTCCCAGCTACATCTGCAGTCGTTAATACCCACCAACCCGCACTGGGCCGGCGTGATGGGTTATGGCCGTATCTCGCTATATTCTTCCATCCAAAGGGAAATAATGTGCCCCAGCAGTGGGGGCATTATAGGACTGTTGATGATTAAATTTGAAATTTCTTACGTTAATTTCGTATGAGTTAGTGCCGTGTAGTTACGGTAGAATAGAATACAGAATACATGAAGATGGATGTGCCGATAATTGTCGTTATCAGCACATCCATCTTTCATCCATCCATCTTTCCCGCGGGTGTCTACAAGGCGACTAAGGGTAAAGACAGCGACCAGTCTGCAGCAGCGTCCTCTTGTACCAATCTAGCGATATATTGGCTGCAATTTACCTACGTTTCCCATGGAAGGCAGTAGGCTCATTACCTATTACATGGGACCTAACATTATTGGCGAAACATTGATGTTTAAGTGTTCATTCACCTCTGCCTACCCCTTTGGCGATAGCTGGGCGTCATTAAGTATATAAAAATCCTCTAAAAGAAAACCTAACGCGGGAGAGAGAGACGTCAATTTAACGTTAATGAGTGTCGAATGTCAAAAAATTCAATTCTAATTATAGTCGCTGTTCTTGCCGGATCTCTGTAGTTAAATGAAAATTTTTGACATTAAGGCTCGAGTTCACCAGCACGTAAAACATGCGATTAAAAGATAACCTTCAGCTTTTGTCATACGGTTAAACCTGGTTAAATAATAATCGTCTGTTTT
This sequence comes from Cataclysta lemnata, assembly GCA_963931975.1. Taxonomy (NCBI): domain Eukaryota; kingdom Metazoa; phylum Arthropoda; class Insecta; order Lepidoptera; family Crambidae; genus Cataclysta; species Cataclysta lemnata. The sequence continues at coordinate 4,018,990 of OZ008360.1, forward strand.
TAAGTGTGGGTGAACTCCAGCCTAACTGCCGCACTCAGAGACTCCAATTAACTTTAATGAGTATTTAATGTCAAAAATTTTCATTCAAATCAAGACCATACACCCGGGAAGAACGAAAACTAGTCGCTACTCGCTAGTAGCGACTAGTTTTGAATTGTCATTTTTGGACGTTAATTACTTATTAACGTCATTTGACGTTTCTGAGTGTGGCAATTAGTATTCTTTAAGTTTGCAGACGGTGATATTAAGACAGTAGGTAATCCCGGCATGACCGTAAAGATAATCCCGTTCAATTCGTAACCGCTAATGAAATAAGACGTCTTCACCTTGACCCTTGGTTTGGTGTTGTTCGTACAGAATCCTGCTAACGTATTGGCATAATTTTGGCATTATACAAGTCTAACTGCCGCACTCAGAGACGTCAATTAACTTTAATGAGTATTTAATGCCAACAAATTTCATTCAAATCTAGACCCAGCAAGAATAGCGACTAGTTTTCAATTGTCATTTTTTAAGTACTCATTAACGATATTTGACGTCTCTGAGTGCGGCAGTACTAGTAGTTAGTAATAACTTTTTCTAACCACCACGTTCTTTGTAGGTACCTATTACTAATTTTCTAACATTTATAGTATAATATTCGAATTAAAATCTAAGTAGTACCTACTACATTTAAAGCAAGAGACTTTTCCTGTCAAATTAACTTAAGGGTTATCGGAGTGCTTTTAGCGGGCATTCCCGGCGACATCATGCGCTGAGTGACTATAGTGGTGACATAGTGAGTACACACGTCATTCGCCTAGCTAAAATACGGCCCGTAAAAGGGTTACACATACATATACATAAATCACGCCTCTATCACCGAAGGGGTAGACAGAGGTGAACTAGCACCCACGTTTCGCCAATTATATTGGGTCCCATGTAATAGGTGGCGAGCCCATTTATCGGGCACAAAATCGCAGTGCAGTGCTAGGTGGTATAAGAGTAACGCTGCTGCCCATTCCTCGTCACAGATTTATCCTTAGTCGCCTTGTGCGACACCCACGGGAGTGATTTGGGGTGGTGACAATAATTGTATTCTACTCTGCCGTCACCACACGGTAAAAGGATTATCACTCTGTAAATAAACACAGCGGTGAGTATAGGTAATGGGCATTAGCGTTCCTTTATATCACCAAGCAGTAGACTGCGATTTACGTTTTTTTAAATTTTTTATTTAATTAGGCAAAGCGTTTGGCTACAATCATGCCTGACGGAAAACGACGATGAGGCCTAAGAGCGTGTACGCTCGCCTAGAAGACGTCCCCGATAGATGGCAATAAGTTCGAGTCGTACCCTATTACGTAGGACTTAACATAATTGGCAGGAGGTGAGTACTAATTCACCTTTACGTATCCCTTCGCCTATCTCTATAAGAAGGCGTAATTGATGTAATATTATTGAAGACAAATACGAAATTATTAAATATCAATATTCATTATTAATAACCAACATAACAAGTTGAAAGGACACATTTTTTACTTATTGGTAATAACAATGCCAATACATTTACGAGCGGTATGTCACCGTCCGAAGGTCGAATATCCGAATATAATGAATGAAACATTCATATTGACTGCTTCTCTGGCCAAGGTAAGGTACTGTAAGGCACATGTTGTGAGTAGCTTTTTGTGCTCATTCATCATCTCCCAGCCCTATACAGGTTATCAGCCCCCGTAGCTCGGGACGTGGAGAAAATCTCCCTGGGGAAAATAAAATATTTTTTTACTCGCACTAAATCCAGAGACAAAACACAGTCTAGTGGTGGAGAGAGTGTTTGTCCACGTCCCGTGCTAGGTCTACTGGGGTTGATTGATGCAGTATGTTTGCTCGATTCGATTCATATCGGCCAGACGTCATCGAACACAACAATGAAAGAGGTTAGTAGGTATTCGTAAGCGTAAGTGGGCGGGGCACGCTCGCTGCAAATAGGTATGAGTGTACAAATGCAGTCCTTTCGTCGATTTCACGCGCTCTGTCTTTCTCACGAAAGATTACATATTTAAAAAAAACTTCTTTTGTCTGTGGACTACAAAAGTAGCCAATCTAATAGAACGAATAGAATAAGATTAAAAGAATTTGATTATAGGCACTGTGAAGCCAGCCAATCTACTTCATAATCTACTCCTTATTTCAATTCATTATCTCATCGGGAAAGACTGAATGTAGAGAACTAGCGAATAGTGGCAGGAAAGGACCAATGTCAAGAGACCAATGAACGGAGAGAGCGATTGCGATGGCAACATTACATTCCAATCCATATACTGCTCAAGGTTGTGGCTTAGGTTTTACAGCCGGCCTACGTCTGTCTGAATATCTGTGGTCTGACATCAACTGTTTCGGTTTTACCTAGGTAGGTAGGTACTGTGTGCGCCAAATAAGGTATTAAAATCCGCCATTTCGCGCCTACTGCTTTTAAAAGTGAGGTAAGCAAAAGTGAAATAAGGAGACTTTATTTCAAAGCAAAATTGTATAACACCCACCCACATTTCGCGAGTCTGTTTACGTCTATCAACAGTTTGTTTACATTGTTTCTTACAATACGTTTACTTTCAATTACTTTACTACCTCATTGTAACAACGTAAATGGTAAACACCACACTTGCTTAACTAACACATATCATTTTTTTGTAACTTTAAATTTTAAAAACAAATGTGCAATAAAAATAAGACAGAGAGACGATAACTTTTAGCATTCCATGGATTCACCGTGTGGGTGCCGGGGTATTCATTCGACACATTTCTGACGTGTAATTTTGTTGTCACACCTAACCATAAAGTCGAGTTTTCCGCCCGCTAAGCGTACGAAAAATTCCGCTTCCTGGTCTGGGGGTGACAAAACTATCTTACCCCGGGCGATAAAAAAGAAACCATATTTATCGTCAAATATTTGCGATCTGAGGCATTCTTTGTTTTACCGCCCTTGGTAAAATTTTCGGTATACTATTATACCTACAGAATATTTTTCTGACATACATAATGATAAATAACAAACCAAATAAATATAAAAAGGGCTGAACTACTGATGTATGTATGTATTAACTAGATTCCGCAGCATTTTTAGTGGTTTTCAAGTTAGTACACGAAGTAATACGTCAGGGCCGCTGACCTAGCCGACCGGCGGTCAATATTAGATGATTCTAAGATGTCAAGGCTTAGGTTTAACCGCATGGTTATGCCAGACAGCCCTTCAAGGCAGACAATACGTTTATGCGCCAGAATGTTAATTCCTCATTGTCTAATGGTATGGTTCAAATTAAAACGAAAGTTGATACGAAAACGAAGGTTGGACATAGTCATTCTTTCTTCTTAATTGTATTATGTACTTTAAAATTTAGATTTATACTGTATAGTTAGTAGGTATTGCTGTTGTATAAGTAAGTAGTGAATGCAGTCATCACCTATTTAAGTTCGCATTTAGCAGCTGCGCTATACGATATATTGTCATTATTATAATGTGTTAAGTAAACTTGTTGGTGATATCAATAAATAAATAAACAAGTATAAAATATATAAAATTTTCAAAATATAAACAATCAATTTTAATTCCACATCTTTCGCCGTTATAAAAAATAGATAAAGAAAGGATCATAGTGAGAGACAAAAGAACGGAGAGAGTGATTGGGATGACATCATTCCAAAGAACAAGTGTTTAAAAACCTTGAATAATAAATAACTCGTTGGATCACTAATAATGTTCATTTACTTCGATGCTGACCGTACATTTATTTATCCATTATCTAGTTTGGAGTGTATTGTTTGCAGGTATGAGTGTACGATATGTTTATTTGGTCAATGATAGATAACACACCACTTCATCACAATTTGGCAAAACGGGTGCGCTAGCAACCACAGATATGGTTCAAGAAAAAAATGACTGGTATCGAAAATTTTATCGCATCTAAATAAATATAAAGTGTAAATCAAGTGCAAGGTAAACTCTGTTGTTATCGATTTCAAGGAAATGTCACAAATGGAGGTCTAATGATCTTTATCTAGTTGATTTGTAATGATAAGAAACATATTACATTTAAAGTAATTTGTGTTTAGAAAGTCTTCGAAAACTTCGGATAGACATAGTTTCGATGCGGGATCGATTTCCGATATTGATTGTTGTACTAATTTTTCTAAAATTTAATTACAATGGAATTATCAAATTAAAATAATAATTGCCGCACTTTAGAGACGTAAATTAACTCAAAATCGTATTATAATTATAACCCACCACAATCAGATGACAAGCGGCGATATGAATTAAATGGAGCGAATGGATCGAGGAATTCGAAAGCGCTTGACTTAGCGCGGTTGTCGATTGCGTAAACTAAGTAATGTTCGCTACGGCTGGTCATTGGATCAGTCAGCCAAGAGACGCCTACTATTGGACATACTATTAGAAGTACTACTATTATTTACTATTACAAGAGACCCAAGGATCTCCAAACCTATCGGTTCTGCGCTGCTCGTGTCCAGCGGCTTTCCGCGGTCTTTGGATGGGTGACCAAAAACCTACGCTATATAGGTCTGAGTCCCAGCAGTAGGGATATTAAAAAGCTGGTGATGATAATGACAAAGCATGCCGCAGTGCCTGGCTTTAGTCATAGCCAAAACAAACAACGATTTAGACGAGGTCTGTTTAAACTGTGGTTAAATTAGATAAGATAAGATAGAAGTTATGACTCTATTTAGGTCGAACGCGACCTTATTAGACGGTGTCTACAAAGGTGCCGTGGCGTCAGGCAGAGCAGTCACGGTGGAGACAGGTGTGGTCAATAGTCACCACACCTGTATCTACCTTTATTCGTATTATGTACGAGGCGCTATGCGCGATGGAAAGCTTATCATTATAATGTACAGAAATTAGAAAGAATATGTCCAGAGAGCGATGAACGGAGAGAGGATTGGGATGACAATATTCATTACCATACTGCTCACTGAATATTCCTCAACGCTCTCATTTCTGCTGCGTTTATTCCACTTTCATGCTTCTTCTCCATTATGGACAGCCATGCGAGCCTTGCCTTTCTGGACACGCTCTGGCTACAAAAGTGTCAATCAGTCAGTTAGCCGAGATACTGTTGGGCATAGGACTCCTCCAAGGATCTCCGAACCGATCGGTCCTGCGCTGCCCTCATCCAGCGGCTTCCCGAGACCTTCACCAGATCGTCGGTCCACCTTGAGGGGGCATACCAACGCTGCGTGATCCAGTGCGCGGCCGCCATTAGATGACCTTTCCGCCCCAACGGCCGGCCGTGCTCCTCGCACTGCTCTGCCCTGCCCACTGCCACTTAAGTTCCGCAAATTCTTCGGCCTATGGCAGTGACCTTAGTTCTTCTGCGGATCTCATCGTTTCTGACACGATCACGTAGGGAAACACCTAGCATAGCCTTCTCCATTGTTCTTGGAGGGATGAGCTTTCTTAGTGAGGCACATTGTAAGTGTGCAAAAATGTACAATGCCCGTGTAGCGGCTGCGCCATAGCGCTACACAAACAAAGTGTTGAGTAACGGAGGAATGCAAGTGCAAGAGGTCACGATAAAAATGGAGTCAAACCAACAGTAGACCTTAATGACTGATGGGATAAGGCAGAACTGGATTAGCAAGACCTGAATCAAGATTACAAATTTTCTGGAAGAGCTCAGAATATATACAAGATCCGACGAAGTATAGTCGGACCTTCCGACTCAGGCGCCCTGTGAGACTCTCCCCGGCAGTATATCTCCCTCTCGTGGAGGTACCCTCACAGGGAGTGCTCGACTGCAAGGCTTGAGGACAAGGTCTTCGCCTTCCCCAAAAAAACAGGTAGATGCTGTAAAGATCTCCCGGCCAACAACAGTATAGTCGGACCGTGGTCCCCAAGCGCACACCCGGCTCGGAAGAAGATTTTCGCTGAGAATGCTGCGAACCTTTCGCATACCAAGAGCGCCAAACTTTATCAACGTTTAATAGTATACTGTGGTATTCAGTTAGCCCTGTTTAAAAACTACTACTTTTATCCTTATTTGGCCGTGGAATAAAGGAAATTCTTGTCTCCACCGAGGACTGTATTGCACGCTTTCTTGATTACTTAGTAGGTACTTTCAAGGTTAGTTCAGACATGCAATACTTTTGAAATGGCTACCGTGCTATTGACAATGTCAATAAACGAATTCAGAACGAATAAACGCTTACTAGGAAGCAGTTTGTATATACTTTATTGTGAGAGCGAAATAAGTATTTTATGAGTAATATTTTTTCTTATGCTAGACACGGAAGCTATTCGCCTTCATCTCACCCGATGAAAGCCAAAAGCTTGAAGATGGAATCGAGCTACACCTGGAACCTTTTTTATTTTAATTGTAAAGCTTTTACTCATTATCTAAAGTCTAGGAAGGGACCCACTTTAAAAATGTGCACAAGTATTTTTCACGGTCTGTCATGAATTTAGGTAAGCTCAGAATACAGAACTCTGAGAATTTAAAATAATATATTTGGATAAATGAAAATGATCATTATGAATGTCTCTTTCGTTGGTATCATAAAATACAGAATGTTTTTTTCCACATTTCACCGGTTCGACTTCCTGCTCAAGCAGGTGATTTTTCAAAAATCTTTTATACCACTTTTAAATCGTATCGGACAGCAGAGTAGAATATAATTGTCACCACCCCCATCTCCCCCGTGGGTGTCGTACAAGGTGACTAAGGGTAAAGACAGCGGTGAGTAATGAGCAGCAGCATTCCTCTTGTACTATCTGGCAATGTACTGCGATTGATGTGCCCGATGGATGGCAATAGGCTCGCCACCTATTACATGGGCCTAGCTAAATTGGCGATAAGTGGGTGTTAGTTCGGGCTCTGCCTGCCCCTTAGGGGATATAGGCGTGATTTATGTATGTATGTATTGTATGTACGGTCTTTTTCCAATCTGTAATTAAGTTTCTTTTAAATCTTCTACACTGATGTAATCATGGCGACTTATATGTCGGAAGTGGTAATGATATCGCGTATATTTAGCTTGCGTCTAGGTCAAAGGAAAAAACAGACAATTACAGTGACGCAACGCATTTTGTGCCTATAGTACAGTCAACAGCACTCCAGTTACCACAATGTCATTTCGACCGGACGATTTGGCAGTATGATCATAATACTTAATATTATAAATTAAGAATGATTATATTTGGTTGGTGGTAGGACTTCTTTCAAGCCCGCCTGGCTAGTTACCACCATCTTATCAAAGTCTGTCACCATAATAATAATGTTATATACATACATACATAAATCACGCCTATATCCCCGAAGGGGTAGGCAGAGGTGAACTAGCACCCGCGTTACGCCAACTATATCAAGTCCCATGTAATAGGTGGCGAGCCTATTGCCATTTATCGGGCACAAAAGTCGCAGTACATTGCTAGCCTGGGTGGTAAAAGAGGAACGCTGCTGCCCATTCCTAATCATAGTCAGATTTATCCTTAGTCGCCTTGTACGACACCCACGGGAAAGATTTAGGGTGGTGAGATATTATGTGGTGTGATATTCACCATAAATACATTTGTCCCTACCCATTGAACTAATACCTATTCCGTTCCCTTCGACGATTCGAACACGGTACCTCTCGGACGATTCCTGACCATCCGACAGTCATCATTATCGTGATCACCAGGCACCAGCCCTTGTAATGTCCCCACTGCTGGGGCACGGGCCTTCCCTATGTATGGAAGAATATAGGGAGATTGGGCCATAAACCACCACGCTGGCCCATTGCGGGTTGGTGGGTATTATCGACTGCAAATGCAGCCGGGACCACCGGCTTAACGTGCCCACCGAAGCACGGAGGAACTCGAGATAATAAATTTTTGGTCACCCATCCAATAACCGAACCGGCCTGAGCGAAATTGCTTAGTTTACGCGCGCTATGCCACTGCCATCCGACAGTCAATACGATAAAAATCCAAAGAATTCCAAGGTCCGTTCAGCTAATCATAATCGTAGACAGAGCACGCCAGCTGCCTGTCTCTGATTCCGCCACTCGTGTGCGTCCATAACGACCACACTTTATTTTATTTTCGTAATGCCGCCGCTGCCGCGTAATAATTGGCCTTGACATTCGTCTAACAGTCACCTAGACAACGTTTGTTGCTTTGTGCCGAAATGATAAGGAATCCAACCACCTAAGTAAATAATCAGAACAGAGAATAGGCTTGTCAACTGACCGCTAAGCTTGTCAACTGGGTGAGACACCTTCTTCTCCCTGCCCTGTTCCTAGTCTATCTGGGGTCAGCGCAGGTATGTTTTCTCTTCCATTCATATCGGTCAGACGTCATCAAGCCATACACTCCCTTATGATTCATATCATCTATCACACCGTAAAGGTGCTAGTGATGAATGAATGTATAGAAAAAGAGACGGAACGGACCATGTTGAGAGACCAATGAACGGAGAGAGTGATTGGAATGACAACATTCAAATCGATACTGCTCAAGGTTTCGGCTTAGTTTTACAGCCGACCACCTGCCTGACATTAACCCTCTTTGGGTATGCTGTTGTCCTCCACCATTCGAGTGCCCCAAGGTGCTTATGGTCTACACCGGGCGATCTCCCATGGTCGACTTTTAGGGATAAGTCGGGGCTGGCACATTCTACGTTATTTTTTCGCTTTCAGGCCAGCATGGGAATGGGAGCAATGTGCCAAATTAAATTATGACATAATTTAATTTAGAAGAACAATATTTCGTGAGACATCTGAGAGCGACATCTGCATTCCGTATGGTATGATGATCTATAATTTATAACCTATTCGCCCGTATAATAAATTATACCAAACTGTCGGCGTCATAAAGAAACTCATAGTCTATCTATGAGCTATAACAGAGAACAATTAAAAATAATTACGTAGTTAGAAGAATAATGGCGCTTGGTATTTCTTTGCGCTGGTTGAAATGCCAATGACGATTCAAATCCTTCTTCTTTAGCCGAATCTAAGGTGACCTAGATAAGAATTATGGTTGAACCGAATCCGTACCTTGTTCAGTAGGTAGTCCATCGGAATAATAATTAAGATCCAGAGGACCCAAGTTTGATGCCCAGGGAGGTTTGTTGTACAAAGTTATACTCGGTTTTGTTGGTGGTAGGACTTCTTTCAAGTCCGCCTGGCTGGCTACCACCATCTCATTAACATTTTATTGAGTGGATTAGTTCATTTCTACATACATACATACATAAATACATAAATTACGATATCACCGTAGTGGTAGGCAGAGGTGAACTAGCACCCACATTTCGCCAATTATGTTAGGTCCCATGTAATAGGTGGCGAGCCTATTGCCATTTATCGGGCACAAAAGTCGCAGTACATTGCTATTGCTAGGTGGTACAAGAGGAACGCTGCTGCCCATTCCTCATCATTGATTTATCCTTAGTCGCCTTGTACGACACCCACGGGAGAGATTTGGGGTGGTGACAATTGTATTCTGCTCTGCCGTAACCACACGGCTAACATTTCTAACTTAAGGTTAGTTACTTCTTCGTAGTTAATTTCTGCTATGATAAAATCTATTATGTAAATAAGGAACGACATATGACACTGGTGATGTTAACCGCAAATACTACTTGTGTTCCTTGTCTGACCGCAAAATGTGAACTTTACATAGCTATGCAGTCTACAGTACGGGGAGCTCGATGGCGAGCGGCGAATTGCGGAAACTAAGCAATGTTCGCTAAGGCCAGTCATTTGATCAATATTTGGGTGACCAAAACGCTAAGCGGTTGGTCCCGGCTGCATCTGCAGTCGTTAGTACCCACCAACCCGCACTGGGCCAGCGTGGTGGGTTATGGCCCAATCTCCCTATATTCTTCAATCCATAGGGAAGGCCCGTGCCCCGGCAGTGGGGACATTAAAGGGCTGGTGATGATGATGGTTAATAGAGTTTGCCCTACTATGAAAAGTTTAACTGCCGCACTCTAGAGTAGTCAATTAACATTAATGGGAACTTAATACAAAAAATGGCAATTCAAAACTAACCGATATTTTTTTTACTTTTGCCGGGTCTATGGTCTAGATTTCTATAATTTTTTTTGACATTAAGTTCTCATTAAAGTTTATTAACATCTCTGAGTGCAACAGTAAGTTTATTTAAGTTGCTTTTAAAAGATTGTGGTTATAGACTGATTTAGTTTTATAAATAAGCGTGTGGTGACGGCAGTGTTTCAAGTGATTTACATATAATTAGAAACCAATATTTCAAAGTAAAATAATGTATTAAAATAACTCAACAAAAATAGACATCTTTTCTCTAAACTAAATTATTGACAAGTAAAAACAAAACTGCCGTGTGGTGACGGCAGAGTAGAATACAATTGTCACCACCCCAAACCTCTCCCGTGGGTGTCGTAGAAGGCGACTAAGGATAAATCAGTGATGAGGAATGGGCAACAGAGTTCCTCTTATACCACCTAGCAATGTACTGCGACACTTTTGTGCCCGATATATGGCAATAGGCTCGCCACCTATTACATGGGACCTAACATAATTGGCGAAACGTGGGTGCTAGTCCACCTCTGCCTACCCCTTCGGGGATATAGGTGTGATTTATGTATGTATATATATCCTTTATTGTACACACATAAAAAGGTTTAAAAATATACATTGAGAAAGGCATGTACATAGGTGAGCTTATCTCTATTAGAGATCTCTTCCAGCCAACCCTAGCTTTTGTTTTAAATTTTAAAATGCGGGATTCATGTGTACCTACTTCAAATAACAAAATAGTCAAACAATGTAATATATTTATAACAAAAATAAATATTACTACATTATAATTAATTAATAAAAATATATACATCATATATAGAACCATACATATATATTTACTTATAAATATAACTATTAATACATTCCAATATATACTGTATATAAACATATATTATACATATACATACCTACATACATATATATTAAGACAAATTTGAGAGGTAGTGCTCTTTCAACTTGTGTTTGAAAGAAGCCACCGATGTACTCTCTCTAATCTCAGTCGGCAAATTATTCCATAAGTGTGTTGCACGCACAGTGAAAGATTTGGCAAAGAACTTGGATTTGGTAGAAGGACGAACGAGGGTTTTGGTGATACAAGCACGTTTAGGACGACTTTATTTACGGGGCCCCTTCATTACATGTTTGTATGTATGTATGTAATAAGCGAGTCAGTATGTTCCTTTATCCTGCTCCTACAACACTAACTGCCGCACTCAGAGACGTCAATTAACTTAAATGAGTGTTTAATGTCAAAAATTTTCATTTAAATCTAGATCATAGACCCGGCAAGAACTAGCGATTAGTTTTGAATTGTCATTTTTTGACGATAAGTACTCATTAACGTTATTTGACGTCTCTGAGTGCGGCAGTAACACGATAAGCTTTTAATTACTGTAATTGCGTAACAACGGAACTACAGGAAGTTTTCCTTTAAAATATAATTAATTATGTTATAGTAATTTATTATTTGGGCGAATAATTAATGAATATTCATGAACTTTGATAAATTCCTTGACACAGAGGTGATAAATTTATCCGTAAATGATAATAAAGTTATCTGATTATGTGTTTAGTTTGCTTAGTGCTCCGTGCCGTAGAGCCATGTATGTGGTGCGATATACTCTGAGACGCCTTGGCGAGTACTGACCAAAATGGCAAATGTATGAAGCGCAACCGCAGTCGCACGAAACTATAGGTTTTTCGTTACTTTATGAAATATTTTGTATGAAACGAATATAAACTACATTTTGCATGTACTTCATAACCATCATGCAAATGTTTTTGTATAAATTTAAAAGCATTTCATAATTTTTTCTAGTCAAAATCGTGGTTATAAAGTTTGAATTAGTGGTATGTTCAGATTTTTTTTCTTTCGAGTAAAGTGTAGTAAATCGTGTTTCTGTTTTTTGCATTCACTAGCTCATATCTTCAAGTTTAATGTGTACGAATTTCAGACTTGTGAGTTCTAACACAATTAATAACTAGAGGTTCAAAATTGTACCAATTTGGGAAATAGTCGCCTTAAATAGAAAATTGACACAAATGTAGGTATAAATCACTTGGCCTTATCTTTGCAGTATTTTTTTTATCCTATTCACTCCTGTTAGCTGCCATCTCCTAATTCACTCCGTTTACTTCTTCTTTCTTTCCTCTTCTTTCCCATTATAAGTAAGAGACAAAAAATCTTAGCATTCAATGGATTCACCATACGGGTGCCCGGTCCATAGTGTGGCAGTGAGGGAAAAAGGCAGGTTTACGGGGCCCCTTCATTACATGTCAACACTTCGCTTCCCGACATCTTTCTCAGCCCAGCCATATTTGGTAAAATTCGTGAGAGTCGCTTTAGACACACGTTCCAGTGTAGAACTTACGAAAGTTTTAGGCAAACCAATGTCTTTTAGTAAGGGATTTAGCTGTTAGAACCTTCGCTCCCACCTCAACAGCATACAAACCAGTGTAGCCGTTTATATTAAAAGATGGTCCACGAAATCGGTCGATTAAATCGGGAAGAACCTTTTAAGTAAGTTATGTGCTTGAAAACTGACTTTTGTGTTGAAGTTATTAGAATGCGTTTTTCATTTGCCTCTTAAGTATTTCAAGAGTCGATGTGTCAAGACCAAAGATTTGTTGGAATGCAATGATTAATATTGAACTACTTACGTATCTGAGCAAAATAAATTATGTCAACACGTACTCGAGTTCCAAGTACCCGACAAGAGACGATAGTGAAATGAGTAAGCTTTGTACTGAAAACGGCAAATCAGTTTATTCATCCGTTGCCTTTATTTGTATTGGTATAAAGGTCAGTTTTGTAAGAATATTTACTCGCGGAAGGTTACAACGAATGTTAGATGACTAAGTAGGGAGTTAACACCTACTTGCATTATGATTGTGGTAAAAGGATAATTTTTATTTGAACAGTATTAATTAATGTTTGAAATATATTAATAATGTCAGAAATATTTCGGCTAATTTTTTTGTCCTGAAAACTTACGATGCGGGAATAAATATAAAAAAAATTCGTAAATTAAAAATTAAACAAACCATGCAGCGCAGTGTCTTACGAATTTCATAAATATTCGCGTCGAATATATTCAGGCAGGTACTATAATAAAAACAAATGAATCATTATTGGATGTCAATGTCAATGGCATTGTAACAGACCTCCTTGTCAACAGTTGACATTTCAGTTTTGATAAGTATTTTAATGACATGTAATGAGAGATAGAAAATATACGTATTGAGTGGAAGTCGTAATATTTATTTAAAATATCAAAAATAATATTTTGTGGCCTCGCGCTACAAATTGGTGACCCCGACGTGATACAAATACAACAAAATGAATACAGAACTGGAACAACTAGAAAAAAATTCAATAAAATTACCGACGTTTTGGACCAACAAACCTGAAATTTGGTTTTACCAGGTAGAAGCTCAATTTTCTATTAATAATATCAGATCAGAAGACACGAAATTCAATTATCTCATCTCACAATTAGAACCGAAAATTATCGAAAACATTTGGGACATCATCAAAAGTACGGACAGCAACAAATACAGTTTGGCAAAAGAAAGATTACTAAATTTATATACCGAAAGCGAAGAAAAACAAATCCAAACTCTATTAACAGGACTAGAATTAGGAGACAACAAGCCTAGCCAACTATTAAGGCAGATGCGACAACTCGCCGACAAAAATATTTCCGAAAAAATTTTGCGATCTCTTTGGCTTGATAAATTACCAAATTCTATAAAAAATATATTGATAATATCCGAAGAAAATTTAGACAAATTGTCAATCATGGCTGACAAAATGAAAGACTTTCATTCCACCGAAATACTTTCGAATGACATACAGCCGTCAACAAGCCAAAGTACAGTCAACAACATAGACTTGATACAAAAAATTTCTTCACTTGAAAAACAAATTGAAGCTTTACGAACGGATTATAAAGGACGTTCTCGCCCCAATTACCGTGCAAATGGAGCAAGATCAGCAAGTCGAAGTCGATCACGAAATCGAAAATATAATCCAGATGGCAAATTTTGTTACTATCATTTTCGATTTCGAAACAAATGCATACCTGAAAAGTGCAAGAAACCGTGTTCATTCAATTCGGGAAACGCTTCAAGGCAACAGAATTAGCGACGAATTCCGCTGCCAAAATATACTGTCGCAAATCAAGAATATTTATTAATGACAGCAAATCAGATATACCTTTTCTAATTGACAGTGGAGCAGATGTCTCAATCATACCACCATGCAAAACGGACAAACTCGACAATTCTTTTAAATTGTATGCTGCAAATAACACCCAAATTAAAACTTATGGCATCAGAATCATGACAGTTGAATTTGGATTACGCCGCAAATTTACATGGCCGTTCGTAGTAGCAGATGTCAAACGAGGAATATTGGGTGCTGATTTTTTGAAGCACTTTAATTTGATAATCGATTTACATTCTCGGAAAATTATTGATGGAATCACAAAACTATTTATTGAAGCAGAACTAACATCTATTGATGAAAATGAAATATTAAGCACTACTGACAAATCTTCGCCATATTTTGATATTTTACAACAATTTCCCGACATAACTATACCAAATTTATTACCAAGTAATTTCAAACATAACGTCAAACATTATATTGAAACCGAAGGTGATCCTGTGTTTTCTAGACCTAGACAACTTGATGGGAAAAAGACACAGATAGCCAAAGAAGAATTTGAGTTCATGATGAACAATGGAATCATACAACCATCAAAATCACAATGGGCTAGTCCATTGCATATGATCCCAAAGAAAGATGGCTCATGGAGACCGTGTGGAGATTACAGACGCTTGAATAATCAAACCATTCCGGACAGATATCCCTTACCACGAGTTGATGATTTCCAACATATTTTAAAAAACACAAAAATATATTCAAAAATTGATCTTTTAAAAGCTTATTATCAAATTCCGATGGCAGAAGAACATAAACATAAAACAGCGATCACAACACCCTTTGGATTATACGAATTTAACGTTATGAGTTTTGGTTTACGCAATGCACCATCTACATTCCAAAGATTTATAAATGAAGTCACAAGAGGACTTGGATATGTATTTGCCTATTTAGACGATATTCTGGTAGCATCCAGTGACGAGAAATGTCACGAAATGCACCTACAAGAATTATTTCAAAGACTAGATCAATATGGGCTACGAATGAACCTATCAAAATCAATACTTGGAGTTAAACAAGTAGAATTTCTGGGCTACCTTATAACTAAAGGAGGATTGAAACCTATTCCAAAAAAAATACAAGCTATCATAGACTATAAACTACCAGAAACCTACCGTGATCTTCGGCAATTTCTTGGTATCATTAATTTTTATAGGAGACATATTAAGAATGCTGCTGAGTCTCAAGCCTCATTACATGATTATTTAAAAGGAGCAACGAAAAATGACAAACGAAAAGTACCATGGAATGAAGACACTAAAAAAGCATTTGAAAAATGTAAACAAGATCTTGCAAATGCAACCATACTAACCATTCCTATTTCAGATCTTCCATTAGCATTATTTACAGATGCTTCTAATACAGCAATTGGCGCAGTACTTCAGCAATTTGAGAACAAAGCTTGGAAACCAATAGCTTTCTTTTCCAAAAAATTAAACAATGCACAAACTATGTACAGTACCTATGATCGTGAACTATTAAGTATTTATGAAGCAATCAAACATTTTAAACATTACGTTGAAGGAAGAGATTTTACAATTTATACCGATCATAAACCATTAATATTTGCATTCAAACAAAGAAACGACAAAGCATCTCCTCGTCAGTTACGCCATTTACAATTTATTTCGGAATTCACTACAAAATTTCAGCATATTAGTGGAAAAAATAATATCGTTGCAGACACAATACCGCAAAAGGTATATGGAAAAACTATCCGACAACCCGGAGAATTTTTTCAAAGTCCAAAAACTGAAGTGCAAGACGACTTTAAAAAATCGCAGAACGTCATAAACGATATAAGGCCATTGCCTAAAAAATATAACAGAAAGAAAGTTACCTTCTTCTCTAGAAGAAACCAGGAGGGGGAGTGGTGTAACAGACCTCCTTGTCAACAGTTGACATTTCAGTTTTGATAAGTATTTTAATGACATGTAATGAGAGATAGAAAATATACGTATTGAGTGGAAGTCGTAATATTTATTTAAAATATCAAAAATAATATTTTGTGGCCTCGCGCTACAGCATCTTATCTGTCTGCGGTAAAAAGTTTATTAATTTTGCTATGTGAAAAATTAACTTGGGGCCTCAGTCCAGATGAATATATTTTAATATTATTATTTCAATTGATACGATCCTATACGCCCTAATATGTAAAATCATTATTTCCACTCATACGATCTGATACGCCCATGTTTCCGAACAGGGAAAATGTATTTGGTAATGATATGACATTGTTTACAAATGCATGCCCTCGATCGATTCCGCCTACTGTCCATGCGCACATAAAAAATATATTTGGTTCGCCTATACATAATATAAGCAAATGTAACAACTAGTCAATAACGAAAACTAGTGTTTCAAGGAAACACAAAAGTCGCAGTTCATTGCTAGGTGGTATAAGAAGAACGCTGCTGCCATTCCTCATCACTGATTTATCCTTAGTCGCTTTGTACGACATCCACGGGAGAGATTTGGGGTGGTGACAATTGTATTCTACTCTGCCGTCACCACACGACCGACCATACATTCAGCAATCAAAGAAGTAATCTCAGGGCCTCACAGCAAACATGGGGCGAGATAATAGCTATCACGTCGTAGGTATTGTTTCGACAATGAAACCTTACCTGTGACTGTGAAGCAAACTAATTTATGCTTTAGGCGTAAGTCATTGAGTAGCTATTCTGATTAACGCTTCGTCTCTATGCTATTAAGTCTGCCGGAGTAATTAAAAATCGTCGTTTGTCCGAGTCATAGGAAATGATGGTAACATTTAACTGTTCATGGCTCCTAGAATAGCAATGGATTAGGTATGTTCGGTCTCAGATTTATACTGTCACGAAAATTCTTTTGTTTCCGAAAGGGAAGACGCGGTTTGATTCCCACATCAATACATAATTTAAATCGAAAATTATCTTACGCCTTTTTCTTTTTGACACAATTAATTATAGTTTCTGGTGGAACTCGAGATAATATTTTTTTTGGTCACCCATCCATCCAATGACCACGGCCTTAGCGAATATTGCTTAGTTTACGCAATCGCAGGGTGAGCGCGGTAACCCATTGAGCTCCTCACATTTTGTAAGATCATCAAATCCTCATTCTATGGAATTATTTGAGCCAGTACGCATTTTACAGCATCGGTGTACACTCGTTCTAACATTCATTGTAAAATAAAGAGCAAAAAATAGTTTATCATATTAGGACTTTATCATTTCCATTATTACATTTTGTTCGTACGGCAACAGCTCGTACATCTTTATGGTCCTTCGAGCCGGGTCTGAACCAGCGAATTATGGATAAGTGATGCTGATTTTTAAAATATAGTGATACTCTATGGAAGTAAAAGTAATTTTGTTTTATTTTTACTTATACCAAAAGTAACGCAATCTAAAAAGCAAGCCTTCGCTTCGCCAAGTGTGCCCCTGCCCTAAGTTTATTCAAGCGCCTTTTGGTACGTCAATCTTAGTGCGTACTAAATCTAAATTGAAGGCTGTTTTTTTGCGATCCCACCAGTTTTAACCATCTGGAAAACAGCGACATGAGTCCCTCCGGTCTTGATTTGGTAAAGTTATAGGTAGATACATACATAAATCACGCCTCTATCCCCGAAGGAGTAGGCAGAGGTAAACTAGCACCCACGTTTCGCCAATTATGTTGGGTCCCATGTAATAGGTGGCGAGCCCATTGCCATTTATCGGGCACAAAATCGCAGTACATTGCTAGGTGGTATAAGAGGAATGCTGCTGCCAATTCCTCATCACTAATTTATCCTTAGTCGCCTTGTACGACACCCACGGGAGAGATTCGGGGTGGTGACAATTGTATTCTACTCTGCCGTCACCACACGGCTTATAGGTTATATTAAAGTCGTAGGTATTATAATAGCTTCTAAGTGGAGTTCGAATAGCGCAGTGGCTTAGCGCGCTCGGCCTGCGATTGGGCAAACTAAGTGTTCGTCTAGGCCGGTTACTGGATTATATCATCATTACCTGTCCTCACTGTTGGGGCTTCTCTAACGATAGAAGAATATAATAGGGAGAATTGGTTATAATAACCCACCTCGCTGGCCCAGTGCGCATTGGTGGGCAGATGCAGATGCAGCCGGACCTTTCAAAGCAGGGTGGAACTCGAGATAAAATATAATTGGTCGGTCACCCATCCAGTGACGTCCTTTGCACACATGGCTTAGTTTTGGTAATCGCAGGTCAAGCGCGCTAAGCCACTGCACTAACGAGCTTCTACTATAAGACGACACCTGAGAGTTGTTTCCCTCCTGGGATATAGGCGTGATTTATGTATGTATGTTGTAATTGTATTGCTTACAAAGATGTATCCTTTCTTCTTAGTTACTGTAAAGTTGACCTTTCATTATCAGCTGGATGACTCATAAATGTGTGAAGTAAACATACCAGGGAAGCAATAAATAATGGAAACTCTGTTATTGAACTCGTGCAGATATAGGTACCTACGTCTTTATTGTTATTTGATAACACTACTGGTTATCTGAACGATTTAATAGTGAAAGGTTATTGTGTGCTATACATTACGATCTTAATTTACCCACACTACAGAACTTTGTAGCACAGTGAGGTAGATCCAGGATCGGATCAACAAACAAACATGCATAAAACACGCCTACATACCCCCGTAGGTGCAGGCGAAAGTGCATTCACACCCACGTTTCTAGACTAGAGGAAGAAAGAAAAACCTTGAGCACTACAGATTGTAATGTTGTCATCCTAATCACTCTCCGTTCATCGGTCTCCCGACATAATCCTTTCCATCACTTTCTGAATTAATGTATTACATTAATTCATAACTAGCACCTTGAGAGTGGATGGCTGGATGATGGCCGATTAGATATGTAAGGCAATAAAACCACTTTGAGAGCTTTTTACGAATGTATTCGTTTTCCTTTTCGAGAACAAAACCTATGGTACAGTTTCATGGCACCTTGAAAAACACATCTGACGTTCCCACTTCCGATGCTGGCACCATCACCAACACCTACTGGCTAGGTTCATACGGCGTTGACCGACACGTTTTTTTTTCAGGATAAATCTTACGGAACAAATTAATAGTGGCTCATAAATTGAGTATAGAATAGTTCACGTGTTGCCCGTACTGCAAAAAAAAACTGACACATGTAAACGGTACCTACTAACTATACTCAATGTATGAGCTACTGTTTCATTCGGTAAGATTTATCCTGCAAAAAAACGTGCGGTACAATGCCGTTTGTGTCAACCTAGCCTAAAGAGGAATATCACGAATATTAGCACGGTTATTATGTAAGCCGATTGCTATTGCTTTCGACTACCTGCCACCCTCACACTTTACTATTATTCCCAATGAGTGAGTGACGGGTAGTAATCGGTTTACATGAGAACCCTGGAGTTTCCTCCCTTAAGCCTTGGCGATATTCACAGAGCCACCAGCATATCTAGACAGTTGGTAGCAAATGTCAAAGAAATGACTAATTCTACGGGTAAATCGTAGTTGCATTTTTGGCCGATAATTAGGTGGCACTGTAGGTATTACATGGTTTTTATGAAAAGAAAAAAAACATACAATCTGACACTGATTCCAATCACATGTTTGGGTACGGTCAGAAAGGACGCTATTCCAGTGCAGCGAAAACTAGTGAAGATGTGTGGAAATTGACCAATAGAAACGCTTCATGCTGTATTGAAGGCACGCTAGTGGTCAATTTTAAACAGCTCCGCTCATCTCCGCTTTGGTCTAATGGCGGCCAAACTGACATTACAAATTGCACTCCTCAATGCGACTAGGTTCGTTATGTAATATAAGCGTTTGAGTACAAATAATCATCTATGCAGCCAACGCTGCGGTAGCATATCGTCGGTTTAAAGGTAAAACTCATTAACGGCGGGTTCAAATATTCTATCTACAATTAAAAGTTAGCTTATTAAAGTTTAGTTGCCTGGCATTTTTTGTTATATTACGATATATAACAGAAGTTGCTAAGCAACTAAGGCGAAGTAAATCTATCTCCTGGAGATAGAATATTGGGACCCGCCGTATTGACATTTTGACCAATTTTCACTTTTTTTGATAATCGTTATCAGCATCAGCACATCAAAATACACCTGTGGAAAATCTGTAAGTGACTAAAGGCGCATTTCCCGAATTAGAGAATATTTATTTCTTCAACTGTGTCCAAAAAATCACGCTAACTAATACAAAACTAGATTTTTAATGCCAAAGTGTGGTTAATCAGTTGGTGAGTTTTACCTTTAAGCCGACGATTTAATAAACAGGCACCGGACTGATACATTTTTAAACTGAGTACGATAAAATCAGCAAGCGGTTTTAACTATAAGATGATCTTTTAAGCCTAGCTTAAAAACATATTGCACCATTAAAATTGTAGGTAGATTAAAAGTTATTATTATATTAATTTAATAAAGCCAATGGCTTCAAACACTATGAATGAATTCTTATGAAAGTGCTAACCTAATTTGAACTTAAATGCTTGTGTTATAAATAAGCTAAAACCAATTTTAAAAAATGCACGCATTTCCCTGATAAAAGTTAAGAAACTATTAGCGCCAAACTCCACCGATAGAGATTTGGGATAAATGCCAATATGAGCAATTAGATTGGCCTAAATACACGTCACTTCTGACGAACGAATTAAATTGAACGTAGGTAGTTGGTCTAGACTAGGTTCTACAGTTCTAGTATCTACCTGTGGGTTGGGTAAATTGCGTCTGGCCTATGCTCTTTCGAATTTTCTTCTTCCTGCCCTGTTCCCAGTCCATCTGGGGTCGGTGCAGTATGTTTCCTCTTCCATTCATATCAGTCAGACGTCATCAAGCCATCCACTCCCTTTTGATTAATATCATCCATCACACCGTAAAGGTGCTGCTGATGAATGAATGTATAGAAAAGAGACGGAACGGACCATGTTCGAGAGACCGATGAACGGAGAGAGTGATTGGAATGACAACATTCCAATCCATACTGTTCCAAGGTTCTGGCTTAGTTTTTACAGCAGGCCGCCTGCCTGACACCAACCCTTTTTGGTTATCCTAACCTAGCCTAGGCTCTTTTGAATGTAACCCTAACTAATTTATAAGACCAAATTGACAATGAAAAATAGGTCAGCCAAATTACGAACAAATATTGCGGAGTTAAACGTGGGTTAGATTTCCGCATCAGGACAATTATTTTTTGAATATTTTATCACGTCTGTCCTTTGGTTTACGGAAAAGTATGGACAAAAATAATTGCGACAATTACAATTTTACGAATTTTTACCAACAAATTATTATTTTGTATAAATTGACAGTGTAGACTTATTTTACAAATGGCACAAACACAAAATAATAAATTTGGGAATCCTAATGGTGCAATATTGTAGGTGAGGCTGCGCGCCAACTACCGACATTTGTAACAGTTTTGCAGTCGAAATTAAACATAAATAAAAGTCGAGTATCGTAAATAAATACTACCAGATACAAATCGGTGACATATGACGGATAATACGTCATTATTACCGATTTTCCGATACCGATTTTTATTACTTATGGTAACAATGATGGTTGTGTGCACGCAGCCTAACTCTTATATCAAATTTAGCTGCCATGGGTAAGTTTGGACTCCATTACACTATGTCCAGTCTTGACATCTCATTAAAGGTCAGTATCAAAAATTTAAAAACATATTCCAAACATTGGGATTGCAAAACAAAAAAATCACAAAGCATAAATTATGTGGTCACCCTCTTGGTCCTGGTCCCGAATCAGACCTAATCTAGTTTTAATAACAACCGCACACCGTCCAAAGTTACCCATTCAAAGGAAATATTTCAATACAACATACAGAGCTTCACCCTGTCAATTTCAAATAGAATTATGATAAAAAATTTAAGGACCATCAATTGTGATGTTATGTAATAAACATTGCTGTGTAAATTTGTTTTGAAATGTTACAAATGTACAAGGAAATATTTGAGTTTCAATAATTATTATTGCTGTAACATACATACTTTTACAACACTGCTTGTAAATGGTAGTGATACTGTTAAGTAGGTTTATGATGTCATAACTATATCTGATACAATACAGTGGATCCTGTGAAGTGGACACCCCTATCAAGTAAGTGTCCACATCTACTCGACACTGATATGAAATCGTTTGCACAATCACTTGCTCGATAATCAGGATTTTTTTCCATCATTGTCGTAAGCAATCACAACTCAACCATTACTCAAATAATCATTTAGAAAACTTCAATTGACTCAAAAAATAAATAATTAACAAACTTTCTCTCAACATAAATATTGTCTTGCATACACTTCAAAAATATCTTGGACACTTTCATTTAAATGTCCAGGGTGTTTAATAATCCAATGTTGTGCCACACCTTCGGCAAACACTGGTATTTGTTACCACAGCAAAATTAAATACAAAAGTATATTTTACAAAATGTACATCTTTCTAAAACAAAAGTGTCAATTATCATTTATTCAAAATTATAAATAGAAATTGAAATAAAAACTTATCATACGAATCACATACACACCACTCAACACCGAGTATTATGCATCAACAAAAATTAACATCAAATTAAAGCTTTTGAGTGTGGGGTTTCAACTCATGCGCACGACCACCCCAGTCGAGCTTGTAGCTCCGAGTCCTCCACGATATCTCTGGGTTGAGGAGAGCAGCTGCCAGTACAAATGGTGCACAGCACTCGCTCCATACCCACCCAACAAGAAACAGCACTTTTGTAAATGGGGGCGACCCATTCTGAACTGTACGCAGCATCAACCAGTCCGAAAGAAACCACACTAACACATGCACTAAAAAGAACGGCAAAGGTTCTGCACCAAACAATTGTCCTGCAGCCCAAGCTGCTCCCGCACCTAGTGGTAAGCACTCACTCAGAGGCTCAAGGAGTGCTGTAGTGGGAATCATGGCGATCCTCAGTCTCGCCCAGCGCTTCAGTCGAGCTTGGAGGGCGCCTACCGACCGCGAGCCGGAGTTCTGCAGCGCGGGCAGCGACGCCACACGCATCCGCCAACCGCGGGCCAGCACCTCTTTTGCCATGAAATAATCTTCCGCGAGGTAATCCGCGAACGCCGCCAGTCCGCCCGTCTCCTCTAGAGCGCATCTTCGAACCAGGGACGACATGCCCACATGACAGTTGATGCCCAGGAAGTCTGCGCCCATGTACATCCGTGCTTGCGCCGTCCCGAAGAACACTTTCTCGTATACGGACGCGAAACCCTCCGCGTCACTCGCGAAAGGCATCTGGTGCACAATCGCGACGTCATCCCTCATGTGTTGTACCATATCCAGCAAAGAATCATCCCTCATCCGAATGCCCGCATCGCTGACTAGAATCAATGGGTATTTTGCTGCCATGTATGCAGGCTGCATATTATTTATCTTGGGGTTGACTCCGACATGCATTCCGCCGATAAACAACCTCGCATCGATGTTAGGATACTTCGGGAGTATGGTATCTCTCACCAACATCACTGCAGGGTCCTTCTCGCTTTCCACGCAAAACAATATCTCGTACGTCGGGTAATCGATCGTGAAAAACGTCTCCAGATTTGATAGAAGGTTGGGGTCGACGCCGGTGAGGGGTTTTATTATAGAAACGCCGGGATACGGGTGCTCCGGGGGGGACCGGTCTACAGTCCTGTACAGTTTCCACTTCGAATACGAAAGAGCCATTATATGAATTAACCACAAACACACCCATGCGATCATAAAAAATATTGCAAAACCATACACTGTATAAACCATGGGCATCATAATGGAAACAATTTTAATTCGTTCTCGCGTTCGGGCCTCATAATATCGACTGACCACGAATACAGCAAGCGTCCGCTACGACGCGAGTAAATCACTACACTGATTACAGAACATATTATACGCGCCGAGTACGAGCGCTGTGTTATGATTATACTTCATTGTAGTGTTATCGCGTCATTTTAATTGGTGGTGTTGTGACAAATTTCGTAAAATCGATGCGGAAATGTCAAAGTTATTATTTTTTACACAGATTTATACTTCTCTCGGCTTTTGGCTCGAACCTTGCTTGACCGTGACGTAACGCATTAACCAACCACTTGCACCGTTTTACTCCCCCCCATACAAATTAAAAAAAACAGATACAGAACCAGCCAATAACAGTGCGTATTTATTACAATTCCTACCAATGATTGCACAAAATTAGATACATTTGACAGTAAGTGAACCTATCAGCCTATCACAGTGAATTCTATTTACACAGACTTTTGAACTCAGCAGATTATAATAGTAATATCACAGGTAGTAAAAGGATCCTTCCTCGAAAGATCTATCCAAATTAATTCTAAAATAGTGAACAAAAATATTATTTAAATTGTCAAATTGGAATTGGAATTTAAATTGTAGCTATTATAATAATTAAGAATATTTGTCGCACTATTTTCTATCACTTTATAAGTTTATTTTTAAAATCAATATGTATGTAATATAAACAACAGTTAATGCATAGGACTTATCTTTGCTTTAAAAAAAATATATATGACACCAAACTTTTCTTAATGGCAACATTGGTATATACGGCCTTGACTTACTATTTATGGCATCAAAAAAAGTTTATTTGTTTGTACACCAGTTCCGCGGGAAACTGAAAATTATTATAGTGCGCACTTCGATACGAAAATGGTTATTGATCTTTTGAAGAAAGTGACCCACTTGAACGAGTATATATCTATAACACAAGATGTTGCTCGATCAACTGAACGCAAAAAATTGCAATTCAACATGTCCACAGTTCTATGTTTGAAAAAAATCAGGGCGCTTGAAATCGAAGTTAGTTTCACAATTACTTGGAAAAGTTTTTAATCATATTTCGTATTAAGTATTGAAATATGCAAAATCAACTTTTGTCATTTTCATTTTTCTCTGCAGTATTTCAACAAGTGCGAGGGAAATGGTGTAGCTTTATTATTACTCGAGGAGATAGTGGAACTGCCTCCGTCAAAAACATGGGAGTTCCTTGGCAAAGAACTAGTGTCTTTGCTTCAATATTGGCTAGACGCCATGAGAAAGCACCTTATTAAACATAATCAGAATTGGTGGAGCTTCTTGAAAGAACTTCTTAACCTTATAAAGGTAAATTTGTTTAGTTCATAAATGTCAATCAACTTTAATATTAATTTATTGCTTTTGCACAATAAAAGCTATAAAAAGTTATTAATATTACCAAGAATGGGCAGCACCATTCCTGGTCCACCACCTAGCAAATTACTGCATTTCATGTTGTTGCATTTATTTCAAAAAATAACTAAAGTTATGTTTTAGCTCATAAGACTCAAGCACCAATCTTTACCGAACATCCTTGTGGAATGTACAGCAGAATGCCTGTTTGACTTAGCTACTGCACCAGAGCCGGATGTCTTACAAAGACTTGAAATCTTATACTGTTTGAATCTGTGCTGCGCTGATGCCAGTAGGGATAAAAGGAATCTTTTGAAGGATAAATTTGAGTATTTTTTGTGAGTATTTTTTGTGTCTGTAATTTTATTTGTATTAAGTAATTATGTTCAATTAACAATTTTATATCATCACAGTAAATGTTGGTTTTTCCAACATAAATTTCACCTTTACCCCTTCCTTATACCATTGAAATCCTTATTTCCATGTTGTCTTATATTTACACACAACACTACACATTCAATTAAATAATTTAACAGTTAACTTTAATACCATTGAGTCCTCTTTTTCTTGACATTATTTTTATTAAATTATCAACTAGGTATTTGAGGAGGACCTAGTCTGTGTAGGTACTTTTGTGTGCAATAAAATATAGCTAGAACTATAAAGAATTCACATAATTTACCCCCTTAATATAAAACATGGACTAAAGTTAGTCATAGTTTATCTGATGCTGTCACTTTTATTTGATGAATAAAATACAGAGTTATTAGGGTCGATTCTGACGATGGTTCTCTAAACCTAAGATTAATTTGACAACAGTGTTTCTCTTTCATTCTCTATACAGAATGAAGAGGAGAGATTGATATTAAATTTAGTTTTAAGTTTAGAGAATCATGTCAGAATTGACCCTATTAATTTTAAACCATGACTAACTTTAGTCCATGTGTTATAATAAGGGGGTCAGAGTCTAAATAAATAATGGGTCTAAATTTCAGACCTATTATTATTTATTAATTTATTATTTATATACTATACCTGCATCATCTAGCAATACTGTGGCCAATGTTTTTAATACAGGGCAATAAGCTGTCTGCTTATAATAAATAATCAATGGGGTAGCCCCATTGGTATAGGGTATAAAATGGCAAATTTTGTGCTTGATGGCGCAGTTGCTAGCGCACTCGGCCTGCGATTTCGCAAACTAAGCCACGTTCGCTAAGGCCGTTCATTGGATGGGTGACCAAATTTTTTTTTAGTTCCTCCATGTTTCGGCTGGCACATCAATTCGCACTCGCCCATTCTTCCTATATACATCCACAGGGAGGGCCGTTAGACGTTAAATCCCTAGTGACGATGTGATGATGATGACATTAAAATAAGGAAAAAGGAATCTTAAATATATAGTAATATTATTATCAGATTCATTCATAACTGTGCAACAATTTCATTAAGCAATATAATTCTAATTAATTACTGAATTTACCTGTTTGTCCTATTTTCCTCATTGCCACGGTGTCGTAACTGTTCTCAAATGGTGATGGAGGAGTGCGCGGTGGCAGTATCTTAGCGCGGTAGACCAGAGGTTGCGTAAACTAAGCAACGTTTCTTAAGGCCGGTCATTGGATGGGTGACCAAAAATATATCATCTGGACTTCCTCACTGCTTCGCGTTGGTCCTTGCTGCATCTGAAGTCGGTAATACCCACCAATCCGCACTGGGCCAGCGTGGTGGGTCATGGCATGTTCTCCTGATATTCTTCCATCCACAAGGAACGCCTGTGGCCCACCAATGGGGTAGCATGTTGTTGAGAATCCTACCAAATATCGGGCAGAATGAGAAACCGGGGTAAACCTACACTTGACAGGAGTGATAAAGTGGTAATCGGCTTATGATGCTGACCGTACTTAATACTACCCAGTAACTGGCTACAATTGTAGACATGATCGGACAGTAAATCAGTCCACTGTAGATAATTGACAGTGGTGGCACTGCAGGACTGTGGTGACAATGAGTTCAGTAAAAAATCGTAAAATGAAAATATTACAAGTCACTGGCAGCGACTGCCCGAACTCGTCCCATACAACGCCAGTCGCACTGGACTGACTTACCGGCCCCGTAAATAGAACAGGTGGCTGGCTAGTCACTTCTCTGACTTGTGAGGGCGAAGTCAGCGCTTCTGGCTTGAAACTGATTTGAAACTAGGTGTCTACTACACGGGGTGACGGTGTGAGGCCCTGTCACTTACACCAAAGCGCCCCACGAGTGGGGGTGTCTTTGTCAACCCGCGGACACCCCCCGGCCCTCGCCAGGCCAAAGAGGAACCCTCGCGGGCAAACTGCTGACGCGCGTAGTGGACGTATACGATGAGTTTCCCACTCGCGCAGTCACATAGCAGTAAGCGGAGCACGTTGGCTTTTAGTGGTGTAGGCCCAGCACTCTGCTGGGAGAGTCCCACATAACCACCCAGGCCGGGGTATGATTAAATCATTTTCCAACGGAAAAAAAAGGTGTCTACTACACGAGGCCAGTAGCCAGTCAGCGCTGGTCTGGCTTTAGCTTTGGCCTCTTGATCGTAACGCACAACGGTGCGGTGTACGGTATGCGTCGGATATCTTATCAAAAACTACTTCCCGGCTAGCATGACCACCCAAACTCGATATGATATAGCTATTTAACGCGTTGAACTTACAAAAATCATTGGATTTTCGATAGTTCAAAGCGATAAATGGCTATATCTTTATGCTGTAGCCTTATAGGCTTTATGATATAGCCATTATCGCTTTGAACTCTCGAAAATCCAAAAAATTTTGTAAGGACAATGCGATAAATGGCTATATCATATTGTATTTGGGTGGTCATGCTAGCCGGGCAGGAGTGGTCTCTTGTTCCGTCGCAGTATGCGTGTACACAGTCTACAGCATAGAGCAAACGCTGCATACCGTATACCGCAGCGTTGTGCGTTACGATTAAGAGACCAAAGCTTTACTGTGCCTACCGCCTTGTTACTGACCGCTTATAAACCAGAAACCACTGAATTTAATTTGTTCTTCAGCACAAAACTGTCAGGCCGCCTGGCCTCGTGCAGTCATCTGCCCACGCAGTTCAGCATCCTGGAGACACTGCTGAGGTGGCTTTTGCCTAGACATGACCCATCAGTTAGGCAAGCGGCGGCCGTCAAATGGTTTCCAGAGAAGACCTTTGGATGGAAGGCCGTGCAGTTGTTCTTGGAGAGGCCGTGGCAGTATTTCTTTCAGGTATTAGTACAAAGAAGAATAGTTGGTAAAGTTCGTTCTGTCGTTCGTTTGTTTTTGAAGAAATAAAATAAAGTTCAAAGAGTAATGACGTAATGGGCTTACTGCCGCACTCAGAGACGCCAATTAACTTTAATGGGTACTTAATGTCAATAAAATTCATTTAAATCTCGACCATAGACCTGACAAGGATAGCAACTAGTTTTGAATTGTCATTTTTTGACATTAAGTACTCGTTATGGTTATTTAACGTCTCTGAGTGCGGCAGTTAGAAGTTCTAGTAAATAAGTAATAATACACCATTAGAGTTAAGTGATAGCAGGTGTCACAATCAAATAAAATGTATAGTATGTATATAAAGTGGTAATGGGTGTCTTATTTAGGTATAAGACAAAACCATGACATGAATGTTTAACAGCTTTCGACGACCGTTTGGTCGAATCGTAAGATCGCTGGCTGAGGTCGGCCAAGAGGTCCCGGGTTCTTATCCTTGTAGGGGGCAAATTTTGTGATGAACGAGTACCAGGCGTGATTTATATTTAAAACAAAATTGAAATTGTAAGGACATGCTTTCCTTGCAGGATGCCAGAGATTTCTTGAACGTTTTCAATGAAAGAGCCAATGTTGTTGTCTCTGTTCTCTGCAGAAGAATGATTATAGGCAGTGTGTTAGTGGTAACTGTAAGTAGAAACATTTTTTAAATCTTGTACACATTTAAGGTACAATGTGCCAAGCCAAACATCACTTCTCAAATACTTCATCTTCTTACGGCCCTGTTGCCTTTAGCTAGGGTCTGCGATTTGTTTCCTGTTCCATTAATATCGGTCAGACATCAAACCGTTCACTCCCCTTTGATTAATATCATCTATCACACCGGAAATGTGCGTGTGAATAAACGGAGATATTGAGACGACATCCCATTCCCAATCCAATCTGTTTAAGGTTTTTGGCTTAGGTTTTACTGCCGGCCGCCTGTCTGACACCAACCCTCTTTGTGTATGCCGTTGTTGGTGGTTTTCCACATTTGCTAACATTTCTTAACTAATGATCATAGGCCGCTGTCTTAACATTGTTAGGAGCCTCAATTTTCTTACTTACTTCGGATTGCCCGGTGTAGACCAATAAGCACCTTGGGGCACCCGAATGGTGAAGGGCAAACCACCAACAACAGCATACTCAAAGAGGGTTAGTGTCAGGCAGGCGGCCGGCTGTAAAACCTAAGCCAAAAGCTTGAGCAGTGTGGATTGGAAAGTTGTCATTTCAATCACTCTCTCCGTTCATCGGGGTCTCGACATAGTCCGTTCCGTCTCTTTTCTATATATTCATTTATCACTAGCACCTTTACTGTGTGATGGATCATATGTATCAAAAGGGAGTGGATGGCTGGATGACGTCTGGCCGATATGAATGGAAGAGGAAACATACTGCGCCGACCCCAGATAGACTGGGAACAGGGCAGGGAGAAGAAGATTCTCTTACTTACTCCAACGCAGGGCCCTGAGAAGAGAGAGACTTGGCTAGACGTGAATCCTGGCGACAACAGCATCTCAGTACTGTTGGACCCAAGGGTTCTGGACTGGATTGGCATACCCGCTGATTCTTGGGACACGCTCATCATTAGTCAAGAGAACATTCAACACATAGAACTGTCCAGGTGAGTGCATGTTGTTGAGGTTTTTAGATTATCTGAAAAGTTTGGACATTTACGCTTGAATAAAATAAAATTTGCAATCAAACTTGCGTCTTTTGCAATAAATACCCATGGTTAATTTACACCGCAATATCGTGTGGTGACGGCAGAGCAGAATACAGTTGTCAACCCCCCCTCATCATCTCTGCGCCTGTCGTACAAGGCGACTATTGGTAAAGACAGTGATGAGTAATGGGCTGACAGTAAGTTTTCCTCTTATACCACCAGCAATATGCAGTATATTTAGATTTACGTACGTCAACATCATCACCAGCCCTTTAATGTCCCCACTGCTGGGGCACGGGCCTTCCCTATGGATGGAAGAATATGAGATTGGGCCATAACCCACCACGCTGGCCCAGTGTGGGTTGGTGGGTACATATATATACGACTGCAGATACAGCCGGGACCACCGGCTTAACGTGCCTTCCGAAGCACGTAGGAACTCGAGATAACAAATTTTTGGTCACCCATCCTATGACCGGCCTTAGCGAACTTGCTTAGTTTACGCAATCGCAGGCCAAGCGCGATTTGCCACTGCGCTAGCGAGCTCCTCTTTTAGACTATAATGAATGATTAATCTTAAATAAATCTAGATATTAAATTTTCCTGATAGGGATGCCGCAGAAGTCACTCTGTCGGTTCAAACGGCGCAAGCGCCTTCCCTACTTTCATCCGGCACTAAAATAGGAGACGGGTGCAAGATCAAAGCCGTCATTGGCACCAAGGGAGTGGAGAGGCTAGATAAGACGCTACGAGATAGATTCTCGAGCCGATACAAGGTAGGTTGCAGGTTTTTTTCATTGACTTTATGTTTAGAGAGTTGCGTTTGTGTGTGATTATTAAATAAATAAAAATATCCTTGTTTGTGGTGACAGTTAGAGGCCTTGCCAAGTAGAAAACGATACAAAGTTTCTATTGTAGAATTATACATGTTTAACAACTTCTCTTACATATGACAAGACGGTGGCCATGTTGTTTTATCTGTCACCTACCCATAACCTCTCCCACGGATGGTTCGTATATGCTGACTAAGGGTTAAAACGGCACAATTGGCGAAACGTGGGTGTTTGTTCACCCCTGTCTACCCCTTTGGAGATACATGTGCGTGATTTATGTATATTTTAAAAAGATTTAACGCCACAGACCCTCCTATTGTTATCAAATATGGCTGTAATATAATCACCTGTTTCCGTAATATGTAATTTTCTAGACTTTACTCGACTTGGACAAACTGTCGTACTCCATGTCGCCAGTGGAGAAGATAGAAAACAAGGCACTTATCACGGTTAGTTTCTTTTAAATATTTTGTTTTGCTTAGCTAGATTTAGTTAATGCAAATTTTAATTTATGCAAATGGATTGATTTAGATTTTTATTTAAGGTTTCATATTTTACCAGGTAATACTTATGAAATTTATTTTTATTACTTGTAATGTTTCTTGTAGGTAATTTGTTATTTTTAAATAAAATATGTCGTATTTCGTGGTGAAAAAAACGATTATTTTTCCTTAAGTGTAATATGCCTTGTATCCCTTTGCCTACCGTTAACTAATCGATAATTCTGAGTGAGCTACAGCCTCTGCAAGAATAGCTTAGTGAGGGTAGTTTCGGAATTGCTAAATGGCACATCAATAAATCAACATGCCGATAAGTCATTGCTATTTTGTATTTCGTTTTGAAATTTTTGAAGTCATTTGATTGCACGTCCATAAATCAATACACCAGTATTTTATTGTTAAGTGTATTCTCGTGACAGGAAGAAGACACACGTTTCTCTCATCCAGCAGAAGCGAAGAAACGAAAACGTTCAGGTATTGTGATTTATAATACATGTTTTTTCGATCGAGCCGTGTGGTGACGGCAGAGCAGAATAGGTACAATTGTCACCACCCCCGTCTCTCCCGTGGGTGTCGTACATAGCTAAAAATGGGCCCTAATAGGCGCAAAGTGGGTGTTAAATTCACCTCTTCCTACACCTTCGGGGATGCGTGAATGCGTGATTTAGGTATCTGATATGATGATCTTCCTGCCATGCTCTTCCGTTTATCTGCGGTCGGCGCAGTATGTTTTCTCTTCTATTCATATAAGTCAGACTTTGAAAAAGAATTTCGAAAAATGATGATCTTGAGGCGGGAATCGAACCCGCTGCTATCCGGGCAGGTGCCTGACCGCTCGGCCACCCAAGAATCGCGCCTCAAGATCATAATTTTTCGAAATTCTTTTTCTAACCCCAAAATCTTTGTACAAATTTTTCTAACATTTATATAATGTTAAAATTAAAATCGAAAAGTCAGACTTTATCAAGCCATCCACTCCCTTTCGATTCTATTCATCCTTCACACCCGAAATGCGCTGGCGTTGTTTACGCAATCGCAGGCCAAATCCGCTAAGCCACTGCGCTACAGAGCTTTATTTATTTAAATAAAAAAATATATTACATTTAAATTTATTTAATTTCAGGTTATGTAGTCAAATCTAAACACCCACCATGGAAATCGCCCTCGACGGCTTCCACCAGCTCATTGGCACACGTGAGTACTTGCAGACTGGTTTTTTATTATTTAGTTAACCGTGCGGTGATAGCAGAGTAGAATATGTTGTCACCACCCGCATCTCTCCCGCGGGTGTCGTACAAGGCGACTAAGGGTAAAGACAGCGATGAATAATGGGCACCGTTGTTCCTCTTACACCACTAGCATTATATGTGTTAGATGCTACAATTTACGTGCCCGATGGGAAGAGGCTCGCCACATATTAGGTACAATGGCACCTAACATAATTGACATACCGTAGGCCATGGTAAATAGAATTACAGTTGAATTCAATCTGAGCCAAATAAAAATTCAGTTTTGCCAATTAAGGTTATACACAGAGCGTTACATACAGCTATGCCACACGGAGGGATAGTCTCTTTAATATTGTCGATAGACAATTTTAGTGAAAGAAGACTACATGTTGATTGTTGCCGACTGAGTTTTGTATCAATCCTTTTTGGTATGTTTACTTTTTAATATTTTTGATACTCATTTTGTTTTTGATACTTGTCAGTTGTATTTTGTTACGTCGATGGTGAATACAGTCCGCTGCTACAAAAAGGGTGTTTCTCTATAGCCTTTGCCACCAGCCCCGTCTACATCGTTTACAAAATTGATTTTGAAAACAATTTCAACTGCTTTAAAATATATTGCTGTAGTGGTAGTTTGAACACAGACAAATTATGTAGGTACATAAATGCGTATATATATGTCGTGGCCAAATCGTAGAATTGATCACTTCATGATGTGGCCGACCATTTCATGAAATGGTTGCATTTCATGAAGTGGCCAGCTAAAACTGACCACATCGTTGAAACTTCAACGTTTGATGATATGACCATCCACGTTTGGCCATATCATTAATGTAGGTAATGTTTAGTATTTTTAAGTTGCGCTCCTTTTTTGAGTGACTTAAAACGTAAAATTCTAATAATTTGGTGTTGTAACGACCTTTCACTTCACTTTTATCTTCCAGTACAACAATATTATTAGTTTGTTTAATAAGATAATTGTCCGCCGCCATGATGCATCATAAAAACAAATCGAAATAAGCGCCTCTTACGGTGGTTAATGTAACTATTTTACGATATGATTAATAATGTTTGGCCATATCATGAAAAAGCCATGCGTTTAGCTGTTCATATCGTTAAACCTTGTTTATTCATTGATCTGACCAGAGCATTATCATGAAATGGTCAGTTTTAGTTGGCCATTTCATGAAATGCCACCATTTCATGAAATGGTCGGCCACATCATGAAGTGATCAATTCTACGATTTGGCCACGACATATATATACGGTCTCATACGCAGTTTAAGTTACGCTGCGGCCATTTCTGTTTGTCTTGGGCTAGATGCGCAAACAAAGCACTACACGGCCATGGGCACTTACTCGTGTGTTATCTCACTTATCTCGTTTGCAAGACTTAAATAAATACGGTTTAGTCATACCTACATGGTACAATTACGTAGATACACTCACAAAGAGTCGGGAAAGAAATCTGCCAGTGCGTTAGACGCGTGAATCCCAGTCAATACACACATACATAAGTCACGCACATTTAACCCTGAAGGGATTGGCAGAAGTGTATTACCAACCAGGTTTTGCCAATTTGTTAAGTTACATGTAACAAGTGCACATAACCTATTGCCATCTATTGGTTAACGAAATCGTAGTATATTGCTAGGTTAGGCCCATTACTCTTCGACGTCTTAACACTCAGGGCCGATTTCACCGTCTCTCATAGAAACAGTTAAATAAAACTTGGTTTTGATTAATGCAAACTTGGTAGCGGAACTCAGATTCAGTTGGAGTTGAAACTTATACTGATCGCGGTGAAATCGGCCCTTAGTCGCCTTGTACAGTTGTAAGACACCCACAGGAGAGATCGGAGTGGTGAACTGGTGACAATTGTACTCTGCTCTGCCGTTACCGCGCGGCATCCCAGTCAGTCCGAATCGACGGTATTTTTATTTGCTTTCAATTTATTTCTGGATGTTGCTTATTTTCCAGCCAGGCTACTGATCGTGGGTAACGGAATCTGCCTTTGAAGACAGATTTTATCAGCCACCCCAACCTAACCTACTTATTATTAGTACCACACACGGCTGAGCATACACTTTGGGTATGCCAGCCTGGCGATTTGAGCGCCGCACACTCTTACCTCTCGCTCCCAACTCTGGTTAGTTCCATGGTTGGAAGCGAGGGAATCTGGGAGGCTGCCGCCTCCTTCTGCGAAACTGTCATGTCGCAGAAGGAGGCAGCGCAGAGGGACCAGGAAGACGATGCTCTTGCAGCTCCCCTCCGGCGCAGGCGGACGGGCCGAATGAGGCGAGCTCATCTTCGTCCTCCCTAGGTCCGTTAAGGGTGGCCTGCACACATGGGTTAGCCCCCGTGTGCGCATTGCACAGGCCACCCCGTCTGGGGGGATGTCCAGTGTTTCGGACATCTCCTTCTCGGCGCTAACCCTGGCCTAAGCTGGGAGGCCTTGGGGTGAGACTGGTGAATTGCCGTGAAGCTGATCCCAGACTTTCCCCGCTTACTGCCGCACTCAGAGACGTCAAATAACGTTAATGAGTACTTAACGTCAAAAAATGACAATCAAAACTAGTCGCTATTCTTGCGGTATGGTCTAGATTTGAATGAAAATTTTTGACATTAAATACTCATTAAAGTTAATTGACGTCTCTGAGTGCGGCAGTTAAAGGGCTAGAAGGAACACCGGAGTGGCTGGTACGGTGCGTAAATGCAGCCATTCCGACAAAAAAAAAGTACCTACCTATTATATACCTACTATTGACCAGTTAAATCTTCAGGGGTAGATTAGAGGTAGAGGTTCAGAGGTAGCCCTGAAGATTTAACTTGTGGCAATCGAATCAAAGTCGCCATGTTGTTTACTCTATATTACCACTATTTATACCTCTTAGAATAGATTGGCCACTTGTACAAAACTGGTCTTTAAGCCGTAGACTGATTTTTATAAACTTGTATGCTCGTGGACTTTTGTTGCTGATCGTAATCGCTCTATTACGAACTACTTTATGTTGAAGTAACACTTAACCATGTTAGGTATCTGCTGTTATCTATTAGCGCTTTGCATAGTGATAATACTAGGAATATATAAATTTAAAAGTTTCTAAACAAGCAAATTACCAGTAAAGCAAAGATATTTCGTTTCGATTGCAAATACGATTTGCAGTCTAACCGAAATACCTTTATTTACCCACTTTAGTAGGTACCCTGGCCATACCCAAAATAAAACGAATTGTGACTGTAAATAATAATAGTAAATAAATAAATATTTCTTGCACCTATCATCTAGCTCAAAGTAGGTGGCATAAGCACTTGTGTATTAGATGATGGACAAATAAATACACATAATAAGTATATATATCTATTGGAGATATACTACATAAACATACAACAACCATGACTCGAGAAAAAATATCTGTGATCCTCCCAAAATTTGCACCTACTAGGATTCGAACCAAAGACCTCTTGCCGTGTGGTGACGGCAAAGTAGAATACAATTGTCACTACCCCAAATATCTCCCATGGGTGTCGTAAAAGGCGACTAAGGATAAATCGTGATGAGGAATGGGCAGCATCGTTCCTCTTATACCACCTAGCAATGTACTGCGACACTTTTGTGCCAATATATGGCAATAGGCTCGCCACCTATTACATGGGACCTAACATAATTGGCGAAACGTGGGTGCTAGTTCACCTCTGCCTACCCCTTCGGGGATATAGGCGTGATTTATGTATGTATGTATGTACCTCTTGGCCGACTGCCAGCAATCTGACCATTCAACCAAACCGGCTGACATCACTAACATTATCTTTATTATTTACAGTTGCATGAGAAACTGTCGCAACTGCCGCGTTACAATTTCGACAAAGAGGCGGCACAAGTCTGCGCGTTGCCAGATCTATCCACTGTCACCGAAGTAAGCGAGACTGACGACAGGCAAAGCGTTTTCAATGCTAGCACGATCAAAATCACTCGGCCCTACGGAGTTTGCACGAAAAATAATACGAAAAACTCCCAAAGTGACAGCGAAGTACAAGGCAAACCGAAGTTCGGACGATATCTTTCTCCCGCGGCTAGGGAATGCGAAAATTCCATCAGCTGTTTACTCGTAGCGACTGTGGGATCAGACGAATCAGTCATAAATGACACCTTGGAGAGAATCACCAAAAACAAGGATTTCCACGGTGACAACATTGTAGATCTATTGGTCCAAGAAGCGTTACAAAATGAAAAAGACAAGCTAGAAGACAGCGGAATCAATACAGACGTCAGCAAAAAAACACAAGAGCCTAATCAAATTACAACTGAAACTGCAGCAGAATATAAACCCTCAATTGCTGGATTCCCAGAAAGGATTATCAACAAAGATGGTCACAAAGCGTGCACTGTCATCAGTAACACGACTACAGACGAATCGAATGATGTCGTTTATGGTACTCCTTTGAATTTCGTCAATGTTAGAAGACGGCAGAGGGTTGTAGAAAAAGAAGCTATTCAAGAAGACTCGAATGTTCCCCCTGTATTTGATGTAGATGCCGTAGAAAACTTTTTCTCTGAACATTTGAGTGAAAACAATCGCGGGGAAATTGTAATCAGTCCGACTTTGGCGAGAAAAATTAATGAAACTAGCTCAGAGAGTGAACAGTTTGATTTGTGTGAACAATTATCAAATTGCATTACCAACGTAGATAATGTACAAGTTGATCAGATAGAGATTAATGATTTGGAAGTTATCGAGTGCTTAAACAATATAGTTGACCTAGTTTGCAATGATCTCGATAAATGCACGGATATGTTGGATAAAGATTCCATAGATATAATTAGTGTCGTCGATAAGGAAACCCATCCAGTCATTTTAAGAGATACTTCTAATATTAAAAAGTCTATTGGGAACAACCGAGAAAATTGTTCAACTAATGATTCTAAGCCTACTCGAAGTGTCAAATTGAGGTGTTATAAAAGAGCTCCGAAGACTCGGGCTAATTCTAAAAAAGCAAAATCCAAACTAGACCTAAAAGCGGTCTCAAATATGTCACCAATAATGGAAGCGGCTGATGCAATAGACGAAAAAGTAACTGAAACCGTAACAACACCAGAATCTAAAAAGGGCTCAAGTACAAGCAAGACTGATAGCTTGGATATGCCTCTAATTCGCAGGAAACGCAAATTGTACTCTCCTAAAGATGAGAAGGATGGCAATCGAAATTACCACAACGACACTTCTGATATCGAGGAAAACAATGAATTTAAAACTTCTAAAACATTCAATTACACAGCAACCTCCTATAAAGACATAGAGGAAGATCGTGCGAAATGTATAAGAAAGCCACGCTCTAGGCGATCGCGAAATAAATATGACAGAACACCGTCACCACATACCAAAAAAATGAATGACATGTTTGATAACTTAAAAGGCAAATTTGAATCAAACGAATCCGTAACCTTAGCTGACAAGAAAAAGAAAGATATGGCCGTGTTCAACCTAACAAGCGATAGCGAGGATGAGGACTTCAAAAAGAAGACACTGGAAATTCGCAAGCGAATCAGTACTGACTCATCAAGATCTTTACGTCGCGGGAGAACCGCCGATCGTGTTAATTACTCAGAAAACAAATCGTCTGATGAAACTGTTCCAAAAAAGGTTACGAGACCAAAAAGAAATACCAAACGTAAGAAACAAACCAAGACTAAACTTGTGGCCAAAGAAAGCGATTTGATCGATGAAAAGATGAGGACGCAAACCAACGAAGACCCAATCAATACATCTTTGGTACTAGAAGAGCCAATTAAAATACTAGACGAAGTCCCCAAATTATCATTAAAGGAAAGGCCTCAACTTGAACCTATTAGTGACAAACCGCTAAAGGATAGCAATAAGAATGATAAAAAAGGAAAGAAAAATAAGAAAAACACATTGACGAGTAGAACAGATAAAAATAATATTACCGACATTGATATTAACAGCAATAGAAACGAAAGTCCTTTGCCGGGACTTGTAGTAGAGGCGATGCCAGTCAACATAGATGACGGTAACGATTCTATTTCCGTGAACATGCTTCAGAAATTCAAAAGGTTTTACGAAGACGGTGTTGAATCATGTTATAATGAGACTAATACAACACACAATCTTCTTTCTGATATCGATAAGACCAATTACAGCATACCCAGAGGGGGGTATACAACTGAGGAGTTGAACCGAATCGATAACTATGAAGATCTAGACACTGGCCGCGGTATCGGTAAAAACATCGAAGCAAAATCGAAAAATATTTCGCAAACAAAAACTGATAACAGCGTTATTGTTTTAGAGGAAACTATAAAGATTGAACAAGAGAAGTTTGCCAAAAATAGTACTTACAATAAGAGAGTAAGCGTAGAAGCTATAGAAATTTTGGAAATTTCTGGCAACCAATCGGAGAAATCTATTATCACTGTCGGAAAATCTCCTATAACGGCTCACGGAGATAGTAACGAAGAGCCCCCAGATTCACAATTGCTTACAGAAAAACTTAAACCAAGGGACCTAAACGTGGAGTACTTGGACCAATCCATAAAAGATTACTACAAAAAGCTCACCAAAGAAATCGATGGTCTCTCACACTTCAGGGACTCGAAAGATTCTGGCAACACTCCGGTGCGATCTAAAAGTTCCAAGTCGCCTTTGGTTTCCATTGCTAGGCTGTCTATAGATGATATCTCCAAGTTTTTACCCTCTAGAAGAAATTCAGATACGGATTCCAGTTCCTTTGTCCATAAATCTGAGACAAAACAGAATTCTAGTACAAACGAGAACGTTAAGGCGTCCCAAAGTAAAAAAAGTTCTAAGGATACTAACTTAAAGTCGGATTTCGATACTACCGACGTACCCAAAGAAAATTTACAGCGAAGAAAATCGGAACGCTTAGTCGGTAAACCATTGAAAACGTACAGCGAAGACTCTGACTCCGAAAATGTTTTCAAGCCAAGCGAAGAAGTGTTTGAATGTCAACAAGCTAGAAGGAGTGGGAAAATATTGCAATCGAGCGAATCTGAAGATGACGATCTTAAAGTAACAAAATATTTAGGTACTGGTCGGTGGATCGACAGAAAATTGGACAAAGTCAATAAAGGGGAAAGGCGAATTGATACTCAAAGCACATTCGACAGTACAAAGAAAGAGAATCCCACATCAAAGAACAGAAAATCCATCATATCTCCCATAAGAATGTTCGGAGAAATCTATCCAAACTCGACGCTTGAAACCGCGACCAAAGACGATTCTAATACAAAAGACTATAAGGTGAAAACTTATGTTCTGAACAAACATTACATACTGTCGAGTCCAGAATCTATAGTCAGCACATCTACGAGAATTCTAGAAACGGAAAAAGCTAAATCGAAAAGAAAGTCTTCTAGTCCCGAGCGTGTAGTAACGAAGAAGAGGAAATCCCAAGAACAGCTGGCTTTATCTGAAAGTGGACCTAGCGTGTCCAGTGTCAACGATTGGTTCAGAAGGAACGCGCCCACGAATAGAGGTGAGACTAATTAGTAGATTATATACCAAGATCGATAAAACAAAGAATGTCTCTCAGATCACAAGTATTTAGCCGAAGGCGATGGTGATAAATATGCGATCTGTCTGAGCTCTTCTTTTTTATCGCCCGAGGTAAGATCATAGTTTCATATCACCCCTTGGCTGGCCAGGAAGTGGGATTTTCCTGATCTAGGGCCTACCGTTTAACTCGATTGCTGATGATAGCTTTAAAGCAATGCATTGCTAACGGCTATCAATTTAGCTAGCAGCCATCTTGAATTTTTTAGACGGTATGGATTTTCTGCCAAGTTCATCAAAATCATTCGGTGACCATTCGTTCAAAGCTATCGCGATAGTTTAGGTACATTTGATGCGAAATAACAGCATGACGGCATAAACTACAGCTTTTGCTTCAGCAATCGAGTTAGGCCGTAGGCCCCCAGACCATAAAGTGAAAAAAAGTCCACTTTATGATCATGGGCTGATGGGCCATAATCCACCACGTTGGAACTGTGTTATTATATTTCTTCCAGATCAAACTATGAATACAACAGCAACATTCACGGAGACAATTCATCACATTATGGAGAAACTCGACACCACTTTGGAGGAGATTCATCAGAATACCACAAGGAAGTGAGTATTATACGAGGGCGGGTCAATAAGTCCGTGACTTTTGGAATAAAACAGATTTTTTGATAAATAAATAATTTTATTTTTCAACGTAGTCTCCCTTGTGCTCTATACACTTTGTCCAACGCTTCTCCAATTTTTTATCCCTTCCAAAAAATATGATTTGTCGAGGTTCAAAAAACTCAAAAAAGTCACGGACTTATTGACCCGCCCTCGTAGTATATTTCATAAAGTATATAGGTACATACATAGTCATAGGTAAATCACGCGCTAATGGGTAGGCAGAGGTGATTTAACACACACGTTTCGCCAATCATGTTAGATGCCATATAACAGGTGGCGTGGCGCGCCTATTGCCATCTATCGGATCGCAGTATATTGCTAGATGATATAAGAGGAACGCTGCTGCCCAATCTTCGTCGCTGTCTTACTTCCGCACTCAGAGACTTTAATTAACTTTAATGAGTACTTAATGTCAAAAAAAATCTTTTTAATCTAGATTCTAGACCATACACCCGGCAAGAACAGCGACTAGTTTTGAATTGCCATTTCTTGACATTAAGTACTCTTCTTTCTTCTCCCTGCCATTATCCTACACTAAGTAGGGTCGGCACAACATGTCTTCTCCTTCGACTCTCCTCTATCGGTGTGAGCTCAGCACGAACTCCCCTCTTTCTCATATCATCTATCACACAATCCATCCATCGCTTTTTCGGTCTTCCTCTCATTCTAGGTCCATGCACTTGATATTAAGTACTCTCAAACGTTAATTGACGTCTCTGAGTGCGGCAGTTAATTCTTAGCCGCTTTGTACGCCACACGCGGGAGAGGTTGTGACATACATTTGTGACCGTCGTGTGGTGACGGCATTATGTTAGGCCCCCTTCAGTACTGAATAATTTGATTGTGACAAATAACGACAGGAAGGAAATGTGGCTGAAGTCGATTCATCGGTCCATTCTAAGTACTTAATAATTTTAGTCAGAATTCACACCTTATGACACTTATCTAATCCGTTTTGCGTTTGACCAAACATAGTCACGGTAAATAATAGATAATAGTTCATCAGTTTGGTCGAATGGTCAAATTTTCAGGAGAATTTTCAATATTTATGTATCATTGTCATATTTATCAGTCCGCCGCCATATCCAAAATGCAAGCTTGTGAGAGTGTAAGGAATATTTCTTCTTCCTGTTACTCTGCCGCCCTGTTACTAGTTAATTTGGTAAGTCTTTCCTCTTTCATTCATATAAGTACGTCAGACTCATCCCATGGGTGATTAAGAGAGATTGCCCGGTGTAGACCAATAAGCACCTTGGGGCACCCGAATGGTGGAGGGCAAACCACCAACAACAGCATACCCACAGAGGGTTGGTGTCAGGCAGGCGGCCGGCTGTAAAACCTTAGCCAAAACCTTCAGCAGTATGAATTGGAATGTTATCATTCCAATCACTCTCTCTCTATCCAGGTCTCTCGATATGGTTCGTTCCGTCTCTTTTCTATACATTCATTCATTCACTAGCACCTTTACGGTGTGATGGATGATATGAATCAAAAGGGAGTGGATGGCTTGATGACGCCTGACCGATATGAATGGAAGAGGAAACATACTGCGCTGACCCCAGATAGACTGGGAACAGGGCAGGGAGAAGAAGAAGAAACAGTATGCATATTATTTTCCCCTGTTTCCTCCAGCTTCATCCACATGTTTGTGGACGTTCAAAAGGAACTGGCGGTCAAGAGACAGGAGCGCCGGGAGATGTACAAGTCGGTCGCCTCGGAAATATTGGGTGAAGTGGTCAAGCTGATTGACTCGAAATTCGCTAACTTGGATGAGAGGTACGTTGGATACATACATACATACATAATTCACGCCTATATCCCCGAAGGGGTAGGCAGAGGTGAACTAGCACCCACGCTTCGCCAATTATACTAGGTCTCATGTAATAGGTGGTAATTATCGGGCACAAAAGTCGCAGCACTTTGCTAGGTGGTAGGTATAAGAGGAACGCTGCTGCCCATTCCTCATCACTGATTTATCCTTAGTCGCCTTCTACGACACCCACGGGAGAGATCTGGGGTGGTGACAATTGTATTCTCCTCTGCCGTCACCACACGGCAACGGCAACGGTACGTTGGATGCTGTCGTTATATTAGCAATGATGACACTAAAACAGAATCTTTGAAATAACTATTTTTAATAATAATCTATACTAATACTATTGTAGTATTCGCACCGACCAAAGTGATAAGTGGCTTTCTACTACATAGGGTAGACCGTAAGATCTCCGATTAACGATTTTTGAAGGTTCACAAATTGATATAGGCAACAATACAATGCACGCACGTACCTCGGACTGCTGCTGCACTCGATGAACTTTCACCACGATTAGCACTCCACGAGCAGACGTTGAAGGAATCGATGGTATCAGACACAGAACTGGGCCCGTAGCCAAGTGGCAATCGTTTCATAACGATAACGTGTCGAAGTTCGTCACGATCGGCCATATTACTTTGGTATGTACAGTATGAATGTACAATTTACGAAGACGATTTTGGTCACGTGATTTCACGACGACTTACGTCAAATCCGATACATTTTGCTTTATCGAACTTCGTTATCTTTGTCGGTATGTTACTTTCCCCCAAATACAGAAACGCTACTCAAATTTAGGGGACTGCTTAAAAAGTTAAGTGGACACTACCTGTCAGAATTTGTATGGAAAAACATCAATTTTGACAATACTTAAATTTTAAGCGGGACTCAAACTTTGAATAGCGTTTCTGTATTCGGGGGTAAGTCTAGGCCCCCATTACTGTTCTGTGGTATCAGAGATTGAAGTGTTCACACGATTAAGACCCAATTGCTAGTGATTGTCTTTTCGATGCGTATGTGGCGGGGGACGGGTTCGCTACCCGCGAATGCAAAAGCACCGATTTTTACTTGTTACTGTGCGAATTTGGCTGTTTTTGTTACTACCTTAAATTTATGAAACTTCGATACATTATGAATTAAGGTAACGGAACAACTATAAAGCTGAAGAGTTTGTTTGTTTGGTAAAACGCGCTAACCTCAGGAGCTACTGGCTCAAATTTAAAAATTCTTTTTGTGTTGGAGAGTCCATTTACCGAGGAAGGCTATATAATAACCGGCATTAACGCGAGCGAAGCCGCGGGCGTCCACCAGTGAGGAATATAGGAGAGTGGGTCATAAACCACCACGCTGGCCCAGTGCGGGTTGGTGGGTATTAACG
Organism: Cataclysta lemnata; assembly: GCA_963931975.1. Classification (NCBI taxonomy): domain Eukaryota; kingdom Metazoa; phylum Arthropoda; class Insecta; order Lepidoptera; family Crambidae; genus Cataclysta; species Cataclysta lemnata. Next base: position 4,063,367 of record OZ008360.1, read on the forward strand.
TCCCGGCTTAACGTGCCTTCCGAATCACGAAGTAACTCATTTAATAATTAATAAAATTTAATTTAGAAAGATTTTGGTGGTTAGAAAAAGAATTTCGAAAAATTATGGTCTTGAGGCGGGAATCGAACCCGCGTCCACCACCACACACACCTGGTGTCGGTGGCCGAGCGGTCAGGCACCTGCCCGGATAGCAGCGGACGCGGGTTCGATTCCCGCCTCAAGACCATAATTTTTCGAAATTCTTTTTCTAACCACCAAAATCTTTCTACTAATTTTTTTAACATTTATATAATGTTAAAATTAAAATCGAAAAATTTAATTTAGTTAATTAACTAAAGTTAATAATTTTGATGATGATGATGTTAATTTAAGGTCGCAAGAGAGGGACGAAGAGTTTATTGGACACCTGAAAAGGGACGCGGCCAGGCTCATCAGGGAGGACTGCCAGAAGAAGAAGCTGATGATTGGCATCCTGAAAGAGGATGTTCAAGCCGTTTTGGAGCATTTGGGCGACAGGAAGTCGTAGATGCTGAGTCAAAGTCAAAAGTCAAAGTCAAAGTCTCAAAGCTCCTCTCTTGGGACCATCGCGTCAGCATAACGTAATGCGAATGGGACAAAGTGCGTCAATCCCAATAATGACCCACATGTGTGGCACACATATCATGACACGAGCGTGGGACAAGCACAGCTATACTTCAAGACCCATAATTCAGCACTTTACATAAACCCGTATGACTATCTACTTCGCACAGCCAAGTAAACACTTAAATTAATTATAAGTATAATTTAGCGTGATTATTTCGCAATTAGTATCTTATAAAATTGTAATTATAGTTAATTTCATTTCATTTCTAGATAACTGATAGATACTGGCAACGCTAATTAGCTTATCTTACTTGTATATGTAAACAAATAGTGTTCTCTAACCAGTCCGTTTTATTATGCAATGTTTGATTATTTTACTGATAATGTCAATGTCATAGACAAATATTTCAAATTTTCTATTGCAAGCAATGATCGTGTTAATACAAAAATATGAATTCAAATAACTATGGTTTCTCTACAATAATATGTACAGTCAAAGGCACTTCAGACTACCCTAAACTGTCAAATTTCTTCAATCGATTGTTAACCTTAACTTAGTAATAAAAGAGCACAAAATCGATTGAGAAATTTTGCCATTTTGTAGTAGTCTGACGTGCTGTTGACTGTACTAGTATTTACAAAAAAAAAATAGAGGTATACATCATCTAATATAATCTAATCATCTGAACGCTACCTATGATAACTTATAGTCATTAAAAACTGTGGTGGTGTATCAAAAATTCAAATTTGTAAAATTAATTTTTAATTTTTCCATACATTTCACTTTACTGACAGATCAATTTTTATAGGGATGAATAAAATATTTAACAATTTCGATTTTGTAATAACTATATTAGCATGGGTAGTACCTACCTATTCAGGTTGTGAGATATTTCTGTTACATGTATTATTTAGTAAAAAGTGCTCCTAGACAAGGTGGAACTTAGAGGTGTAGTCATATTTAAAGGGGTTATTCAGGCCATCAAACTGAATAACTTTCGATAAGGGACCAAAATCGAAATCTCAGAAAAAATAAACACACTCCCCCATACCAACTGATGCCAGCTGGTTCTTGGTTTAGTATGGATAAGTGATTTTTTTCTGAGATTTCGATTTTGTCATTAAGCGAAAGTTGTTCAGTTTGATGGCCTGAATAACCCCTCTAAATATGACTACACCTCTCTGTTACACCTAGTATATTCAATGTTATTTAATAAATTAAGTATCTACCTATCGTTGTTCAGTTTTGGTTTTTATTAGCCTGTAAATATTTTTGTTTATTTGATCTTGGTTACTTTATTTTCGTTGTATTCTTGGTACAGTCATCGTCCAAGTTTACCACAAACTGTCGAGTTTTGTCAGTTAATTGTACACTTTACGTCACCCACTAGTTTAAAAGAAATGTAAAATTTGTTGCTGACATCTAATTTGTTGATGACTGTACCGCTAGCATAAAATAATCTTCATAATTTTTATTAAGTTTTAAAATGAATTTAATTCTAATTGTTACTGTACCTACCCAATGGTAGGCGGATTTTTATTTGTTATCTGTTGTTAATAGTTTTATTTGATTTTATGCTCATGTTACAATAATTCGTGAATTTTCCAATTTTCACCTTTAAAATAAGTAGATACCTTTTAATAAAGTAAAATTTTGTATAACTGGTGCGATTTTTTATTTATTTTCTTATGCTGTTGTCTGATCTCTATTAAACTGAATAGGACATACATTTCTGTATTGTTATTCCTATAGTTTATGGATGATCAATGGTGAAAGATAACCATATATTATACCATTGACAATATAAGTGTTATAAGTCCGTTATTAGACCTGTAATAATAATGTCACCCTGTTGCTAACAATTCTCGATTGCAGTTAATGAAATTGTTGCTTTTGCGACTACGTACTTTCGGTTTACAGTTTCAGTCGCTAACAAAGTAGGATGTAAGTGTCAAAATCGAACATACATACACACATCACGCCTATATCCCCGAAGAGGTAGGCAGAGGTGAACTAGCACCCACGTTTAGCCAATTATGTCAGGTCCAGTGTAATAGGCGGCGAGCCGAGTACTATTGCTAGATGGTATAAGAGGAACGCTGCTGTCCATTTCTCATCACTGATTTATCCTTAGTCGCCTTGTACGACAGCCACGGGAGAGATTTGGGGTGGTGGCAATTATATTCTACTCTGCCGTCACCACACGGCAAAATCGAACAAGCAAACAAAAATTCATTAAGTTATCGAGAATTGTTGACAACAGCGTTCATAGTCCTCCTACAGCGGGCCTACCGCCTAACTCTATTGCTAAAGAAAAAGCTATAGTTTATGACGTCATGCTGTCAATATCAGCAATAGCTTTTGAACTTGTCACTATCAGCAATAGACTTTGATTTTGTATGAATTAGGCAGAAAATCAGTACCGCCTAAAAATTCAAGATGACTGCTAGCTAAATTGATAGCTGTCAATACTGCAGTGGACACATCTCTTTCGGGGGAAAGAAAATCTTTACCTCTCGCTCTATTTCCTACTAAATCCCGAGACAAAACACTGTCATTTTTTCCACGTCCCGTGCTAGGCCTACTGCTCCGTGCGTCCGTCAACTGTCAATACTTTGCCTCGCAATTTCCTATGTACCGCTAGCAGCTACGTATATTAATAATATTTCGCTGTTTTAATTAGGTATTAGTTAAATTTTCAATCCCATTGAAAATAGATGGGCAATGATTGTGACCATGCAGTAAAAGAAAAAAAATCATTTAATGGTCGCGACGCCGCTATTGATGGTTTTACGTAGCGCTTTACACACCATCGCACAGGCTCTGATGTGTCATCAGATGAAGATAGTAAAGATTCAATTACCGATGTGGAAGAGATAGAATATTTTTTTCATAAGTTATGGACATAAATAGTGTTTTACCAGACTGTGGAGAAGCCGAAGGATGGTTAAGTGTTCGATTTGTGTGTATGTCCGTTCCTATAATACGTTCGTATCTAGTCAATAACTTGCTTTCTAATAAAAAATATTTATTTATTATTTTCTTTTAAAATATTTAATTATATTTTTTTTTCACTAACCCTACTTTTGCGATCACTCACACAAATGCAAAGCTCATATGCCAAAAGAACTATATCGTTCGTTCACGTTAGCAGTGGTTGTTATACTCTGTGCTTATTGCTGATACAATTTTAGGCGGTCGCTCGGATAAACAGTGCATTGCTATAGAACTATCATCAGCAATCGAGTTAGGCGGTAGGCCCACTGGTCTCAATAAACTGTAATCATAAATGCTTACAGTTTAAGTAATTCCAATATCTTAGTGAAATAAAAGAATATAACATTAAAAAAAAAACTTTGTATATTTCATAACATATTTACACTCGCTTATTATAAAAAAACTAACTTAATACTATAACAACTTCTATTATGTCTTATTGATTTTATAGTGACAGAAGCAAGGTCATAAAAGTGTCTTAAAATAAATATTCCCAAAGACTATTTAATTCTAGAACTATTTATTATTCTTTATCATTCTATTTTAAAAAATCATGTCCTTTGAAAAAACATTGTCCCTTGATTAGTCGTAAACATCAGTGCATGGAATTTTTCAGTACAAAACTACTTATATCAACATAATTATAATACGTGTCAAGAGAACCCTACCCGCTGCGTTATTGGAAACAGTTCTTACTGCACCCGCGAATACGGTTAATTTTCCGTCGTTCGTCCGTTAATTCACTAACTGCAGTCGCCCGTCTTTATTCAGAGGGCGACAGAGTCTATATTCGCGTGGTTCTCACTACGAGTCGTCCTGACTGGTGGCCACTTGTGCCAGGAACACCTGTTGCTGGGGTTGACCTTGCGATGATACCTGTAAATAGTAGATTATATACCAAGGGCGATAAAACAAATGTCTCAGATAGCAAGTATTTGACGCGTGAACGGGGGCGGGGGCGTTAAATATCCGATCTGAAGTCTTATTTTTTATCGCCCGAATCATAAATCATAGTTTTTATGTCACCCTCTGATCAGTTAGTGGGATGTTCCGTACGCGTAGCGGGCGAAAAAGTCCACTTTATGGTCAGATCGACGGGTCCCAAGAACAAAGTCATATCTTTTTTTTTTTTTTTTTTTTTTTTTTTTTATACACTCACACCTATCATCTAGCCCAAAGTAAGTAGCCTAAGCACTTGTGTTATGGATACTAGATGACGGACATATTTTTAATATAATTATGTATATAAATGTTGAAAATATACTACATAAACATATACACAACCATGACTCGGAAACAAACATTTGTGGTCATCACAAAGTTTGCCCCTACCAGGATTCGAACCCGGGACCTCTTGGCCAATACCCAGCAATCTGAGCATTCGACCAAGGCGGCCGTCAAAGTCAATAGTAACTGTTGCCTTTTAATACCTCTTGCAACTAGACAATTTTAAAGATACGACTTTGTTCTTGGGACACGTCGAGATGTGACAATAGTAGATTATTAACCAAAGGGATAAAGCAGTGTGTTCTGTCGTGGGTGACGCTACACTCCGGACTCGTCTTAAATCCCTCGCTTCGATTGTGATTTAATTTTTTAACACCCTCGCTACGCTCGGGAGTAAACCTCGAGTCCTTCGTTGCGCTCGCGATTTAAGTTCACCCAAGACTAACTGCCGCACTCAGAGTCGTCAATTAACTTTGATGAGTATTTAACGTCAAAAATTTTCATTCACATCTAGACCATAGACCTGGCAAGAATAGCGACTAGTTTTGAATTGTCATTTTTTGACGTTAAGTACTCATTAACGTTATTTGACCTCTCTGAGTGCGGTAGTAAGACAGCTTTATCACCGAGGAAAATACTCTACTTTTCGTACCATTTGCGAAAAAATTAACACCATAATAATATATGAGATAAGCATTTATAAAAAATAATGACAATTAAAAGTCAAAAGTTAACATTCGAAACATTGGTCCAATTATTGATAGAGAGAGTGACATGTAAGTATTCCAAATTTAATTCACATTGTCCCCGTAGAGGATGAATGAAATTCAGTACAATCTCAATGGTGTAAACACATGTAGTTCAGTATAAATTTCGGTAAGTATTCCAAATTTAAATACACATTCTACCTCTAGAGGATGAATGAAATTCAGTACAATTTTCTTTCCCTGTTTTTAACAGATTAAAAATTATATTGTTCTGTTCGCTTTTTGTGCCATAAAATGTCACTTTTTTGAGCAAGTGGTACAAAAAGATAATTATTTGAAAGCCAGAAATAGGGGACTGCATCCGTTGTCCGCCTGATGGGATTCTCCACTACTGCGCCGCTGCTTGCAGCTACAGTCTGAACGAGCTCAAGATGTTATGATTTTAACCGATCTTGTAGATGCACTGACCTGTATGATTTGCGGCGACTGCGCCTGCGTCTGTATGATGATGGGCTGGTTGGGGTTGTTTTGCACCTGCAGCCGGATCATGTTCAGCTGCGCTTGCGTCAGCTGCAGTGACTGGTGGAGGATAATGATCTCATTAATACTTTAATTTGCCTGGCCGTGTGGTGACGGCAGAGTAGAATACAATTGTCACCACCCCAAATCTCTCCCGTGGGTGTCAAACAAGGCGACTAAGCATAAATCAATTATGACGAATGGGCAGCGTTCCTCTTATACCACCTAGCAATAGCAATGTACTGCGACTTTTGTGCCCGATAAATGGCAATAGGCTCGCCACCTATTATATGGGACCTAGCATGATTGGCGAAACGTGGGTGCTGGTTTACCTCTGCCTACACCTTCGGGGATATAGGCGTGATTTACGTATGTATGTATGTAATACTTTAATTATTGCTGTGAGCACAAAAATTTCCTATCGTCGTTGATAGTGCAAACCGCGTAACCAATGCGCTTTTTGAAATGAAGCCTAAATGAAAGATTTTCTGTACAGAAATATACTTATTTTTATTCCAAGTCCCTATCGCGACATTTTGAGGAAGAGACATTGTGCGAAAACGACCAGATATGCCCGCGCGGACCTCGTTTGTATAGGACAGACTGACTGTGACGGTTCTACACTATTCAAACATCGCATAGATTATTAGGTCTATGTGGTGTTTGAATGCGATTTTACTGTCAATAACAAGCCGGCGCGGCGTGTATTTCTGCAAGCATGAATTCCCCGCTTTAGGCACTTAGTTACCTGAGGAAGCTGGTGTATCTCTCCGGATGGGTTGACCACCTGCTGTACAACAGTCATGGGTTGCTGGGACAGGGATGATGTGCTCGCAGAAGACTGCAATATAGGCAATACATGTTTTGTGAATGTCTTATTTTCTCAGGCTAGACAAGAAAGCTCTTGCCCTTCATCTCACCTGATGGTGAGTGACGATAAGGGCCGAAGATGGAATCGAGCTTCACCTGGAACCCTCAACCACAGAGGGACTGGCTTTCTTATCACAAATTGTCGGAACACAATAATGCTATCAACATTACTACTGTGGCGACAGATTTTGTTAAGATGGTGGTAGCTAGCCAGGCGGACTTGAAAAAAGTCCTACAACCAGCCAAACCAAGACTTCTTCTCTCAATAAAGCAACGGTATATGACTTATACAGCCATGTCTAATTACAGTTTAAATCTTTATTTCATTACATAACCACTTTTAATGTCATTTGTTAAGCATTGCTGGGCCTTCCCTTTCCTGTGGATGAAGAGTATAGGGAGAGTGGGCCATAACCCACGACGCTGGGCCAGCGCGGATTGGTGGGATTAACGACTGCAGATGTAGCCGGAACTAACGGCGCCTTCCGAAACACGGAGGAATTCAGATAATAACGTAGAATAGGCCAGCTCCGACTCATCCCATGGGTGTCGTAAAAGTCGACTAAGGGAGATTGTCCGGTGTAGACCAATAAGCACCTTGGGGCAGCCAAATGGTGGAGGGCAAACCACCAACAACAGCATACCCAAAGAGGGTTGCGTTAGTGTCAGGCAGGCGGCCGGCTGTAAAACCTAAGCCAAAACCTTGAACAGTATAGATTGGAATGTTGTCATTCCAATCACTCTCTCCGTTCATCGGTCTCTCGACATGGTCCATTCCGTCTCTTTGGGTATATTCACTCATCACGAGCACTTATTTCATCACTTCTATACATTCATACATCACTAGCACATTTACAGTGTGATGGATGATATGAATCAAAAGGGAATGGGATGGCTTGATGACGCCTGACCGATATGAATGGAAGAGGAAACATACTGCGCCGACCCCAGATAGACTGGGAACAGGGCAGGGTGAAGAAGAGATATATATTTAAATTTGTCCGTCATCTAGTAACCATAACACAAGTGCCTATGCTTCTTATCTCGGGCTAGATGATAGGTGTGAGTGTAAGAAGTTATTTATTTATTTATTATAATTTACATTTACCTGCAGCGTCTGCGCACACGGCTGCAACACTATCTGTTGTTGCGTGCCATTCTGAGCCGTGGATCGGTGGTGGGTTACCTATAGCAACATTAGGGGCCTATCAGCTAATGCTCCAGTAATTATCGTGTTTCAGTGGTATTTCAATAGGGATTTTGAGAGAAAATAGCAAATACACTCATCAACTTTATCCAAGGATATTTTATTTTGACCTTATGTTGTATCGGCGATAATTTTAAAAATACCCTACTGACGATTTCTATGTAATTTATTCAATGTTATGATGGATGAGTATAATTATTATGAATAAGTAATTGAAAAACTGCAAAGATTAAATCAGTATTAAAAGGATGGAGGCTGATCGAACATGAAGTATAGCATACAGCTACATAAAATATCCTTAAATATGGATGAGCATTAATTGAATTTTGAACAAAAATAATTCAATTCAAAAAGAAGTTATCAATTACTTATCAAAAATAATTTCAACCTTAGTTTATCAAGCTGTTATATATCAGTCAATCTGAATTGCCATAGACGACACTCACGTTTCGCAATTTATATAATAGTGACATGTAAATTTGAACAAAAATTGCGTAAAATGACGTCAGGACCTCCTGGTTTGCCGAGTGGTAGGTATAGGTATAAACCTGCATTGCGGATCACACAGTTTCGATTGAGGTCCGGATGAGGTTGTGTAATTTTAATGTTAGAAATTTTTCCGATCGCTATTTTCATTTCAATCGTGTCTTCGTAGACATGCAATTCAGGAGAACCAACGGTATTTTCTACTTAAAGCGGGGATTTCACTACACGGACATGCCCGCAGGCATGCCCGCCGGACCTCGTTTCTACTAGGTCTGTGTGATGTTTGCCTAGTGTAGGAGCGTCACAGTCAGTATGGCCTATACAAACGAGGTCCCCGCGGGGGCATGTTGCGGGCATGCCCGTCTAGTAAATTCCCCGCTTAACCGAACCAACGCAATCACCATTGAAACACGATTATTATGTTATTGACATATTAATGACATAATGTCAACATTAATAGTAACGGGGCCCAGAACGGTATTAAATTCGCGGGAATAGAATACATCTGTATAATTATATTTTTTTACCAGCACCATGTTATTGTTAACCATCACACTAACCATCCAACCCAAAGTCAGTAGCTAAAGATACGGATAGGTACTACTAGATGACGAACAAATGGCATGAAATAAATATTTTTATTTCTATTTGTACATTTACAATAATTAAATATTAGAAAAAATATTACAAGAACAAAACCATTTTCAGACATATTTAAAATAACTACTGACTATTCGGTCAGTAGCGGGAATCGAACCAGAGTCCTGATGAGGAGGACCCTCGTTCTATTCCCGAATCAAGACAATATTTTTTGCCTTGTCATAAGTTAGTGAAGTGAAAAGTGGTAATAGTAAATAAACACCATAAATATGTATATCTTACACTCACACATACCATTTACCATAAAGTAGCACAAGCATAAATAGCATAATTAACATATAATACAAACACATAAAAAATAGTTTATTTACATTTCCCAAAGCATAGGTACCCATGAATACCCACAAAGTCCTCAAAAATACATTTGAAGCCTAATAATAATTGTATGTGTCCTAAGGGGCCATCCATTGATCATGTGATGTTTTTTTTAGCATTTTTAACCCAACCTTGGTGATATGTGGTGAGGTTTAAGTCTAATACGGGGGGTATTTACCCCCACCTTTTCGATTTGAAAATCGCGCGTTTAACGAATAAATAAACACACGTGATATCTTGCTCCCCCTCCTGTGATATTAGCCGAATCCCCTCCCTTTCGGAGCCTCACTCACGTCTTTAATGGACGCCCCTAAGGGCCGGTTTTTTGATGCATAGTTAACTGTTAACCAATTGTTAAGAATTGTTACTTATCTTAAAATATCACTGATATTTATGATAATAATTAATAAGAATAACAGACTGATATGTAAATAAATAAACACAAAATAGGGCAACATTTATGTCATTCCATTCAAGTAGCTCTATAAATACCTGTTCAATGACAGTGTTGCCACGCAGCGGGTCTATCGTCGGCTTGGTCACCTTCACCTCATGCCTCGGTACTATGTCAATCAGGAAATCGAACTGGTCCGACTTCGATATCGCCATTGCTAGGTCGTTCCTCTGAAAATAATTTAATTGACGACTTTTATATGTGAAACGGAAGACAATGTCAGTTATTTATTTATTTATTAAGATCACCAACAAGTTCACATTAACACCGTTAATGACAAATACATATAATAGTGCAGGATGCTAAATGCAAACTTAATTATAGGTGACAACTGCATGCAACATACAACAGCAATACGAGGGCGGGTCAATAAGTCCGTGACTTTTGGAATAAAACACCGATTTTTTGATAAATAAATCATTTTATTTTTCAACGTAGTCTCCCTTGAGCTCTATACACTTTGTCCAAAGCTTCTCCAATTTTTTATCCCTTCCAAAAAATATGATTTGTCGAGGTTCAAAAAATTCAAAAAGTCACGGACTTATTGACCCGCCCTCGTATAATTATATACAATCTAATATTATGTAATTCTAAAGTAATATAAAAAAAAATGAATTTACGTGAAATAAAAAACAAATTGATTAAGAATCACAAATATGTCCAACCTTCGTATTGACCTCAATGTTCATAATCATCATCATAATCTTCAATCATAACCAAGTCAAGTCATCATCATAACCAGCATTTTATATGTCCCCACTGCTGGGGCACAGGGCTTCCCTATAGATGGAAGAGCAATGTAACAAACCCTCTTTAGAATTTTGTTGTTGAAATACATGCATACATAAATCACGCCTATATCCCCGAAGGGTTAGGTAGAGGTGATTCAACACCCACATTTGCCATTTAGGGGCACAGGAAATTGCAGTACATTTCTAGGTAGTTTAGGTGGAAGTGAGGAGAGATGAGGGTGATAACAATTGTATTCTGATCCGCCGTCACCACACGGCTTTTGTTTAAATTCCACTCCTAAATATGGTTATTCCAATGATACAGAACATTTAAGGACTCTGAATTTAGTAATATGAAAATGTCACCAATACTTAATCTATGGATTCAGCAGAAATAAATAAACATTTATCACGTAGCAACTAGCAACCTTATGTGTTATGAAAAGAAGAAAAAAAATCAGAAGTGAATTAAAAGAAATAAAAAACAAATTATTCATTAGGGTACCTGTAGTGTTCTCCGCTTATTATCCTCTGTATGGGACCAAGCCCGAAGGGTGAGTTCATGAATAAAGATCTCCGCTGCTTTGGCAAACAGCACCGGAGCCTCTCCGGATATCATCTTGACCTCTTCGTCCAATTTCATTATTTTCTTAATACGGGCCAGTGGCAATGCTTGAGTTTTAAAGTCTTCCTGAAACATTGGACAGAAAGAGATTTAAAAAGTCATTTAAGATAGAAAAATTCTATCCAGAAAATTATAGAAATTATTTCAAGTAATTTACATAAATACATACATAATCACGCCTATATCCCCCAAGGGGTAGGCAGAGGTGAACTAGCACCCACGCTCAAGTAATTAATTTAAATTTATTCATTATGTTAATGAAAGATGTCATAAACTTTAAATTATCTATACAATAATGATATGAACTTGTCTTCAAATGTAGGTAGGTACTCACAGTAGTAACTTTCTTTATATCGTCTGTAACTTTGGTCCAGAATTGTTGTAGGGTTTGCAAATTTCCATCGCTGTTACTGATCTCCTCCGATACCTCTGCTTCCACCTCCTCTGCCACTCCAGAGGCTCCCCCTTGGTCACTGTCAAGATTTAATTACTGTGACATTTTGACAACAATATCAACACAAAAAAAAACATTTTCTTTGGAAGTTAATTTAAACAATTCTCTTATTTAATGGCACACACTGGCCTAATTATTCTTACAAGATAACTATAAGACAATCTAAGAGGTAAACTTGCTCAACAAGATAATTGATGTTATAGAGGATATGTGTATAGTGTTTACTTACATAAGTTACTTTAAAGTATAGAATCAATAGCAAAATACCAATTAAGAAGTAACTTTGTGCCAAATTATTTTTTGGCACAAACTCTTTTGCATGTGTAGTTAGGTACGTAACGGGAACTTACGCAGGCACAAAGAAGCATACGGACATCTTGAATGTTCTTTGGCAAGGAAGTGACTTTATTGATAAATCCAATATTCGCTCGTAATAACAAACCAAAAATTTCGCTAACAATCACAATAAAAAATTAGGAACCGCGGCGAAACTTTATTTTAAGGCAGTAACCAATAATCAGTGTAATATTCAAAGATCTCCAATCACCAATTACAGAGAATGCGCCACTTCCACGATTCGTCCGCTGATGACCAGTCACAAGCTTGACGTATCTACGGAGTTACCACTATCCTGGTTATTAAATGGTAGGAATTATTGATAGATACAATATTAATTCAGTACAAGTTACTTAATTATGTGTATACAAAAAAGATTTTAAATATCCAAATTTTAAACTTTATGGTTTTGTAGCTTACGTTTAATAAAAATACAAAAAAAGGAAATTATAATTCTTCTTGAAGTACACAACTTACTTTCTATTTTTTGGGGTATACATATATATTGGTATACATAGTTGTTGTTTATTTTTAAAACTATTTTGCAATTGAATATAATAATTGTCACATCACTAGCCGGAAGTGAAAAATTTTGCCAAAGACAAACAAGTATACAGAGAATCACAGAACACTATCAGAGAATACGCCATGTTCAAGTGAATGTTCATTTAATTTTATTCTGACAAGACAATCTGTGTCCTCAAATCAAACAAAACAAGTGAAACAAGCGTCGGCTAAAATGGCGGCCGCAGAGATCCAGATAGTAAATCCATCGAATTTACAAAAAATTGAAAGGTACTACATCTAAATAGCTTAAAATATGAAGTCTGTAAAATATCTTGTGTTTGTGCATATTTATCTTGCATTTCTTTCATAGCCTTGTGAAGCAATAACAGTGTTTTCGTTCATGGTTTCAGCTTTCTTAATGATCCTAGTTACAAAGAAATTATTGAAAATTCGTCAACTTTTAACTCACGACTATGTGCGGAAAGGAGAATGAGAATGCCATTTATCGACACCCAAACCGGTAAGTGACTGAATAACTTGGTGTTTTGGTCTTTCGCAGTTGGGAGGAAAGGGTCGCATAATATTGATTGTGGCTATTCTTTAGAACCATGGCGACATCTGCGGGCCTACCACGGGGACGTGGACAAGTCTCTCTCCACCACTTGACAGTGTTTTGTCTCGGGATTTAGTGGGAGCCAGAGCGGGAGGAAAAGATTTTCTTTCCCCCGAAAGAGATGTGTCCACGTCCCGTGCGCCCCTGCAAGGAACAACACTGTAACTCACTTTTTGTCAGTTTTTAGTTAGAAGTTACAATCGTGTTATTACTATACAAAAAATTTAAATTTTTTACAAAATCTTATTTTACATGTAGTGATATGCCATTGCAACTCACAAAAAGTCAATTATATACAATTTAAATAACAGTACATATAACCTTACAATATATATAACCTTATGAATGTATAGCTATTCCCTTGTTGACTCAATTTTTCAAGATTGTTTGACAATAAGACTTAAGCGAAATCTGCAAGACTTTTTTAAAACTTTGAGGCATTCTCCTGTAAAGCTACAAAAAATGAGTTACGATGTTGTTCCTTGCAGGTGTCGATGGGTGGATTAAAAATTTACAGATTTTTGTTATTAATTATCTGTAAATGAAATAAGCAATTATATTGTTTTGAAAATGTTATTAGTATGGTATTCATTATAATACCCCTTTTACAACTTTCTCATCTAAGTCATGAAACATAAAATAATAAATTCTGCAGTAATATACAAATATCGCGTCTTTTTCCCTTATGTGTGCATAGCGTTGCACTCATCCGGATAAAGCCAGGCATAGGTAGGCTTTTTGATTAAGTGTCCGGCCAAAATAAACTGTCTGGCTTTTGTTAGGCTTACTTTTTTAGTCCAAACTCCACTATTAGCAAATATTACTTAGGCCCGTATTCTGAAACGGCCCTTGAGTGTAGTTTAATTTGAATTCAAGTGAATATTGCTTAAATATAGAATTGCTACTTAAATTTGTGTTTTATTCCAAAACGGCTATCAAGCTTGACTGATATAAATTAGGACTCAAATTATTTTTAAGTCAGGACATCCCTATTCTATCCATAAAACGCAAAAAGATGTAGCAGTAAAGGTATTATCTCTGCTCAAGCACATGTTTTGTGCGATCATAGCTTAAATCTCAATTCAAATAGCTATCAATTGTTGTTCAAGTGATGTTTCAGAATAAACATAAACAGAGATCTATGAATTGATACTCAAATATTGTTTTAGAATAAAGGGTCCATTTAAATCTAATTTTAAAACTCTATTCACATCCAAGTGTCGTTTCAAAATACGGGCCTAAGTTTAATTGTATCTTATGCTAGCTTAATCATAGATTGAACGAACTAGCCAGTCTCATTGAGCGTCACTATTCAGAATGTATACTTAATAGTTATATTTTTTTAAATTATGAGACTAAAAAACCAATAGCAAAAATGTCCATATTCTTCACACAAATGTTTGTCTACATCTCTCTTCCACCAACACATTTGCTCCATTATATAAAATAAATTGTTGTAAAGGGCTATATCATAATAAATAAATAAATATTACAAAATGAAATGTAACCCATTTTTTATTATTTATCTTCAGGTGTAGCACAGAGCCACTGCAATTTATTCATGTCAAGGAAGCAGCGTATGCCAGGTGCCAGAGAAGGTCAAGTCTATACATATCCTGCACAAAGGTACGGGTCGGAGTTAAAAGTAAATTCCCAGTTTCATAAAACCTTAGCGTAATAGTTGTTGTAAACTTATGACGTTTTTCTTACACACTATACAGTGTTAGAATCTAATTACTGCTGATGAATATTGCCAAAACCTTGAAAAGCAAAATTAATTGCCTCATATTTTGCAGATGGCGGAAAGCACGTCGACAATACCTCACTATGGCCTCAACACGTTGGGGTTGGAGTGGTGTAAACGATACAGCAGACACCACTGGTGAAGGAGAGAACAGCTCTGGTGTGCCTGGGGAAGTTATGGCTGGCGAGGACAGTCGAGATGGATCACAAACTGCCGCAAAGGATGACCCGAAGGTAGCAGTGGAAAGTGTCAATTATGAGTCAGTGTACTGCCTAGAACGTCCTGATAACACCAGAACCATCAGTGATGGTGGAATAGTTCCTAAATACAAAGAATTTTTGTTAAAAAAAGTTCGTTAGATTATAGTGCCTATACCACTCTGCCAACCAAGATTTTAGTTAATTAGTTGATTAAAGGTTAACTGTTTTCTAATTATAATTATGCAGAGTGTAAAATGTATGGTGACCACAGAACAGAATACAATTGTCACAACCCCCCATCTCTCCCGTGGGTCGTACAAGGCGATTAAGGGTAAAGACCAATAATGGGCAGCAGAAATTCTCTCATACCACCTAGCAAATTGCCCAATTGAAGGTTACTAACTGGTTTCTCACCCCGCAGGAGGGTCGCGCACGAAGTTAGTCCGACTATAGTGAGGAACATCCAAGTTTTATACTTCATGGTTTTGTAGCTAACGTTTAACAAAAATACCCAAATATAATATCCTTTATAAATTATTCTTGAAGTACACAACTTTCTAGTATAGATATTATTAATGGCTAAATTTATATTTATTTGGGTATTTTTGTAATATATTTTGGTCTCGGTTGGTCGAGTGGTACAGTCATTTGCAACATCATTCTAACCACAATATTCTTTATACCAAAATTGCCCACTTGAAGCTAACTGGTTTCTAATTGTAATAAGGCAGAGCGAAAAATGTATCAACCCTCATTACCGCACAGGAATGGTTCTACGACGAGCTGGCGATGGAGGAGATGGAGACGGGCGAGGAGCCCGAGGCGGAGTCCGACGAGGACTACTTCCACGACACATACGCGAACAGGCGGCGGCGGCGGGGCGGCGCCACGCCCACAGGCCCGGGCTCCCGTGGCGGACGCACGAGGAAATCGCAACCGGACGACACGCCGGCGAAACGGGGCAGAGCTGTATGTATTGCTTTAAGCTGTTTTATTATGAGGTTGTAGTTTATTTTGCAATGTATTGATTGTTGTTATTGTATTTTTATTGTTTATTTGTGTGGTTAGTTAGAATCTATACTAATATTATAAAGCTGAAGAGTTTGTTTGTAAGGTTAAACACGCTAATCTCAGGAACTACCGACTCAAATTGACAAATTCTTTTTGTGTTGGATAGTTCATTTATCGAGGAAGGCTATAGGCTAATATAATAACCGACATTAACGCGATCGAGCCTAGTGGACACTAGTAATATAATATATTTTAATTTATTTAATTTCGATCATGTTTTATTATAATATTATGTTATCAGTCATGATCGAAATCTTGCAAAGGTGACTTTGTGCTTTTAGCATTCCTAAACTTTGAAACAAAACCTAGTACTGTTTTTGGTAAATTAATCATTGAATAATATAATATTATAAAATACCATCTGCTTTAGAGGGTAGGATGTTTGTAATGTTATGTCCCGTCTGCTTTTGTATTTATCCTAGTACAATGTTTGGTATGTTGAGTACTGAAGAATTTAGTGGACTGTATTGGAAGTAAATTAATAAGGGTGTTTTAACACACCATATAATAATTTTGTACCCTTAAGTCCAGTCGGACGCCCTTCATAGTTAAAAATGCTAAAAATACACTTGTATGGACTAATATAGGTTAAGGTTAGACTTACTGCTGGATGGTTAGGTGAATCTAGGCGGCGAAGCCAGCCCAGAACCAGAACTTAGACACACGGCACACCATGTTTTTGTACTTTGTCTATAATTAGCATACAGGCCTGTATTTTATTCAACAAATTGTGTTTTGAGTGTTTTGATCATATAACTTAGCACTATGTAGTTTAGTTACTAAATCAACTCAGGATTACGAAGATATAAAGAGATTTTAACCGCACACGCAGTGAGAGTTCAACTTCTCAATATGGTGACCGTGAACGAACTGACTACCCACATCTTCTTGTCGGATTGATAGCTCATCGCAAGGAAATGAGGGTAGGTAGGATGTAGGAATACCCACATACAAGTGTGTAAAAATAGAAATGAAAACTATCAAGAAATTAATTAAATTTAAGAACAATGCTCAACAATGTTTACAGAATGATAATGATAGTCCTCAGAGAATAAATATTTGCCCCATATATATCCCATAAACTGAAGAATAACCATGTAGAATAATGTCAAGTTTGTTTGAATGAAAATACTGTCTTTCACTCCCAGTTAAGATTTTGTAATTTTTTTTTAATTCTCCCTTTCTCAGGAAGGGCAAAGTGATCTAGCCCATACAGCCAAGTGTTTATTATTTAATTCACATTAAAATATGGATGTCACACATTTTAACTACTATTGTAACTTTTGATAATTATTTTTGTATGTCTATCTTTTAAGGGACGAGGCAGGAAACGTGCGGCACAGGGCGCCCTGCCGTACGAGGAGACGGGTGACGCGGAGAAACCCTTCGGCTGCGAACGTAAGTCCACGAGAAGGAGGCACTAGCCAACCGCCTTACGGGTCAGGCCCTGACTGCGGGGGAGGGTTGTCACTAGTAGATAATTGGTGAGCGGAGATAGGGAATCTATATTATGATTTGATAGAGGAGTCGTCTGTGTCTGTTACTGTTAGTCTCTGTTGCGATTGCAAGTCAAATTGTCATGCAAAATTTGAGGTACCGATTGGTAAATGAAATGTTGATGAAACAACAATGGGCCTCTTATTAAAATGCATCTTAAGGCGATACCTCGTGAATTCCAGAGGGGGATAGAGATTTATTACTTTCAGCTCGAGAAAAAATGATAAGAATGATTTTAGAAAAAAAAAATTGACATCAATTGAAATAGCTATTTCTCGTATAATAAACTTTGTTTGGAATTTTTTTAATCGTCCGTTTGATTATTAAATGAAATAGGAAATGGGAAGTCATCGGGAAAGTTTTAGGCTATTTTAAATTGCTTTATTGATTAGTCAACTCGGGCATATTGAAAAAAACAAGAACAACAGATGTAGCATAAGTAGGAGTAAATCCTTATTAAAAACGATAAATATTCGCTAGGTAGCGCCTTAATGGTTTGAGTAGAGCTGACAAAAACGGAGCATTACATTTACATGCCTGCTAGTAACTTAAAACGTGTTTCTCTAACCTGCATGACAAACTGCAGAGATAATACCTATAGCATAAAGTTTATCTTCAATAACCAAACGGTTGATGCGACAAAAATATTATTATTTCAACTTCATGTGCCAAACACTTGATTTTATTAGAATTCTTATTTTAATAGTGCTTAATTTAATATGAAATAATAGAAATATGACTGCCTTTCAAAATATAACATGTTGCGAGTGGCGGTTTTTTAATTTGACATATTATGTTACTGTTATATTAAAATTCAATTTCGCTTGTCTATGTATCTCTGTTCACCAATATGTAAATGCGTATATTAAAAATACAAACTAGGAGAGCAATAGACATCTGGCCTTTATATAGCAATAGATTTATAATAATATAGTCTGTGAATTTGGAGGAATATTGACATTTATCAAGATGTTTACACAGATATACACCAAATGCATTATTGCCTAGGTATATTATTATATAACCCAACTAGTTGTAGCGAATAGACCATATCACTCATTATCAATTGTCGGTGAAATAGTCAGTGCAGATTGGAACATAAGTTGGTCATGAAGTGGAATGTTTAAGTGCTCTCTTGTTTTTGCTTTTGTCGAGGACATTCAAAATTGGATCTGGTTATAATTTGTCACTAAAAGAGCGAGGATAAGATGGATTCTGTTATTGAAATAGTTGATAGTAAATTTATGGCACATTTCTACACGGCTTACTGATTGCATATCGGGTATATAATACGTAAGCCGTAGGTATTACATATCCGAGTATCCCCGCAAGTCAGTATAGATGTGCTGCCTGCCAGCAGTCGCTACAGAATATAATAAAAAAAAAAAAGGAAATTCCCCGATTTTGTCACAGAATAAGTAATGGAAAATATTCGATTTTAATTTTAACATTATATAAATGTTAGAAAAATTAGTATATAGATTTTGGTGGTTAGAAATATTTTTTCGAAATTCTTTTTCTAACCACCAAAATCTTAAGTAATGGAAATGGTCCGTGAAGTAATGGAAATGATCCGTGCTCTTTTCAATCGGTCTGAATTTATTTGTAGTTGCGATAAAAATATGAAATCCTCTTGGTTAATAACAGGATTCCATGTTACCTCAGTCCTGCCCGGCTAGCATGACCACCGATACACGATAATATGATAATAGCCATTTATCGCGTTGAACTGTCAAAAATTTATGGAGTTTTGACAGTTCAACGAGTTAAATGGCTATATTATATCGTGTATCGGTGGTCATGCTAGCAGGGCTGGTGATCTGAAACCTAACATACCTATATGATTTACAATCCAAACAATAGCATTTCAAGAGTAGTTATACCCTTGCACAGATACAAGGGTGTGGTTCTGTGCCTTTTACATAAAAGGTTCATTGACCTCGAGCTTCTATGTAGGCGCGCTGTTCCGATTGGCCAATTTCGACTACAGTATAAGTAACCCTAATTATTACGTTAGTCTTTAGAATACGATAAAGGTCGGAGGAATGTCGTGCCAGCTAGCTAACTTATAATCAATATTCTATAACACATAACATAATTAAGCAAGTCACACACAGCGAACATAACAAATATATTATAACGTCTGATATAAACATATATTATCTAAAACGACCCCTCACAAGTAATATACTTTAGGGCCCTATGGAAAAAAATAAGGGTTTTTCAAATGCATTTATCTCGTAATCTATTATAAGCAGGTATTTGATACTCAGAATTGTGTAAATTGGGCATATATGAAAGGGCGTGGAACTACGCGATTTAAAAACATTTCCTCGATAGAAAAAAAATTCAAAGTAACCTCTGATTATGATTATTAAAATTTTCCAATATTACAGTTAAACGGCTATACATTGAAAGGTGAGACTTGTATCGTTATTAGAAAAATGTAATGTTAGAAAAATTAGTACAAATATTTTGGTGGTTAGAAAAAGAATTTCAAAAAAATATGATCTTGAGGCGGGAATCGAACCCGCGTCCGCTGCTATCCGGGCAGGTGCCTGACCGCTCGGCCACCCAAGACACTAACTAACTTGTCGAAATTCTTCTAACCTTTACACTTCACGTTGTAAGCCAACGGGTACCCTCGCAATGTAAAATAAATTTCAAACATTCCAAAGCAGACATTTTTACAAATACCGTGCTTTCGGTTAAACTTGGGTTTGCTTTATAAACTATTCGATTTTAATTTTAACATTATATGTTAGAAAAATTAGTACAAAAATTTTGGTGGTTAGAAAAAGAATTTCGAAAAATTATGATCTTGAGCCGGGAATCGAACCTTTTTCTAACCACCAAAATCTTTATAGTTACAGTTAATTGAAGTTTGATTTGGCGCTTACGTCAAATTTATTGAGCAGGGTACGCTGCGCTCTGTCTCGCTTTCGAGACCGTGCGGCACAATACAGCTATCTCAATCAACTTCGTGCTAAAGCGCCGCCACTTCGATACAAATATTTTTTTCCGTAGGGCCTTAATATATCCCAGCTACGGTATTCTGTCGGAAGCGGTCTTACGAGTCTTCCGCGTATCGGCCGGTATCTTAAGAAACAGTAAAGTGAAATATATTAATATATTCATTGTGTGTGGTGGTCCGTTGAATAGTATGGTGAGCGATACGTCAAAGATAAGATGTATTTTATAGTAGGTATCTTCGTCGTGTGTGATACGCTTTTCTCTGAAACAATTGGAATTTAAGTTTACTATTTCAAAATTAGCCCACATTCCCAATGCTGTGCAATAAAATGTAGTATATTGATAAGTAGGCACCATCGCGTTTGTAGACATACATAATATTAATTATTGTGCTCAATAATGAATAAATAAATAAATAACACTGTTAGAGGACCTGCAGGCCTATTCGCTAACTTTTTTTGACACTTGATAGTGATAATCACTGAACTATTTACTGATCCATTACTACTTTACTATAGCGCTATTGTGACAATGGTCCTGCGAAAACAGGAATGGATAGTAAATAGTTCGGTGATCATCACTTTCAACCGTCAAAAAAAGTTAGCGAATAGGCCTACTGAGCTTTCGCCATTGAAGGAACCTTGCGTTGGATTTAAGACTGGTACGGTGTTATTACAAAAAGTGCTTTTAATCTTATGCTGTCACTGTCACAAGACAAGAAAGCGACAACATCAGATTGGAACACTTTTTTGTAATAACACCAACATTTATTCTTTTTTTTTGTCGTGAGTTATTGAAAATCTTTATATATTTCCATGAACTTTTATTTGGGTTTTCCTTTTGGTCCACGAAAATAAAATAAATTATGAATATCATTATGGATCTTGGAGCTGTGTGGCCAAATGGCAAGTCATACTTCACAGAACCCATTTATCCTTATTTTATAAAGTGTATAAAATATACATAAAATCACGCCCTCTCTCCGGGGATTAGTATGTAATTTGATGGATAGTGTATTACCAGGAATACTGGTGCCCATTGTAACAACACCCTTAGGCCCGAGTTCACCAACACATAAAACAAGCGATTCTTACTTAACCGTCAGTTTTTGACAATATATCGTTTGGAAGAACTGTCAAACCCTGACGGTTTATGTGTTGCTTTACGTGTAGGTGAACTCGGGCCTAAATTATTAATTTTAAACAAGGGTTATAATTGCAGGGGATCATTTCATGTAACCGTTTACACCCGGGATATATAAATTGTTATTTTTTTTATTATAGTGTGCCAAACTTCTCTATACCCTTCCAATTGTCTTTCGCATGAACAAGCATAGAAACTTTCACATAAATAATATTATACTAGTATAACTGTTCTTAAAGCATAATATGAGTTAATTTTTTATATAGTCATTCGGTTATTAGACACTAGCTATCTAATTAAAAGGGCTTCCATGTTCCACTTTCTTTTAGTTATTGTATTCATCATTAATTTGTTTATTGGAAAGGTAAATTATTAATTTGTATATTTTAAAGTTTGGTGGACATTATAGAATTTTGTGTTGGGCAAGATTAATTGAATATGAACTATTTAGAATGTGGTGTCATAGATGTGCTCAATTAACTCGGTGAAACTGTGATTTGATGTATGTACATTTTTACTGATATTGTGTCTTAAGTCAATGCACGCAAGGTTTCTTCTTGATTGTTCATCGGATAAGCATCACATAGATTTATATTTACAGGGCCAATGAGTAACGTACGCTTAGAACCCTTGTATGTGGGACTTGTTTGAGCGTATGTTGGACAGCATGTTGTTGAGGGCCGTTTGGTTGATAACTGAATTTTGTTTGGTGAATCAATCCAAAATATATACACGTGCCCGGCTAGCATGACCACCAAGACACGATATGATAAAGCCATTTATCGCTTTGAACTGTCAAAAACAAATTGAGTAACCTCCTCCGTTTTTCGTCGGTTAAAAAACCAATGGATTTTTGTCAGCGCTAAGCGATCAATGGCTTTATCATATCGTGTTTCGGTGGTCATGCTAGCCGGGCTGGTAATTTTAGTGAAACATTAATAATCAAACTGGTGCACCCGCGGGGTGTTATATGTTAGCCGATTGCTATAGCTTTACTCTACCAGTCTGTCTCACACTTTGCTATTTATTCTCAGTGAGTGAGAGTGATGAGTAGACTAAAGCGATAGCAGTCGGCTTACATAATAACCACGTAGGTTTAAACAAGTGAGATTGCGACTTTGACAAATTGGAATATATGGAGCAACTAGAAGCAATATTTCCCAAACAATTGCAGCAATTGATTGTGATTGCTCCATGACAGTTGCCAAGCAATTATTGCCAAAAAATTGCCGAGTAACAGAAAAGAGTTATTAGTAGACAATCCTCCGGTAATTTTGCTCTATACGGCGCTCGACAACAAAATCGCTACCGTCGGCACGGGTGTGTGTATAGAATTAACTCCCATGCCTTTTATTGTTGTGTATGTACGTACGTATACGTATTTTGCGTACGCGCGTACGTGATTTTTATATTAGTGGAATAAGCGAATCTCCGGCTCATGATTTGGTTCGTTTCTTTGTGGGCATATTACTTGTTCCATACGGTGTCACATAGTTATTGCAATACAATTTTTAAAGTAAAGACAAGGGGAGAGCCCAAATAAAATAGTCTGTTTTTGCGACATGATTTTTCGAAATTTCACTGATCACATTTTCTTTGCAATAATTTTTCTAACATACTGGTATTCTGACATAATGTTCAAATAACAATTCTTAACCCACTTACCGCTCAGAGGGGATAAGGTATACATAAATATGTATTTCTGTCCCAATCTGACTGCCTATTATTGAAATGATTGTAAAATGGTTTACACCATTGACAGTGTGATAGGACCACAAGGAAATGATCATAATGTCTATATATACATATTATATTAGGTAATTTTAGGACAATTTTAGGCTTTACCCAAGTAACTGCATTATTCGACGTTTTTTTGTCTGTTATCAACACGCAATGTATATTATTAATTATTTAATTATATAGTATATGCTCTAAATGTAAACAATCTTTTTATAGTGGTCTATGATTATCTTTTTATTAAAACCCAATAACAGTGCAGTAATATCTACTTGATAATCATTTTAAAAATATATCTAGGTATTTTTAAAATGACTTATCAAGTAGATAAAATTCTCAAAAATAATTCTGTTCGCTTTAGATGCCTATCTATTTGAAAAAGACAAGAAAAAATTGTGTACTTTTTGAACTTTTCTGAATGAAACAGACATGAAATATTATATCCTCTAGTCGAATAATGGCAGTCACCCATTAAATTTATTACCTATTTATTCTTAGACGGAAGGCAAATAATCATGCATTTAATTTCTTGTATACTAAGGTCAAGTTTGTGTTATGGACAAATAATTAATCAATTAAAATTATTATCTACCGTTCGCTTTGTAAGGGCAAGTGCACATTGGTTGGAGAGCGAGTTTTAATCATAGTGTCTCAAATATTTTGTAATGGATATTATATAGTGTCTTCGCCCAGTGTGCACTGGCCTGTGTGTCAATTAGAAACAAATATATAATACCGAAAGTTCAAAAGCTTATGAGTAAGTGTGAAATCCAATAACACCAATAAGAATACACTGCCACGATATATTTATACGGATTCGTTGTATGTATAGCATAGTGGTTCTGTTATTTATAGTGTAGGCTAACGTAGTTTTATCTTTGTTTTAACGTTTGCCAGCGAACCATATTGTTGACATACATACATAGATTATGCCTGTTTATCCCCTAAGGGGAAGGCAGAGGTGTATTGACATACAAACTACTATTATTTAAACACACGCTAGCCACTTTATTGAGGTGTTGCTACAAATGTATGAATTTTTTTAATTACCTTTCTTTGATATCTCCTACATTGATGTCTTCTGTTTAGGCCTTTAAAGTGGATCCTTGTCAAAATTAAAACGATTTCTGTAAATGTTGCAAAAGGGAAATTATACAATTTAAAACAAGTCAAATAATTATCAATTGATTGAGACGGTTTTTCCAAGTTATTAACTCGATCTAGTTATTATAGTCATAAAATGGTTCGTTGGTAAAATCTTATTGTAAGTATAATAATGAAATGAAAAGATGCGCATGACTTTGAGGCTAAAACATACTATTAGAGGAATAAGTCAAAACTTTTTATTCGCACTCTTAGAATTGTAAAAATCTTATTAAAAATAGTGAGTGACCCGTCGGAATACTAAGTAAATATAAATAATTTTTTTTTTTAAATTTAATAGGTTCATAACTGTCATTTCTCTAAAAAGACTGAAACAGCTGTACCATAGACATTTCCAAATGAACTCTGCTAGATTATATGAAATTACAGATGTATTCAGAAATATGAAATTTTTGTCAAAAAAAACTTGCTCCCTTAGTATTGATGAGATCTTCGAACGTTTTGATCTTATAAGAGTTTTAAAATAACTCTGTAAGTATATTTTGTTGAGAGTATCATACAACAAACTTATCTCAAAATCCTCTCAAGTCTTTATAATTCCTCGAGTGTGACACTTTCACTTTGCAAATAATCCGAACCTAAAGTCATCCGCAGCTATTCCGCAGGATCTTATGAATTAATAATCACATTTTAATCATGATATTTTAGCACCATTTAATTCGGATGTGCATGACTCATGTGTCTGTGATAGATTATTTATTTCGTCTCATAATAACGATCGGTTAGGAAATTCTTCTTGTCTTATCGCAATGACTAAAGTTTTGCGTTGTAAAGTTTTGAAACTGACTCTAAATGAACTGAATATGGTTGGACACTGTTCTGTCTATGTAATTTTATGCAAATATTGTTGTGGCCAACTATACGGCACGAAATACCCATTTACTCATTACTATTTCGTAATGTTAATTTTTAATATTGTGAATAATAATTTACGAGTATTTATTTTAAAGTATTATCATAAATATGATGTAGGCAGCGGTGTAATGAATTCCACATTTCGCCAACTATGATAGATCATTGAGCGAATTAATTGCTTCTCTATGTATCAAGCACGTATATTTCCAGCTCATATAATAAGAATGCTGCCGCCGATTCCTCATCACTGGTTTAACCCTTATGATAACACATTTTATTTATATTTTCGTCAAAAACATAATAAAGATATATTTTGGGATAAAGAGAGAAGAAGAGTCGTTACTGGAAAAACAGGCATTAGTGGTAGAAAATAAATTCATATTTCCATTTACTTTTATGCGGTCAATTTTTCATATTTCTTGTTTTACAACGGAAAACATTCTTAGGTTGCGTGAAGTAACGAGGGCTTGTTTATATTTAACTTAAACATTTTATATCTGGTTCTATGTATTAGGATAGGGCTATTGGTTTTATCTTATGATTATATTGTAATCTTATTAATTACCGGGGAATATATTATTACAAAATACTATTTAAATAAAGATTATATAAATGTTAGATAAAGTCGCATTTTAATAGTCACAAATGTGGTTGGTACGTTTTAATGGTTATATTTTATTAGTAAGCCTCGCTTGGGTAATGAATGATACTTCCATATAGGATGCCTGATGAATTAGGTTATATTATTGTAGTCAAATATCACTACTATATGTCAGTTGTGCTGATCATATAAATTATATCTATAGAGAACGCTTGTTTTGTATCTATGCTCATTAGGAATTCTAGGGAATTGATAATAGTTTTAATTTTACAACCAATCTTCTTTAGAACTCAACTTCAGGTGAAAAACTCAGTATTAATGTGAAATTTTAGTCATTGTATTATTTATGTCGTATTCGGGTTTTAACGAAAAAAATCATTTATTTATTGTATTTAAATTGGATTTGTGGATGTGAGTTCTTGATGTTATTCTTAGATCCAAACTATTATTAGCACCCAAAGATTGTTATGAATTTATACAAGATATTTATGTTGAATAAGAAATAAAAACCATACAAATGTATACAGTCTATTCATTGAAATATGATTGGACTTGACATTTGGATCGCTGCTTGATGCGCTGTGCAATTTTTTATGTGTGTGGAATAATTTTTTTTGAAAAAAATTTCAGTCCACTTTGTTTTTGACGTAATTTCAATTTTATAAGACATTCACATACTTTTCGTTTGTAATTTTCGGTTGCTATGTTCAACAAATAGCAGATCCAATGATTTGAAGTCATCAATCAAAGCACCCTTGGAGCCTGCGTCCACCAGAACTGAACATAGATGTATCACGACGGGCCGGCTAAGCGCACAATATCGATCGCTAATTTTAATCGATTACGACTTATCGTTTATCGAGTGTTTTGTCCACACTAGGATTGTATCCTTGCTAAGAAATAAGACACATGCCTAACCTAGTGCGGACAACGCATAATTCATAAGTCTTAGAGAGCGTCGAAAGTGCAAAAAGGTATTGATTGATGACGGAAAATTATCGGAGAGGCTGTGTCGTCTGCCGTCGTGGTGCCTCCTATGCTCTGTTCTGATGACGTAGGCTCAAAATCCCTTTTTACTAGCACACTTGTTGACAAACGTCATTTAAGACGAAAGAGTGAGTTCACTATAGCAGATGGAGGCATTACGAACGGTAAGTGTCGACTTGATTATGATTTAGAATTACTTTGTAAGCGCTCAAGCTGATTTATGATTATTTATTACAACTTATCTGAATATATCCGGCACGAAGGACCAAAATCATATAACAATCTAGTAGAATCAATCGTTGACGCGACAAACCTATTGAGCCACAATAAAAAGGGTAAATGTTATCACCAGTGTGCGGCGCCAAATACAAGACGCGCGCCGGGTTGACGTACCACTTCACGCACACACACAAGGACCCCCCGGGCGGCGGTGGGGTCAGCACGACCCCAGCGCCGGGCAGCGACGGCGACTCGCGCGACAGCCGCGCTGGGGCCCACACGCCCCCGGTCACGGCGCAGGCCTCCGCCCCCGCGGCGGCGGCGAACCAGGCCTCCGCCCCCGCCACCGAATACCAGGATAGCTACGTCACGTTCTTGAACAATCCCGGCGTTGGCGCCGCCGCCGGTAAGTGGTTGATGACAGGACAGGACTGTGTTGTATATGTATTGGGTTGGGCGTGACGTGACGACGCTCGAGTTGCTTGTTGCTGCGGTACCTACCTAGGTTAGGTAGAAGGCGTTGTCCGAATAGAACGCGATGCGCGATCATCACAAACACGGCCGAGTCGCGCGATTGTCAGTCAGGACACCGTTCCAGTTCAATAGGTTTGATCGCGCGTTCGTTCTAGTAAAATTCTGGCGTAATCGCGTACTATTAGGACAACGCCATAGGTACTTCGATAGTCTAGGTAGTCGTTTTTATCGTATCAGCCCGCCTAGCATGACCACGGAAACACGATATGATAAACCTATTTTTTATCGCTTTCTGAATCTGAACTGTTAAAAATCTTTGGATTTTTGACAGTCCGCATCATACATTTAAGAACACTTTAGTCCTCTGTCATTTTAACAACAGCACATAAAACTTTGTACAAACTGTTATTGTGACAAAGTACTAAAGTGTTCATAGATTTATGATGTTGACTGGACATGGGCATCTGTTGGTGCTGATTTTGTTGTGCTATATTAGTTGGTGCTATAGTGAGATACTACCAAGTCTTAAGACGCGGCCAGTCTTTGTTATGCGATGTAGTAGTATTTTACCTGCTTTTTAATTTTGTATTAAGTCTACTTTAAACTTGGACATTATGTTGGTAGCGGCTTTATAACGTTCCTATTGTTTAAATTAGTTTTTTAATAGACAAATTCGTCAAAGTACAAGACTGCTGTATTTATCCCCGCTGAAGGGAGTGTGGTAAAGTAAAGTGGGTCCTCTCGTGTATAAAATATTTTTTGTATAGTCAAGGAGGCAGATGGGAATTGAAATTTTGACATATCAGCTTAAGGCAAGCAGACCATGACGCTTACTGCAAAATAATCCTTGGTCGATTCTCACACTAATGTAATGTTGCTTGTAGACTAACGTGGATGTTGTTATCTGTGTGACACTGCGCGTGTTTTCAATACTAGACGGGATACAAGCAACGTTACATCACGCAGTCCTGCGCTACGCTGCGTGGTACAGTCAGCATCATAAGTAGATTAACACCTTAATAACTTTTCACAATAGTTGTTCGTACAAATTATTACTGCGCGTTCGCTGTCTTTGGTATGACAGAGGGCTGAAGTGGTAATCGTCTTATGATGCTGACTGTACGGTGCAGTGCGAGAATCGAATTATAGCTAGGGATATAAGAGAGCAAGGGCTCATCAACTTTGAAATTTGATTACTTTTAAGTTGTTCATCATAAAGATATTATTACATTAAGGGCCTGTTTCACAATCGACAAGTAAGTTCGAAGTAGCTTACTTTGCAGTTCAATTGACATATATTTCATATAACAACTGTCAATTGAAGTGCCAAGTAAGCTACTCAGAACTTAACTGTCGATTGTGAAAAAGGCCCTAAGGTTTCATTCTTTCGTCGATGGTTGACAATGAAGTAGTAAATTAGGAAATGGTCTATTTATACAATTACGTACATACTACGTCCATGAAACTGCAGCCATTATAATGAGATGAAAAACGTAAACAATACGAATAATACTTATTTTCGAAAGTCATCAATAGATTTTCAAATTGGCGATAAGTGGGTGTTAATTCACCTCTGCCTACCCCTTAGGGGATATAGGCGTGATTTATGTATGTATGTATGTCAATAGTTTTTCTAAAATTTTATACACATCATCCATATGTATAAAATACATCATTTTTATTTTAAAATGCATTTCGCCGACAGATAGTGATTGTTTACGTTCTTTATCTCGTTATAATGGCTAGAATAGAAGGGAAAAATTACGATTAGGAGAGTACTGTATAATATATTATGAATATATTTTTTTCGTTCATTCATTAATTGAAGTACTTCGGATATTATCATTACTAAAAGAATTTTTTACACTTCCTAAAACGTTCAAAATGTTGTTTTTTAATAGATTTGATATTAATGTCATGCCATGAAGTTACTTAAGTCGCGCTTGTAGTGATGATAGCTTATTTAGATGTACCTATAAATTATACCGTATTTAGATCTCTATAAAGCATAATTGATTGGTATAGGCATTTGCCCGGATTGCGAAGGACGCGGTTTCGAATACCGCATCCAGACTGATTTTCGAACTTTCTCTAACCTATTTTTCTTTTAAATTTACATAAATGTTCAAATAGTAATAAAGTCGTGTGGTGACGGCACAGTAGAATACAATTGTCACCGCCCCCATCTCTCCCGTGGGTGTTGTACAAGGCGACTGAGGGTAAAGATAGCAATGAGTAATGGGCAGCAACATTCCTCTTGTGCCACCGAGCAATATACTGCGATTGACATGGCCGATAGATGACAATAGGCACGCCACCTATTACATGGGATCTAGCTTAGTTGGCGAAAAGTGGGTGTTAACCGTTAACTGCCTACCCCTCCGGGTATATAGGCGTTATTTATGCATGTATATCACTTCTTCTCCCTGTTCCCAGTCCATCTAGGGTCGGTGCAGTATGTTTCGTCTTCCATTCGTATCGGTCAGACGTCATCAAGCCATCCAGTCCCTTTTGATTCATATCATCCGTAACACCGTAAAGGTGCTAGTGATGAATGAATATATATAGGAAAGAGACGTAAAGGACCGATGAACGGAAAGTGGGATTGGGATGACAACATGCAAATCCATACTACTCAAGGGTTTGGCTTAGGTTTTACATCCGGCCGCCTGCCTGACACCAACCCTCTTTGGGTATGCTGTTGTTGGTGGTTTGCCCTCCACAACTCGGGTGCCCCAAGTTGTTTATTGGTCTACACCGGGCAATCGACCTTAGTCGACTTTTACGTCACCCATGGGATGAGTCGGGGCTGGCCTATTCTACGTTAATAGTTCGCTCCCAGGCCAGCATGTAAGACAGCAAATAATAATAATAAAACCGTGTGGTGACGACAGAGCAGAATACATTTGTCACCATCACCATCTCTCCCGTGTGTCGTACAAGGCGAGTAAAGGGCAAAGACAGAAACGAGTAATGGGCAGTAACATTCTTCACCTCCTATTGCTAGGTGTGTACCACCTATATACTGCGATTTATTTGCCCGATAGATGCTACACCCCTGCCTACCCCTTCGGGGATATAGGCGTGACTTATGTATGTATCTATCAAACAATAAGACAAGATTCTTAGCAAAATACATATTGCGTTGAACAGTAATTAATAATTACAATATTTCAGAGTTACACTTAATAATTATAATAATATAACGACATAAATTTAGCGATGAAAATAACAATTATGATTAGAATAAATAATAATTTCAACATCTATAGAAAAAATAGAAATAGAAAAATATTTATTGTTCCCAAAAATATTATTTACAATTTGTTGGGGGAATTCTCTCTTTAAGTTTATAATAAACCTGTACTGAGAGGTTTCCGCTCTTCAATCGGTGTGCAATAATTAATATTTATATGGGTGCAAGCGAGCAACAACCAAAAATCCCATGAAAAATGTGACAACATAAAAAGTCAACTGTATGTCACGATAGTATACAATACAATTTACCACTTAGATTGTGTTCACGTACAGAATCATCATTAGCTTAAACTATTTTGCCACAAGAAACAACACAAACCACAAAACAATGCAAAAATATAACTAAATAATAATTTGAAAACTAACTATATCACAACGATTATCTTTACTTTTTAGCATGTTGCGTCAAGCAACGGGAACAACACAATACAATATTAAGTGCATAAAAATTGATGCTTACACGAGATAGTTGCATTTTTTTTTACGTTACATAAGTCTACGGCGGATTATAATCAAGTTATCTTAGAAATTTTAAATCCCACAAATAATTACATTATTTTTAATATATCAATGAACAAAAAAACTCCGATATCAACACTACCCGGTGACACAATTAACAATACGTTTGCGGGTTTCCAAGAAGTGCAATCACGTTTGCGAATGAATCAATTGAACAATGAAACAAAATTAACAATATCAAAAGACTTATTTATACAATAATCATGTCCAACCACTTGTTTGGTTAGAGCACTGAAACTGGAGACTTAACACATTTAAATTTACAATATATGAAATTAATTTGTTAGTTACTATGTAATAATGATTTCATATTCCTATGGTATCAGTCATATAGAGCTAAAATTACACCAATTTAATTATGTATAATTTATCAAGATTATTTAACACCTACGTAATATAAACATAAGATGGAGCATAACATGATCATACGTTGTTTCTTACTATTAACTAAGAAAATCTAACTACTGAATCTAAAATGGAGGGTTTAAATTTTGTCAGTTTATTTATATGTGTGTATGTTTTATTTGCATAGTGTAGTTATATTCCTCCATGAACTATTCATCCAATTTAGATGAAGAAAGGTGCCCATCGATTCGATATTATTGCCCGGAAAACAAAGACTGCGTTTTAACCGTCTTTATCAATAGGTGGAGACGATTTTTGTAAGTAAATTACTATTTTAACCGATATATAACTTTTTTTTTTCCCGCGAGTTTTTACTTACTTATCCTATCATAAGTCGGTTTACAGTTTTTAATTCTTTATGTTACTTGTTTATTTGTTATACTTCTCTATTCATTATTATCTTTTCTATTTTGTCATAATCCTGATTTTTAATCCATGCAGTTAAAACTTCTTTACATTCTTTATAACTCATTGTGTATATTTTCAGTATTCTATTTAAGGTATTATATAGATGCACAGATTGAGACTTATATTGTCTTTTCGAAAAAGTAGTCCTGACTCTTTTTATTCTGATTACTGCAAATGGGTTCCTTTTGTTGATTATTACCTGTTTTGGACGAGTTTTTTTATGAAGTAATAAAATGCTCTTTACAATGTATAACTTTCTTACGGTTAGGACATTTGTAACATCATAAATAAGTTTAGTGCTGTAAGTTTTTTTCTTAAACATCATAACTTTTAATATAGCTCGTTGAGCTCTTTCAATACTAATAAATTTTGTCTTATCCGCTCCACCCCATATTGGCAAACAGTACAGCATGACTGATTCAACTAAAGTTTTATATATATAGATCAGAAGGTTTTTATCTGCAATATGTCGAAGATTTTTGAAGATCCATATCATTTTTCTGGCTCTAGAAGTAACTGTTTCAAGTTGTTCGTGCCATGACAATAGCTGATCAATATGTACACCCAAGTACTTTGTAGTTGAAGCTTTTGTTACTTTAGGACAGGTACAACAAGTTTTTGAAGAACAATTATGAGCTACCAAATTGAAATTTTCATCCGGTTGTGTAGCTTTTTTGATAGAAAAAGGAACATAATTAGTTTTATTGATATTTAAAGTCATGAGATTAAGTTGCATCCAGTTAATCACAGTTTGCAGTCCAACCTCAGCCCTAGTATAACATTCCTTCCAGCTATTACCGGAAAACAACAAAGCGGTATCATCTGCATATGAGATAACCCTACCGTCAGCAAGTACAAGATCAGTTAAATCGTCAATATATATCAAGAAGAGGGTAGGTCCGAGAACACTACCTTGTGGCACTCCGTATTGTGATATCGATCTATCAGTACTAATCGTAGAACTGTCCAATTTCACTCGCTGTGTTCTGTCCCTTAAATAGTCCTATATCTATGTCAACTACGTAGAAAACAACTATCGTAATATATTCTATCCTTAATAAATTCGTCAAAACTATAATTCTTATCCTCAAGGTATTCCTCTGTAGAATAGTAACATTTCTTTACAAGTAGCGACTTCAACCTTTTAAAGACGGTCTTATAATAAATAATGTATTGATGGTCTTTAAATCTATCGGGAGCCTATTAATCAGGCGTGCTGCCTGGTGACGAGCGCTATACAGTATACTACCTGTATATATATGCTTAAAAATTCTTAATCTTGGCCTATCCGTGCCACCTCTGATAGGAATATCTTTCCTTCTTGTGATCAATCCTATTTCTATCTCCTTAGGTGTTTCCACTGTGTCCGGGTGTTTAATATGACTATATAGTAACCCCCCTATTATGCCCTTAGGCGTGAACGCGCCGACGCCGCCCCAGCGCAAGCCGTCGCCGCCGCCGCGGCCCGCGTCCGCCGACACGTCGTCCTCGGACTCGGCGCAGGCGCCGCTGGTGCCGCCGGCGCCGCCCGCCACCGCGCCCGCTCCCGGACAGAGCACCACTTTGCCGGAACTGAAGGAGCCGGAGACTAAGGTGGGTACACTACCCGGCATATAACTTGACGTTTTCAGGCATCAATTGGACCTAGTTCTACAGAAGAATAAGCATGATGGCTAATTTTGAAAAACTACACCATGTTTTTCTTACGTGTCTACTTTACCCAAAATAATAGTAGATTTTCCATCAAGTGCACAAAACGAATCGTTTTTGTTTCGGCTCGAGCTGATAGTAATGTCGAGGATAAAAATGGTTTTGTGGACGAGTTAGAAACTCTGCTTTTCACTTCGATTGCGAGGAAATAAAACAGTAGTTTATCATAAAATTTCTTAAAATTCAAACTAAAATTAGTACAGTTTTGGATACCGAAGGAAAAGTTTTTCCCAGTGATATAAGGTTTGGGCTGCAGACCTATACAGCCAAGTATTAAATCAATTTTGAAATAATAATTTTCGTAAATTAATTTAATAACCTACCTTACCTACTTGAATTAAAATTTTAATATCTTTTATATCTTAAAAAACACATTAGGCAAATAAATTTAAGTAAATATTAAAAAATAACAAATTCTATCTCTGAATTTCTCATTGTGTTTGGCTGCATGGCTCATTTTCTTTGCCTTAATATAGACACATTTATGAGTAGATACGTTAATGCTCTAGAGCACAAAATTCGATTTTGTGCAGCCTATATCCTGCACAAATGAGCACTTTCAGAGCATGAGAAGTGAAAACTATATTTTCACGAATTTAAGAAAATTATTATTTCAAAATTAATTAAATACTTGGCTGTATAGGCCTGCAGTCCAAGCCTAATATCAATGGGATAAACAATTTCCTCCAGTATTCAAAACTGTACTAATTTTAGTTTGAATTTTAAGAAATGTTATGATAAACTACTGTTTTATTTCCTCGCAATCGAAGTGAAAGGCAGAGTTTCTAACTCGTCCACAAAACCATTTTATCCTCGACATTCAGCCCTCGCCTACGGTTCGGGTTGCTAAAAGTCTCGGACAAAAATGATTCGTTTTGTGCACTTGATGGAAAATTTACTATTTTGTTCCTCGATTAATGTACTACCCAACACAAAAAGAATTTTTCAATTTGACAAACAGAAGAACAAACTCTTCAGCTTTATAATATTAATTTAGATTTATTAATGAATTTACCGCAAAAATACGACCATGTCTCCCCCCCGTTGCAGGCGTCCCCGTCCCCCTACTGCGACTTCTGCCTGGGCGACGACCGCGAGAACAAGAAGACGGGCACGCCTGAGGAGCTGGTCAGCTGTTCCGACTGCGGCCGCTCAGGTAAGCGGCGCGGCAGGCCGCGCAACGGGCATGCCCATGCCCCCCGGTGCTACCACCTGCAAAACAGGGTCTGCGAGAGGCACCGCCACTTACGCGACAGTGTGCGCCTCAATGGAGTCCTAGAGATACTCACCTCCATGTCGTATTCGGCGGACGACTTTGACACGTTCGCCACCCAGACCAAACTGCTGAGGGACGAGTATGTCGAGTGCCCGGTGTCGCCGTCGTCGTCGAGGCAGAGCCCCGTCATGTGAGGCCGGGGGCGTGCGGGCGTGGACGAAATCTCCACCGGGATAGGGAAATGAGATTGTGTCCACGTCCCATGCTAGGGCTACAGGGTGCCTTCAAATTAGTCGCCTCGTCAAGCGCCAAAGTGACGCCACGAGTGGGTCTCGGAAACTCGTTAATTGCAATTGTAAACTTTATTGCAAAGGCGCGCTAATACATTCCACGGCGGCATTCGTGTGTCTGGGTTGCCTTATTACTTGGGGCCTATCTATCGAAAAGAATTGAATACAAATGCCATTTTTTTTACAGTTTATCTTATATTTGACACTACGGTCGCCATGTTGTTTTCACTGTTAAACGTCATACGTTTGTATTCTATTCGTTCGAATAGATTGCCCACTTGTCTGGAGGTTTTCACTTTAGACGCATTATAAGAGAACTCAAAGCGCGAATTTCTTAGCGCTATTCTAACTAGACTAATTTGAAGGCGGCCTTATTGTCACAAAGAGGTCATCACAAACGCTGTGGAGCTCGTCTCTTGCTATCGTTGACAGTCATGGTTCTCTTTTCTCTTTCTCTTATTTCTTCGAGTCATCTGTTTCCCCATGGCGATTTCTATTTGGGCTGATGTTTCGAACTGCCGAAATCTCAGCGAGTGCCTACTCGTTAAAAGTTAGCCAATAATAAACCTTATTTCCTAAGTTCCGTAGAGCCCAAGATGCTTTTGCCTATTCCATATTATATCCCTGCTATACCACCCCTAGTACCATATATCCCTACTGGTATACCACCCCACCCAGCGGCCGGCGAGTGCCTGTTATTTGTGCTATTATAGAATCGGGGGAAACTGGGAATTGACCTAATATTTTAATAAATTCACATAAATTTGTACACTCTAGAGCAAAGAAACCGGAAACATTTACGGAGGGTTCAACAGTGGCCGTAGGCCGTAAGCCGTCCAACAATAGTTGGACCTTGATAGTATAAATTCACTGTCAACGATAGCAATATATGTATATCTGTCGGTACCAAAAGAAGGTTATATTTTATTTCTCATGCATTCCAAAGTGAATCCCTCAATGTTATGATCTTTCTATGTTTCATTTGCTTGTAACGACACTGTTGCCAAAAATATTTAAGTTTAAGAAATGTTATATTATATTGTATTGAAGTAAGTACATAATTTGTTTCGCCTGTAGATTAAGCACATATATTTATATCGTGCCTTAGTTGGGTTCGTGTTATGCGTGCGTAACATTATATAACGGAATAGAGTAATTTTACGCTAAAACATATTATTATTATTATATTAACAAGTTATCAAATATTTTACATGTATTCTACTATAAGTAGCGCTTTTCTGTTGAGAATATATGATTATAATTATACATACGTTTTTTTATCATGTTCTAAATTTGTTCACAGAGTATTCTAGTTGTGTTATTGTATGTTCTAATCTATTACGACCAAAGGGACGACACGTATGTTATAATATTATAAGCAATGCATTTCCATCGCCACGGTACAAGCTCTTATTCGTTAATACTTAGTCATAACTGCCTCAAAGCCAAAAAACATATTGTCATCTTAGCATGTCTAGTCAGACGCCGCAAGTAGTCATATGTTGTGTTTAATGAACAATTTAACCTAGAGAATACACAATCTCTAGTCAAATTATAACTAACATTAATAATATATCAGTTTGAATTTAACGGGAAATGATATAGAAAATGAATCTATATCATTATAAAGGCACTAATGTAAACGATCACTGTGTTATCCACTTTGGACCACAAAATCGCTTACATTTATAAAAACGTTGCAAAATATTAAACTGAATTAATTTTTTCAAAATCAAATGGTATAATTGCACAAGTCTCATTTATCAGTTGATAAAGGAGAGCTGTGATGTAATTAAATGATTATAAAAATGACAAAAACACATATCCTTTATTGAATGTTGTGATATAGAAAAATGTTTACTTATAAAAACCGTACAATCATATCATGACCTAAAAGAAAAGACCGGCTATCCAGTAAGCTAGATAATTATTTAATATATATAAACGGTTTCGTATTTGTTATTAAAATAGTCATTATAATTTTTATTATGTTATGTTACAATTTTGCTTATATATACGAATGTTACTTAACTCCAGACATTATAGGGAGAGACAAAATGTAAACAGTTCTTAAATGTTTATTTAACTACGAAATGCATTTGAAAATAACAAAGATGTATTAGAAAATCAAACTATTAGCGTCTTTGGCAAAAGATTGTTTACATTTTGTCTCAGTTGGAGTATAGATAAGTACGTTTTAATTTGATATACTTTAGCAACTTAATATGATATACTGCGCCGCCAACATACCTTTATGTTTTGCTTAATGGGGTGGTGAGAAACATATCTAGAACTTTAACCACGTGAGGCTACGAAGAAGAGCAAATGTTAGATCATTCGACATTAGAGCTTATAATGTGTGCCTTCGATGCTTATATACGGTCAATAGCATATTGGTTCACACTGTCCAACTGATTTTAAAATTAAATACGTTGAAATAAAGACTAAAAGCTTTGGCAAAATAAATGGAGTAACTATCCCTATTAGAATAGGGCTGTGTCATTCGATTTGTTTCTATTTGCACAGTGTTACTTAAGTGAATGGAATGGATTCAAGTGAACGGATTTTATTGCAGTTTTTAATAATTTAAGGTTTGAATTTTTTTTGTAACGTGACAGTTTATTACATTACCGTTTCTGCTATTGACTGTATTTTTCCAAAAACTTGTAACTATACAACCCAAAGATTTTAACTACGAACTTACTCGCTAAGTTACAAAGACTAACTGTATGTTATTTAAATAGAATTTCGTCATTCCTGTTAGTTGTATGTTTTGTTTTATCATATAAAGTTTAGTGTTAGAAGTGTTCATATTAAATTAGATTAAGATAATTATGACAAAATATATTTATAAATATGCAGCGTGTTAGAAAAATGCCCAAAAATAAAAATTATTTAACAAAGCCAAAAATAATGTCTACCCTAAAAAGCTGTCATGTCAATCATTATGAATTGGCATAAACACTATTTTATCAGAAGAGAATTAGGTATTTGTCCTAATTTAATAATTTTGACCTCTATGACTCTTGTGAGACAAAGAAAAGTCAGTTCGGGGGTATTGAATGTAAACAGAATTTCAACATTGTTGTTTTAACTGCGGTTGTACTGAAATAGGGTTGCACTTCAAAATTATTTTTTATTTTGTGTATTTTTTTCACACGTACTGATACGAAAAATT
The DNA here is from genome assembly GCA_963931975.1 of Cataclysta lemnata. Classification (NCBI taxonomy): domain Eukaryota; kingdom Metazoa; phylum Arthropoda; class Insecta; order Lepidoptera; family Crambidae; genus Cataclysta; species Cataclysta lemnata. Next base: position 4,102,310 of record OZ008360.1, read on the forward strand.
TACAACTTATAATGATTTTTTTTTAATATTGATTGTGTATCAATTATTGTTAAATATAGATGAACTATTAACATGTGTAGTAAAATATATAAACCATGAAATGCAATACATAGGTTGGTTATAAGGTATTTAAATATGTTGTCTACATTAAAATTGTAAAACATGACATGTGGAAAAAGGATAACCGCTAGGATGTTAGAAATTCATAAAAGCATTTTCAGAGTACAGACAGCATTAAATTGACTCGTACAAAAGACAGATAACATTTAAAATATGTATATAGGATGAGATTTGCTCCCATAGTGGTTGTCATAAAACCATAAAGCCAGTCCTAAAGCCATATTTCTTGTCATTAAGCCTTAATGATGCTGAATATTAATACCATAAATAGAGTCTTATTTCATGGTGACTCGAAAAACGGCCAAAAATAAATATTAATTAAATTTCACACCCAACATCCAGTAGGTGACTTAATTTCAATGTTGTCTAGATTTTAATAACACTGACGTGTATACATAGTTTTAAAATAGAACTTTATATATTTTATTTCTGTGTGGTTTGATCAGTGAAAGATGATAAGTTAAGATGGATTAATTTTTATTTTAATATATTGACATTGCATGCTTATTAAGATTGTATGTGTTATAGCAAGAATAATGTAGTTATTATTATGTTAAATGTGGTTATATTTTATTAAATTAATACAGGGATTGGACTGTAGTTGTTTTGCAACCTTATTCGTTAACTCTACATATCATTAAATAGGCATATCATCTTCTATGACTGAATTTAAGACGTTTTAAATAAAAAATATCATTATTTACACGTCACATGTGTATCGTCCATTTTTTATTTATAATTCATTATTATAATATTAATTATAATTCATTAATGCTTCAGAAATCACATTCAGCCTCTTGTTAAAAGCTCTTGTTACAAAACTGAGATTCAAATTATGGTGATAATTGTTTTGCCGCGCTGCCTTATAAATCCTTTATATGTAAGTGCGCATCTTTTCCTCTTATAATTCCAATCGTAGGTATATAGGATAGGTTGCCTATGTGTATAAGTATGCTGACGATGATGAATTATCATATTGAGTTAGCGAATATGGGCGCTACAGGCCAGGCTGCGTTGTATATGTTACGTTATAATTTATACGAAATATGGTTTTATATTGTAGTTACCGAGTTTCTCGAATATGATGATGATTATTATAAAGATAAACGAACTAAGTCTATTCCAAAGTGTCAAAAAATGCTAGTACGGAAGTGCAATTTTGCGTACGCCCAAAGATTGTTGTTTTTTTCTTTTTGTTTACTATTCTATTCGGATTTTATTAATTAACGTGGAGGGTTAATTGCTGTGGGTGCATTTTGACAAAGACAGTCGCTGCAGTAGTGACATTTCTTGAATTATGCTCACAGAACAGTATTCCATGGCTGAAATGTTATATAGATCTTTGACGACTCTATATTGTATTCAACTACCATCTGCAGACAGACCTTCCATGTATCTACAATAACAAATTAATTTGTAAGAATTTTGAATTTAATTTAACCTGTGCATATTTGAGGGCAAAAGAAGCTGTTGAGGGAAATATTATAAACTTTCAATTGCTAATACAAACTGATGTAGATCAATAATTGAAGCCACATTTATCAGTGCTCACATTACTGGTGGTATTATGGAGACTTATTGTAGGTACATCAGATTATCTGAAATTGCCAATTTCTCAAATAGAAATCCTACCCTTATTTGTTTTATGCAAAGATCACAATCGATTGAGGAATTTGACACTTTGCTCTGTTTACCAAAATAGTATTAAATATTGGTCTTTATGTCCAATTTCTTGATATTCATCTCCATTGGTCTGTCTGTATGTTTTTGAATCGTTTTCAAACGTGCCTTACAGTTTCGTCAGAATTTTCTTGAGGTCCTATGCATTTTTTTTTAAATATTTCAGCCCTGCGAATACCCAATATCGTAACGTGTTAATGATTCTATATTTTTTTATGTAACCATGAACATTTTGTTTGCCTAGATTAAAACTGTATATCTACAAATCAATTTGGTTTCATTCGTTGTGCTGAAGAATAGTGAATGTTTGTTGTGCACTTCCATACGAGAGTTTTTTGATGCTTTTGCTCTTTCATGTCATGCCATAAATTGTAGAATCAGTGTCGTTTAAGTTCTGTTTATTTTTTTCACTATTGTTCGGCACATGACGTTTTTACCTTGCTTCTTGTACGGTTGATTAAAAAAAAAGAGTTGAGACTTGTACTGTTTTGTCGCTGTCGTTGGAACTTTGAGGTAAGAAAATGTTATGTGCCTAACAATACTTTGATATTTAAAATTCGATTTGGCTTTGATTTGTTTGTGGATGGACTAGTGCCTACTTGATTTTTGTGAGAGTTTAATTTCAATTTCGAGTATTCGATTTTTATTAGTGAACGATTTTCAGGGGGTCTAGACAATTGGCCAATCATATAAATGTATATAAAACGTATTACAGAGAAAACATAGCGACCTTCGTGTCACATATAAAGATAATTTGTCAAAAATGTCGAATTTTATACAAATTCTCCTTAAATTTGACACAACAGTCGCCATGTTGTTTCACTGTAATACATCAGTTTCATACAATTGTATTCTATTCGCTCGAATAGATTGGCCACTTGTCTAGGTCAGGTTTCGTTTGTCGAAAATTGATTGAATTTTAATTATACATCTTTCACTTAGGCTTGAGACAAAATGTAAACAATCTTGATGTGTCTTTTGATATAAAATAGAATATTAAAAATGTGTAACACTGATATTTCAAAGCAGCTAACAGTTTTATTTGTCTATAAATAATTGATGATGTATTTTAGAATACACGTTTCTTATTTTTAGGAGCAATTCGTAGATAAAGAGACGAATCAAGATTGTTTACATTTTGTCTCAAGCCCAAGTGAATTTATAGTAATACATATTTGAATCTTGGTCCTATAGTAAAGTTTAACAAGAAGATATTATATGTCACAGCCCAATTCATCCGCTAGCAAATCGAATACAGCTTGGCTTATTTGAGAGATATGATAATAAGTAAATTGTTGTTCCAATGTCGTTCTTGTTGCTACCACAGGCCACCCCACGTGTCTGCAGTTCACGGCGAACATGATTGTGTCAGTGCGCAAGTACAGGTGGCAGTGCATCGAGTGCAAGTGCTGTTCGGTCTGCGGGACTAGCGACAATGACGTGAGTAGATTTGATATGATGTTGATGTATTGCCTGACAAATGACATGAATGTGAATGGAGTGAATGAGGAGGCGACAGCTAACATGAGTGAATATATGATATTGTTCCTGAGTCATGGTTGATTATATGTTTATGTAGTATATTTTCAATATGCGTACATACGTATTATTAAATTTGTCCGTAATCTAGTATCTATAACACAAGTACTTAAGCTACTTATTTGGGTAAGATAGGTGTGAGTGTAAAAAAAAATATTCATACATAAATCACGTCTATATCCCTGAAGGGGTAGGCAGAGGTGAATAACAATTACTTTTCACCAATTAAGTTAGATTTCATGTAATAAGTGGCGAGCCTATTGCCATTTATCAGGCACAAAAGTCGCAGTACGTTGCTCGGTGGTATGGTATAAGAGGAACGCTGCTGCCCATTCCTCATCGCTGGTTTATTCTTAGTCGCCTAGTACGACACCCACGGGCGAGATTTAGTGAGGTGACAATTGTATTCTATACTCTGCCGTCACCACACGGCTTTTGTTTTAATTTAATGCACTTATGTCACGCCACTCCCCTGAACAGGACCAGCTGCTGTTCTGCGACGACTGCGACCGCGGCTACCACATGTACTGCCTGGCGCCGCCGCTGGAGACGCCGCCCGAGGGCTCCTGGTCCTGCGCGCTCTGCCTTAAGCAGTTCCACCGCAAATGAGCTGGTGAGTCCCCCTCTGTTGGATTGGAAGTAGAAGTTCAACCGCCTCCGTGCTCTAGTGGTTGTGGTTCGCCCACCGGAATGAAGATCCAGAGGTCACGGGTTCGATCGCCAGGAGGGTACAACTTTGTGCTCGGTTTGGTTGGTGGTAGGACTTGTTCGAAGTCCGCCTGGCTAGCTACCACCATCTTATCAAAATCTGTCGGCATAATAATAATGTTGACAGCATTATTGTGGTCCGACAATGTGTGATAAGATAGCCAGCCGCGCTGTGGTTGAGGGTTCCAAGTGAAGCTCGATTCCATCTTCGACCCTTATCGTCACTTACCATCAAGGGTCTAGACAAAGTAACATACCGACAAAGATAATGAAGTTTGATAAAGCAAAATGTATGGGATTTGACGTAAGTCGTGAAATCACGTGACCAAAATCGTCTTCTTAAGTTCCTAGTTATGTTGGTAGCGCAAGCTAGGGCGCTGTGGATACCAAAGTAATATGGCCAATCGTTAAACTTCGACACGTTATCGTTATGAAACGATTGAGACTTGGCTACGGGCCCAGGTGAGATGAAGGGTAAAGAGATATTTTATGTCACCCCCTTACCAGGAAGTAGAATAAAAGTAGCAGGAGAAAAAGTCCACTTTATGGTCAGGTGTGACATAAAAGCCATTTATCGCTTAGAACTGTCATACTAGCAGGGCAGTATTAATTATATTCCAACGATTTTCGTCTTGTATATTCTGTTCGCTGTACGGTGGTATGAATGACAGGTATCATATTCATACTATTTTGATCTGTCCTTTTTCACCCATATTCTTTTTCATTTTTATGAATCAATTTACATTAATAAGGTTGGAAATATTTCAAGTATCTAATAATATGCTTCTAAGTTTGGGCTTAAAGAATTTATTCCCATAAAAAAGATCCACTTGCTTGAGGAAAATATTAATTAATTATCCAAAAATCAGTTGTTCATGACTGGGAATGCGTTTGTAAATAGTAATAGTGTATTTTTTGTTTCAGATAGAAAGCGCACAATGAGATAAAATCGGACGTAGGTTCGTGTACGATGCGTATAATCATCGTTTCCGGTCAGTCCAAGCACTTGTAAATTGTTGCCATAGATTATAGAGCACCGAGCATCAGTACAGACTGTCTGAGTTTGTGGCCTGCCAATCTCTATGGTCGACGTGGACGGGCATGTATAGGGTATAGACAACGAGTTGAGACTGAAGTCCACCATGGAGCTTGGCGCGGCTACAAAAGCTGTAGTTTTTGCTTCAATATTTATGGTACTTATCGATGTCTGTCTGTAGTGGTTGTTTAGATATTCAAGTCATTCTTCTTGAAGCGAAATATAGGTAGGTCGGTCTGGTAGTCTACTTAAAACTCAATGCCGTTGAGATTTCCTAATGAATAGTGTGGATAAGGATCATTTTGTCGCAGATAAGTTTTGAGCAATTGTTTTGATGACTAGCCTAATATAATAGTACGGTCAACGGCACTTTTTACCCGAAATTGTGAAATTTCGTCAATCGATTGTCAACCTTAATTTGTTTGTAGTAAAGCACAAAGTCGATTGAGGAAATTTAAAATTTTATGGTAGCCTGAGACGTGCTGTTGTCTCTACATATAGATTTTGAATGTAAAAGAGACAAATAAAAAACGCTCTTCTTGCAAAAATAAGCCTAAATACTGTACATTTTGAGTACACAATGCTTTGTTAAAGTATTTTTGAATTGTGCCGGTTACACGAGTGATAGATATTATTATTAATTCGACCGTGTTTATTAAATAAGCCAGTCTGTACTGACTCTGTCTAATGTCTGTGTGGGCTTAGGCTAGGTTCACACGGCATTGTACGGCACGTTTTTTTGCAGGATAAATCTTACCAAACAATTTGTGGCTGTACTCGTAAAAAACGTACACGTGTGCACGTGGCTATATACTTAATGTATGAGCTCCTACTTAATTCGGTAAGATTAATCCTGCAAAAAAACATGCCGTACAATGCTGTGTGAACCTAGTCTTACACGCTGCGGTATATGCTGTATATCAGCGTCTCCTAAAAAACTTCAAAAATCTACAAACGTCAACAAATGTAGTTACCACAGAATTATTTGTTGATTTCGATGGGAGAACGTTTGATCCCCTAAGTAAGCTGAGCAGTCAACTTATCTTTAGGACACCGTGTATTCCCAGCAATGCCTCTGCAGCTATACCGTGATGGATATACTGGGAATTTTAAATTGAGATCTACTACCCCAATTTGATCTATCAAATAATAGTATTAAAACAATATTTTATAATATTATAATGTGTAGTGTGCTTAATTTTCATATTAATATTAATCACATTTAAATTCTCAATTTCGAGTACAATTGCCAGCCGGTCAGTTCGCTGCTAAAAGGGCTGAAAATTGTTTATGTGATAAACACACTTGTGTTCTCGAGAGATGGTTGTTTATACTGTAGTATATTACATATTTACAATTATCATGTAGGTATATTGAAAATTTGCCCGTCATCTAGTATCCATAAGTCAAGTGCTTGTGATACTTACTTTGCGCTAGCTAGGTATGGGTGTAAGAAATATTTTTCATTGTTATTATAATGAAAAATAAAGCACTTCAATTCCCAGTAGAGCGTGTCGTATAGCAGTGTAAACGAATCGAGCAATTTCCCAAGTGATTCACAATGGGACAAATTCAATGGGTCAGCTGGGACCACACGGTGGTCTATGCGAAACCGTAGCGTGTGAGCTCTTCATAATATTGTATATAACAGTGGCGCTAGCGTTCATTTCTACCTCTTCCGGTGCTTGCTTTACGTACCTACCTATACTTGTTAAGATCATGGTGTTTTGATTTGTGAATAGGTATACATTTTTTCGTTCTTTCTTTTAATTCTGAACGGGTAGAACGGTCTAATTCAAAAGCCGCGCTTAATGTAAAAAATTTCAAAAGTTTTATGTTTCAGTCTTGTCAGTCCGTCGTCTTGTCCTGTCTGCCACACTCAGAGACGTCAATTAACTTAAATGAGTCTTTGGTCATGTCACGGATTCCTAAATAGAGAGTCTCACTAGCAATGTACAAGATTGATACTTCTGAGTCTTCTCCCAAACTCTATCATTTTACAGGGCTAGACTATTCTTATCGACATTAGAGCTGCAATCTTTTTCTACGACCTCGAGTCCTTATCTTGTTATTTTAAGATGCTGTATTGGAATTTTTCTGGATCGCTCGCAATGGACGGCTGGCCTTTGCCATCTTTCAGGCTATTAATTACCATAGGTATAGGATAGGTGTATATGAGTTCAGATTAAAATTTTGACTGAAAGTTTTATGCGATAATTCTATTGACGCGCGCAGTTATTGCCCCAATATAATGTATGTATGTAATTTGAATACTAATTATACATACTTGAAACTCGACAGTGATATTGACTGATTGACCTGGGTTTTTTTTATCGAAATCTCAACACCATGATTGATCTTTACCTATTACGAATCGGCACAGCCATCAACTTATGTATTCGATTGTAGCAAATTTTACTTTAGTCCACGTTTCAATAATTTGGTGTAGTATCTATTGAATAAAATATATGTTTAAAGCAACGCCAAAATTGAATATCGTATATCTAATTGTAATATTTTATTCCATAGATAACTTTTTATCAAATTATTGGAGTTACGCCCTTAATTTATAATCTATGAAATACTGAAATCTATCTTTTAGAGCTATTTTTTAAACTTTAATTTACATTATACACGTTTTTTTTAATCTTACTACAGCAACTGTATGTGATTTTATATTTCAATTGCTATATTTTGTTCGATTTTTTGTATCATAAAATATTTGTATGCTCATTAAGAAATGTATATTTGTATTGATGGTGATTCTGACGCGGTTATCTGGTCTCGCAACTAATATTATCTATTTAATAGAATCGACTCATGTGTTATATTCACAACTTGTGCATAGATTAAGTGCCGTTCTCACCAGTGCCGATTCCCGCTATGCTTCTGTCACTTGCATTTAGTAGTCTGCGCTAGGCTACTGCCGATCTATCTACGCATACTTGTAAGTACATTTAGTTTGGTATTAGCCGTTCTATGTATGTATACATCAATGTGAGACATTGTTAAAATCGTAATTGTTAAGGTCATTCTTATTTTTGTACTAATCTAAAAATAATTATGTATTATTATTATAATGTACGTATCTACTGTATGCTTATGCGGTTGCAGACTGTGCACAGAATTCACGTTAAGTCTTTTGATCATCCACTGTTTTTAAATATCATTGGAACATTATATACCTAAATGATAGAAAAAAAATATAAAGGAAAATAGATCAGAAAAAGTTTGTAAAATTATAGTCTGGGGAATCGATTGCGGAAGACGCGGGTTCGATTCCCGCATTAGAACTGTAATTTTTCAACCTTTTTCTGACCTATTTTAGTTTGCAAAGTAAAGTGCGCATGCGCATATAGCTAGCTACCATTACTGTACTTAAATACGCCAGTCTGCTCCCGTAGCCCCTATGTTGATGCGGCATTCCATTGTCATTAATGGGTAATCGATACACATCTTCGACGCTAGCTGCATACTTTTATCTATTAGGTACTACAGTACACGATATTTTCGGGGAGCTTTCTGCGAATGGTATTAATTATTTATTTAAGATACACCAGCGACATGAATGAAGGGAAATAAAAATAAAATCCTACAAAATTGTAATCTAACAGGTTTGACTTTTCAAGTGAATACATACTACTATACTACTGTATAGTATTTTAAATTTACATACATACATAAATCACGCCTATATCCCCTAAGGGGTAGGCAGAGGTGAATTAACACCCACTTATCGCCAATTTAGCTAGGTTCCATGTAATAGGTGTCGAGCCTATTGCCAACTATCGGGCACATCAATTGCAGTATATTGCTAGATGGTACAAGAGGAATGCTGCTGCCCATTATTCATTGCTGCCCTTAGTCGCCTTATACGACACCCACGGGAGAGATGGGGGTGGTGACAATTATATTCTAATCTGCCGTCACCACACAGCACGATTTTAAATTTCAATCGAGAATTGCTAGCAACGGAATATTGTAATCAGCCTGCTATTTAGTAATCGCTGTTTAATGATTTCCAGATGTAAATTATTGCATAGCTAATGTGTATCGATTGCCCCTAGAAATATTTTTAGTTTGTTTAATTGGGTTTTCTAATATAAATACTTGAATCTAATTCTTTTCCGTCGTATCCAGTATACGCACAATTAAATTTTGGTATCTAGAGTCCTTTTTCATTTTCATTGACATATTTTTATTTTGTCTTACCTGTATAATAATTATTAAATGATGGATGTGTTTTTGAACTGTAATGTCGATATTGTCAATTTAATAAATAAATGTGTTTTAAATGTTGAGCGTCGATCAACATAATATTATGTGACATAAGTTTTGTCTGTGGTTTTCAATGATACAGCAATTTTTTTTAGTTATTCACTGGTATTTATGTCAAAGGCATTTTTTTACTTAAGTACTGTGTATCAATGCGCTAATTGTAAATAATGAACCTTACTTTATTTGACCATGAGTTACTGTAATCTGTAAACTATACATTTGGAATATTATTTACATACATACATAAATCACGCCTATATCCCCGATGGGGTAGGCAGAGGTGAACTAGCACCCACGTTTCGCCAATTATTTTAGGTCCCATGTAATAGGTGGCGATCCTATTGCCATATATCGGGCACAAAAGTCGCAGTACATTGCTATTGCTAGGTGGTATTAGAGGAACGCTGCTGCCCATTCCTCATCATTGATTAAACCTTAGTCGCCTTGTACGACACCCACGGGAGAGATTTGGGGAGGTGACAATTGTATTCTACTCTGCCGACACTACACGGCAGAATATTATTTACCATTAATATATACAAATATGCATGTATCTGAAATTTATTTGACAGTATTATCATTCAAGGATGTTTTCTTACATCTACATTTTAAAATAATTATTTGATTTTGTGTTAATATTAACATACATATTTTTTAATCAATCAATTTTTTTAATACCATGTTTGCGAAGATAGTTTGAGTGACATACGTCACAACATGGCGCTAAACCAGACCTAGTCTTATTTGAATAGCACAGTATCAAATTTGGTACCCAAAGAGGGTTGGTGTCAGGCAGGCGGCTTGCTGTAAAACCTAAGACAAATCCTTGAGCATTATGGATTGGAATGTGGTCATTCCAATCACTCTCTCCGTTCATCGGTCTCTCGACATGGTCCGTTCCGTCTCTTTTCAATAAATCCATTCATCACTAGCACCTTAACGGTGTGATGGATGATATGAATCAAAAGGGAGTGGATGGCTTGATGACGTCTGACCGTATGAATGGAAGAGGAAACATACTACGCCGACCCCAGATAGACTGGGAACATGGCAAGGAGAAGAAGAGTATCAAATTTGTAACTACCCTCTTAGCTATTTCATTGTTATGTTGTATTATTGAAAGCCACTTTTGTCTTTCATGTAAGTAATCTGGTAATAATCGAATAAGTCATACGTAAAGTCGGTAAGTGAAACTGTGATCAGTCTAGGTGGTTGTGATGGATAAGTGTGTGATGGAACACTTTTGTGCTTACTTTTATTGTTAGCTCTTTAAGTTTGTGCTACGTGTATGTTGGGCCCGTTCTGACAGCTGACTTGATGCAAACGAAACTGTCTTATTTGTCAATGGAATACGGCTCAAGACAAATAACACTTTATATATACATTGTGAAGAAAACTGGTACTAGAAAATTGGACTCTATCCCGTAGGTGTAACTAACAGTTTGCTTTATACGAGTCGAGTGTCAAAACGGGTCTCTTTATTTTGCTCTGCGACTATTTAAGGTAGTGCTGCCACAGAGTTCGTGTTACCAATAAATAGTACTGCTTTTTGGTACTCCGCCGTCACGATATACAGGTGCTTTTGGATTGTGTTTATTTAATGTTTTACTTTTTTTACCATCATGTCGAGGTTCCGCCGCCATATTTGATGATGATACTGGTCCTATTTATGGAATTTTTTGGTAACTTCTGTTACCCACAGTTCATATTAAGGAGCGTACGGATGATTTCACAAAAGTATAAAGTATACTCTTCGGTAGTGCATACTCTATGGTAGCTTTGCTCTATGGCGTTTACACAAGACAGCACTGCTGAATGCGAGGTTACCAACCGTATTACACTGTGAAATTGTATCAATCAATATCGTTCGTATCTTGACTGAAGCGCGCTAAAATTGAAAATCAATTCCCAATGAATATGTAATTATGGCGAATATAGTCTTCTAATTTTTCTAATTTTTTTATATTGTTTCAAAAGTTCGTCTGTTTAGGCTGATTACTTTGGACAAGATGATAAATTATTGTGCGAAATTGATTGAGAAAATTTATCCGCGCGCGGTTTACTTAAGTGCTGTTATTAGCTATGAATTTAAAAATTGCTATTTTGACTATCCAGGCGTAGACAAGTCACTGTTAATATTATTTGCAAGTTCTTAGTAAATAGTGTAGGTACAGTCAGCACCATAAGTCGATTAACACTTTAGTCCCCCTGCCTGTCATGCCAACGACAGCGCATGGTCTGTAATAGTTGGCAGCAATGTTTATGACAGTTTTTGTGAGAAGGCACTAAAGTGTTAAGCCACTTATGATCCTGACTACCACATCCGAAAGTTGCTTTAATATTATGATTATCGAACAATCTTCGCGGCCAGAGTCTGCCTGGTTATGTGTTTATAAATTGATCGCAAACTAGTACGTAGGCGAAGGCAGCCGAAGTCGGTGTACTACCTAAAACCAAAGTCGAGAATAAATTATTTTTTTAAATTGATAATATGCTGTCAGCCTGATTGTCCGCTCCGATATATAAGTACCTGTCTATTTGTTAAATCCGAAATAATATTAATAACCAAAATATAAAGTAAAGCATACCTGTTTGGAGTCACCTTTTGTTTTAATTTCATAATTGACAGCCTATTGCATCGATGCGTAACATGCCTTGGGTAGCTTGAAATAATTCCACGAAACTACCTCTAAATTAAATACATTGAGGAAAAAGTTTCTATCAATTAATCTTATAATTAAGTTATATTATGTCAATCAGGATTTGTATGCTGCCATATTTTACATTTGGCTGGTAATACCTACTATTTTACAATAAGATGTCAATGAAAAATTTTGTCTGATATTCTTCGGGTAAAATATTCGATGTAATCATACAATTATTGTGTAAATAAATAAATTGACATGTGAATTGAAAGAATGGCCTAATTTATAAATCAATAATTAAATTTAATATTTATCTTTATACATCATGTCCGATGTGGACTTTAATTATTATATAATTAGACCAACACATTATTTAGGTTTATTGAATTGTATTCTATGCTCTGCCGTCACCACGCGGTCAGACTGATATACATGCATATTGTACTAAACTCCCTTAAAAACGAGCCACGAAATCACCTTCCTTTTAAGGGCTTGATTGTCTATTTTTTATATATGTATTTTTAAAATATAAAAACTGATTTTGAATGTTAGAGCCAATGTTACGCTTCGGTGTAAATGGTGTCTCTGAGATGGTATTCAGACAACATAGTTTTATTTATATTGTGAATGAATTTTCCTTATTATGATGAATCAATATTATTTTGTGTGATGATGAACTAAGTACATGCTCATTTTGTTGGAACCTCATGATCATGAGAGTATAGCTAGCATCTACGTACGTAAGACCGCGGGTACAGTCAGCAAAAGTGGATGGTAGTCAAACGTGCTAAAATCGATGATGTTATGCAAAATAATGTGTTTTGTTTTATATTATACAATAACTGTGTATTGCTTATATTTCTGGAATCTGAATTGAAAATGTAAATTTTAATAGTTGTGTGCCACCATAATTTTTTTGTCGACTGTACCTACATCTATAGTGATTTGTGCAGGCGTATCTAAAAATTACAGTCACTCGTTTTTCCCCTTTTGCCTGGTTCTGTAGTGCTGTAATGTTAGCCAATATCTCAATGCCGAAATTTACGATGAATTTGTTAGGTATAAAATATTGTAATTTAAGATTCCTATAATTTATGTGTCATACTCTTCGTGGTGACGTTACAAATAAAATGGAAATTATTGTAGCGTTGTCCTTTTATTTATTATATAGATACCTTCAATACACCCAGTTACCAGTTATAAGGTTTACATGGTTGGTTACATGGTTTTGCCGAAAAACAGATAGATGACATATTATATAACGGGTGATTTTTTAAGAGGTATGGGATTTGATTTAAAAAAAAACACAAAAAATTTGAAAAATTTGATGAAATCTTTATTGGAATCGATAGAACGATGGATATAATTTAATGTTTGAAGATGTGGCCAGCATGCAAATGCTGGCCACGGCTCCAGTTTAGATGGCCCATTCGCAAGGCCCAATTTCGGCACACTCTCCAACATATCAGCCGGTATATCACGAATAAATGCTTCAATATTGGCTCCCAGTGCGTCAATCGTTTCTGGTTTGTCCCTGTAGACTTAACATGGCCTCACAAGAAATAGTCCAAAGGCGTTAGATCACACGATCTAGGCGGCCAATTGACGGGCCCAAAACGTGAGATAAACTGTTCACTGAAGGCGGCTCTCAATTGGGCCATTGTTTCGCGTGCCGTGTAGCATGTGGCACCGTCTTGTTGAAACCACATGTCAGGCATGTCCAATTCTTCCATTTTGGGCAAAAAAAAATCGCCAATCATCACACGGTAGCGCTCGCCATTCACAGTAACGTTTCGGCCATTGCGTCTTTGAAAAAGTACGGCCCGATGATGCCACCGGCCCATAATCCACACCAAACAGTACATTTTTCGGGATGCAGTGGTAGCTCTTGCAATACTTCTGGCTGGTCTTCACTCCAGATGCGGCAATTATGCTTATTGACATATCCATTCAACCAGAAATGAGCTTCGTCGCTGAACCAATTTTTCGATAAAAAAGTGGATCTTCCTCCAACTTTGCCAATGCCCATTCACCCATTTAGACGTTGTGGGATGTCGTTTGGCTTCAATTCTTGCCCCAGCTGTATCTTGTAAGGTTTTACACCCAAATCCTTTTGCAAAATTTTCCACGTAATGGAGTAACAGAGGCCCAATTGCTGCGAACGGCGGCGAATCGACATTTCACGCCATCACTAACACTGGCGGATACAGCCGCAATATTTTCTGCGGTCCTCACTCTACGTATGAGTGTTCGTGGTTTAATGTCTAATAATGTAAACTGGGTTCGAAATTTAGTCACAAGCTTCCGAATAGCTGCCTCAGTAGGCCGACCAAACTGCCCATAAATTGGAAGAAGTGCGCGATGCACTCTCTTAACCGAGCATGCATTTTGATAGTAAAATTCAATAATTTGCAAGCGTTGTTCGTTCGTAAGTCGCAAAGAGAATACAATTCGTAAGTCGATTCATGGTTAAAATATAAACCAAACTGAACAAGTTTGACAATGACACAAGACACCAAAGAGTATATAATACACTACGTGTATAATACACATGTTTTTTATTTGAGTGTATAATACACATGTTTTTTATTTCGCGCACATTCATAGCAAACTGCCCACTATTAATCAATTCAACTCAATTCATTCTAGCTAACATTTTCCTGCTGGGGTTATACACTAAACTAAAAGCGGCCTAAGAAATTGGTTAAAACTAGGCGCCAAGCTATACACTGATTAAATTTAAAATTGAAATATTTTAAAATGTGGGTAGAAAAATAATAGTTTCTACACGTAAGCAATACTGCGATGAACGTGCCCTTTAGTTAGATGGCAATAGCCTTTAAGTCATAAAAAAATGTCACTAGTTGATCCAAAGAGTATATAATACACTACGTTTAAGAGTCGGGACTTCAAACAAGCTTTTTGACGATTTTGACTCGCAGTTTAGGCTAAGATCTCGTACCAACCAACAGAGACAGATAAAAAAGTAATGCCAACATACTACAAAAGCAAACTAAGGATGTGGTGTACGCTACAGAATGTGTCGATATCGATAAAAACGAATGGGTACCCCCCCCCCTGCCTTGCAGAACTTGCAGACAGGTTTTTTAATCCTACAAAAGCAAAATAAAAAGCTCTGTTCGTTTGAAAATATTGAGTATTATTTAATTACGTGTAATTATTTAATACAATTTATTTAACAACAAAAAATAAAAGCTATGTTTACAATGTGGAAATTAAAATTGTTGGTAATTTTCTGATCTCATAATCTAGGCGGAGTCTTCAGATGTTAGCTGATCGATCAACACACGTTTTTGCAATGTTGTGTAAGCAAGTAAGCAGGACATTTAGATCTGAAATAATGAATAGAGATTAGTAAATATATCGTTTGAGTTTACGCTGGTCATCATCAATTCAATTTATTGTTCACCGCTTACCATAGCGGACTATGTGTAACGCGCCCGAAGGTCTGGTTCTGCCCAATCAATGAAATCTGGTTCTGAAATAAACCACTCATTAGCTTCAGGAATTGAGCTATCAAACCATATCGGAAAGATAAGTTATGTAACTTACCAATAGAGGCGCTTATGCGGTTGCAGGCAACGATCACACCCGACGGGCATCGTGTAGCAAGGCGGCAGTCACGCTGTCTTCTTCTTCTAGTGCCTCTTCAATTCGGAAGATAAGCCGTCAGCTTTTTATATTCATCTCTGTCAGTCGCAAACCGAAACGGCTTTTCAACGGGGTTAATGCCGATCTACTCTCATATGCTTTGCAGCCATGACTCTCATCGCCTTTCAACAAGTCACGCTGTGATCTGAAAAATAAGTGGAGTTGAACACAGAAGAACTTTTGATGATGATAATGAGAGATGAATAATAAAACTCATACTCAACTTTGTTGTTAATGATGTTAGCTATCTAGTCATGGGAGGTTTTTGTTGTTTTATAAATAACCCTATATATGATATACTATATTATAATATATTGCAATAGACAATATTTATATGTATAAAACTAATGAAACATCTCAAGTACATTTGACACTCAAATTTACGAAAATAGATTTTTTATCGATAATTTGGTAAGTAGTAAGGACATCGCTACGGCGCATATGATTTTTGATTAAAGTGACCAGAACTTATTTCTAATTACTTAACGTTTATACAATAACATGGAAAACTACATACCGCTTCTCATCTAGTGGGAATTGGCCATGAAAACCCTCTTTTGGTTTAATTTCCAACTAGATTTTAGTCAACATATTTCACACCTTTTGTAAAACATTTCGCTGTTATGCACATAAATAAATGACACAAACTAGTTAGATATACACTAATGATAAGTCACTGAAGACAATAAATAAGCACAAGATGGAAAACTAAACTAAAACAACGCTTTATTTTATATTTTCAAAACGGCATAGTGACTTATGACATTAGTGACACACTCCGGCAGCGCGAGACAAGGAAGGTTAGATCGGAAGTAAGAGACAAAACAAGTCGCCATTAAAAATTGCCTAAACTCCATACATTTTTTCTGCAGTATGGGAGTTTCGCCAGGCTGAGTTGATCGTTGAACTATAATAATTATAGTGAATCGCAGGATCCTTGTCTTATTGTATTGTAGTACGAAGGTCATCGTTCCTCTAATAGGGAAACAACTAGTAATAAAAAACCAATTTCAGACAAATTTATTTATTTTTTCATTCACTACTTTGTATGATGAAACCAAAATCATTTTGGCATTAAATCGAAACTTGTCTATAACCTAAAATTGCACATCTAAATGACTAATTCTATTTAGTTATATATTATAGTCTTAATTATATTTAATTTTATCAATTAAATTTTACAAAAAATAAACAGACATACGAAGAAATAACATAGAACAAAATATAGGTAACAATTTTTTTATATAAAAAGATCACTTAGCGACTGAATATCACTGGACAAAAATAGTTCGTATAAAATATAAAAAAATATATTAATATCATACAGAATGTAACAAGTAATAATAAGTATTTCATAAATTTTAACGCAAATCAGCTGTTCGTTAGTTTACTTTTTCACATAACAGTTTTATATAGATTATGATCCAATATGCAAAATATTCACGATCATTCAAAGAAAAGAAAATTAAAATTAACATTTATAAATAGAAATTTAAGAAATACAATATTTCAACAAATCATAGTTGTGTTGTGAATCAAGATACAATCGCAATAATTGAATACGCACTAGGTAAAAATAATATGCATAAAAACAGTAACTGAATCTCTAACTCGATTTACCTAAAAAAGACGAACTTATTTTGGTAAAATTTTTAATTTATAGAATGAAAACAGGCATTATTAACGTAAAATTTAATATTAAATACAGGTTTAATTGCACCCATAAATTTGACATAGCTAAAGGTTTGATCGGTACAATCGACATACCAATATATTTTTTATTTGCCTAGACTCAGACACGTATTTTAATTTAGGCAAGAATTCATCTGAATCATGCCTTGGCACATAAGGCTAAATCCTGCTTCGGTGAATACCAGTACGTATCACTTTTTTTTACATAACGGTGGCTTTCAATATTCCATCTACAGATAGAAGTAACCATCAAGAAGTTTGTAGCCTGGCATTTTTGTTAAAGAATAACAGATGACGGTAACGAAGCGAAAAACACATATCTAATGCTTGATGCTGAAACTCAAACAATTGACTACATTACAAATAAAAGATTGATTAGAAATAACGGTTCTCAAATTTTTTCCAGAGTAGTAGTTCCTATACCAAACGGGTTTTGGCCTTCGCCCAACCTTTGGCTACATAATAATATTAAACGGGAATCTCCACAAGCAACAAGTTTGCGACTATCTTCAATAGTCGATATATTTTCGCGTCTATAATTAGCTACATTGAATTTAAAGTTGCTTGGAAAAAAGTATAGAAACGGACTAAATCTTTTGTTGCACTGATAATATGTCTATAATATCAATTTATTGACCTAGCGTAATAAATTATCACCCCTTATTCATAAAAACTAAACCTCTCATAATTTTAAAGAAAGTAAAATACCCTTATAACTCTTTCTGTCAAATTGTGTTTACGCAATTAAGAAAAGAGATTATGGGATTATTTATGGCAATAAATTGACATTATAGACATTGCCAGCTCACAAGAAAACATCTACACTTTTTGCCAAGAAACAACCACTGCTGCATATTATTGCTAAAGCGTGAATAAATTTAGGAATTTTTGTCTGCATCGAATGTCACTTGTCACCGTTTACTGCAAATGTTATTTGCAACAAAGAAAAAAGGAAGCGGGACCTAAAGCGAGCGTACGTCGAATATAAAATAATGTTATCTTAACTTCATACACCCAAGGGGGCAGACAGCAGGAAAAAAAACAATTGAAGGGGTGAGTGGACAAAGGTGTTAACTAACAAGAAGTTCAAATTGAGGTACGAGTGTTGAAATGACTGAAATGTATCCATGTTTGTCAGTTAAGATCAGTCAACACTTTTGATAGGGTCTGTATTTTTGATACAAATTTGGGCGTTTTGAGCTCATTAGTCGATTTTCCGTCACATTAAACCCATGTTTATACAAAAAAGTTTTTTTTGTCATTTTGTTAGATACCACCTTTGTACACTCACCCCTTCAATTATTAAACTATTACGGCCTTCATTATTAATAAACACTTTTTGAGTATAGACTAGTTAATCAGTGTTGTTTCTTATCCTCGCATTCAAAATCATGTTTGTGAGACGAAGACAAAACGCGGAATAGCTATACTATGTTTACTACCAGTTTATTAATAAGACATACGAGCGGTCTCGCGTTAGGCAACTAGGTCCTTTTCTTATGAGTCCTGAAATCTAACTATTCATAAACAAATGGCACGAGCGGGCAAAATGATCCGGTTGTCACTGCTTATTTCTTAAAACTATTGGTAGAAAAACAATCTTTGTAAAATATACAATGTGTTACAAAAAATACCCAAAAATAGTAGATTTTATACCAAGGGCAATAAAACAAAGAATGCCTCATATCGCAATTATTTGCGATAATTATGCGATCCGAGGCTTTCTTTTTTATCGACCGAGGCAAGAACATAGTTTTGTCACCACTGACCAGAAAATAGGATTTTCCGTACGCGTAGCGGGCGGAAAAGTCCACTCTATGGTCAGAGATCATAAGTTTCTTATACCAATGCAGTAATCCATGATGATGGCGGACGTTTTGACTTTTATTTTTAAAATAGGACATAGGCTGTAGTTTTGTCCAAGTAAAAAAAATATATTAGGCAAGTATAATTGGCATGTCGCTCGTGGAGAAAAGTTTGCAGACACATGAAAACGAACTTAACTGTCATGGTTTTTAAACTTAAACTAATATAACACAATAACAATCTTTAGGTTAAACTCCAATAAATTTAACATTTATTTATACAATACATTCTACTCTCTTGTAATACATGTACATACGTCTAAAAAACTAATAATTTAATAATTAACTAACTCGTATCAATAAAATTTCGCTAAAATCAATCACTAATTGTGACATAAACTTAAATAACGAAACATACTCTATGTTACAAATGGAAGACATTTTGATTATGTTGTGTTGCCATAACAATAAATCTATTATGCCAGTAACAATAAAAACTAAAATTAAAAACAAGAACATAATTATTTGCTATAAAACTATTGAATTATGAATACCTGTACTAGCTAAATGGGCTTAGTGTATTCAAATTATTATGAAACAAACTATGATGATTGTGTTGAGACATGTTTTATTGGGATGTTTGTCAATACGATTCTTGTGAAAGTAATTTCTTAATAAATATGTATTTTGAGCTAAAAATAATAATAATTCATGAGAAATCAAGCCAAATCTAACTCCCTATAATATCTACTGGCCTTAGCTTGGGCAAGATTTACACACCAAGTACTATATTTCGAGCCATTGCCATAACAAAAAAACAAACACAATAGTTAAATCCGGCTTGAGTTAATCAATAATTACTTACGATTACTATATTTTTTACATAAACTAGGATGAGCAATTATAAATGAGCAGACGGAAGAGTATGAGAAGACCTAAAAAAATAAGATCTACTCCCGATTCTCGTGAAAAGTGAACACCAAAGAACCGCTATTAACAGTTCTCTGTTCAACGTAAACGAGACAAGAATCACAATTATAATCATTTCTTCTAAAATGGAACATACATTTCTGGTTCAAGATCATGCATGATGAATTCTGCTATAAAAAAAGTCTGTAAGTAACTAAATTCTGTAGTTAAATAAAACTAAGATCACCATTTTTGTTCATTATTTTCTTGTCAATTCCAGCAAAGTAATTGTGTGTATACAGCTTTTTGTGACAGAAAACAATTATACGTAATTTTCACCATCCATGGCATCCATATCTGTCCCACGGGTGAACTCAAGGCGGCGGGTATAAATATAATGAGGAATAGGCAACAGCGTTCATGGTACAACACATAGGGCCGATTTCATCGCAGAATTAAACGCGATCAGTTGAAGTTGCATTAATCAAAACCAAGTTTTATTAAACTCAGTTTCTATGAGAGACGTTGACGGTGAAATCGGCCCTTAGTAATTCTACGACAAACTTGCCTGGTAAATGGTTATAGGCTCGCCCTCTATATTACAATAGGACTTGAAATAGTGTGGAATGTGGATGTTAATACACTCTTCTTCTTCTCCCTGCCCTTATCCTACTCTAAGTAGGGTACACTCCTTAGGGGATAAGCACACGATTTCGAACCAGAAACGTAATGTTGTTAACCAGTCTTAATTATTTTTCACTGCGATGCCAACGCTCTTAACTCTACACTTAAATTATGGCATATACCCCTCGAATACAGAAACGATACTTAAGGTTTGGACGTGCTTCACATTTAAGTATTGTCAAAATTGACGTTTTTCCATACAACTTCTGACAGGTATAATCCACTTAACTTTTTAAGCAGTGGTCTAAATTTGAGTTGCGTTTCTGTATTCGGGGGTAAGTTGTGTCTGGTTGCGCGGTACTTAACATCTAATTGAGCGAACTTACCAACTAACCTTACAAAAGCACTATCAAATGATCATTATATTTGGTACAAATTCTACAAAACATATTATAACAAACAAAACAGCACCTCTTTATCACTGTGTTGTCGATTCGTTGTGATTTAATATTAAATTAATAAAACATTCCGAGATACGATCGATGGTCACTAGCATGCGCTTTATTCGTAATTAAGGGATAAACCTTTCTTTCAGAAGAATTTTTATTTCAGGAAGGAAACATATAACCCCTAGAGTAGGTTTGAAATTTGAATGGTATTGAAATTCTTGGGTGTTAATTTCCCTCTGCCTACCCCTACCCCTTCGGCGAGAAATATGCTTGATTTATTGATTACTAGGGAGTGAAGATTTTTTTCGTTTGAACAATGTTTGATCAATTAGAGGTCTTATAAAAACATGCAACACCCGAGTGTAACCTTTGCCTACCCCTTTGGGGATAAAGGGGTAGGCAAAGGTTACACTTAAGGATAAATATGCTTCAAATAATTAGAAGTCTTGTGAACAAAAAAAAATGGTTGAACCTGTGCTAGCGCCACTGACGTAAACCTCAGATATTACAGTAGAAAGGAACTTAACGATAGTCATTTTACACAGTCCAATATTCAGAATAACAAACACTTCATCGCATGAATAGGGGAAGGTGGCCTAAAACAGATATGCTGCCTGAAGTACTCTCATGTTAAAAAAAAACATTTTCGAAACGGATACAATACCCGGCACATAAGTTGACCTATGCGCAGCGCAGTAAAACGTTTTCAGGTAATAATTGAGGTTCTGTATGACGTGCGACGTGTGTCTGTAAACACAGAAACGTAGGGATAACCAAATCTGCCGGTTGAAAAATTATTTTAGACACTTTTCCTTTAATTAAACCTGCGCAGACGTCATTTTGGATCAACTTCAACGTGCCGGGAACTATATATTACTGTCAGCCTTATAGCAAAATTTTAATCCTCTGTCTCCTTGGCTACACGAAAAATATTATATTCACTAAAGTGGTACCCGCTTTGAACAGCGTGCCCGTTGTGGAGCCCCCTTCCCCTACAAGTAGAATATATCGCACTTATTATTAAATATAAACAAACTTATAAACGACATTTAACAAGTTTAGTCGACAATATCAGATAATTAAACATTCAAGAGTCACAGACAAACTTTGTCAGTGATTAGAAATATAATATTTATAAATAAATTTATTTTAAGTAATTAAATGTTTTAATAGAATTTAATTTAACAACAAATCAGTAAATAAATTTACTCTAAAATATGTACTTTGTAGTATAGTTACTATACTCATTAAATATCTGAAATATCAACAGATAGATGTAATATAAAATTAGAAAATATACATAAGATAGTGATATATCTTATATTTATGCAAAACAGTGTTGCCTTTTCAAATAACATTAAAAAAAACAATTTTCGTAACTATAATGAAAAGCATTAACAATATTCATTGAGTCAGTAATATAGTATCTAATTTGAGCCATCAATTTTTTAATTGTCATAAAAATATATTATTATAAAGGCTTCCGACCGTTGCCTTATACAAGATGTTTGGTAAATGGGGTATTAAGCCGGCACTTACCCATGCTAACATAGTCATATAAATACTATGATGTCATAAAAAAATGACCATAATTTATGAAAAAAATTAACAATATTTTTACAATTTTTAATATCACCATTGTATTTATATCACTATGTTAGCAAGGGTAGGTGCCGACTTGATACACCCTGTAACAAACACCTTGTATAACAAAAACTAAATACGATATTCGCAGGAAGCTAAATAAAATTTTATTCTACTGCGTTTTCGAATCTTGCGCAGCATCTACGTGAGCAATCTGTATACATACTACCGCGAAACAGCGCGATGCAGCGCGGAAACTACAAACAATAACATATTGAAGTGGCCTACACGTGACTGAACTAACGCTCAATAGTTCCAAGCTTCGACTTTCGACTCATAGCGCCCTGTGAGGTTCTCTGTGGCAGTATATCTCCCTTTGGGAGATGCCATCTCCCCCTGGGAGGGGCCGGCTGTGGAGAAATCCTCTCTCATTAGAAAGTGCCCGATTGCAAGGCTTGAGGGCAAGGTCTTGACCTTCCCCAAAAGGCTTGGTACTTAGCTGGACGCGTCGTCGCCGCCGCCATGTTTTTTAGGTGGGCCTTTTACCCACTTAGCCAATGTTTGATAGTGAAGGAAGATTCGAGCGCACGTACGACAAAGTCGCCGTGTTACACCGCATCGCGTCGGATCGCTTCTCAATCGCGTTCATGTTTAGTCGCTCACGTATGGCGCTGCGAAAGGGTGTTTTTCCACCAGACCTGTGAGAGGATGCGTTCCGAGGAATGTTACAAATACAGTGATTCTATTGGTTTTCCTCAAACACATTCTTCCCAACTTAAACAGCTGATCTGTCTAGCTTTTGCACGATATAGCATCATGTAATTTAGTAAGAAAATCTATTACAACAATTAGCCAGTAGTTTGCATTATAGCTGTCTAGTTCTGGCCGCTATCTGATATTATATGCGTTTTGTGCGTACGCGGATATAATTTTGATAAAAAAATTATAATTAAATAAGTGATAGCTACATTCCGCGGTAAACAAAAATGACAGAACTCAAACTAGACTTCGCAGGATTTTGTGTCCTAAACTTAACTCATTAGAACTGACTTTTGCACGAAACTGTTCCAATGCGTTGTCGAGTTGCGCGTCTATTGCGTTTGAGTGGCGATTTGTCGGCGATTAATTGACTATGTAAATGGGCCAATCAGGGCAGACCGTGGGCGGGGCGGGAATGGGCAAAGGCGACCCTCCTCCAACTGATACGACCTCCGGTATCTGAAAAAAAAAAAAAAGTATAATTAGCAATATCAAAAACAACATCACATCTACCACATGTAGCATGCCAGGCTACCTTAATTTTTTTCTCAATCGACTTTGTGCTTTACTACAGACAAGTTAAGATTGACAATCTATTGAAGATCTATAGACATAATGAACAACCCAGGATGCTGGCTGACAGATTGGAGGGTAGATATATCACCCAACCAATGAACGGATTTAGCGAACGTTGCTTAGTTTACGCAATCACAGACCGAGCAAGCTGCGCCATTGAGGACGATCATTAGACCTTTAGCATCCTGTGAAAAATATCGACTTAATATTTTGACTTATTATATCTTGATAATAATATGATACAGGTATGTGTTATCGCCAGTCAGATCGGTGGCTATCGGTTTAGACGGCCCGGGTTCGAATCCTGGTAGGAGCAAATGTTTGTGGGCAAATATTTGTTCAAGAGTCATAGTTGTCCAACTTCTACATCATCTAGTATCCATAACACAAGTGCTTATGCTACTACTTTGGGCTAGATGGTAGGTATAAGTGAAAGAAATATTTAGTAAAAAGGAAACACAGATGTTAATTACTTAGATATAACATACCATAGTTTGAGGGTGGTGCGAGGGGTGGTAGTAGTGTGCCGGGGACACCGGTGGTGTCGGGTACCCCCAGTAGACCAGAGGCGGTGGCGGGAGTGCCGGGCCCATGGACGGGTAGTAATACGTCAGAGGTCCTGCGCAGAAAATGAGATAGTCAACATCTGTTTCTTTAGCGGATAGGAAAACAGGCTTGGATTTTATTATGTCATCCAAGTAACAATTCTAAAAAGTTTAAAAATATCATCATACACTGTAGAATTTTACTAAACTATAACAATTAGCAAAAATCACTATCGACATATTTGACTCTCATTTTAGCTTATTATAATGCTCTAGTTAACGCTCTAAGTTTGAAATATTGTAGTTCTAAAATTATTGCACGATAATAACTCGTATAACATTTTTGTACCTGATGACATTAAAAAGTCATCCAGATAAAATTTTGACTTTAATGACTATCAATATCTCATGAATTTAGCTAAAGTTTCCAATGGCATATTGGGTACTCCAGACGGCACTCCTAATTAAACATTACATAGGTGTGAATGTGTTTTTATAAATAGGGACAGCTCAAGTGAAATTGATATTAATTTGTAAAAACTGGCTATCCAAGTCTGCTAAATGATATTATTATTTATAAGCAATAGAATATGAATAACATGTCATATTTAATAACATCACTATTTAACCGTGAATACGATTTAAATAACTAGTAAACCTATTAAAAATGATATGTGCAAAAAAAAATATGTTCTTGGAGTTTATATTTCTTGTTTGAATTAGTAAATTTATGAAAAATAAAAAATATTCATGCAATGTTATAAGCTACTAATTGATCAATGTATGTACTCGCATACTTTAATTATTGTGAATAATATATTATAATAAGTACCATTTTTAGCGATATGCTTCGTATCCCCGACAAATGATTATTCAAAGAAATCCTTAGTTCATGCGAATTAGTCACAATTGCTTACATAAGGAAAAACTTACGGGTGGTAGGTATATTAATGTATGATGTCGCATTGTCAAATTGCTACGAAACATATTAAAATTATTCCTGTTTTAGGATAATCCAATATTGCACATGCGACATAAAAATGTAAGTAAAAGATAAGGTTTTTAAACTTTACACTCTACAAAAGCAAATTTACACCCGTCAGTTACATAATAAAGGCAGACGGACACACCTAGTCAACACAGCCTTGTATACGAAGTTATTGCCTTGTTATTCATGAAAACCGACACTAAATATACGGTAGTTAACTAAATCAGTTCTAAGATATTAGGATAACATTATTTAATAAACTTTTTCGATAGTTGGAAGGCCAGCTAGTTAACTTAAACAGTAGGACAGAAAATAACGATAGAAAAACATAAGCCACCTCGTTTTAGTGTTAAGTACCGCGGTACATATAATTCAGTGCTATTTTCTATTTAGCTAATAAACCAGATATTTCATAGTACACCAGTGCTCTTGTATAGTGAAATTGAACGTACACATGTTTAAATGTAGCTATTTAAATATTAAAAACAAGATGAACACTCACCAGGATCTCAACGCATTTAACAGTCCACCATAGAAAGCAGTGCGCAACTTACACCATACTGTTACACACTCCGCCGATCTGCCAACACCAAGCCAGTCTGCGGACTTTACCAAACTTATGCTTGCCTAGTACCCTAGTACTTGTAGCGCCGCGTTGTGACTTCAAATTTATTAAAATGTCTATTAAAAATAAAAAAATATATCCCATCTATATTACTTATCGTAAACTTGGACCTATTATAACAACATTGAAATTTGTAAAAGTAAACAGTAAAGACAGTACAGATATTCTAAAAAATTATGGCTTGAAATAGGTAAGTATTCGGTTTATAATAGTTAATTTAATCATACTGAATACTCGTATAAATACAATATACCTTCAAATTACAGCAGGCAAGTGATGTAAAATTAAGCTTTGAAGTCACAACTATAAAATGCGAGAAATCAAGAGCGAGAAAGGGCTTAAATATTATGTGATCCCACAACAAATGATAGGTAATACTTACGTCTCTTGTTAAGTACAGATGATATTCGGTGCACCAATACCAACTCGAGGGACATTACCATTATACCCTCATACCCATGATATCCTAATCGCCACTATATTAAGCACAAAAACATTGTCTACGACACACTAAGCGCTGAAGTTTTTCCCAATATACAGTTTCCTTAGTTTTCTCTCACCTATATAGAATCCATGCATTTTAAGCGGATATTCTTATAAGTCATTTATAATATTGTTTTCATAGAACACTCTGAATTCATTAACACCCATGAATAACTAATACAAGCAAAATTATGTGAGATATTATATGGAAGCCATAATAATGCCCAATTTTTTTAACAACTTTGATTATTGTTATTCTGTTTATTTATCAGTAAAAAAAGTTAAAATACCTAAATGAAAAGTTAAGTAACTATTTAGAAACATAATTTATGCTTTTTCACATTCTCATTTACCCCAAAAAGATAAAAATACCATGGGATAAAAATGTACGAATGCTACATTTTTCTTTAATTATACAAACATAAAGCCCAGTGAAACAAATTTAGTTTTTGAGTAAGATTTCTAATTTTTGAGTAAGTTTTCTCATTTTGACCCCAGTCGGATATAAACGACAAATAGTTTTTAGGCACAAAATTGTAATAAAAATTCTACATTCAATTCGTAGTGATCAAGCTAATGTATTGCAAAATTGTTCTTTTAGTTTAATGTTTTATTTTACTGGGTTTTATGAGCCGTTAATAAAGCTTGGTTAGGAAATGGGATAGGATTATTATGATTGTGCTATTTTATCTGTGACCTTGTGAAGGAGTATCCTTACCAGCTGACAGAAACTATTGAATAGAACTTTAAAAAAAAGTACATTGTGTAAAGAGGCTGTGATAGTGATTTCAAGTAGAAGTATGCTTACCATAATTTCTCACTGCGGGTTCTTAATTTTTAAGCGAATATTTATAACAATACTTATCAGATTATGTATCATCCCAACTACAACTTATTGCAGTTGAAAGTAAAATTCAAATAAACAATACAAATAAATTAATATTATAAAATTTTATATGTTCCAAAACCACAGTGAGTTTGTTTTATTATTACTGAGTGGAATGAGTCACTGATATGGTATCCAATTGTGGTTTGGTATTAATAAAAGAGTTGTAAAATATTTAAAAAAAATATATACCTACCCAAGGTGTCTATTTTTAAAAATTATTATTTTACATCTCTAGTGGAGGGCAAACCACCAACAAACGTAAGGCAGTCGGCCAGCTGTAAAGGCTAACGTCGGGTCCCAATATTCTATCGACAGTTAAAAGTAAGCTTACTAAGGTTAAGTTGTCTGGCATTTTTGTCATATTACGATAAATAACAGAAGTTGCTAAGCAACTAAGCTATTGTAGTACGTCTATCTTCAACTGTTATTGTTATACACTCGTATCTATAGTCAAGGTAAGTAATTACTTGAGTAAAAGTCGTTACTTAAATTGTAATTTTTATACAATATTCTCACTTTAGACAGTTCTTCCTTCATTCAAGTTCTTGTTAAAAGTTTAAAAACTACAATTTAAGTAACGACTATTACTCAAGTAATTACTATGACTTGACTATAGATATGAGTGATAGAATATTGGGACCTGCTTTTAGTCAAAACCTGAGCAGTATGGATTGGAATATTGTCGTCCCAATCTCTCTCTCTGTGTTCATCGCTCTCGACAGGCGTGTTTTCCATCTCTGTTCTAGCATTCATTAATCACTGGCACCTTTACGGCGTGATGGATGACATGAATGAAAGGGGAGTGTAGGGCTTGATGACGTCTGACCGATAATGTGAATGCAAGAGGAAACATACTGCTGCCAAGATAAACGTGAATAAGACAGGAAGAGGAAAACGAATGTTTTTACTCCTAGAAAGATATTATAGATAGATAATTATCGCGGACAGGTTCTTAAAGCTGTACCTAGTATGGTATAAATTCATATAATATACATATAGGTATTATATGAATAAATAAAATAAATATTTCGTCGTATGGTGACGACAGAGCGCGGGGGAATATAATTGTTACCAGCCCCTATCTCTCCCGTGGGTGTCGTACAAGGCGACTAAGGGTTGAAACAGCGATGAGTGATGGGCAGCGTTTCTCCCCCTATTACACGGGACCTAACAAATTATCTCACCCCTGCCTATAAATAGGCGTCATTTATGTATGTATGTATAAATAATCATACATAATTCCTCGAATAAATCAATACGCGTGTCCCTATAAGAGCCTTGGTGGGATTTACACCTATAAGTATATTTCAAATTCATCATAAATGCGATGTCGCCCTAACAAACATTAACCCCCTCATTCATAAAACACTGTTTTAACTAAATCACTGATCTGTCTCTTTTTGTCAAACTGTGTTTACGCTTTGATGAAAAGAGACATATCAGTGATTTATACTCTAGTCATTATAACAAGACAAAAATGTAAACAGGTTTGATCTCTATCTTTAACGACGAAACGCATTTAAAAATAAGAAAGATGTATTTTAAAATGCATTATCCATTTTAGAAAATCAAAATGATGAGCTACTTTGAGAAAAAGGTATTTATTTTATATTAAAGGACTGATCAAAATTGTTTACGTTCTTTATCGCGTCTCAATGGCTAGAAACCGATTTGCTATTATGAATAAGGGAGTAAGTTTAGAATATATTGTTTTACCTAACACGTGAAACCCATTCACCTGTAGTAGTGAAGAAGTGGTTAGTAAACATAAAGTGGACGAAACGTATAAGGCACAAGGAAAGCCGCTCGAAGTTAGTGTCAACCAATCCTTCACAAGATATAGGTCTACTAAGCTACGAGAAAATAGCACAACCAACCACATACCAGAAACAACGCAATAATACCGAACCAGCGTTTAGATAATCGATTTATTTCTAAAATTAGAAATATATTATAATTATGTAGGTACGATTTAAAAATATATATGAATTATAAAATATATACTTTACACAATATGTAACAGAAAAAAACGTACGGCCTGAACACTACCCATGCTAATTTTACTGCCGCACTCAGAGACGTCAATTAACTTTAATGAGTACTTAATGTCAAAAAATTTCATTCAAATCTAGACCATAGACCCGGCAAGAATAGCGACTAGTTTTGAATTGTAATTTTTTTACATTAAGTACTCATTAACGATATTCGACGTCTCTGAGTGCGGAAGATAGTCATATAAATCAAAATTTTTAAAAAGTAAAATTGATTGTGGAATTTTCCATGTGGTAGAAAAACATTTTTTTAACAATTTTGATTTTGTAATAACAGTCTGTGTTTATATGACTATTTGTTAGCATGGGGAGTATTCAGGATTTCCGTTATTTCTGTTCCATGTTGTATATCTCATTCATCTAGACACGAAAAGCAGCTAACTGCGGAATGATAAACTTAAACACTAATTAACTTTTTAATAACACTTATGGTGGACACCCAAATAGAGATAACCTTTTGACTGACATTGTCGTATATACTATATACGCGAGAGAGACACACGTCACACACCTAGGTAAAGACAAACACAACTCAAAATGTAACTTTTTTTTAAAACAACAAAGATTTTATTCTTTTTTTTTTATTTCAAAATATTTGCTGTATAATGTATTACTGTGTGTTATTTTGAGTTTCTTTGCGCGGATTTATCTTCTGCGAATTATATGCATTATCATGTGAGAATTATACTGTTGGTAGTATTCTGAAAGACTAACTTACAGCGCCATCTACTTTTCTTTGTTAGAGATTTTAATACAGGTTCTTTATAGTGAGCGATTTTCGAATATTTAGGGTTATGCCACACTTTATCAAGGTGTGCGATGTGTACGCGAATGACGGCTAAGACAGACATTGGTAACTAAAACAAAAAAGAAATAAATTCATGATTGATAATTATTTTAAATGTTTCTTCTAAATAATGCCATGATTAGGCTATTAAATATTACAACAAAAAATATAATGATTGCTAATGCTTATCGTACGGTGGTTTATGCCAACGTCAAAAGGTTAAACTGATTGAATTTTAACCAATAATCCAAGTTCGGTGTAAAACTAAGATATAAAATACAGTCCCGACAGAATTAAATTCATTAGTAATCAACGCACGCTTAGAGCTAAAGAGGTCTAGCTAAGAAAAAAAAAGATAAAAAATATTAGGTTTGGTAGAACCACGTTTTAAACCACCAAAAAGCTTTATATTTGTAAAGCAAAATAAGTTAAGCCACTGTTTGTAATAAGCATATTGTTATATCTATTCAAAACTGTAAAGTTTTTCAAACTAAGTTGACCGTTAACTTATTTTACTTCAAAATTGGATGTGAATATTTGACAGTCTGTGGTTATCAAATATTATGTCTAGCTGTATTTTTTTTATTCCAATAATATGGCCTGATAAAGAGATACACTTTAGCTTTAAAAATACGTTTCGATGGTTTTATGATTTGATAATATCATGAGAACTGTTTGGTAAAAAATAGTTCGACAGGGTATTCAGTCCTGCCGTTGACCTCACACCACCTCCCAGTCACAACACGTCTGGCGTTTTTATAGAATTCTGCCAATGTCTCAGGTTACGACCTATCCTATAAGATCTATCTCAGAGGCTGTTCAAGTATTTTTTTTTAAATTTTTGAATCTGTATCTAGAAAAATGTACACCCGACATTTAGGGACTTTTTTAATTTCTAGATTGTTTATAGCATTAAGCTTTTTCCCTGGAATAAACTATTCATAGAGTTTACAGTATAATTATATAGGGAAATTGGGTTTTCGTTCGGGTAGCATAATATTTTTTTTTTATTGATGTATTAGACATTATGAATTTAATTCTATATAATTACCCCATTCGTTAGTAGATAAAAATAGAAAGGTACGATCTACAAAACCATGCGCAGAAATCATTGACACATGACAAAGTGACGCTTCGATGCTGAGAGACCGACAGAAAGCATAGCGTCCAAGGACAGAAGAGAAAGCTTTGAAAGAAAGCGCGTAAATGACTGGGAGACAGGACTGTTACTCTTGCCGATTAGCACTATAGAAATTGGCTCTTGAATCTTAGGACATAAGACATGAATTCCAACGTGACTTTTTCTTATCCGGCTGACAATCTATTTCGGAACCAATGACATTCAATTTTGACACCTCACCCACCAATCAGAACATTAAGAAATATTTAATTTCGATAATACAATAGTGTAAACAGTAATATAGAATAAAAAGTCAAACTATCCAATCCCCAAACCACAGTGCTATGCTAATAAATATCAGTGATGACTCTATCTCGGAGACTTAGGCTGCCTGTCCACCGCCACGGAGATAGGAAGAGCAGGGCTAGGTAGCGGAGAGGAGCTAAGTAGCGGTGAAAAGAGCTAAGTAGCGGAGAGGAGCTAATGAGCTAAAAAGGAGCGGGGTTGAGGGCTGTGTTTGTCCATTGAGGCAAAGATATGGTGGGGAGAGGAGCTAGTCAGTATTACGGAGCGTAATAGCGGACTTTGTTTGTCCATTGACACAGAGATAGGTGGAGGAGAGGTGTTGCAGACTGTTTGAAGTCGAGCCGCTTCCCCGCTCCTAGTTTTCTCCGCTTTTGCCCTAGTCCGCATATCCCTTCCCTTTCCAGTAAAGAGGAGCGGGGTTTTTGTGCAATTCTATAGGTCAACAATGGCACAGCTCCACTCCTCTCCGCTCTGATCGAGAGGCAGCCTTACAATTTAATATAGTGCTGTACCTTTCCTCTTATAGACAGTTCGGAAGGGGTGACACTACATTAAATCCGGAGTATTGGGGCCCCGTCGCTCTAAAACTATATATGGATCGCTGAAAGCTGCAGAGCTTCCCTATGGATAGAAGGATATAGGGTGAACGGGCCATCACCCACCACGCTGGCCCAGTGCCGATTGGTGGGTATTAACGACTGCAGATACAGCCGGGACCAACGGCTTGACGTGCCTTCGTCTACGGAGGAACTCGATATATTATTTGTATGGTCACCCATCCAAACACCGGCCTTAAGAAGATTGCTTGGAGAGATTTGACAGTTTTGGGTAGTCCGAAATGCAATTGACAATACAATAGTCTTTGAAATAGGTCGATTGGGCCCCAAACCGAATATCATACACAATTCGAAACGGTCACATACAGTTCCGCGGAAGAAGTACTGTATCCGGGCGCGCTGTGCCTTGGAAAACGCTGAGCCAAGCCAAAAACCCGTACGGAAACTCGAGAGCCATGCAAATATCAACCTTAAGTCGCAGTACTAAGCGTCCATGCTGCACCCAACAGTTTGATCAGTACTCAGTCTCGTTTTAAACACAAATGACGACTTACCGTTAATTGCCACGAGCATGCATTTTCCAACTCACAACCCGTTCGGATACTGCATTATTATTTTTATTAGACCGGTTACACGGTGCTACTCCCTTTGCCGGTTCAAACGAATATAGACTTTATTGCCCCAAAGATACGTCCTTAAATTTCTAAGAAACATATATAATGGGCAGAATACATAATCTGTAGGAGTTAATTGAATTTTTAATCTGTAGGGGAAAAACAATTTTTAATCTGTAATAGTTAAGTGTTTTAAAATTGTAACGGAGATCAAGCAATATTTTTTATTCAGTTTTGCGCTAATCAATACAAATTATTGATAGTTAATTATTGTTGAGTTTAGAAATTGCAAATTCAACAGAAATTGTAATGGATTACTAAAAAAAATGTACCGTTAGAACTATTGTGAGTATATAAAATCGCGATCTTAAAGACGGCAGGAAAGCAAAAAAGCAGTGGACCTCTACAGATGTTTCGCATAGAGTAGCAATGTGCAAACGGCCTTACATTTTCAAATTACCATTAATCAACACAATATTGTAAATAATATAAGTATTATACCTCCGACAATAAAAGCTACTTTGCACGAAGACAATGTCACGCGGCCAAAGGACTTGTATCTACACTTTATAATAAAAAAAAACATAGACACATTTGGATTTTGGCGCCAATTTTGAAACAGCACAGATTATACCTTTATTTAAGATTACCATAGCGTAAAATTGTATTCGTGCAATTAGTAGCCACATTAAGTGAACATCTACATTGCCAAAGTTACATTATTATAGAAATATTTTGAGATGACAGAACATAGATTAGCCTTTACACCGTGTGTGACTGAAGCTCCCATATTAACTATATATTGTGAATATTGAAACAACGGCATAGACGTTAAAACTTGTTTTTAAAAGTACCATTACAAAACACCCGGTCTTCAATGCGTTTCCAGTAAATTCAGTTTAAACTATCATGATTTCTGACAGTATAATTGATTATATTGATCGTTTAACAGTAAAAGTTGACCTCTGCCTACCCCTTCGGGGATATAGGCGTGATTTATGTATGTATGTATGTTAACAAAAAAATTGTGGAACCACATTAAAAACGACACAGGTCGCATTTAAACCAATATCTTGCTATATTATATATTATTATGTGGTGTGAGGTAAATTTTGTCGATGGAATAAAGTTATATGAAGTTATGCACTAGAGAATTAGGGTGTGGTATCAAGACCATAGATGGGCAGGGACGGTGTCGGGAAGGATAGGGAAGGTGTCGACCAGTGCCCTAACCTAATTAATATATTAAACTTGCACTTTCCTAATGATTACGTAAAACGATCAATTCCTTACAATATGATTTCGCAATCAACAAATTCAAAATTTAAAAGTAGAAAAAAAAGAACAAACACTTAAACTACAGATAAAAAATACGTGTAAACTAACAGCAAAATTGCATTGTACTCGAAACGACAAAAATTAAGTACCTAAATGTATATTTTTTTTATCACCTAAATGTATAATTGTTTTTAAATCAAATTTCCGCCGTAAGTACAAATCGTGCGTCAGACTTCGAAATCAGCCTTCAATAACTCGGAATAATTTGTCTTTTTAGCTAATGGAATGTCTGCATTTAAAATCACAACTTAAACGACGATAGAGCTACTTGCAAAATATTTAAAAAAGTAACTAACCTAGATAATTCATATAACTATTTGTCATAGATTAACAACCTCTGGTTCACTTAATAAATTAAAAAAAAAGTTGAGAACTCAACAATAGTTAAGTCAGTATAAATTCAACAATTACCATTTAACAGCTGCCGATGGCTCACGGTTAAGTAAGTTAATAACTTATTAAGTTAATAACTGTAGCCCCAGTATGAATTTAAACCGGCGATATGCGTCAACGAAAACCGTCACTCCGTCACTGCTGTAATCGATGCGACATTGTTCGGTGACGCAGATATAATCGTCGTATTACATCAAACTCAAACTAAGCCTACCGAAGGCACGTTTGCTTAGTAAGCTTTCTGAGCTAATTGTCATAACATTTACCCTGTTTCACTACTATCGAATCTGAGGTCGGCGTAGCACGGGAGGTAGAGAAAATCTCCCCGGGGAGATGAAAATTTTCTCCTCTCGCTTCAACTCCCACTAAGACAAAACACTGTCAAGTGGTGGAGAGATTTTGTCCACGTTCCTCGCAAGGCCTACAGGTACCGTTTAGTCTGCCTTACACCCCATGGTAGTAAGGGTAGGTAGGGAACATTGATAGCGTTGGTACATTGAAGGGGTTGCCTATGGAGGCCGGCAATGTACCGGCAGTCAAAGAACCATACCCGGCGGGTAGAGCCGTGGGGATAGCAGTCGGCATGCTGGGGTAGGTAGACAAAACCGGATTCGTGTTAGCGTAAGAGAAAATCGGAGTCGACGCGCCGTAGGAGAACACGGGGAGAGAAAGAGATAGGGGGGCCGTCATCTGCGGCATAGTATACGGTCGCTTCGCCGGCGACGGATCGGTAGGGGTAAACGCGCGCTCATACGACCGTTTCGTCGGCAGAATTTGCTGCTGAATCAAATGGGGCAGCTGTAGGGTAGTCTGCGGGGGAGGTTGTCGGACAGAGGTGAGAAGGGAGTGGGTGGAAGGCAAGATAGGGACTAAAGGGGGGCGGAGAGATGCGAGGAGAAGGTTCTCGTGCTGCCTGGCCAGCAGGTTCTGTTGGGCTATGTGGTGGGCTAGAAGGCGGGGCGCGGGCGCTGAGGGGCACGTACCGGGGGAGAGCACCTTGGGCGAGGTGGCGGGCGTCACGCCGCCGGTCAGCACTAAGTTCATGTCGTCGCCTGAGCACTGGAACACCTGGCACACATTCAAACAAACAAATTTGAGGCGCGGGCTTTGGAGTAGTCACAGGCGTTATTATTGCCTGTGGGTGAAACTCTACAGTCACAGGCGTTATTATTGCCTGTGGGTTAAACTCAACAGTCACAGGCGTTATTATTGCCTGTGGGTTAAACTCAACAGTCACGGGCGTTATTATTGCCTGTGGGTTAAACTCAACAGTCACAGGCGTTATTATTGCCTGTGGGTTAAACTCAACAGTCACGGGCGTTATTATTGCCTGTGGGTTAAACTCAACAGTCACAGGCGTTATTATTGCCTGTGGGTGAAACTCAACAGTCACAGGCGTTATTATTGCCTGTGGGTTAAACTCAACAGTCACAGGCGTTATTATTGCCTGTGGGTTAAACTCTAAAGTTTATGACTTTGGGAGACTGCGTTAAACTGAAAAGTCATATCTTTGAGAAACCTTGGGTTATACTCAAC
This sequence comes from Cataclysta lemnata, assembly GCA_963931975.1. Taxonomy (NCBI): domain Eukaryota; kingdom Metazoa; phylum Arthropoda; class Insecta; order Lepidoptera; family Crambidae; genus Cataclysta; species Cataclysta lemnata. The sequence goes on from OZ008360.1 coordinate 4,138,618, forward strand.
AATTATGGCTTCGAGAAACTGTGGGTTAAAATTAAAAGTAATACCTTTGGGAGACAGTTAAAATCAAATGTGGATTCAACTCAGTCGTACCTTTGGGAAACTGAGGCTTATATTCAATAAACATACCTCTGAGAAAATGAGGGTTCAAATAAAAAGTTATACCTCTGAGAAAATGTGGGTTAACCTCAAAAGTCATACCTCAATGTAGCGTTGTTTCTTCCCGGTCATGTAGCGATGGTGCTTCTGTAGCGCGCACTGGAAGGCACTGGTTTCACTGTCCATCTGGATGAACGCCTCACCGCTAGGATGGCCCTGAGCAATGACAATAATTAACATTCATTAGGGCTTGTACACTCAACTGCAAATTGGCACGATGCGAATTCGCAACGCCAAATACAGAACACGAGTCTTCTATACTGGCCTGGGAGCGAACAAATAACGTAGAATAGGCCAGCCCCGACTCATCCCATGGGTGTAGTAAAAGTCGAATAAGGGAATTTGCCCAGTGTAGACCAATAAGCAACTTGAGGCACCCGAATGGTTGAGGGCAAACCACCAACAACAGCATACCCAAAGAGGGTTGGTGTCGGGCAGGCGGCCGGCTGTAAAACCGAAGCCAAAACCTTGAGCAGTATGGATTGGAATGTTGTCAAATGTCCAATCACTCTCTCCGTTCATCGATCTCTCGACATGGTCCGTTCCGTCTCTTTTCTATACATTCATTCATCACTAGCACCTTTACGGTGTGATGAATGATATGAATCAAAAGGGAGTGGATGGCTTGATGACGTCTGACCGATATGAATGGAAGAGGAAACATACTGCGCCGACCCCAGATGGACTGGGAACTGGGCAGGGAGAAGAAAATTCACCAACACATAAACAGGCAATTATTATTTAACCGCCGGTTTTTGAGATTTTGTCGTATGGAAGAACTGCCATAAACTGAAGATTATTATTTAAATCGCTTGTTTTACGTTTTGGTGAACCCGAGCCTTGGTACTCATTAAAGATAGTCGGCGTCTCTAATTAATTAATAATAATAATGTTATGAGGTATTTTGTAAATTATTAGCAGTACCTGGGCGTTGAACACCATGTGGACACCTTGGACGACGATGTTTTTCGCGAACTCGTCCAGGAACGTGAGGATGTGTTCCACCTGTGGACAACACAAGCGGAAATGTAATGTCACATGCTGCCCCCGTAGCACGGGACATGGACACATCTCCTCGGGGGAAAGAAAATCTTTTCCTCTCGCTCCAACTCCCACTAAATTCCGAGACAAAACACCGTAAGTGGTGGAGAGAGACTTGTCCACGTCACCGTGCTAGGCCCGCTGGTCTTTATAAACAAACAAAAAAAACATACACTTAATTCGTGATAATGAATAAATATTATATAGGTACTCGATTTCTTTAAGTCTTACTTAAATATACAAAATAGACCACATAGTAAGTAAATGTAAATAAATAAATATTACACACTTGATTTGTATCTATGTCTACCTTATGTTATATTGTGTCTATCTACAATCTACATACATACAAAACAAGCCCACTTATAGTAAGCAGAGGTGAATTAACACCCATGTTTCACCAATTCACACAATTATGTTAGGTCCAAATACTCTGCGCTGTCATATCCGTTAGTCGCCTTGTACGACGTACACTGTAATTCATTTAGTTCCACTACACGACAATTTCGTTTTCCAATTAGACTGAAATTAAAAGAACAACATTACAGTCACAATGCAAAGATTGCACTAGGTACAATAAACAGCACCCAGGCTACCACAAAATGTCAAATTTTCCGAAACGACTTTGTGCTTTACTACGACAAAGTTAAGGTTGGCAATCGATTGAAGAAATGTGACAGTTTTGGTAGTCTGCACTACCAAAACTGTCACAATTCTGTTGACCGTACAATCCGTAACTCGTCTAAACTTACCAACAGTCCTTGTAATTATCCAGTAGGCTTGTAAATAAAATGAATTTGATTAAAGAAGACTCTTCAGAGGGAAGAGACGCCATCTCTTATTCTGGATCACTTAAGAGATATATTTAAGAATAGTTAAGTACATAAAGTTCATACCGCCCGGCTAGCATGACCACTGATACACGATATGATATAGCGATTTATCGCTTTTAACTATCAAATATCATTGAATTTTTGACAGTTCAAAGCGATAAATGTCTATATCTTTAAATTAAAGCCATATAGGTGTCGCAGCCAACTAATTTAAGTAGCCGTTCAATCAACAGTCTAACGTCTTTATTGAACAGCGCCGTTCAACTAGCGGCTTGAATAATATGCAGCAGAAAGCCAGGCATTTACCGACACGATTAGTAAGATGGTTGGGTCAGATTAGTATATGATTACGTACCAATGAATGTTAGCCAGTAATTTGTGCTATTATAGAATTAGTCAAGAGGCTAGGCTGTTGATTGCGCGGCTAATTAAGCTAGTTGACGACGACATAGGCTATAGGATATTATAACCATGATTTTTGACAGTTCAAAGCGATAAATGGCTATATCTATACGATATTAACTTTATAGCCTATTTGATATTGCCATTTGCCGCTTTGAAATCATATCATGTTTCGGCTGTCATGCTAGCCGGGCTGGCTTTATTAGTTCCTTTAACTGTACTGTGACTATTACCTGAGCCTCGTAAGGAAGCCCTCGGAGCCTGACGCAGTCCTTGGCAGTGCCGGAGGTGATGACATGCTGCGGTACCAGGGCAACAGGCAGAAGACCTTCGGACGGCGCCGGCGCCGCCGCCGGCGTGCTGGTCGAGCTAGCGCGACTCTCCAGCGAGCGGTTCAGGACCTAGAGTCGCAAAAACACAGGGTATACACAACTTGTGGGATAATTGACAACATTTCATTTATTCAACATACTTTCATTATGATGTTATAGACAGAAAATGAAGACACCCATATTTTTAATTTTTTTCTGAATTCCGTCGTTTTCATACAAAAAATCATGATTGAAATTCCGGTCATTCTAAACAGACGTAAGCCCCAAATGCGTCACGGCCACGAAAAATTGGCGAAATGGCAATCTGGCGTTTCCGGTAGCAAAAATAATAACATATTATTTTAAATGTTTGACATTAATTTTCAAGTAAAATACGGATTTCAAATTTATTGTTACTTTAATAATGTTATTTTCGACGATGACAATTGATGACAATGGATTTGATTTATGACCGACAGACATGATATTGAGTAACTTCGTGGCTGTGACGTCATCGCATGTTTTTTAAAATTTTTATTTTCCTTATAATTAAGTAATAAAAAAATGTAAAAAACATATTTTCGAAGTCAGGATTGGAATATAAAGAAACTGTATATTCATTTTGGAGGGTTATAATTTTTGAAATGTTGTCAATTTAACGTTATGGCTAGTTTGATAAGAATGTGATAGTACTATCACATCTAAGAATAAAATAGTGATGAGGAATGGGCAGCAGCATTCCTCTTATACCACCTAGCAATGTACTGCTACTTTTGTGCCCGATAAATGGAAATAGGCGCCGCCTATTACATGAGACCTAACATAATTGGACAATCTTATCAAATAATATAAGCGACACATATAATTTAATAAAAATTGACTATTAACGAATCTCCTTATTAATCCTAAATACATAAATACATACATACATAAATCACGCCTATATCCCCGAAGGGGTAGGCAGAGGTGAATAAACACCCACTTAATCCTAAATTATTAATATAAATAATTATTTCAGTGATTCTTTGTTAGTGTGATCGTCCCTATTCATTCAAAATCGAGCGCTCGGTTAAAAAGCAACTTTGCACTCTTGTATAACAAATAACTATTTCATAATTTCTGCAAAATCGGAACATCGCAATGCAACGTGATTCACGTTACGACGCACGATACCCGACGCCGCCATTGTTTCTCAAGGACGCATGCGCATAAAAATCACAGCGCCATTCGACATGATTTCGTTTCATTGCATTACCGCTCTTAGCGCCTACACAATAGGTTATCTTGTTGTTATGGCAACATCGGCGCACGTATTACTGCGAATTACCTACGGTTGTAGATAAAGTTCGATATAAGAAATTGGTGGCAGTTTTACAGTTGTATCTCGTTAATTATAAGCGATTACAAAGATTACTTTAGATAGGTCAGTGCTTTTTATCGGCAGACATAAAAAAATAGATTAATACCTATAATAACAATGAATATTACATATTTGATACAGTTAGGCCTATCATGTGGCCTAAACTTAACTACAAACATAAATCACTGCCTACCACACAGTTTTCCCCGAAAGGGTAGCTGGGTGCAAACCTATTGCCATCTATCGAGTTATTCATGGTATGGCCTCAATTGATATAGCAATTGTTCTATACACGATATTCTATCTCACGAGTACCGTTTGGTTATGAATGTTGTAAGCATGTAAAGTCTCCATCGGATATATTGTAGCAGACGAAACGGCCAAATACTTCTGAACAGATTAAAATGTCAATATAACTTCCGTATACAGCAAATTAGGATTACCCTTACTATCTTTATTTATGTTACAGTCAAAATTCTTAACCGGTCGAAACCAGTTTTGACTGATTTCGAGCAAAATTAATATATCGTTATTATGAGATAATGAATATGATTTCGATTCTGTATGAGCACAAATCACTGGCACTCTCCGGCCGCTGCCGTGGCACGCTCGCTTCGCTCGCTCGGCTCGCGCTGTTCTATGGTTCTACTTCTCATATACAAACCTAACCTAACCAACTTACTAAACCTAGTCGGAAGTAAATAGTAATTTTTATCAGTCAAAAGTGGTTTTGACAGGCTTAGAAAATCTTCTGACTGAGAGTTCTGACTGTAGCATTTATATTTAAATTATCTATTGTGACAGAACATTTTCGAACAAATATGACTGTCCAACCACAGGAAAAAACAATATTTTTTAGAAATTTATCAGGGTTTTTTTTTGCAATTTTTTTTACATACATACATACATAAATCACGCCTATATCCCCGAAGGGGTAGCCAGAGGTGAACTAGCACCCACGTTTCACCAGTTATGATAGGTCCCATGTAATAGGTGGCGAGCCTATTGCCATTTATCGGGTACAAAAGTCGCAGTAGGTACATTGCTAGGTGGTATAAGAGGAACGCTGCTGCCCATTCCTCATGACTGATTTATCCTTAGTCGCCTTGTACGACACCCACGGGAGAGATTTGGGGTAGTGACAATTGTATTCTACTCTGCCGTCACCACACGGCCGCAATTTTATTTAATGCAAATTTTTTTGCATTAAAAAAAAAAAAACAAAATAATCACTATCCCACATACCTGCTGCACCTCGGCGGTGGTAGACCTAAACAGCTCTATGTATCTAGCGCCTATCAGCTTCCGGTGCCTGGACAAGGCCTTCGGCGCATCGTCCTCCTTGGAGAAGAGGACGAATGCGTCGCCGGTGGCACGGCCGTCGGCGCGGCGAACGAAGAGCACGCCCTCAGCGCCGTCTAGCACTTGGACGGGATCGTCGCCGGTGGAGAAAAAGTCGAGCTGCGGAGAGAGGAAAGAGTTAGTGTATCCAGTTAGTTATAAGTGTATACCTACAGTTACTAACTCCAGTTAGCTGGCGTATACTGCGAAATGATTTAAGTGGTAGTTAGTGTATGCTGCGAAAAGACGTAGAAGTTAGCTATACACTCCTACGTCTTTTCTCAGAATAGTTATTTTTGAAGGGCTTCATAATATGTTAGACGAGGGGCCTTTACAGCATCTACCGGGTTTTTTAGGGAAGGCGAAGACCTCATCAAACCTTGCAGTTGAGCTCTAACTAAGAGGACTTCTCCACAGCAGTCATTCCCCATGGCGGGGACGGCATCTCCCGGGGGAGATATACTGCCGTGGAGAGGCCTACAGGGAGATTAGCGAAAATATATTAATTAGCTAGTGTGAACTGCGAAAAGACGATTTTTTGAAGGGCCTAAACAGTTAGCCTAGAGGCCTTTACAGCTTCTACCTAGTTTTTTGGGAAATCCAAAAAAGAGACATCCCCATGAGGGGGAAACAGCATTTCCCTCCCGGGGGAGTTATGCTGCCGTGGAGACTGGAGAGCCACACACGTCACGCACACACACAGAGAGAGAAGGAGCTTTGTGAAAAGATGTACGATTTAGCTAGTTTTGTGTGTGTATACTTCGAAAAGACGAAGGTATGTTTTAGCTAGTGCATACTGCGAAAAGACGTAGGATTTAACCGCCTCCGTAGTCTAGAGGTACACCCACCGGAACTAAGATCAAGAGGTCCGGAAGAGAGGATAACGAATTTCGCTAAAGCAAAATGTATGGGATTTGACGTAAGTTGTCGTGAAATCACGTAACCAAAATCGTCTTCGTAAGTTCCTGGTTATGTTGGTAGCGCAAGCTAAGACGCTGTAGATACCAAAGTAAAATGGCCGATCGTGACGAACTTCGACACGTTATCGTTATGAAACGATTGCCACTTGGCTACGGGCCCTTATCTTGACTTACCATCAGGTGAGATGAAATGCAAGAGCTTCCTATCTAGCATTAAAAAGAAATACTCACGACTTGCTGCGGCAGCGCATCGTAGGGCAGTCCGCGCATGCGCACGATGACTTGCGCACCGCGAGACAGAAAGGCGGCCGCTTCGCACGTCGCTCCACCCGCCACCGACAAGAAGTCTTCGCCGTTGGCGCGGTACACCTACGACACACATCACATTCATACGTAAATCATGCCTATTTACTATTTTAATTTGAACATTATATCATCATCATCATCACCAGCCCTTTGGTGTCCCCACTGCTGGGGCACGGGCCTTCCCTATGCACGGAAGAATATAGGGAGATTGGGCCATAACCCACCACACTGACCCAGTTCGAGTTGGTGGGTGTTAACGACTACAGATGCAGCCGGGACCAACGGCTTACCGTTTATGCCTTCCGAAGCACGGAGGAACTCGAGATAGTCAATTTTTGGTTACCCATCCGACGAACGGCCTTAGCGGCCCTCAGGGCCTGTTTCACAATCGACAAGTAAGTTCTCAGTAGCTTTCTTGGGAGATCATTTGACAGTTGTAATATGAAATACATGTCAATTGAACTGCCAAGTAAGCCACCCAGAACTTACTTGTCGATTGTGAAACAGGCCCTATGTGTTAGAAAAAATTGTTAAAACAATAGGAGATGGAAGTTTCATCATTGTAAACTCAGTGATGTTATAATAATATTAATGCATTTGCAATGCCGAAAAAAGAGTCTATCTTACAAGGACCTAATATGTATTACACTTAGTTGGCAATAAAGCATATTTCAATTTGTATTAAATGTACACGTTGCTTAGCAAACATACTAATTAGGCACATTCCACAAAGTGCAATTAGGCAATGACTTTCAATTGTTTAGTCGGCAATCAAACAATAATAAGTTGAATATTTTTGTCACAAATAATTCCCTAATACATAATTTGTAACATTTGTCATTTAATTTCAATTTTACCCGTTTCACTTTATTTGAATCTGGGGAATAAGCACCTTTAGTCCAGTTTAGCTGGGCCCTGATTGGGCCTTTGTGCGTGTTTCCTTATTTCGTCCTCAACCTCACATATAAAGTATGCACCATCTAACTTGTCTTATTTGGTAAACAATCTTGGCACACCTTTTTACTGAAAATGCAGCATTAAAAGGCAACTGATAACTAGATTCAACAGGTTTCAGTCTATAATAACGATTTATTGTAATAGATTATTGACTTTATTTTCAAATAGGTAGTTTTTAAAAAAAGTTGTGCGAAGACTGTTTGCCAAATAAGACAGTTAGCTGGCACAGACTACATATCAATATCGTTCAACTCCAACCATCCATCAACCATTTGCCAGTCCCATGGACGTAGTATAAAAAACAGGACTAAGCACTAGAACAGAAAATACGAGCCGAGATGTATAGAAGTGGGGGTTGTCTTCCTTTTCTTATGACAATTCATAATGACTTCTCATGTCAACTTTTGTCGGGGGGCAATTACGAAAAAGGGACAGAGAACTCCACTCTGGCTATCTCATTCGGTACGTTTTTCCTCTGATACAATTTGTTTTCCAAAGTAAATCTTATGCCGTACGCACATGTTTTGTTTTACTATAATACTATTTTGCCATTCCCAATCAGATACCAACCTCGATGTACCGCGGCCCGATATGGTGCTTATGCCGTTTGAGGGCCATGTCTCGGTGCTCCTGGGACACGAAACGGACCAGCGCCTCGCCGTTGCGACGACCCTGGGGCGACAGGCACAGCGCTACGCCACCCCTGCACAAGACATACATAAATCATCATCATTACCATACATACATACATAAATCACGCCTATATCCCCGAAGGGGTAGACAGAGGTGAATTAACACTAACGTTTCACCAATTATGTTAAGTCCCATGTAATAGGTGGCGAGCCTATTGCCATTTATCGGCCACGAAAGTCGCAGTACATTGCTAGGCAGTAGAAGAGGAACGCTGCTGCCCATTCCTCGTCGCTGTTTAACCCTTAGTCGCCTTGTACGACACCCGCGGGAGAGATTTGGGGAGGTGACAATTGTATTCTGCTCTGCCGTCACCACCTGGCATCATCACCAGCCTTTTTATGTCCCCACTGCTGGGGCACGGGCCTTCCCTATGGATGGAAGAATATAGGGAGACGGCTTAACGTGCCTTCCGAAGCCCCGAGGTACTCGAGATAATAAATTTTTGGTCGCCCATCATCATCCTCGGGAAAATGACCGGCCTTAGCGAACATTGCTTAGTTTACGCAATCGCATTCCAAGCGCGCTATGCCACTGCGCTAGCGAGCTCCTCCTCCATCATCATCAGCAGTCCTTTAATATCCCCTCTTCTGGGGCATAAGCATTCCCTATAGATTGAAAAATATAGAGAGAAAGGGGCATAGCCCATCACGCTGGCCCAGTGCCGGTTGGTGAGTAGATAATTAGGCATACATTATATATAATATCTTATAACATTATTGAACAATAATTCTACAATAATGTTATAAGAGAAAGGTGTGGTTTAGGAGAAGACGTAATAATAAGAATTGAATTTATCGGGCACGGATATAGCAGTACTTTGCTAGGTGGCATATTGTTCGACAGGAGAGATTAGGTAGACACAGCATGCTCTCTTATCACATTATAATAATGCTGTTAACAATATTATTACGACGACATAGTTTGATAAGATGGTGGTAACTAGAAACTAGCCAGCCGGACTTGAAGAAAGTCCTACCACCAACCGAAAATATTAAAACTAAACTTACTTGGCAACATTGAGTCCCCTAAAAAACTTGGCTATATCCTGATCTGATGACTGCCAGGGTAGGCCTCGGGCGCGAACTATGCAGTTGCCGTCTATTTCATCGTCTTTTGAGCTGTAACACAAAAAAAAAACAGTTCAAAACCAGTGTTGACCACATGGTTTAAGTATAGGTACTATCCTAACTGCCGCACTCAGAGGCGTCAAATAACTTTAATGAGTATTTAATGTCAAAAAATTTCATTCATATCTGGACCATAGACCTGGCAAGAATAGCGACTAGTTTTGAATTGTCATTTTTTGACGTTAAGTACTTATTAACGTTATTTGACGTCTCTGAGTGCGGCAGTAAGGCCCGAGTTTACCAGAGTTTAACAAGCGATTAAAAGATAACCGTCAGGTTTTGACAATTCTTTCATACACGACAAAATGTCAAAAATCGACGGTAAATAATAATTGCCTGTTTAACTGCCGCACTCAGAGACGTCAATTAACTTTAATGAGTATTTAATGTCAAAAAATTTCATTCAAATCTAGACCATAGACCCGGCAAGAATAGCGACTAGTTTTGAATTGCCATTTTTTGACGTCAAGTACTCATTTACGTTATTTGACGTCTCTGAGTGCGGCAGTAAGTGCATGTTAACTCCAGCCTACCTAAGGCCCTAGTTCACTATCACATAAACAGGCGATTATTATTTAACCGTCAGATTTTGACATTTTATAGTATGGAGGAACTGTCAAAAACTTACTGTTATGTTTTAAACAGTTGTTTTACGTGTTGGTGAACTAGAGCCTTACATACATACATAAATCACGCCTATATCCCCGAAGGGGTAGGCAGAGGTGAACTAGCACCCACGCTTCGCCAGTTATGTTAGGTCCCATGTAATAGGTGGCGAGCCTATTGCCATTTATCGGGCACAAAAGTCGCAGTAGGTATATAGCTAGGTGGTATAAGAGGAACGCTGCTGCCCATTCCTCATCACTGATTTATTCTTAGTCGCCTTGTACGACACCCACGGTAGAGACTTGGGGTGGTGACAATTGTATTCTACTCTGCCGTCACCACACGGCTAAGCTAACACGGCTAAGAACTAGAGCCTTACTATCTAATAATAAGATACTCAGTGTTTTGTCTATATTCCTCGCATTCAAAATCATGTTTGTGATACGAAGACAAAACGCGGAATAGCTATACCATGTTTACTACCAGTTTATTGATAACACGGCTGGATTTTAGTATGTTGCACTATTCTCCATGCTGTGCTGGGAGCGAAATATGACGTAAAATGTGCCAACCCCATTGAACTACTATTACTAGCGTACCTTATTAGTACTAGTTTACCTTATAACTCAATGCCCACCCCGACTCGTCGACTGAGGGATATTGCTTGGTGTCGTGGGAACACCACTAACCACAGTTTATGTTCAAGTTTTGAATATTTATGTTGGACTTCCGTAAATCGGGGGTACTTTGATGTTTTTTGATGGATTATATGAATCAAAAGGAAGTGGACGGCTTGATTGCGTCCTACCGATATGATTGGGAGATGAAACAAACTGCGCAGGAAGATGAGAACGTATCGTACTTTCTGGGCCAGCGTTGACAAACAATAAAGGTCTCGTGCATACGTAACGGGAAAATATACCGGACGGGACGTGGACGGGACAGCGCTCTCCAGAGACCACCTAGCAATGTACTGCGAATTTTTCGCCCGATAAATGGCAATAGGCTCGCCACATGGGACTTGACATAGTTGGCGAAACGTGGGTACTAGTCCTTATCTGCCTACCCTTTCGGGGATGTAGGCGTGATTTATGTATGTAGTTTTTCGACACAAAAAAATTGACTTTTAATAAATAAAATATACACAAATAAAAATCTAATAGCAATTGTGCGAAGTCGCCAATCAATCAATAGTTTCTAAAATGCACGATGTATATTAAAATGGACGTATATTAGGTACAGTCAACGGCACTTCAGCCAGACTACCCAAAACTGCCAAATTTCTTCAATCGATTGTCAACCTTAACTGGTTAATAATAATAATAGAGCACAAAATCGATTGAGAAATTTTGCCATTTTGTGGTAGACTGACGTGCTGTACATCTTTCTTATTTTTAAATGCATTTCATCTTTAAAGGGACGTAATAAACAATGCTCAGGTTTTTTTTCCGGTTAAAATGGCTAGAGTAGATTCTGTTTTACAAACTAGAGACAATGACAATAATACAATTTTTTATCTTTAAACAGTAGGTACAGCAAAGAAGCAGAAATCAGTGCATTGCACTACACGATATTGAGCGCTATGATGTTAAACTTAGGGCCGGATTTACATTGCCTGAAGTGTTCAAACTATGAACCTAAAACAATTGCACGCGACACATGTTATTGTAATCTTAGACGGAGTCAACGTAACTCTACTGACTTTCAATTCAGTTTATAACTATCATTATTACTTTATTTCTGAAAGACTATATTAGCTAATACATTAAAAGAATATTTGTCTTGTATAGCTGTGTGATGATGGCAGTGCAAAATAAAATTACTTCCACCTCCATTTCTGCCGCGGGTGTCGCACAAGGCGACTAAGGCAAAGACTAAGGCGCGATTTTCTAACCACCAAAATCTTTATACTAATTTTTCTAACATTTATATAATGTTAAAATTAAAATCAAATAGTTTATAAAGCAAACCAAAGCTTAACTGAACGCACGGTATTTGTAAAAATATCTGCTTTGGAATGTTTGAAATTTATTTCTACATTGCGAGGGTACCAGTTGACTTACAACGTGAAGTGTAAAGGTTAGAAGAATTTCGGCAAGTTAATTAGTGTCTTGGGTGGCCGAGCGGTCAGGCACCTGCCCGGATAGCAGCGGACGCGGGTTCGATTTCACGCCTCAAGATCACAATTTTTCGAAATTCTTTTTCTAACCACCAAATCTTTATACAAATTTTTCTAACATTTATATAATGTTAAAATTAAAATCAAATAGGCGACTAAGGGTAATAGGCGGCTAAGATAGCAATGAGTAATGGGCAGCAGCGTTCCTCTTGTGCCACCTAGAAATGTAGGTACTGCGATTTCCGTGCCCGATAAATGGCGAGAGACTCGCCACCTATTAAATGGGACCTAAACTAATAGGCATGATGACTAATTTTGAAAAACTACACCATGTTTTATTTAAGTCTCTACTTTACCCAAAATAAATTATATTTTTGTGAAAACTTTCGATATTGATAGAAAAAACATGTTTTGAATAATGCAATTTAAAAGTTCCGCCAAAACGCCAAAATAGCAATGGCGTCTGTGTGACGTCACTATTCCGTAAATGGGGCCAGTTTCTATAATAAACTAGTGAATTTCACTGGCTAATAAAATGTCAATATGGAGATAACTAAATAATGCGTCACGCGGCGTTTTAGCAAATATGGCAAATTGCTAAGTTTTGCACTTTTATTTTTATAAAATAAATATCAATCACAAGTAAAATCTGATAACAAGTGACTATTAACGGATCTCCTTATCCTAAATTATTATTATAAATCATTATATCAGTGATTCTTTGTTAGTGTCATCATCCCTATTGGCGAAACGTGGCTGTTAATTCATCTGTACCTACGCCTTCGGGGATACCTATAGGCGTGATTAATGTATGTATGTATGTGTATTCTCCAACTCGACCGCTTTCCGTATAGGTATAACAAAAACAGGTAGCAGTAAGAATGGAAAATACATTTTCTATCACTAGTTACATTGTACACACTCTTATCACCGCGTGTGCGTGCGTTATCAAGCCATAAAAATACCTGCGCACTGCCAAAGCTTTCTTGCGAACGATAAAGCTATTGGATGTGAACTGGATATTTAAACAAGGAAGAAAGAACTTAGAACAGGGACTGTGATTAAAAATATAGACATACATATAGTATATCACGCCTCTCTCCCACAGAGACAGGCAAAGATAAATTCTTTCCACTTTCACTTTCTTTCCTCACATCCCTACATACTTCTATCGCTTCATCCAAACTCATTAATGTCTTCAGGCATAGCTGAGGCATAGCCTGGCCCTTTTTAATAGACTTGCAATCGGATTATGAAACATCTGACAAGGCCTTGCCCTTCCCATTTCTCCATTAATTTCCACCAATTAATCCTTTCTTTCAAAAACGGATGACAGAAAATTGCAAGCTACAGAGATGAGAATGTTGAGATGGATGTGCGGAGTGCCAAAAATGGATAAGATAAGGAATGAGTAGGTGAGAGGGAGTAGCGCCAATGACATAAAAGATGAAAGGGAGCCGTTTAGCTTGGTATGGACATGTTATGAGACCCCCGTCTCATGAATGTGACTAAAAAAGGTTATGAACATGAATGTTGATGGATGGCGCAGTAGAGCAAGACCACTTTGGGTATGCTGTTGTTGGTGGTTAACCGTTTGAAGGTTGAAGGGATATTTTTCAGTTACTTGTCAATTTTGTGTTTGAATATTACTCCTTCCTCTACTAGGGTAGGAAGCCCTACAGCCAAATGATTTGAGATCGGTGCAGCGTCTACTGCTCTATACCCCATTCACTTGGGCTTGAGACAAAATGTAAACAATCTTGATATGTCTCTTTATCAACGAAATGCTAATAAAAACAAGAAACGTGTATTCTAAAATACATCATCAATTAGACAAATAATAAAACTGTTAGCTGCTTTGAAATATTGATGTAACACATTTATATTTTTATATATTTTAAATTAAAAGCCACATAAAGACTGTTTACATTTTGTCTCAGGTCCATTCACTTGGAATGGGGTATAGGATTTGGCGTGATTTTAAAGCCGCCTGCCTGCCTGCCACCCAAAAGACGGTAGATGATTCAGATTTGTCTTGTCACGAGGATACGATTGTTATGGCGGACAGATGTTATTAAATCGTTGTCACAATAGCCATTGTGACTATGTGTATTGTTAAGACCTTTTGTAACAATCAAAATCAGTGTTTCGAAAAGCAATTCTGGGCTCTCTTGTTTTTCGTCCAATATTCTTTCTACTTTAGAGGCAGAAGGAAGCCCAGACTTTGTGAAAATTTACAAAATAAACCCACAAGTTGATTGGAACTCGGATTTTATTACTTTGCAAACCAAGAGATACACACAACATTAGATGGAAAAAAGATAACCTATTAACAAACAAGTTTTACTTTCTCTTTTCATATCATATTTTTTTCTTTTTTTATATCTTATTCTTGCACCTATTCACCGTGTCCACTTCCATATTTTTTATTTATATCACCCTTGGTTGTCTGGAAGAGATTGCTTATTAACAATAAGGCCGCCTATTGTACTTTTTCTCTTTTAATGCTGCTTTTTTTGTATGTTTCTATGTGTGTAATAAAGAATAAACTTGCATTACACCAGTAAATCATTCTATCTTTCTATCTCAAAATCGTAAAATTGCAAAAGCGTCAGGATAAATTTCTTGTGGTGCCGCGTGGTGACGGCAGAGTAGAATACAATTGTCACCACCCCAAATCGAGTACTCGAGTAATCGAGAAATAGAGTACGACACCCACGGGAGACCGTATAATGTATAAGAGGAACGCTGCTGCCCATTCCTCATCATTGATTTATCCTTAGTCGCCTTGTACGACACCCACAGGAGAGATTTGGGGTGGTGACAATTGTATTCTACTCTGCCGTCACCACACGGCATACTTTTCGGTTCCTCTTATACCGCCTAGAAATAGTACTGCGACTTTTGTGCCCGATTAATGGCAATAGGCTCGCCACCTATTACATAGGATCTAACATAATTGGCGAAACGTGGGTGCTAGTTCACCTTTGCCTACCCCTTCGGGGATATAGGCGTGATTTATGTATGTAAATTTCTTGTAAACTGACATTATATTTTATATTATAATATTATAAATATTTTTATTATGTTTGATTTTTTTATTTATAAAATAGTACATTTTCGTGAATATCATATATCTATTCAAAATAGTCACCTCGGCCTTTCAATTACTGCCAATCGCAGGCCGAGCCACTGAGCTAGATATAGAGCTCATATTGCGTTGACAAGAAAACCTACGGTGCTACTACAAGAAAGTGTTTAAGACGAGTTTTGTTTAAGAGGTGTTTAAATCAGATGTTCTCCCTTTTTGGTCAATAGTTTGTGACAGAAACAGTATCTGATTTAAACACTTCTTAATCAAAACACGTCTAACTGCCGCACCCAGAGACGTCAATTAACTTTAATAAGTATTTAATGTCAAACATTTTCATTCAAATCTGGTCTAGATTTGAATGAAAATGTTAGTGTATAGACCCGGCAAGAATAGCGACTAGTTTTGAATTGTCATTTTTTGGAGTTAAGTACTCATTAACGTTATTTGACGTCTCTGAGTGCGGCAATTAAACACTTTTTTTTACAGTAACACAGATAATTTTTATGACACGTATTAATGGAACATCCCCGCAAAAACTACTGTTTTCATGCGTGATAGTCACACCGTCAAGCAATTATTCCGTGTCATCGTCAGTTTTATTATTACGGAATAATTTCTGCTTCGATATAATATCAAGTAGCGAAAGGTTGATTCAAGGGGAAGCAATCGTATGATAAAACAAGTCATAACTAATGTTTATATATTGTCAGAACTAATGAGACGTGATTCAGAATAATATACATATTCGCGAAAACAATTGGAGTCTGTAGTAAAAATGAAATAGTTTGGGATATCTTTTGTAAACATGATTTGTCATTATTATTTTTGATTTTCATTTGAACATTGTAATAAATGTTGGAAAAAATATTGCAAAAAAATATGTGGGTCAGAAAAAGTTAAACAACCACTATAAGTCTTGATGCGGGAACGAACTTTTTCTGAACTATTAAACTTTTTATTATGTCACCCACATTTCGCCAAATGTGTTGGATCTTAGGTTTTCTGTTATTCTATACTAATATTATAAAGCTGAAAAGTTTGTTTTGTTGGTTCGTTGGTTAAACGCGCCAATCTCAGAAACTTCTTACTAGTCTAAATTGAAAAATTCTTTTTGTTTTCGATAGCCCATTTATTGAGGAAGGCTATAATAACAACCGACATAACACGAGCGAAGCCGCGGGCGACCACTAGTATAAATATATTTTTTTGTCACTAATGTTTCGCACCTTTCAGTTAATAAAGCTATTCAGGTAACTTACAACCTAACCTATAAAATTATGCAATATTTCACATTCAGCGACAGTCTACGTGTTTACAGTGGCTATTCCGTCCTTCTGAGAAACAAACACTTTTACTGCACAAGCGAACACGGACCCTATTGCCAATTAGCTAGAGTCCACTTCGATTTGATTGGGAACGAAATCTTCAAACAATTTAAGTTTGCAAAGGAATTGCGACTTTAATGTGCTTTAATTAAGAGCGTTTAAAGAAACTTGTTTGTTCTGCAAGAAAAACGTGTCATTTGACACTTATGGCCCCGAGAGTTGTATTACATTGTTTTTGAAGAAATGTGGTGGACGAACGAAATGGGACCATGCATTGGGTAACGGAATTACACGTGAACATAACTAATACAAAATGATTAGTCCGATTTAGGGGAAAGGGGCCCAAAATGCAACCTAAAAAATGCACGAACTAAAAATGCAAGAACAACCTAAAAAGCAACCTAGAAAATACATAAGTCTCGCCTTTCTCCCACAGCCCGGCTAGCATGACCACCCATACACGACATGGTATAGTCATTTATCGCGTTGAACTCACAAAAATCATTGGATTTTCGACAGTTCAAAGCGATAAATTGCTATATTATACATAAATCATGCCTATATATCCCCGAAGGCGTAGACAGAGGGGAATAAAACACCCACTTTTCGCCAATTAAGTTCCCATGTAATAGGTGGCGAGCCTATTACCATATATCGGGCACATAAATCGCAGTATATTGCTACGTGGTTTAAGAGAATTGCAACTACCCATTACACATCGCTGTCTTTATACCCTTAGTCGCCTTGTAAGACTACCACGAGAGAGATGGGGGCGGTGACAATTGTATTCTGCTCCACCGTCACCACACGGCACTAAGAAGAGCTATCACACATTTAACTCATCAAAATAAATAGTCACCCGTTCGGAGAACTTCAACAATGAATAATATACCTATATAGTCACACGTCTTCAGCGGCATAAGCGGCAATACATATTATTACAGAAAAATAAATACATAAGTACTTACACCCGTATTCACAAACATGTTTAAGTAAAGAAGCAACACTGTGCAAAGTAAGACATTTCTCAATGCGTTTTGTCACGCAAGTATTGTCTATGACTAGGTTTTTGGGACCCTGTGCGTAGCGCACCTCATAGTAATGTTAATGAATACGGGTGTTAGTTGAGGAGCGTTGAGGAGCATGGCTGAGGTAAGGCAGACTATTCGATTATACAACAATGCATCAGAAATAACGCTATAACACCCTGAATCCTACCCATGCTAACATAATCATATAAATATCCTGTCATCATCACCAGCCTTTTAATGTCCCCACTGCTAGGACACAGGCCTTCCTTATGGATCGGGGAATATAGGGAGAATGGGCCATAATATAATACCCCACCAACCACGCCGACCTAGCGCAGTTTGGTGGGTATTACCGACGGGATCAACGGCTTAACGTGCCTTCCGAAGCATGGACGAACTCGAGATTAGACTTTTTTTGGTCACCCATCCAATGACCTGCCTCAGCTGACATTGTTTAGTTTGCGCAATCGCAGTTAGAGCCCACTAACACACTGCGTTATCGAGCTCCTGTATCGATAGAAAGAGTTCTCTAGACTCTATACTAATTTGTGCATAAAATTGGGGTAAAAAATCCTTGGGTGTTTGAAAACAACATTATGGGGACATTGTGGGAATTATGCTCTCCGCGTATCCCCCAGATAGTAAGAAAAATTATAAGATATGTAAAATTATTTTACAGACGAAAGAAGCCGCAGTATGATCGGTTTGGAACCCTTTCCCCTTATACCATATGGGTTAGACTGCTTGCCTGCATCTCTCTTTAACTTATTAAAGAAGGACTTTTCTTATACCATATGGGTTAGACTGCTTGTATGAATCTCCCTTAAATTTTAAAGACTTTCCCTATACCATAGGGATAACATACATACATACATACATAAATCACGCCCATATCCCCGAAGGGGTAGGCAGAGGTGAGCGAAACGTGGGTGCTACCCACGTTTCACGGTGAACTAGCACCCACGTTTCGCCAATTATGTCAGGTCCCATGTAATAGGTGGCGAGCCTATTGCCATTTATCGGGCACAAAAGTCGCAGTACATTGCTAGGTGGTTTAAGAGGAACGCTGCTGCCCATTCCTCATCACTGATTGATTTATCCTTAGTCGCCTTGTACGACACCCACGGGAGAGATTTGGGTTGGTGACAATTGTATTCTACTCTGCCGTCACCACACGGCCATATGGGTAAGACTGCTTTATTGCAACTTTCTAAAACTGAATCAGGAAGTCTTGGCTTAGATATGTCTTGGCACACCATGCTCGATTGCGTGATGTAGGCACACTAAAGCTTAGTGTCTCATCAGCTCTATACTAGACTATTCTCTCTCTACATAACACGCAGCAATTATCAGCGAAAAGCTATCAAGAACTCACCTCGTTATCTTAAGTCGCCGCCGAAGACCGATAAGTCCAAAACCGACTCACAAAACAAACACAACTCCTGGCAAAATAATTGGTTATCTTCCACGTTATTTTTTACACTCAACGCTGCTGCTCCAAACCGTGGAGAGATAAGGCGTCCTTTTCGAATCGATTTGTTTTACTTTTGTTTTTTTTTCAATGCTAATTGATTTGCAAAGAAGATGCCGCGTTACACGTCCGGTTAGCTCGACGGTCGGCCGCGGAATGCCAAGTTTAGTACTAAGCTAAGTGACACTTGGTTGGACCTACGCTGCGCGTGAGTGGATACGCCTCGTACTATGAACTGTGCAATCGATTGACTTTGATTTAGGGAAAAAACTTTGACGGAATATTATCGTTTCTTGAGTAGGTATAAGAGCGACCACAGACATGCGATTTCAAGTTGGCCGACTAAATCGCAGATCGTACCAACAGTCATAGAAACGTACGATAGTCCGCACATCTTTCGAACTAAAGACATTCGTACTAGCTCTTCTAGTACGAATGTCTTTAGTGGCGACTTTAGTGCCGACCCTGCCGCATTCAATACCAAGATGGTACTAAACGCATCAGGGCCCAACGCTCCGCTAGCAGAACGGCACGCAAGTAGGCTGTAGAGAAACCCACCATTGTCAACGAGTTATGACATTGCAGGTACATTGTAAATTATGCACCAAATACAATCCCACAACTCGCCAATCACATAAACCGAAACATGCCGCGCACTACCAATCAACCCCCCAAATGTTTGGTGGCCCATCCAATGACCAGCCTTAGCGAGATTGCTTAGGTTACGCAATCGCAGGCCAAGCGCGCTATACTGAGGCGCACACTGATGATTTTTCTGCCATAATGAGAAAAAGGTGCGCCTCCCTATTAAAGCGAATACGTGATAGCCCGAACAGTGTGTGTTAAATAATGTGTATTTGAAAAGTATTTTTTTTTTTAGACTTTTGTTTGACATTTTTAAAGTATCATTATTATTATCTCGTCTAATTGTAAAATAAAATTAAAAACAAAATGTGGCTATAATGGTTAACGTTATGATGTTATGATTTCAGACAATTTGGATATTATCTGAAAAAAAAAGAATTATTATTATTATACCAGTGCGCTAGCGAGCTCTTCACACATACTGCGCCGACCCCAAATAGGATGTGATAAGGTCAGGGTGATGATGATGAATTCCAATGTAAGAGTAGCCTAGTTGTGACGGCAGAGAAGAATACAATTGTCACCACCCCTACTTCCATCGTCAGTGTCGTATAAGCGATGAGTAATGGGCGGCAGCGCCCCCCCCCCCCTTATATCTCCTACAAAGATACTGCGATTTACATCCCCAATAGATAGCAATAGGCTCGACTTAAATTATTGGCGAAACGTGGATGGTGCTCTGCTTACCCCTTCGAGGATAAATAGGTGCGATTTCTGTATGTATGTACCTACTCTACAACTTCCTCATCGTGAAAAGAATAATTCATAAATCATAGGAAATATTAGGTTGGGATTTTACTATGTATTATATTAGTACAAACATTTTGGTGGTTAGAAAAAGAATTTCGAAAAATTATGATCTTGAGGCGGGAATCATTTATATAATGTTAAAATTAAAATCGAATAGTTCATAGGAAATATAATCAATAACAGGAGATAAACCCATAAAAAATAAACCCACATAAGTTAGCAAATTTGGCAGGTTAAATATTGACAGTTTTTAACTCTAGCTAGACGGTGGAAATAAATTAAAAGGCTAGCCCTGGTTTAGCTACTAACTGGAGTTATAATTATTAACTGTGAACTGTGCAAGTCGCCCTAAGTTGAAATTGAATTTTATAATGTAATGTTTTGTGCTATGGACTCTTTGGTTTGAAAATAATGTTTTTTAAATTAATTATGCTTCTCATAAGCGCACTATGTTTTGTAAAAGAGCCATATTATGTCTTAAAAAGCGATTAAAACGACTTGACACGATTTTGTCCAATAACATTAATTAATTATTAGATAGATAAACTGCCATTGGGCCAAAGATAAAAATAATACATAGGATACGAATCGTATACAATATCTATGATTCCCGGGTGTGATAAGTGTACTGACATCGTTAACTGTCAGATAAATTTTAATTGATTCCGCTAATAATCACTTCGTAGTTTTGCGTCGATGTTGTTTTTAGAGTAACCAACTAACATTACATACATACATAAATCACGCCTATATCCCCGAAGGGGTAGGCAGAGGTGACCTAGCACCCACATTTCGCCAGTTATATTAGGTCCCATGTAATAGGTGGCGAGCCTAATGCCATTTATCGGGCACAAAGTCGCAGTAGGTACAACAGCTAGATAGTATAAGAGGAACGCTGCTGCCCATTCCTCATCACTGATTTACCCTTAGTCGCTTTGTACGACACCCACGGGAGAGATTTGGGGTGGTGACAATTGTATTCTACTCTGCCGTCACCACACGGCACCACTAACATTTACATACATATATAGGTAGTTAAATTATGTCACGCCTTTCTCCCACAAGGGGAGGTCACTTCTTTTCACTTGCTACGA
The DNA here is from genome assembly GCA_963931975.1 of Cataclysta lemnata. NCBI lineage: Eukaryota > Metazoa > Arthropoda > Insecta > Lepidoptera > Crambidae > Cataclysta > Cataclysta lemnata. Next base: position 4,160,200 of record OZ008360.1, read on the forward strand.
TCCTTACATACTTCGTTCGCTTAATCCAATCTCCGCTCAGCCTGCTATTACGTAAACTAAGCAATGTTCGCTAAAGCCGATCATTGGATCATCATCGCTCTGCTGGGACACAGGCCTTCCTTATGGATGGAAGAATATAAGGAGAATGAGCCAAAACCCACTTCGCTGACCCAGTGCGGGTTAGTGGATATTAACGACTGCAGATGCAGCCGCAAAAATTGAATAACTAAAATAAAAATACCGTTTCTTTATTTTCCAATCCTGACTTCGAAAAGATTTTTTTTAAATATTTTTATTACTTAATTACAGAGAAAAAAAAATAGCAGAGTAGAATACAATTGTCATCATCCCAAATCTCTCCCGTGGGTGTCGTACAAGGCGACTGAGGATAAATCAGTGATGAGGAATGGGCAGCAGCGTTCCTCTTATACTACCGTCCTGACAATGTACTGCGACTTTTGTGCCCGATAAATGGCAATAGGCTCGCCACCTATTACATGGGACTTAACATAATTAGCGAAACGCGGGTGAGAATTCACCTCTGCCTACCCCTTCGGGGATATGGGCGTGATTTATGTATGTATGTATGTAAAAAAAAATATAAAAAACATGCGATGACGTCACAGTAGTAGATGTATTAATTAAAACGTTTGCCTTCCTAGATGGAAGAACAAAAAGTTATCATAGACATGATAACAGACGTCAGTCATAAATCAAATCCAATGGAAATAACATTACTAGAGTAGCAATAATTTGAAATCCTTCAATGAAAAACGTATTTTACTTTGAAATTGATTTCAAACATTTCAGATAAAATGTTTTTATTTTCGACACCGGAAACGCCAGTTCGTCAATTTCGACAAGTGATTTTTTATTTTTCGCGTCAAGAGTGATTTCGCCATTCGTCCATTATGGTGACGTCATTTGGCGCTTATGTCTGTTTAGAATGACCGGTATTCCAATAATGATTTTCTGTATGAAAACGATGGAATTCAAAAGAAAAAAAAATTTGGGTGTCTTCATTTTAGGTTTAATTTCATATAACATCATAATAAATGAAATGTTGTTAATTCGGCTTAACTTAGCTTAAATGCTTGCCTACGGTACCGTACGGCGATCTCACCGTTTTTTAATCTGCACCTGGATGTTGCGACAGTCGAGCGACAGACCCTGCCAAGTATAGCGTAGTACAGGGGCGTGCTTGTCAGTCAACGGTACGCACTCGAAAAAATATGAAGTGGCCTTTTTATTCTCGTTTCTGGACGGTGACGAGTTTTTGAATAGAGAATAGTTTTTTTGAAGGACCAAAGCTGTTGGCCGTGAAGCCTTTACAGCATCTATGGGGTTTTTTAGGGAAGGCGAAAGGAGGAGACCTTGTCCTCAAGCCTTGCAGTGGAACACTCCCTGTGAGGGACCTCCACAGCAGGCGTCCGCCATGGGGGACGGCATCTTCCGGGGGAGATATAACTGCTGCGGAGAGCCTCACAAGGCGTCCGAGTCGGAGCTTGGATCGGCAGGCCTGAGGATGCCTCTGAAGGACCGAGAATGGTATTCAAGAAAAAAATTACTTCTTTTTTTAAAAAGAGTATTGTGGTTAGAAAAAGTTCGGAAAATTATAGCCTTGATGCGCGAATCGAACCCGCGTCCTCTGCGGTCCGGGCAGATGCCTGTACCACTCGGCCAACCAAGACGTTGAGACGTCCTTTTTTTACACACTACACCTAACTAAGGTGGAGAGGGTATAAAATATGGTTGCCATATTTGCGCCTACAAAATCACGTCGGCAATTATGTTGCGATAATTGGTTTTGCTATTTAGAATGGGTTATGGAAGTAAAGCAGGGTGAAAATTGTAAGGAGGTGCTTAGGTTTTACAGCCGGCCGCCTGCCTGATACCTCTTTAGGTATGCTGTTGACGGTGGTTAGCCCTCCACAATTCAGGCGTCACAAGGTAATTATTATTCTATACCGGGCAATCTTCCTCTGTCGACTTTTAAACACACCACTGCGGTGAGTCGGGGCTGGCACATTCTACTTTAAATATTCGCTCCCAGGCTAGCATGGAGCACTTCGTTTGTATAAATATCAGCCCCAAATAAATAGGGTTTCCGTAAACTAGCACGCATGCTTCTGCCGTAGAAGAATAGTAGATTTTCCATCAAGTGCACAAAACGTATCATTTATATCCGAGACTTTTAGCAAGCAGCACGAGCCGAAGGCGAGGGCTGATAGTAATGTCGGGGATAAAAATGGTTTTGTGGACGAGTAGAAACTCTGCTTTTCACTTCGATTGCGAGGAAATAAAACAGTAGTTTATCATAACATTTCTTAAAATTTAAACTAAAATTAGTACAGTTTCGAACACTGAAGGAAATTGTTTCTCCCATTGATATTATTAGACTTGGACAGACATATACAGCCTAGTATTAAATTAATTTTGAAAAAAAATTTCTTCATTTAAATTAATAACCTACCATACTTAAATTAAAATTTAAATATCTTTTATGTCACAGATTTTAATGGTTAGAAAAAGAATTTTGAAAAATTATGAAACCAGTAGGCCTATTCGCTACCTTTTTTTGACAGTTGAAAGTGATGATCGCCGAACTATTTACTTATTCATTACTGTTTTCGCAGGACAAGTGTCACAGTAGCGTTATAGTAAAGTAGTAATGGATCAGTAAATAGTTCAGTGATTATCACTCTCAAGTGCCAAAAAAAGTTAGCGAATAGGCCTACAGGATCAGGCACCTGCCTGGATAGCAGCGGACGCAGGTTCGATGCCCGCATCAAGACCATAATTTTTCCAACATCTTTTGCTAACCACCAAAATCTTTGTACTATTTTTTCTAACATTTATATAATGTTGAAATTAAAATCGAATAATCTTGTGTGTCTTAAAAAACACATTAGGCAAATAAAGTTAAGTAAATATTATAAAATAACAAATTCTATCTCTGAACTTCTTAACATGTTTGGCTGCATGGCTCATTTTCTTTGCCTTAAAATAGACACATTTATGAGTAGATACGTTAATGCTCTATAGCACAAAATTCGATTTTGTGCAGCCTATATCCTGCACAAACAAGCTCTTCCAGAGCATGAGAAGTGAAAACATAATTTTTTATTTCCCGATATTCGTTTGATAGTAAAATATTGATAACTGATAACGTAAGATGTTTAATATCTTTCGTAATAGCGACAAAGTTCCATAAGATATGAAACATTTACCTGTTTTAAGCTCTGCATGAGGTCAGAGGGATTTGTTAATTGGTCTTAAGATTTAGACCTTTTAATAATAGATTTAATAATGGACATTTTAATAATAGATACTTAATGCAAACTCACCAAATTCCAGTTTCTAATACTAGGTCTATTGTTTCTGGCAGTTCTAATCGGTAACCTGAAAGAGTAAGGGCATATGATTAGAAAATTGATAATAAAAAAATTATTAGGATATATATATATATTAGGAAAATTTATACAAAGAAAAGGAGGTCATCAATTTCCCGGAATATTGTCTTGAGATAAAATAAATTTAGATGATTTCCTGAACTGGGAGCCTACCGCCTAACTCGATTGCTGATGATAGCTTTAAAGCATTGCTTACGGCTATAAATTTAGCTAGCAACCATCTGGAATTTTTAGGCGGTACGGATTTTCTTCCAAATTCATACAAAATCATTCGGTGATCATTCATTCAAAGCTAAAGCTGATAGTTCAGGTACATTTGGTGCGAAAAGACAGCATGACGTCATAAACTTTAGCTTTTGCTTCAGATCGAGTTAGGCGGTGTTATTCTTTTCAAAAAATATAATCTATACTCCAGCCATTATAAAGAGAGACAAAATGTAAACAATTTTGATATGTTTCTTTATCTACGAAATACATTTAAAAATAAGAAAGCTCTATAATGAAATACATCATCCCCTTTGGAATATCAAAGCTATAAGCATTTTTGAAAAAATAGGTAATACACATTTTCATTTTCGTATTTTGTATTAAAAACCACATCAAGATTGTTTACATTTTGTCTCTCGCCATAATGGCTGGAGTTTAGTTTAAGTTTTCTTAACTTAACTTTTTCTAACAAAATTCCCTAATTATACATACATAAATTACGCCTATATGCCCGAAGGGGTAGGCAGAGGTGAATTGACACCAATTTTCGCCAATTAAGTTAGCACCCATATAATAGGTGGCGAGCCTATTGCCATCTACCGGGCACATAAATCGCACTACATTGCTAGGCGGTACAAGAAGAAAGCTTATGCCTTCCCTATGGATGGAAGACTATAGGTAGAATGGGCCATAATTCTCCACGCTGGCTGAGAGCGGATTGCTGTAACAATAATTAACTGCATTCAATGGGAAGATATTAAAAAAACTCATATTTACCATCAGCTATTATCCTCTGTATAACGCTTGCCATGTCTTTAACCTCTGCGATGTAGAAATTGTCTCCGGAGTACTGGGGTATACCTAAATCTGTTCATCTGTGGTTAAGGAAACCAACAAAAATACAAGGAAACAAAGAAAAACAGAGTTAGAAAATATTAGGAAAAATTGTGCTAATGCTGCTGGCTGGTGTAACGAACCCGGGTGCTCTACAATCCAAAGAGAATACAATACTACGTCAACAATCCCGACTGGCTATACCACTGAGCTAGACGTTAGTTATAACCGGATATTTCTCTAACATTTAAAACTTCACGTTGTAAGCCAACGGCTACCATCACAATGTAGAAATACAGTTCTTACACCAAAAGCGGGTATTTTTAAAAATACCGTGCCCCCGCAACCGAGGGCCTCGGTTGCTTGGGTTTGCTTTGTAGTTGTTAGTTTGATTTTTATTTTAAATTTATATACAATGGGACATCCCGGCAACTTTCATGGGCATATATTTTTTCACTTTTCATGCTCTTAAAATGTTACTTTAGTCCTCTTTAGTCTATGCATAGGTACCGGGACCAAAACTCCTTTTTAATCTCTAGAGGTAGAGAATCCTGTATTTTTTTATTTTCTTTTTAAAGGTTTTTGGCTTAGTATCAAATCCTTTGGATCATGATCCAGATTGCTTGCGAGTACGGGCCGCCATTTATTTTCATTTGAAAATGTCCCGTCTTTTGTTCGAAAGGATACAGTTGAGCATGTCGAGCACCGAGCCCGGGTGGTCGGGCGGCGGTGGCGGCGGCGGCGCATGCGGCCGCGGCGGCGCCACCGCGCGCAGCGTGTACGCGCGCACGTACTCCTTGCGCAGGTCGTGGAAGCGCGCGTAGTATGCGGGCAGCGCGACCTCTTTGCTGCACGCCTCCGGGTGGAGGCATTGTCTGTGGAAATTAAAAAAAGAGTTATATTTTTTAAATCACACATTGGCGGGAATAATTAAAAAAGACATGACTAGCGTGCGAGCCAGAAAAGCCTGCGCACGATAGGTGGCACTGCTCGCTCACATTAACACTCCTAGATGACCACGCGCCGTCTTATCTGGCCCTCACTCTATAAAGAAATTTTGGTGAGAAATAGTTCGAAAATCCACGTCTTCCGCAATCCGGAATTCCTAACGTTTTTATTATAATGTTTAAATTAAAATCAAAATACAGTTGAGTTCTTTTAATAATTAGAAGACATTATGAATGTGAATGGTGTGAATAAAATGATTATGATCAGGGGAGATGAAGGCCCAGAGCTTCCTTGTCTAGCATAAAAAATTATGCCTGGCTGATGGTGTCCTCCATTTACTCATACTCTCACTATTACTGCGCCTATTGGTATTCACTGAGCAATCCATATTTCTTAAGATATTGCTAGGTGACTATTAACAGGCACTAATACATACCGCTGGGTGATTCGGGACTGGCACATTGTACAGTTATTTTTCGCTCTCTTATTAAACCTTTAATGCTGGAGATCAGACCTTTCCTTTGGATGGAAGAATATGGTAATAGGTTAAGCCATAACCCACCACGCTGGCCCAGTGGGGATTGATAGGACTACTGGCGATGCATTCACGACTTGTGCCTTCTGAAGCACGGAGAAACTCGATATAATAAAATATGTTAATAAGTTTGGTCGCCCATCCAATGACCGGCCTTAACGGACAGTGATTAGTTTACACCATTGATTCCCAAAGGGGTCCAGGTGGACCCCCAAGGGTCCACGGGAGATTGGACGGGGGTCTACGTTGGTGTGACAAACAAATGGGGGTTCACCATTCGTAAGCGGGTCCACGAAATTTTATCTGGTTTCGATAGTGAAGGACTAAAATCTGGGCTTGACTTCGTCTATCAAATGTAAAAACTTGCATATTCACTTACTTATTTAACGATTATGCTCAATTAATCAACCAATCGATTCACACTTTTATCTCGAAAACTTAATTCGTGGGATAAAATTCGTTAGATAATCTTGAAATTTTTCTATTTTTGGAAATATGGTAGGAATATAGTTCACCGGGGGTCCACCCCAAAGTGGTCTATAAGAAAAAAAATTGGGAGCCTCTGGTTTACACAATCCGTCAATCCCAGGCTCCCGGCATCTCTTCATGGTTCCTTCGGTCTGTCTCTCAGTCTAGGTCCATCCACATCCATCTTCACATATCTCAAGTTGCGTAACATTCATCCCTCCTCATCACTAATAGGTAGGTACTCCTCTGTCTATTCGGGGATAAATAATCGTGATTTATGTGTGTATATATAATAAATACATACATAAATCATATGTATCCCCAAAGGGGTAGGCAAAGGTGAATTAACACCCACGTTTCGCCAATGAGGTCCCATGTAATAGGTGGCGAGTCTATTGCCGTCTATCAGGCACATAGCATGGCAGTATATTGCTAGGTGGTATAAGAGGAATGCTGCTGCCCATTACTCATCGCTATCCCTAAGTCGCCTTGTACGTCACCCACGGGAGAGATGGGGGTGGTGACAATTGTATTTTGCTCCGCCGTCACCACACGGCATGAAGATAAATAATAAGATTGTAGGTATAATAATAAGAAACACGTGAAAATATACAAAACAGTCCTTCGCGATAAGATTACCTACTACCTAGTCGTAATGACACAGTTGATAAAAATCAGTAGAAGCTTTGTTATAGTGATACCGGAATAAATCATCGGTTTGCGTGACCCGTGAACTATTTATAGTACCGAGGGAAACTACATTGTGGCGTTTTAAATATTTATCGAATGCAAATTACGCTAACACCCAACCCCGCCAACCCGGCTAGCATGTCAGTGGAATTGAAGATAGAATGACAGAACCACAGAATGTGAAGATTAGATCTAACCATGGAAATTTGCGTTACAGCTTTGTCCAACCACGAATTAACACGCCTATATCCCAGAAGGGGTAGGCAGAGGTGAACTAGCACCCACGTTTCGCCAATTATGCTAGGTCCCATGTAATAGGTGGCGAGCCTATTGCCATTTATCGGGCACAAAACTCGCAGTACATTGCTAGGTGGTAAAAGAGGAACGCTGCTGCCCATTCCTCATCACAGTTTATCCTTAGTCGCCTTGTACGACACCCACGGGACATATTTGGGGTGGTGACAATTGTATTCTACTCTGCCGTCACCACACGGCGAATCGTGAATGTTATTTATCTATCTGTCTCTATTTCATGTCATTCTCACTGAAACTGTGTGTTGTATTTAGTAAAGCACCTTGCCTTTTCTTTTACCCCCCCGAGTAAGGCTTCGCGTCCCCCCTAAGGGTCGCGACCCTAAGATTGAGATGAACTCTACCCTATAGAGTCTATAGGGTAAAGTTCGTCTCACTAAAGATTCGATTCCCTCCTATAAGATTATCTTAGCTTTTATTGGAAATCGTTAGGATTTTAAATTTTTCCTAGTAGTCACCATTAGGAAAGCACGAGGGTGCTTTCCTAATGGTGACTACTTTAATATCTATTAGACTCAAAATAGAGTAAACACAGATTATCCTTAACATATTCTTTATAAAACCTCCACAGAGATCCTAATCAAAACACAATGCCCGGATATATCTATTTAGGGGTTTTGTGATTCTAATGCATCTGAACTCTAAACCTACCTCAACCTTTAACGCACGCGATATGACTGTTAAGTTATTGTGTTCCTATAACCCGTTGATCTATTTCTGTTGCATGAATGAATAGAAATGAAATATTAATGTTTGAAACGCTAATCGCCATAGCATCTGGGCCTGTACATTCATTGGCGATTATTATTGGGTTTTTAAAATATTTTATGCATTGATATAATCTGTCCTTGCATCCTGAAATAATAATATAAGACCTAAAAATCTTTAAGCAGTTATTCGTCTATATCATGATTGAGAAAACCACAATATTGCTACGATTTCGTAAACTAACTAATGATCGCTAATGGGCATCGGAGACGGTCAAACGGCTTCGCGTCAAACACGTAGATTTTCTGTTGTGCTTGCGAAACAGTGTGATTGAAACGCCCGTCAAGAGGCTTGACCATAGACTTTACTTACATTTAAAATCACATCAAGCTCATACTTGACTCAAGCTTCAAGCGAGCGTTGTAGACGATCAAAATCATTAAAGTAAGCTGAAATCGGGAATTCGGGCTTGACGGGAAGTTGCTTGACCGTCTCCGAGGCCCTTATGCAATGATCGCTAAGGCTGGGTGATCAAAAATCTGTCACGTATATTTATTCCCGAAGGTGTAAGCAAAGCCATAGCACACATTCCGCCAACTATTTTAGGTTTAATGTAATATGGATCAACCACCTCTAACAGGACGCGTTAAATTAGAAATAAATAAGAATAAATTGGAAACATTAAAATTTACCTTAAAGGCGGCTGTCCGTCTGTTACTAGCCTGAAGAGGGGGGAGTGGGGGTCCACTTGTAGAGATCTTACGAAGTCATCGAACTGAAAAATAGAAAAGAAACATGTAAACCAGACTGTTCTACACAAAAACCGTCAATTTTAGATACTCTAGTCATTAATTCTAACGAGATACAAAACGTAATAATAATAATCTTTTCTAATCTTTATTTGCATAAAACATGGTACACTTCTAGTTGTTTTAATTTTAAAAAACAAATGGTATTTTTTATTTACAGAAGTAACGACGAAATGCATTTAAAAATATGTAAGACGTCCCTATTTTAAAAAATAAATACATCATCCGTTTAGGAAAATCAAAAAGTCCACCATTCCATAAATAGTTCGAAAAATTAAAGTCTGGATGCCTTTTATAACTTCAATTTTTCGAACTTTTTCTAACCTATTTCTCTTTGTAAAAAACTTTCTAATGTGTAGGTATACTTATAATGTTCAAAAATTAAAATAAAAAATAATATAATAAGAAAATTTGTTGTGACATGGATTTTTATTTTGTATTTAAATATAAACAAAATACCTTTGTACATATTTCTCTTTGTAAAAAACTTTCTAATGTGTATACTTATAATGTTCAAAAATTAAAATCAAAAATAATATAATAAGAAAATTTGTTGTGCAATGGATTTTTATTTTGTATTTAAATATAAACAAAATACCTTTGTACATAAAAGTGGTTTTATTCTGAAACATGCATGGAAATGTTGTCATTATTTTCAAAAAAAGAACACGTGAAGTATGTTACCATTTGTCATTATGACGTGGACAAAATCTCCTCGGGGAAATGAAAATATTTTTCTGTCGCTCTAACTCCCACTATATCCCTAGACAAAACACTGTCAAGTGGTGGAGAGAGATTTTGTCCACGTCCCGTAGTAGGCCCACAGATAACTAATATAAGTACCGTGATTTCTGTGTGTTCCCGGTGGGTGTCTCACGCGCTTCGGACATCAACCCGAGTTACGCAACCTTACAGTTAGGAACAGGTTCGATGCCGCCCCGTGCGTGTGTTAAATAAAAGTGTACGATTATCTTATATTTGGGAACCGTTGTTTACTCAAAACACTTTTTTCAATATTTATATTGGGAAAAGGAAGTTACATCATAGAATTTTCATAATGCCATGCCGTGTGCGGCATACACAACTGTCACCACCCTAAATCTCTCCTGTGCGTGTCGTGTTGTAAAAGGTGACTAAGGGGTTGAAATAGTAATGAGGAATGGGCAGCAGCGTTCCTATTTTAGCATCTTATAATATACATACCCAGTAGTTACCTTTTGCTATTGAGGTACAGTCAACAGCACTTCAGACTACCACAAAACGGCAAAATTTCTCAATCGATTTTGTGCTCTATTTTGGGTAGTCTGAAGTGCCGTTGACAATAGCAGGCTGTCAAACCACTGCGCTATAGAGCTCCTCTCAAAATGCAATAGGTAAGTTAGCATGTCTAAATGTTTTCAATATGTAGGAAAATATAGCTCGCTACCTTTGACCCAAGCACAATAAAAAAAGTTAGAAAATGACTTTTGCATCCTAACTAACCAATCGATAAAGTTCCCGTTACCGAATCGCGTCAAAATAACTTGTTTGCATCCGTGCCCAATATCTACATAGACTATGTGAATTTTGAAACGCAAAACCAATATAGTATGCAAATTGGCCGTAGCGGGTCAATCTGAAATAGTCGATTCGTTAATTCTGTGATTAAAATTATAATTATTATTTTTTAAAGCCGGGTGACGGTTGAGTAGAATACAATTGTCACCACCCCAAGTCTCTCCCGTGGGTGTCGTACAAGGTGACTAAAGATAAATCAGCGATGAGAAATAGGCAGCAGCGTTCCTCTTATACCACCTAGCAATAGTACTGCGACTTTTGTGCCCGATAAATGGCAATAGGCTCGCCACTTATTACATGGGACCTAACATAGTTGGCGAAATGTGGGTGCTACTTCACCTCTGCCTTCGGGGATATAGGCGTGATTTATGTATGTATTTTTTAATAACATTCATATTGTATAGACAAATTGAACGACGAGTAATTTTAATATACAAGTAATCTCGTAGCAAGATCGTCGAATTAGTACATACATAAATATAGCCTATATCCCCAAAGGGGTAGGCAGTAGTGAGAACACCCACGATTCGCCAAATAGGTTAGATCCCACGTAACTTAGCCTGTATACAACGAAGAGACCACTCTTCGTTAGTTGAAGAGACCAGCAATGTTTCTCTAGTACAGTCAACAGTACGTCAGACTACCACAAAATGGCAAAATTTCTCAATCGATTTTGTGCTCTATTATTACCAAGTTAAGGTTGACAATCGATTTAAGAAATTTGACAGTAATGGTAATCTGAAGTGCCGTTGACTGTACCACTTAGCAATTTACTGCGAATTACCTGTAGGCCTATTCGCTAACTTTTTTTGACAGTTGAAAGTGATGATCAGCGAACTATTTACTTATCCATTACTGTTTTCACAGGACAAGTGTCACAATAGCGTTATAGTAAAGTAGTAATGGATCAGTAAATAGTTCAGTGATTATCACTCTCAAGTGTCAAAAAAAGTTAGCGAATAGGCCTACCGCTCGATAGGTGGCAAGAGGCTCGTTACAACCAATTAGCAGCTGAGGGCACCCGAATGGTGGAGGGCAAACCACCAACAACAATATACCCAAAGAGGATTGGTGTCAGGCAGGCGGCTGGCTGTAAAACCTAAGCAAAAACCTTGAGCAGTATGGATCGGGTTTTTGTCATTTCAATCACTCTCTCCGTTCATCGGTCTCTCGACATGGTCCGTTCCGTCTCTTTTCTATACATTCATTCATCACTAGCACCTTTACCGTGTGATGAATGATATGAATCAAAAGCGAGTGGATCACTTGATGATGTCTGACCGATATGAATGGAAGAAACATACTGCGCCGACCCCAGATATATTAGGAATAGGCCAGGAAGAAAGAGATAATGATTATGAGACCGCCATATTTGATTTATGCCGTGTGGTGACGGCAGAGTAGAATACAATTGTCACCACCCCAAATCTCTCCCGTGGGTGTCGTACAAGGCGACTAAGGATAAATCACTGATGAGGAATGGGCAGCAGCGTTCCTCTTATACTACCGTCCTGACAATGTACTGCGACTTTTGTGCCCGATAAATGGCAATAGGCTCGCCACCTATAACATGGGACTTAACATAATTGGCGAAACGCGGGTGAGATTTCACCTCTGCCTACCCCTTCGGGGATATGGGCGTGATTTATGTATGTATGTATGTATGACCGATATGAATGGAAGAAACATACTGCGCCGACCCCAGATAGATTAGGAATAGGCCAGGAAAAAGGAGATAATGATTATGAGACCGCCATATTTGATTTAGCCGTCAGCCGTGTGGTGACGGCAGAGTAGAATACAATTGTCTCCACCCCAAATCTCTCCCGTGGGTGTCGTACAAGGCGACGAAGGATAAATCAGTGATGAGGAATGGGCAGCAGCATTCCTCTTATACCACCTAGCAATGATTGATAGCAGCAATGATAGCAATGTACTGCGATTCTTGTGCCCGATAAATGGCAATAGGCTCGCCACCTATCACATGGGACCTGACTTATTTGGCGAAACGTGGGTGCTAGTTCACCTCTGCCTATCCCTTCGGGGATATAGGCGTGATTTATGTATGTATGTATGCATATTTGATTTACGTCCTTGAAATATAATTCAAAACGACCTAAGACGTATTAGAGACCTGAGCCTGATTTATGTTGCAGGAAAAACATGTGTTCAAAAAAATAAACACGTATATACTTTGTATGTAATAAAAACATAATTTTCGCTCGGAAGATGCTAAATCATAGTTTTATTAATTAGAAAGATGAATATTCATAGTCGATATTAAATTAAAAAACAGTTTTACTGCAATAGTTGCGCTTCTAATCGAATCTGCCCTGCTCCTAGTTTATCTGTGCATGGTCTCGTGTACAGTATGATTTCTCTTTCTTTTGAAATAAAACAACTTTTACGGATAAGACTCGCGTATAATTAGGTGTTTATTATATTATATATTATTTAACCCGAGACGTTTCGATCACTACAGCGGATGTGGTCACGGGGGGACTGAAGATGAAAAGTGTCTTTCATTCTAATTGATCAGTAGACGTCCTCAAGTCATCCACTGCGTTTTGATTCATATCATCCATCATACCGGAAAGGTGTGCTAGTGATGAATGAATGTATAAAAAAGAGACGGAAAGACCATGTCGAGAGACCGACGAACGAAGAGAATGATTAGTACGACTACATTCCTGAATGGAATCCATACTACTGAAGGTTTTGCGCTCAATTATGTAAATGATCGCCAAAATGTAAAACGCTTTTGGTTTTTAATTTGTTCTTCCATTTGGAAAGGCAACGGGATCTAGCCCATACAGCCACGGCTTCAGTATTTACTTGCTTTGACAATAAAATTGTACCCACTGAGCGACTGAGCGTATTTTAATTAAATTTTATAGCAAATAAGCAGTGTTATTATAAAACAAAGTGTTTATGTTATGAACCATTCCGCATTTCAGAGCAAAGACAGCAAAGACGTGTCAGAAACTATCAAAGTCACCCACTATTGACAAAAAGAGACATCAGATTTTAACACTTCATAAACAAAACACGTGCTAAGTATGTGCACATGTTTTTGTAATAACACCGAATACGTTTTTTTAAGACCTTTAAAATTAGTTGTTGTTGTTAATAAAGGACATAAGGCTTATTTTGCAACGAAATAATTCGGAAAGGTTTATCACTTGTGTTTTGTTTTATATTTGTCGAAATAATGTTCCAAATTCAAACCTAACACACCATGGTGTCCACAGATTATAAGATGGTGTCCGCAGATAACATCAAAGTACCAAAAGCAAGTTCCAAAAGTTCGTATTAACTTTCATAACGCGTCCAAGTTCCGCGTCCGTCCAGCTTTTTTTTTGCGTTTTTTTTCGCTGTCGGTTGGTATTCTTCGATGTACAGTTACGGACCGGAATTGAGATCGAACGCTATGTTAAAGGGCTTGTTTTAGGGCGAACGCACATTAAAGACAGTCGTTTGATAGGTGTAAAAATTATGTACTTATTTAATAACTTAACTTTATTAATAATCTCATTAATTACAACATGTTTTTGTGGCGAGTTTTCCTATAGTATTTAATACCACTTCAGGATTCTTGGTTAGTTGCGCTGATTTTTTAAAAACTTGCCATATTCTAGGTGCTAGTGTTCATACTTATTTTTATTTTAATCCACGATTAGTGAATGTGGATTTACAGTAAAATACTTGCAAAGTTTAAAGGAAAAAAAAAAATAAGGACGATTTTTGTGGAAAACAAATTTTGGTATTTTTCACAAATAGTCAGTCATTAATGAACTCTTGTACTTGTGCCTTGCCTCCTTAGGATTGAATTTTGGGTCACGTTTTATGCTATAAAATAAATAAAGATATATAATTTTATATAATTTATATAATAATATTATATACTATGTCCTTATACTGCGTCCTCTCCTGTCTCGTCACGACGCGTCACCTAATGGTCGACACATAATGATTTAATGCTTTATAATAAATAATTGCCTATTCATAGTTTTACGTAGTTCCAAACATAGACACTATTTCTTAATACTCTGACAGCTGTCAAGGCCTAAGGAGTCTTGTAGAAGATAATGGGGCTACATTTTAAAGGTAAGCCTGCTAATAAATTTTGAGGAAATCAATTAATTTTTTAGCATTGCAATTTCAAAGTTAGATATATCAAGTTGGAATGACACGAAACTCAAGTAAAGATTTCTTTGCTATATGAGTGCTCTAGCGCAGGTTGCGACGCCAGCCATCTTGTTTACTAAAATTGTACTATGACAGCTGTCTCATAGGTGTGCACAATTTTTTCTATCCTGTTTACACAAAAATATGTGTATTTTAGTAATCTAGTGTCATACAAATTACCTTTATTCAACAAGTTATAAATATACTTAAAATGTGTTTGAGGGGAAAAGGACAACCTTTATAATTGGTAAGGTCACACGTAGACTGACGTAGAAGATTTTATAAACCTATATAACATACTATATATATCTAAATACTGTAAATACATACCTATATCCTGCCTAAAGTAAGCTGTATTTATAAACGCATGGAAAGTAGACTACGGAAGAATATAGTACACCCACCAACATTTAACAATTCTGTCAAATAGATTTTTATAACAAGATTAAATGCCGCACTCAGAGACGTCAATTAACGTTGTTGAGCTTTTAATGTCAAAAAATGACAATTCAAAACTTTTCGCTATTCTTGCCGGGTCTATCTATGGTCTAGATTTAAATGAAATTTTTTGACAATATGTACTCAAAAGTAATTTTGATATTATATGTATGATTTTTTTCTTCGTGTGTGCTAAAAAATTCTTGCCCTACATCTCACCTGTAGGCCTATTCCCTAACTTTTTTTGACAGTTGAAAGTGATGATCACCGAACTATTTACTTATCCATTACTACTTTACTATAATGCTATTGTGACACTTGTCCTGTGATAACAGCAATGTATTAGTAAATAGTTCGGTGATCATCACTTTGAATTGTCAAAAAAAGTTAGGGAATAGGCCTACTGATGGTAAGTGACGATAATGGAATCAACCTTCACCTGGAACCCTCAACCACAGAGAGGTTGGCTATCTTATTACATTTGACGTAACACATTAATGCTGTGCTAACATTATTATAATGACGACAGATTTTGATAAGATGGTGGTAATTAGACAGGCGGACTTGAAAGAAGTCCTGCCACCAAACAACCAATCTCCACCGCGACCGCGGGTGTCCCGCGGTGAATATTTGAGATGGTGATAAATAGTATTTTGCTCTTTTTTATCTGTTTTTAACTGAAAGCATCGGTCAAAATAACTTTTGGCTATTTTTTCATGATACGTACATACGACATTAGGTATGAGATATCCTAGCCTTACTGCCGAACTCGCCAAACAAGACGTCAATTAACTTTAATGAGCACTCAAAGTAAAAAAAAATCATTTAAATCTCGACCATAGACTTGACAAGAATAGCGATTATTTTTTAATTGTCATTTTTTGACATTAAGTACTCATTATCGTTATTTGACGTCTCTGAGTGCGGCAGTAGTGTCTTCGTGGTATCTTTGAACGTTGTTTGGCAATTACTTATCATTGCCAAGTGTATAATTAAGTTTCAAGACAATAAACGCAGGGTTCGCGGCGGGCAAGTTGCGTCACCAGGCTCCCATAAAAGTTAAGTGCTTATTGACTTCACCACATATTAAGGGATACAATGTTTGCGTAGTCAGGTTTTAGGTCAATTTTTAATAACCATTTTTTTATGGCGGAAGATGTGCAAGGGAACCCGCCACGCGGAGGGAGCTGGTAACGCTAATGCTTCCCTCCAGACCGGTCCTGCCTATCAAGCATGACCACCGAAACACAATAATAATATGAAGTCATTTACCACTTTGAACTGTCAAAAATCTATGGAGTTTTGACGCGATAAATATGGCTTTATCATATCGTGTCTCGATGGAAATGCTAGCCAGGCTGGAGGGTATGTGTCGGTAATAATAGGGGATCGGACAGTAATTACATATATTAAAATCTAAAATGTACTTAAATAAAAGAAATATTCTGTTTTACGATTATTTACTATGACAGTGCGTTACGTCATGTATGTTTTCAGAATGGTTAAGACCACAAATGACGTCACGCGCTGTCAGATTCATTACGTGGCGTTTAGCGGCATTTTTAATCAAACAATATTAAAACTTGATACCTAAAAGGCTATAAATAAATAAAATTTTATTTTTTATATTGGAAAAAGTATCCATGAAGATTAATTTGAAATACTTTCTGAAAACTTGTCTGATCCTTTATCCGACAGTCCAATGCTGCACCCGCTTTCAAATACTGTGCGAAGTGCCTAAAGCTGTAAGTTCCTGGAAAAAATGGAGCGGGATTCGTTCGGCCATCGACTTCGCACTGCGTTTTTTTTTGGGTGCAGGCCCACAGAGTACCTAATGAGGGGGCCATAAACAAGTACTTACACAGGTTGCGGCAAACATCTTGAACATTTAATGTTTTCTTATATTTGCACAAGCACTAAACATTTGAAATAAAACAACTTTTACGGATAAGACTCGCGTATAATTAATATGCCAAACACCTAATACGCGAGTCTTTATAATATTAAACTATAATCATATAATATATAATTACATGCCATGTCCGCTTAATTTGTCTCCCTTTTGTTATACTTATCTAAAACCATACATAACATTTACATACATTTGTCTGTCCAGTGTCCACTAATCAAAGTTATCACAGCGGTCTATACACATCCCATCATTTATATTGACATGCGCGGTCAAAAAAACGTGCTGGCAAAATTGTTATCCAATGTGGAGGCCAGGACATTGCCATTTATAAAATAAGAAGAAGAAGAAGGTATCCGTAAATGTTGTTTTACTTATTGAACACTTTTATACAAAATACCTACATGCGCAGTTGCAATATTTAGTAGGAAAGCTTTTACTGCGAAAAGTTTTTCAATCTGTAAAAATAATTCAGATGTTTGCCGGGATCACCAAAAAGGTATGGCACGAGCGCGTGGTGGACTTTTCTTCAAAAGCGACGATAAACTTAATTGAACAACTATAGCTAGGCTCGTTACGCCCCTGGGTCGTGTTTGTAAACTGACTTCGAGAGTTTTTACGAATCGTTTCGGGCGCAAGATTTATGAATTCATACATACATACACATACATAAATCGCGCCTATATCCCCGAAGGGGTAGGCAGAGGTGAACTAGCACCCACGTTTCGCCAATTATGTTAAGTCCCATGTAATAGGTGGCGAGTCTATTGCCATTTATCGGGCACAAAAAGTCGCAGTTCATTGCTAGGTGGTATAAGAGTAAAGCTGCTGCCCATTCCTCATCACTGATTGCCAATTATGTTAAGTCCCATGTAATAAGTGGCGAGCCTATTGCCATTTATCGGGCACAAAAAGTCGCAGTACATTGCTAGGTGGTATAAGAGTAACGCTGCTGCCATTCCTCATCACTGATTTATCCTTAGTCGCCTTGTACGACACCCACGGAAGAGATTTGGGGTGGTGACAATTGTGTTCTACTCTGCCGTAACCACACGGCATTATGAATTCAGACCCCTCGAAATAGCCGGATTCCCAAAAAGGTTTTAGTAACATGCATGGACCACGTAGTACCTACATACGCTGCGGCATATCTGTGGCTGCGGCAGATTATACAAAGTCAAAGTCAAAATTCATTTATTCATATCTGGTATGATTACATACACTTATGAATCGTAAAGACGCTGGATACCGAAAACCCGTGTTTCCAATAGCTGAGTGCGCAGCATGCCTTAGTCTGTATTGATAGGTCTTCCAAACCCGCCCAGGCCCCGATCCGCAACGAAGCGCCGACCCTGACGCGATCAATACCAAGATGATACTAAACGCACAGAAGACCGAAGAGTATGGCCTGCCCATTATGTTTAGCTTTCCCGGAGTAAGAGAAAGCCGTTGATTCTGTCGACAACTGAACCGAACCGTGCCTTCAGAACCAGAACTCTAAGCCCAGAGGGCCTACCGCCTAACTCGATTGCTGATGATAGCAGCCATCCTGAATTTTTAGGCGGTACATTTTGTGCCAAATTCATACAAAATCATTCGGTGATCATTCGTTCAAAGCTATCGCTATTAGTTTAGGTACATTGGGTGCGAAATAACAGCATGACGTCATAAACTATAGCTTTTACTTTAGCAATCGAGTTAGACGGTAGGCTCCCAAGGGGCCTACCGCCCAGGGCTTAGCGATAGCTTTGAACGAATGATCACCGAATGATTTTGTATGAATTTGGCACAAAATCCGTGCCGCCTAAACATTCAGGATGGCTGCTATAGCCGTAAGCAGTGCATTGCAATATAGCTATCATCAGCAATCGAGTTCGGCGGTAGGCCCCCAGGTAAGGCGACGTTATATCGCCGAAACAGTTCATAGCTGTGCTGTTTTAGCTACTGTAGGCCTTGCACGACGGGACGTGGACAAAATCTCTCTCCACCACTTGACAGTTATTTATTTAGTGGGAGTTAGAGCGAAAGGAAAATATTATGTATCCCCGAAAGGGAAGGTTGAGGTGAATAAACACGGTAACACCCACGTTTCGACAAATAATTTAGGTCCCATGTGTAAAGCCGGATCCAGGCGAGTGTAACGTGTAATGTAATCTAACGTGTAATGTAACACGAATTCTACGTTAGGACTACGAGCGTTACAGTAACTCGTCTGAACGTAGAATTCGTGTTATATTACACGTTAGATTACATTACACGTTACACTCGTCTGGATCCGGCTTAACGGGCACGTAAATCGTAGTATATTACTAGGTGGTATAAGAGAAAAGCTCGATATCTTTCAAGGCTAAGTTCATAAGTTCAATAGACGTGGCGTGATAATAAATGTTTCATGAAATGTGACATCGAATACCTAAGGCCGCGTGGGCAGTAGTTTATTTGCCCTTTTTCTTGACTAAATAAGAGAAAATTAAAACAAAGTAGGTAGACGGTTGATTCTGTCAGACAAATGTTTCCTAAAAGGCATAAATACAACATGTACTATTACAAATTATAATGAGACTTAAGAAAAATTACAGTCATTAAAAGTCCTCAGTAAATATAAATAATATTCAAAAAAGCAATTGTTATTCTGAAGCGGAACGTGGTGACGTCAAGCCGAGGCAAAGGTCACGGCTGGCACAGATAAGGAAAACAATATGGCGTCCGTCACGTGACACAACAATTGGCGCCAAAGAACTTTGACCCGCGCTGTTTTATTGTTTACAATGTAATTGCATACGACGATGCAGTTTGAAACCTTATTTTATTTAGCCTACTTAACTGTGAAAAATATAATATATTACATGTACATCAATTACGTATAACTACCCCGAAGTAGTAGGCAAAGGTGTATTAAAAACCCACTTTTCGCCAGTTAAGTTACGTTTTATCTGATGTAATAGGTGAAGAGCCTATTGCCATTTATCGGGCATGGAAATCGCAGTACATTGTAAGGTGGTATAAGGGGAATGCTGCTGCCCATTACTCATTGCTGTCTCAACGCTTACACCCGTATTCACAAACAATACTTGTTTAAGTAAAGAAGCAACACTGTGCGAATTAAGACATTTCCCAATGCGTTTTCTCAAGTATTGTCTATGAATAGGTTTTTGGGACCCAGTGCGTGAACGCACCTCATAGTAATGTTTATGAATACGGGTGTTGGTCGCCTTGTACGTTGTACAGCAACGGCTCATCAGACTACCCAAAACTGTCAAATTTGTTCAATCGATTGTCAACCTTATCTTGTTGGCAGTAGAGCCAAAAGTCGACTGAGAAAATTTAACATTTTTGGTAGTCTGGCGTGCTGTTGTCTGTACGACACCGTGGGAGAAATAGGGGTGTTACCTGGTGACAACTGTATTCTGCACGTAAATTCAAGGAGTTTTGAATTAAAATGTTCATTCATTTAATTAATTTTTCACTTAGATCATTTTTGTAATAAGTACTCATTAAAGTTAATTGACGTCTCTGAGTGCGGCTGTAAGAGCTTTGATTAAACCAAAGTATTTTTTATTTACTGGCACAAGTCGACAGTATCACAAGTCACTTATGTAACCGAATTAAGCAAATATTTGCATACCAATATATGTATTCGATTGAATTCAGTATGTGCCGAAGTCCGTTTTTTTTATTTTTATTTTTTAACTGCTAAATTATCCTTGATCTGGATGGAACCTATAAGGTTACATACAGAATGAACATAAAATCCTCGCGTATTTTTAAATAAAAAAAATGACGAGGTTATATTTTTAATTGTTTTTTTATAGCTTCGAATCAAAGGAGTATACAAATGTTTCAAATGTTCCATCTTTCTATTTTTTTAACACAGTAATTAGATGGTATATCAATATTTAAAATGAAAATATTATATTTGATTGCCTGTTTGCAATCAACTCGTTCCTTGAATTTTATTTGAAGTCGCCTCAACTGATGTTTACGTAGGCACTTGATCAAAATTATGTAGGTAAAGCGCAATTTTGGTATGAGTGTACATCTACAGAAGAAGGTAAATAAATAATTGTATAGATAGATACGCATCATCATAGAATTAACCGTGACAGATCAAAACTTACAAAGGTCTTTATTGATTCGTGCGTGTAACCCTATTTATTAATTTTTGAAGGCTTTGGCTTGGTATGACTAAGACCTTTATTGAGCCATATCTTCATTTGAAAATGTCCATTCTTCATTAGACATTAATATTAGGGTTTGAGCGTCATACTTTTTAAAACTTCGAGGGAGTGCTAAAATTTACATCCCCTGTATTGTTAGTTAAATAAAAAATAAAAAAAAATCTTAATGACATTTAGCACAGAAGTTATAAAGCTATGCAGTGTTATTACCAAAAAGTTTTTAGTCGTGTTTTCTGTGTTCACCGTCACAAACTATTGCAAAACAGTGACATCAGATTTAAGCACTTCTTAACCAAAACACGACTTAAAAACTTGTTGCAATAACACTTCATAATGATATGTTTAATCTTACACAGAAAGTAAAAATGTTATGAGCCTTATTTTAGGGCAAATAATTAAAATTCTTTAGGAAACCAGACCATAGATCTTCTTCTTCTTCTTCTTAAAATGGCATTTCGGCTATGTTGCCATTTGCCATAATTCAAGTTGATTGTAGTACAAAATAAAAATAAACTACATAATATTACAATCAAATGGCATGAAAATGTCTTAAATCATTTTAAAGCCAGTTAGCATTGACAAGGTGTCTGTTAAGCAGTTATTAGACCGAAGTAATTAGTTCTGTCCCTTCAGATTTCAATCTTTAGATCGGTCGACGACGTCCATACTTTGTTGTTGGAGCGTAAGTACGTACCTAATTATATGTTACAGTCGTAGTTGGTGGTTTGCCCTGTGCAAAGACTATAATAACCATCCGTGGCCCTGTCTTAGTCGCCTTGTAACCCTGGGGTAATATATACCCGAAGGGTTCGGTAGAAGTGAATTAACAATTACGTTAGTTCCCATGTAATAGGTGGAGAGCCTATTACTATTTATGGGGCAAGGAAGTCACAGTATACATTGCTAGATGACAAAAGAGGAACGATGCTGCCCATTGCACAGCGCAGTCTTAACCCTCAGTCGCCTTGTATGGTAGACCCACGATAGAGATGGGGTTGGTGACAGTATTATATTCTATTCTGCCGTCACCACACAGCGATTTATTAGTTGATTTGCATACATGAGATTGGATAGAGAAGAGAAAGAAGTAGGTATGTAAGAATCGTAGCAAGTGGAGAGAAGTGATCTCTGCCTACCCCCCTATGGGTGAATTGCATTTTAAAATCCTATTAATCGATTTGTGGCGTGTGGTGACGGCAGAGTAGAATACAATTGTCACCACCCCAAATCTCTCCCGTGGGTGTCGTACAAGGCGACTAAGGGTAAATCAATGATGAGGAATGGGCAGCAGCGTTCCTCTTGTACCACCTAGCAATAGCAATGTACTGCGACTTTTGTGCCCGATAAATGGCAATAGGCTCGTCACCTATTACATCAGATAATACATGGGACCTAACATAATTGGCGAAACGTGGGTGCTAGTTCACCTCTGCCTACCCTTTCGGGGATATAGGCGTGATTTATGTATGTATGTATTAATCGATTTTGTAGGCCTATTCGCTAACTTTTTTGACAGTCGAAAGTGATGATCACCGAACTATTTACTTATCCATTACTACTTTAATAGAACGCTATTGTGACACTTGTCCTGTGAACAACAGTAATGGATAAGTAAATAGTTCGGTGATTATCACTTTTAACTGTCAAAAAAAGTTAGCGAATAGGACTACTGGAATAGTGTGGTAATTTATTTCACTTGGGAGTTATCGAGTCACCGGACACTTCCTGGTGGGAACCACATTCTTAGGAACTAGTTGGGGCGGCATCAGTGCGGTGTCGTCATATGTTAAAACCTGGGAGACGATCCGAGATAATGGAGTGACATTTAAAAGTTTAAAGATAATCGTCATCATCGTTTAATCGTATAACTTTTTGGTTTTATAATTCGTTTTTTTTTTTAAACAAAAAAAAAATATTGTTATATGATAACAGCGCGCCTTTTATGGTGTCAGTCAGATGTTTGTTACAATAAATCAAGAATTGTTTCAGACTGGACTTTGTGCAGTGAAAGTGGTGTTATTTTGTAGCACAAAAATCCGTGTTGAGATTTAATTATGCGGAGTCATTGAAATAAAAGTGTTATGGTGTGTTTGACTTTATAAATGTTATAGCGCCTCACCACCTCATCAGTCTTAACAATTAAGGGTGTGTCATACTTTTGAATACATCTAGGGAGTGCTTGGTGGTGAAAAAAAAAACACTATAAAATGCTCACCGTCAAACACACAATAACACTTTATTTCAATGATTTCGCATAATTCAATGTCAACACGGATCCTTGTGTATCAAAACAACACCACTTTCAATGCACAAATTCACACCAAAACAATTGACTGACGCCATTGAAAGGGCGGCAAAAAGCACTCTTTTTTTGTTTGTTTTTTATTTAAACTCTCATTGGACGAAAGGACAAGTGTTTTTGCGGAAACAAATGTCACTGTGACGCAAGTTAATAATGTTGGTGTAAGTGCCATATTTTATTTGAAACGTGGTGAAACGTAACATTTGCAGGAGATAAATGGACTTTCACGTTCTTACGTGAAGCGATATGTGGTTGAGACCGCAAGGCGGCGGTGATATGATTCCTCTTTGGTCTATTGCTTCCTGGTTCATTTAAATAGGCGAACCCGGTATCTCTCGATCTTAATTCTGGTCGCGAACTACAAGTCACTAAAAAAATTCAGGAAGGACGGCGCACGCGCCCCCTCCTTGGCTGTTACGCCACATTTAGGCGTCCTAACTCAGGCGGCAGCTACCATGTGGCTAATCTAGCTCGTCACATTGTATAAATAAATTAATATGTGGCATTACCAATCTAATTGATACAATTTGTCTCCCTCCACTAGTTCGTCATATATGTCATAAAAAAAAGATAAAACGGCATTTACGGAAGTTAAGGAAACCAAAAAGAGTGGCGCAGTCACCAGAACTCCCTTAGGTACCTTTTTAAGTGTCAAATTATACAAAGACTCGTGAAAAATAAGGATATTATAGTGTTAAAGACTGAATAAATGATAAAGATGCGCGGATGTAGATTTTGTGTGGTATATCAGTAATGAGGCACACTTGGGTCACAATCACAAGTCCCAAGCGCTGCTGCCACTGACTTCCACCTAAGGCACACTGTGAATCCCCCACGGTGAATCCATGGAACGCTATGAGTTTTTGTCTCACTTACTTGCTGTACTATTATATCTAGAGGTTGTCCGGTCTGCAGCTCCTCTGAGGGTCGCCTCGTTGGCCGCACTGCATATTCCCTTTCGCCTATTATCTGTGAAAAAAAAATTAAAAATTAAAATCATTGTTTATGGTCCAGGACTTTATGGCGGGACAATTACCTACGACATTATTTACATACATACATAAATCACGCCTATATCACCGAAGGGGTAGGTAGGGGTGAACTAGCACCCACGTTTCGCCAAATATGTCAAGTCCCATGTAATAGGTGGCGAGCCTATTGCCATTTATCTGGCACAAAAGTAGCAGTTCATTGCTAGCCTAGGTGGTATAAGAGGAACGCTGCTGCCCATTCCTAATCATATTCAGATTTTTACGACATTATTTGATTGAATATAATAGAATTTTTTATTGCACTTGATGATCGTCATTTAAGGTTAAAACCAAAAGTTTAAAGCTGTGGGGGCAGTTCCCTTTGCCGGCCCTTCGTGACACCAAAAGCAATTTTCCACAATGGCTTTGGTCGGAACTAATGGCCCTTTACAGATTTCATTGCCAGCCACACAAGGTGGATATATATTTCGAAACTAACAATATAAAATGTTTGATTGGCCTAATCGTGTGTGTAATTTTATTGCACACAACAACGAATCAATTCAACCTTACGGTCATTCGGTATTTCACACTGTTCGAAAATTAGCGGATTATAATTTGATTGTTTTCGAAAACCCAATAGGTACACCATACAGCCAACGCCAGGTTACCACATGTCAAATTTTCTTAATCGGCATAGTGCTTTACGCCAATCCGAGACGCCAATCGAGTTAAAGTTGACAATTGATTGGGCATATTTTACAGTTTGTATAGCCTGTTGCCTGTACATGTTAACCACAAACTGTAGAACGTTTCCAATAATTTTTTATCTATGTTAAAGATGCTGAGGTGGGGACATAGAAATAATTTGGTATACTGCAGTTAAAATCTTTTTGATTCAATTATAGGTGTTATTTTTTTATAGCACCTCATATTATGTATGAGGTGCTATAAAAAAATAACGGGGAAAAAAATAAAGGGAACAAAGGTTTAAATACTTTATGTATTACTTTGTTTACTTCATACGTAGTTTACTGTCATAAAGGTGTAGTTAAATCATAAATCAACGAAGGTAGGTACTTATTAGGTACAATCAATATCACACCAGACAATAGGTACAAAGGTAGCAGATTTCTTCATTCTCCAATAAATTTTTAAGCCTTAACGGTTTCTACGTTATAAAGTTTTTTGTTTTCATAAGTTATGAAACTTTTTTGATTACGATAATTTAAAAAAAAGTAGCCACACTATGGACCCCGCACGGTGAATCCATGAATGCTAAAAGAGTTATCGTCTCTATCTATAACAAGATTAATGAAGATTGTCCCTTCTGCGTTAGGAGGTCATTCACATTGACTACCAGATGGTTCCAATTTTAAAATGAGCAGTGGCATTCGCTAGCCAATGGCTGAAAACGAGGTTTGGGCATCGCCCCGTCAATCAAACACGGGACAACCCACGTATTAACTCCAGATCATTATCTAATAAATAAAAATCTCGTGTCACAGTGTTTGTTAACGAAATCTTCCTGTTAAAACGTTATGTATTTGATAAGTTTACATTAATTTGTTATTTCTGTTTCCTGATTAGGAAAAACAAAATTGTAAACTAACATTTTTCTTTCTCTTTTTGCTGCGTTTTGGAGGATATTAAAACCTCATTTGATTATATTCCGTTTTTTGTTTCTTTTATGTTTTATGGGTTTTTTGTTTATCACTTGTCGGAATATAACACCACCGAAGCGACGTATTTATTCGGTGAATTATTATCATGAAAATTAACAATCTCAACCCCTCCGAAACGGCTTGATTTTTCCGGTAGATGCTGCAAAGGCAACAACAACAGCTTAAGTTCACTTTTGCCTACCTCTTCAGGGATAAACAGGCGTGATTTAAGAATGCATGTATTACCATGCCGCAATGGTGACGTCAGAGCTGAATACAATTATCACCACCCCCTCTCTCCCATGGGTGTCGTACAAGGCGACTAAGGGTAAAAACAGTGATGTGGAATGGGCAGCAGCGTTGCTCATATGCCACCTAGCAATATACTGCAATTTCCTTGCCCGATAAATGACAATAGGCTCGCCGCTATTGGGACCTAGTCTATTTGGCGAAGCGTGGGTGTTGGTACACCTCTGTCCACCCCTTCGGGGATATAGGCGTGATTTATGTATGTAGGTATGTATTTCGTTCGGCAGCAAACTACGTGCGCTTGCGCAGCTCACGTCAGTTTCGAGTGGTTATTATTTCAATATTTACAACAACATCCTGTCCATGGATTTGAAATTTTTTTTACGCCAGTAAGTTGCAGTCGGCAGTCTCGCAATAATAGCGGTTGGTGGCTTAGCCTGCCGTTCCCACAGCGGTGGCAAAAGGATGTATTTAGTTAGACGTTCACGCCTCCGTTCTAGAATGGTAATTATAATAACTTATTGCTAGAAGTTGGTCGAATGCTCAGATTGCTGGGTATTGGCAAAGAGGTCCCGGGTTCGAATCCTGGTAGGGGCAAACTTTGTGATGATCACAAATGTTTGTTTCCGAGTCATAGTTGTGTATATGTTTATGTAGTATATTTTCAACATTTATATACATAATTATATTAAAAATATGTCCGTCATCTAGTATCCATAACACAAGTGCTTAGGCTACTTACTTTGCTAGATGATAGGTGTGAGTGTAAAATAAAATAGATACTATTCCTTTCTGTTCTCATAGCATGTAATGTAACTTTGTTGACAACGAATCTAGGCAGCTACAGTCAACAGCATTTCAGAGAATACGAAGCTGCCAATATCTCCTATCCATTGTCAACATATAGCTAGCTAGCACATTTGTTGTAAAAACTAAAATTAAATAGTGATAATAGTCTATTGAAAAAAATACATTGGTATCTATTATTGTTAATGTAACTTGAGTTGCTAATGACTTTAAATAAACAACCAGCCTAGAAATAAGTATAGCCAAAGGGTTAAACACATACATACATAAATCATGCCTATATCCCGAAGGGGTAGGCAGAGGTGAACTAGCACCCACATTTCGCCAATTATGTTACGTCCCGTGTCCCATAGGTGGCGAGCCTATTGCCATATATCGGGCACAAAAGTGTCGCAGTACATTGCTAGGTGGTAAGAGAAACGCTGCTGCCCATTCCTCATCACTGATTTATCCTTAATCACCTTGTACGACACCCACGGGAGAGATTTGGGGTGATGACAATTGTATTCTACTCTGCCGTCACCACACGACACTATGTGATAAACACAGGTGAATTAATACAAATTTCGTCAATCATTAAAGTCCCGTGTAATAGGGGCGAGCCTGTTGCCATTTATAGCACGTATATCATATCCTTAGTATTTATATTGCTAGGGGGTGCACGAAAAAAACGCTGCTCCTCATTCTTCATCACCGTTTTGACCCCCAAGTCGATTTTTTAGGTAAGTAAGTATATAAATTTTGGAAAAAATATTACAAAGAAAAATAGGTTCGAAAAACTTGAAAAATTATTGTCTTGATACGGAAATCGAACCTGCGTCATCTACATCCGGGGCAGCTAGGCAGCCAGCACTCGGCCAACCGAACGCCTTGGTTCGATTCCCGCATCAAGACTGTAATTTTTCGAACTTTTTCTGACATATTTTTCATTACAAATCGTTATGAATAAACGTCGAGCTCGGTAGTAGGTACCGAACTCACAGTAGTCCCGATTGCCACGTCTGCGTCCGTTTTTATATTCCAACCAGCAGCGCACATGGTTCCAATTTCAAACTGGGAAGTGGCGCCCGCCAACCAATGGTCGTAGGCGTCGATTAGGCATGCGCCCGGCTGGCCAATCAGCGCGTCGCGTTTGTTGTAAACAATAACATGGCGCACGGTAGCCGTTTGAGAGAAACTATTATTTATGTCCCATCTTATCGTGCTAGAGTGCGCGCCAGATAAGTCCGCGCGTGGTCCAAATTGGAACTAAAACTTCATCTGCTATTTTGATTGTCTAGGAGTGTCAATGTTAGCGAGCAGCGCCACCCCTCGCGCGCAGACTTATCTGGCACGCACTCTATGAGCAACACATACGGTAGGTATGTTGTTTAATTGTTAATAGTCCACATAACATTCAGTTACAGCCTTTAATTAAGACGACACTTATGGCGGGTCCCCAATATCTATCAACAGTTGAAGATAGACGTACTATAACTTTAGTTGATTAGCAACTTCTGTTATTTATTGTAATATAACAAAAAATGCCCGGCAACTAAACTTTAGTAAGCTTACTTTTAACTGTAGATAGTTTTACACACATACATACATACATACATAATTCACGCCTATATCCCCGAAGGGGTAGGCAGAGGTGAACTAGCACCCACGCTTCGCCAATTATGCTAGGTCCCATGTAATAGGTGGCGAGCCTATTGCCATTTATCGGGCACAAAAATCGCAGTTCTTTGCTAGGTGGTAGGTATAAGAGGAACGCTGCTGCCCATTCCTCATCACTGATTTATCCTTAGTCGCCTTGTACGACACCCACGGGAGAGATTTGGGGTGGTGACAATTGTATTCTACTCTGCCGTCACCACACGGCGATAGTTTTACGTCTACTTAATATGCTTATATAAGTAATCTATAGCTATAATCCCCTTTGTACACAGGCTACGCAAATCTTCGATGTTCAACGATTTTAGTCCCCAAGCGACTACCGTCATACAAATTGAATGTCGGCGATGCGACTCGTGTACGAACCTCCATGGATAGAAGCCTTACTGCCGCACTCAGAGACGTCAAATAACGTTAATGAGTACTTAATGTCAAAAAATGACAATTCAAAACTAGTCATTATTTTTGCCGGGTCTATGGTCTAGATTTAAATGAGATTTTTTGACATTATATAAGTGCTCATTAAAGTTATTTGACATCTCTGAGTGTGGCAGTTAGTGTACGAAGATGATTATGATCGTGGTCGTCTCCATGGTAACGGTACGAGACGTGATCTTCAAATGCCGTAAGCATCTCGACACCGCATTTATTTCGATCCGTTACTAACTGTGATTTTAAGAAAGTTATCTATGGAAATGAGCGAGTTGGTTTTAGGTACGTGATCGAATATGTTAACACTTGTAAACATGGTCCGCTCCATTACAAGTCAGTAGAACGGTGATATTCTTGATAGGTCTTTTATTGAAATTATCAGGAGTGACTGTTCTAGATTAGAATTACCACTTTCTTAATTAAATTTTTGTGCCTTCATGTGGGTGTTGGTACACACCCCAGCATGGGTTCGAGGATAATTAGGTGATTTATGTGTATCATGCATAAATGACACCTATTTATGCACTTATAATGTTGTGTGCAATTACATACCTAAGTAGGATAAAGTAATTTAGATGCAAAAAATGCAACAATCCCGTTCGTGCGCACAAAATAAATAAATAATCCAAAGACGTTCTATAGAATTAGAAATTCATAGAGAAAAACTCCCCAGTCTGAGTTAGTTCACCTCAAAGCCGCCATTGTTCACGAAGTGCCATTTCTTGGGAATACAGTAAAAATTTTTGAATATCGAACATTGTATGGTAATGCAGAGGTCGCGACACGCATTGCGCATGCGCCTGTCAAATGTCACCGGCGGTAATGGCGCGTACGACGAAGCGCCATAGACTATAAACTAAAATTTTGTGCCATTGTTTGAGGTAGATTTTTCAGTAGAAACTTGAAAGGTGTGAAATAATTGCGGTTAGAAAAGTTCGAAAAATAACTTTTCTATAATCTTGATGCGTGTATGACTATAATTTTTTCCTAACCGCAATTTTATCTGTATGAAAATTTAAAAAAAAATCAAAATAATAATTGAAAGGTGTGGTTTGGGAAAGGGATTCTAGCATAGTCACGTAGAAAGGAGGAGCAAAAGGGGAGTGCCAAAAAGGATATACAGTACCAGCAGTAGGTAGGGTTAATTGTAAAGTACCAGCAACCTCACACGACTAGATAGCTAACCTCACCTCACACATAAGAAAGTTTGTTCTACGATTTTTGATAATTCGTTAATAAATTATTTTCATACAAAAATAAATATCAATTCTAGATTATTAACTACATATAAAATTATTACTCCTGTTAATTTTCGAACGGATGGCGTAGTTTATCGCGTTGAATATTGAAAACCTTTTTGACTTTGACAAACACACGTTTCCAATGTTCAACGCATTTATTTGACGATTCATGAGTGTATGTAATGATACCCTAACTAAATGAATAAAACATTCTTTATTTATTTTATTATTGAATAGACCTATATTAATAAACCTTTTTATTTTAGTATATTAATGCGTGAGCGCAGCTTCGTCCTTTCGTTTATCTATAAATGTTACAGTAAACAAGACTCTTTTTTTTAAAAAAATTAAGTTGATCTTATTTAGTTTACACCTACTTCAGCCTGTCTCAGTGTGAATATTATTGCTTCATTTAAAAGATGGCTGGTGCAAGCAAAGCAATGTGCGTGCAGCAGGGAGGCGGCCATATTGCGTGATCGTCGCGTCATTTCCGACAGGCAAAGGCATTAGTTACAAAACAGTCTGAAACGAAACGAGGATACAACTGATATGCTATTAGCTATGGACAGTGAATTAACATGACTGGTAGTATTATGAATAGAATTTTAAAATGTTGTAAATGGGCCAGCGTCAACTATTGAAACACCCAGTTATTAAAAATATAGCCACGGGGTTTTAGGAGGTGGAAGTTTATATTATATACCTTAATAAATATGTATTTAAAATGTGTTTTTTTTAAATCCAACTCGAATCCATAAATCCAAATCCATAACCTCTTACTGAAAAATTTTAATTTGCAAATATTTTTTCGCTAACTGCTTTTAACAGTTGAACTTTTTGTAATACTTTTTTGAGCGCTACAATAGGGCTATTTTTAATAAATCAACTTTTACCCACATATTTTTTTTGCTCCTGGGTTATCGCATATTAAACTTAGTAAAACTGAAAAAAAATTGATGATGGTGATGTGATGATGATCAGTTTATTTAATGGGAAGTAGGTAGAATTAAGTATCTAGGTTATTTTTCCAAGTAAAAAAAAATCCAGTGAAAAAAGAAATGACGGAACTAAATATATCTTACTCGCTTATCAAATTTATGAAGAAACATCTAATATTCTTAAGACGATAAAATAGTTTTCGCATCTACGCTGATATACGTACATATACTTACCTACAGACCGCCAATCTATTTCTATTTAAAACATATTTCATGGGGGTAAAGAAGACAAGACAGGTAATTTTTAACCCATTTTCTAACTTTTGTCACCTAGCCTATTCAAAAATTGTTTTATAGTGGGCTTGTGCAGTGAAAGTGGTGTTATTTTTATAGGAATTTAGCAGAGGAAATGATTCCACCGACAGAAGGAAGGAAGAGTTTCGAATTAATAATTAACATCACACCTGAATAAATAAATATACTGTAAAACATGTGTGTAGGTATACCTCTTGATATAGCATAGTAAGCAGCTATGTGTGTAAACAGAGTTTTGCTTAACATGCACATAATTATGCAAATAACGAAAACATGTTGAGACCATTAACAAATTGGATGGATAATGAAAGTTTTCGAGGCACACATCTGATCGCCCCCTTATTACATACATACAAAAATCACGCCTATATCCCCGAAGGGGTAGGCAGAGGTGAACTAGCACCCACGGTTACATGAGACCTAGAATTAGCTGGCCGAAACGTGGAAGTTATTAACATCCCTGCTTTAATCCTTAGGGGCAAAATGTGTGATTAAAGTATGTTTTGGTTTATCGGTGGTTTTTAATTTCCGTGGGATAATTGTAGAGAAGAATACAATTGTCACCAATCCCAATTTACCGTGGTTGTTGAAGGCGACTAATTGCCGCACTCAAATAACGATAATGAGTACTTAATGTCAAAAAATGACAATTCAAAACTAGTCGCTATTCTTGCCGGGTCTATGGTCTAGATTTAATTGAATTTTTTTGACATTAGGTACTCATAATGGTTATTTGACGTCTCTGAGTGCGACAGTAAGTTACCTAAGGCAAAGAAGTTTTGGCTGCATGGCCTAGTAGCGCCTTTCCCCTTTTTTAGATATGGAAACAAAAAGTATGAAATATTTACTTTAGGTAGGTACCGACTGTATACCTCCTACATTGATAACTAATAAACGATACCTACAATTATTAATTACGAAGCATGGCATCAATAAAACCTTAGCTTACTTATAATAATAAAATACGTAAAACATTGCACACCTAGCCAGCGATTATGGTCATTAAAGAAAAATATGTTATTTTTAATCTATGGCAATAATATTTACACCCGTATTGATAAACATTACTATTTTTTTATTTTTTTTATTTCTAACTTGGAAACAAAGTCCTTCAGTCGCATACATATTTAGTTTTAACACACTTATGAAAGAATATATAGTTAATCACAAAAATTAGAGGAATTCATTACAATAGTAGCTTAAATAATTAAATTTGCATATTTATATAACCTTAAAACACTTAAAACACTCGGCCGTGTGGTGGCGGCAGAGTAGAATACAATTGTCACTACCCCAGATCTCTCCCGTGGGTGTCGTACAAGGCGACTAAGGATAAATCAGTCATGAGGAAGGGCAGCAGCGTTCCTCTTATACCACCTAGCAATGGTACATTGCTACTGCGACTTTTGTACCCGATAATTGGCAATAGGCTCGCCACCTATTACATGGGACCTATCATAACTGGCGAAACGTGGGAGCTAGTTCACCTCTTCCTACCCCTTCGGGGATATAGGCGTGAATTATGTATGTATTTATGTATGCAAAAACTTAAAAATAAATGTTATTTTGTATGACACATACCGAATTGAGTAAATAAACTTAGAATTGTTTTCAATTGCAAAAAACTTAAAAAATATACATAAAAAACATACATTCATACATACATAAATCACGCCTATATCCCCGAAGGGGTAGGCAGAGGTGAACTAGCACCCATGTTTCGCCAATAAGCTTAAGTCCCATTGCTTCTTCTTCTCCGTCAGTTGCCTAATTATCTTACAAAGAGAATACAGAGAATAATTCTCTGCATTTAATAATGAAATTAATGCATATTGGCCAATTTCAGGTTGCATTATGATCAGCGATGTTAACGACTAATTAGTTCGTCTGAGGTTATGATTCCCCTTTAATGTGAATAACGTATGTGAAAAAAAGTAACACGTGTGTGATTATGATTCCAAGGTGAGCGCTTGGCGGGCTTTCAATGGCGTCAGTCAAATTTTTATTTCAATCATTCAAAAATTGTTTCAGAGTGGACTTTGTGTAGTAAAAGTGGTGTTATTTTGATGCATAAGGATCCGTGTTGATGTTCTCTTATGAAGAATCATTGAAATAAAAGTGTTGTGCCGTGTTTGACGTTGAGAATTTTATAGTGGTTTTCACCACCT
Organism: Cataclysta lemnata; assembly: GCA_963931975.1. NCBI lineage: Eukaryota > Metazoa > Arthropoda > Insecta > Lepidoptera > Crambidae > Cataclysta > Cataclysta lemnata. The sequence continues at coordinate 4,194,137 of OZ008360.1, forward strand.
CATCGGTCACCGTCATGAACTCTGTTACCATTTGACTCGCGCCAAGCACTCCCTAAATGCGTTAAAATATGTGTACACCCATATTTTAACGTAAATTCATTTCATTCATACATTTCACCCACTCATTATTTCAGAAGACTACAAATAAAATATACACCAAAGACTTGGCTGTATCGGCTAGACCCTTTGCCTTACCTAAAATATAGGGAGAATTAAAAAATTATGATTCTAATTTGAAGATTAGATAAATGTTAGGAAAATTTGTACACAGAATTTAAAATGAGATTAGAAAATGTTCGAAAAAATATAGATCATAAATAGACACCTAAGTAATAATTTTCTAACCAATATTCTTTGTAAACAAGTATGTGATAATTTAAAATCTAGTTTAAGTGTCGACAAACCCGACGCCGATTACAATTGCTAATGCTTTACTTTCTTCGGCCGTTAGTTCGGATTCTCCAAATATCCGCAGTCAGCTCGTCAGACCACACGAAATGTCAAATTTTCACAATCGACTTTGAGCTTTATTACCAACAATTTAAGGTTGATGATCGATTGAAGAAATCTGACAGTTTTAGGTGGGTAGTATTCAAGTCAACAGCAAGTCAAGTTAACATGAAATGTCAAATTTCCTCAGCCTAATTTGTGCTTTACTTCGAACCAGTTAAGGTTGACGATCGATTGAAGAAATCTGACAGTTTTGAGTAGGTTGCTAATTAAAATTTATAGACCGATATCAAATCACAATAATGTCTTCACTCGTATACATCTTCATACTGTTTAAGAATGGGTTTGCGTAATAAATTCGTGCATTAGTCACTCAAAAAATCGTCCATACTCGCCTGGTGGCGAAAAAAAACGTAGAATTGGCCAGTCCCGACTCAGCCCATGGGTGTCGTAAAAGTCGACTAAGGGAGATTGGTGTAGACCAATTAACTGGGAACAGGGCAGGAAGGCGTCATTATTGTATGTTTGTAACTTGTTGACCAGCAATCTACCGTCCGTCTGTCGCCAGGCTGTACAGATCTCATGAACCGTGATACTGTTGAAAATTTCACAGACGATGTATTTCTGTTGTCGCTATAAGTACAAATACTAATAATCTGAATGAATAGTAGATTTTCCATCAAGTGCACAAAACGAATCATTTTTGTCCGAGACTTTTAGCAGCCCGAGCCGAAGGCGAGGGCTGATAGTAATGTCGAGGATAAAAATGGTTTTGTGGACGAGTTAGAAACTGCTTTTCACTTCGATTGAGAGGAAATAAAACAGTAGTTTATCATAACATTTCTTAAAATTGAAACTAAAATTAGTACAGTTTTGAATACTGAAGGAAATTGTTTTTCCCATTGATATTAGGCTTGGGCTGCAGACCAATACAGGCAAGTATTCAATTAATTGTGAAACAATAATTTTCGTTAATTAATTTGATAACCTACCGTACCTACTTGAATTAAAATTTTAATATCTTTTATGTCTTAAAAACACATTGGGCAAATAAAATTAAGTAAATATTTTAAAAAACAAATTCTATCTCATAATTTCTTATTGTGTTTGGCTGCATGGCTCATTTTCTTTGCCTTAATATAGACACATTTATGAGTAGATACGTTAATACTCTAGAGCACAAAATTCAATTTTGTGCAGCCTATCAGAGCATGAGAAGTGAAAATAATATTTAATGGGGCTCCCATACAAGAAACGTGATTTTTATGCCGTTTTTTTTAATATAACACAACACACACTTAATATTATGTGCGCCAACCCTACGCACACGCCGCCATTTTGAATTACCAGCAATATTAATAAACAACTGAATACATAATGTCTGGCTTCATTGCAACTTCAGGGGTTGAGGCTAAGTGTCAAATGTCGCAACTGAATAACAAACAGTCCCATTGTGAACCTTAACCCCATAATTACAAGAGCGAACTGCACTTAGGGTTGTCCCTGACGAGGAAATCTCAGACGTAATCACAGTGGCTCTTTTAAAATACTGGCCAAGTGCGAGTCGGACTCGCAAACGAGGGTTCCGTATCTATAAAAAAATATGTCAGTTCTATGGCAGCCCCCTTAAATATTTATTTTCTTCTGTTATAATTAACAGAAGAAAATAAATATTACACATGTATTTTGTTGTTGTATTTACATGTATTTCTTTATTGTTGTTCTAGCGCCAATAGAAATACATCATTTGTGTAAATTTCAACTGTCTAACTATCACGGTTCGTGAGATACGCCTGGTGACAGACGGACGGACAGCGAAGTCTTAAGGCCCTACGAAAAAAATATTTGTATCGAAGTGGCGGCGCTTGTATCACGAAGTTGATTGAGATGGCTGTATTGTGCCGCACGGCCTCGAAAGCGAGACAGAGCGCAGCGTACCCTACTCAATAAATTTGACGTAAGCGCCAAATCAAACTTCAATTAACTGTGACTATATTAACAGTTTTTATTCAAATTATCACCGAGCAATCCCTAGGAAATTATATACACTTTACATTGATACAAGTCTCACCTTTCAATGTATAGCCGTTTAACTGTAATATTGAAAAATGTAAAATGATATTTTTTTATATCGAGGAAATGTTTTTTAATCGGATAACGGACTGTTCCACGCCCTTTCATATATGCCCAACTTACACAATTCTGAGTATCAAATACCTGGTTATTACGAGATAAATGCGTTTGAAAAACCCTTATTTTATTACTGTAGGGCCTTAACAAGGGTCCCTTTGGGTACAGAACTCTAAAAATTATTAACCTTGTGCGGTTTTGAAGTGACGCCATTAGCTGTAATGTCATTCGGATAACAACTTAATGATACGCCCGTGCATTTCTCACAAACGCCACAAGTATTCAGCGGTTTTGAGTACCTAGCTCAAATCTTTTTAGCGACGTTTAGTATAGCCAGAATTTTCTGACAGATTGCCTTTTTTTGTGTTTTAAATTGCCCTTTTTCAGGAAAGCAAAGGGATCTATCCCATACATACTAGCGCGATGAGTATAATTATTATGTTTCTTCAATTTCCCATTAAAATATGAGTGTGCATTTTAAGACATCCGAGGAATGCTTGGCGCAAATTGAATAGTAACAGTCTTCTTGATTCGTCACAACACCCCATTACTACCGCCGGTATCGTACAAGGCGACTAAGAATAAAGACAGCGATGATTAAAGGGCTGGAGACAGGTCTATAAATTAGCAGAATACATTTATTTTAAAGTTCCAATTTAAATTTAAAAAAAAAAATCTAATTTGTCTACCAATGCCAATTCTTGAATCAGAGGTGATGTAAAAAGTACATTAATTTTCAAGACACGTTTACCTCAATAACCTATGTCTAACACGATGCAATAAGATTGTAAAATCCGTACCACAAATTATACTGCACATTAAAACTAATAACTCATTTTGAGTAACCTTAAAGATTTACTGTTTCATTAGAAGATGTCTAACAGAGTAAATTACACATAACTATAATATAATACAAAGTAACAAGCATAATTATTATATTTAGCAATAAAAACTTGTGTTAAGACAGGGCTGGCAACCGATAAAATCGAAATATGATATATATTTTGTTGAAGTAACCCTGAACCTTGGCCAGCAAATGGGTTAAAGGACTTAACGGAATCCAAGCCTAAGCCCCAATACAAAAGGCGAAAAAAAACCTCAATTTATATGACCGGTATGAAGTCAGGCCTTATTCAGAGTATTATGTGGACAGAGTATATAACACCAAGAAAAATAAAAACTTTAATTAAATAAGAAAGGTAGAGTGCAGGCCAGATAAGTCCGCGCGTGGTCAAATTTGGAACTAAAATTTCGTCTCCTATTTTGTTTGTCTAGGAGTGTCTATGTTAGCGAGCAGCGCCACCCCTCGCGCGCGGACTTATCTGGCCGCTCTATGAAGAAGACATTTTAAAATAAGAACACAGTATAGAGTGGACAGAGTATATACCACCAAGTGACGCAAACTGCTTGTTTGCTTTGTGTCACACGAGGGTTTGTGTTGACAAACCATGGAACAAAATAAAAACTGACAACACAATCGCAACGGGAATGATGTAACGATGCAAATTAATGGCTTCGCAGCAAGCGGTTAGTTCGCATGGCAGACTGTATGTTTTTCTGCATTGTTAGAGACCGATTGTTTTTTTTTTTCTTAAATTCTGCCTATATTGTAGGGAAGGCAAAGGGTCTAGCCCATACAGCCAAGTCTTTAGTGTATATTTTATCTGTAGTCTTATGAAATAATGAGTGGGTGAAAAGTATGAATTAAATGAATTTTACGTTAAAATATGGGTGTCACATATTTTAACGCATCTAGGGAGTGCTTGGCGCGAATTGAATGGTAACAGAGTTCATGATGGTGAGTGATGAGGTGGACAAAACCACGTTTTACAGTGGTTTTTACCACAACATCAAATACATCACAAGACTCATTTTCAATGATTCTGCATAATTGCACATCAACACGGATGTTTGTGCATCAAAATAACACCACTTTCAATGCACAAAATCCACTTTGTATCAATTTTTGAATTATCGAAAATAAATCTGACTGACACAACGAAACACCACGCCAAACACTCTGTTTTTTTTCTTGTATTTCCCTGTCGTCAGAAAAGGAATCGACACAATCCATCCACCCAACTGTGTTGTATGACACTTCTGCAAAAGACATTAATACAGAGTTATAGCAAGGAGATTAATCTTTATCTCTTCTGAAGTTAATGATGATGATCATGTTATCGCAAAACAAAAAGATTGATATATAGTATGCATTTCATCTAGTCTAGTCCTGTGTTACGGAGGCAGGCCGACTAGCATGACCACCGAAACACGATATGATATAGCCATTTATCGCTTTGAATTGTCAAAATACAATGATTTTTCCAAGTTCAACGCGATAAATGGCTATATCATATCGTGTATGGGTAGTCATGCTAGCCAGGCTGGTCAAAAAGTGCTGGCAGAATTGCAATACCACGTTGCCCTTGATAAAAAGAAAAATTATTATTGTCATCATTCATCGCTAATCTTTTGCAAGTCAGAGGCAAACGTAGTGTATTATATACTCTTTGGTCAGAGGAGTTAACATTAGTAAATTTCTGATGTCACTAAATTAATTATTTACTTAGGTTCGCTACTAATTTATTTAACTGTTGGAAAAGTCAACTTTTTAGATTGCGCCTAAAAAAATTGGAATCCGGAAATTCCTCATGACGTAACGTAAGCTTCATAGATATTATATTCATGGTTTGGTTGGCAAAACTGGCTGTGTTGTCTTAAAAACCCTCTTATATTGTTGCGTTGCTCTAAATTCAGTTCAAAGTTAGATTTTAACCGTCTCCCTTGGTCTAGTAAAAATGAATTAGATTCGAAGAATGTTCCTTAAGTTTAACAGCAATAAAGGCTTACTTTGTTTTATTTTTTTAACATAGTCATGGAGCTAATGAGTGTGCCCTTGACAGAAACCCTATTTATAATTCACTAATTCGAAAAACAATAAACATAGTTCTCGCGTCTCTTTATTAAATAGCAAGAATATCTTGCTCAACTAAGCAGGTACAGTCAGGCGGAAAGATGTGAATTATTGTAATTTGTACATCTGCAGGACTAGCCGTGTGTGGGCGACGGCAAAGCAGAATACATTTATCACCACCGCCATCTCGTCGTGGATGTCGTACAAGGCGACTAAGGGTAAAGACAGCGATTAGGGCAGCAGCATTACTCATGTCCCCTAGCAATATACTGGGGTTTACGTGCCCGATACATGGGCAACCAAATATTGACGAAACGTGGGTATTAATTCACCTCTGCCTACCCCTTCGTGTATTTGTGCGTGATTTATGTATGTATGTAAGAACGGATTATTGGGAAGAGTTTTTTTTTTTTTTTTATGCTAGACTGCGAAGCTCTTGCCCTTCATCTCACCTGATGGTAAGTGACGATAAGCACCGAACATGGATTCGAGCTTAACCTGGAACCCTCAACCACAGAGGCGCTGGCTATCTTATCACAATTGTCGGAACACAATAATGCTGTTAACATTATTATTATGGCGACAGATTTTGATAAGATGGAGGTAGCTAGAAAGGCGGACTTGAAAGATGTCCTACAACAAACCAAACTGAGTACAAATTTGTAACCCCTGGGAATCGAACCTCTGGATCTGGATCTTAATTACAGGTAGGCGAACCTTTAGACCACGGAGGCTGTTAAGCGATTTAAAGAGTTTTTTTTACAATCATCATATAAGCAGTGTATACGGCGACACCTGTGGGATAGGATAAAAAAGTTTCAACGTCAACAAATCCTACCGATTGAGCTTTCCGTGGTGACCGTACCATCTAACATTAAAACTAAACATTCAAAATTCTAAGGTCAGGCCACGTGCTAACCGCTGAGCTAAATATTGAAGAATAATATCCTTCCTAAGTCTATTTCCACGTACAACTGCCGACCTTTCAATGTTTTGTATTTCCCAGCTACCTGGCTCTTTGTCTGTACATGACTCGTACAAGACGTAAAATACATCAGCGGGATGAGATGACCAATTAAAAAATTGCATCAGGTCAATTCGAGTCTTTGGTCATCTCATCTCGCACGATCTCTATATCCCTGAATTGGTAGGCGGAGGTGAATTAACACCCACGTTTCGCGAATTAGGTTCATCGTCATCAGCCCTTTAATGTCCCCACTGCTGGGGCACGGGCCTTCCCTATGGATGGAAGAATATAGGGAGATTAGGCCATAACTCACCACGCTGGCCCAGTGCGGGTTGGTAAGTATTAACGACTGCAAATGCAGCCGGGACCACCGGCTTAACGTGCCTTCCGAAGCACGGAGGAACTCGCGATGTTGAATTTTTGGTCACCCATCCTATGACCGGCCTTAGCGAACTTGCTTAGTTTACGCAATCGCAGGCCAAGCGCGCCGTGCCACATGCGCTAGCGAGCTCCTCGAGTAAGGAATTAGGTTAGATCCCAAATAATAGATGGCGAGCCTATTGCCATTTATCGGTCACGGAATTCGCAGTACATTGCTAGGTGGCATAAGAGAAACGCTGCCCATTCCTCATCACTGTTTCAACCTAAGTCGCCTTGTGCGACACCCACGGAAGAGATTTGGGGTTATGAACTTGTGACAACTGTATTCTACTCTACCGTCACCACACAAGATGATGATGATGATAATGATGAGCGCTATAACTCCAGCTGATCTTACTATCGCCTAGCCAAGTGGCTTATCAATTCTATCTACGCATAGAAAACAAAAGTATGAAACGGACGTAGGTATTGTTTTCTCATACGTCAGTTTCATACATTTTGTATTCTATGGCAAGGATTAGTTAGACAGTCAATAAATATCGCGATATTATTGATGTGTTAACGGAATTTGTAACTTTACTGACGATATTGACAAGAACTCTAAATTTTTCTGTGATGTTTGAAGATGCAATAATTATCACGATATTGGATCGCGATATTTATTGACTGTCTAATCCTCTCCTAAGCTTTCGATAGCTTGGCCACCTGGCTAGGGGGCAGCTTTGCCAAATGATCGCGTCCAATGATATTATATTTAATATCATTGATCGCGTCTGTATTTATTTTATAAGTATGATGTCAATGTTGACACCTCGCGCTGGGTTTATACTCTTTACACTGCACTTGTTTCATGGGTCTAATGATGTTATGTCAATATTGGATCCACTATGAAAGGGCCGCGGAGTTAGCGCACTACGAATAGCACATTAGCACTCTCTTTAATGTTGCAGTAGGTAACACAGCTAGAAATCCCCGAATACTGAAACGCTAATCAAGTTTTGAGCACTGCTTATACCAAGAGCTTTACCATCAACTTTAAACGCGACTCAATTCCCATTGTTAAAGTGAGACAACGCTATAAGCCGAGTAGAGCGGCGGCGTCCCGTTTTGTCACCCGCGTTGGGATCGCACTAATACTTCATGGTACGGCCACAGGTCACTTTTTTATCACTGCAAACATTTTTGGAATACTTTCAGACCATCATACTGAACAAATTTCACTTTGGCAGCAACTCCAAATTCACGAAAAAAAAATAACAACTGTTTCAATACGTTTGGGTCAAGTAGGTATTATCATTTTGTATGAAACAGCTGATAATTTGGAGTTGCTCCCATAGTGAAATTTCTTCAGTTTGATGGTCAGAATAAAATTCCAAAAATTGTTGCAGTGATAAAAAGTGACCTGGTATTTAGGGGTAAAAATACCTGTCCGACTTTGTATGGATAAACGTCAATTTTGACAATACATAACTTAGTGTTAAGCCTGACTCAAAGTTTGAGTAGCGTTTGAGTATTCGAGGGATAGTTGCTTTTCTTCTTCCTGCCCTGTTCCCAGTTTATCTGGGATTGGCGTAGCAGGTTTCCCTTTCCATCAATATTTGTCAGACGCCATCAAGCTTCCAGTGCCTTTTGATTCATATCTTCCATCACACCGGAAAGGTGCTGCTAGTGATGAATTAATGTAAAGAAAAGAGACGGAACGCACCATGTGTCGAGAGACCAATAAACGAAAAGTGATTCCAATCACTCAAATCAAAGTGACAATCCATACTGCTCAAGGATTTGGCTTCGGTATTACAGCCGGCCGCCTGCCTGACACCAATCCTCTTTGGGTTGTTGGTGGTTTGCACTCCACCATTCGGGTGCCCCAAGGTGCTTCTTGGTCTACACCGGGCAATCTCCCTTAGTGGAAGACTGTGAGACTGATTAACTTAAAGAAGAATGACCAACTCCATGTTTTATAATAAGGGGAATGTTAACAGATTGTAAAGAAAACAGCAAACCGTTTGCCTAACGTCATATATTTAAGTAGGTATGCGAAGTGTCAAATATTTATTCAAAAGTGCATAAAGAGGATGAATTGTGTATCTTCTACGCAGGGTAAAGCGCATACGGCTAGCATTGCGCATGCGTCGGAGGACAAGTGACACTCGACATAGTACTAAAGATTTCAATATTGATTATTTACAGTCAACAAGATTGTGTTTTTTTAAATATACATAGATATTAACGATGGGTTCCATCTATCTACAGTTAAAAAAATAAACTTACTAAAGTTTAGTTTCCTGTCATTTTTTGTTATATTAAGAATACACTGTATAACAGAAGTTGCTAAGTAACTAACTGCCGCACTCAGAGACGTCAAATAACGTTAATGAGTACTTAACGTCAAAAAATTACAATTCAAAACTAGTCGCTATTCTTGCCGGGTCTAGATTTGAATGAAATTTTTTGACATTAATTACTCATTAAAGTTTCTGAGTGCGGCAGTAAGTTGTAGTACAACTATCATAATAGAATATTGGGACGCGCCGATATACAACATATAATTTGACAACAAGCTTGGTCGAATGGTTTCGCTGGCAATTGGCCGAGAGATCCCAGGTTCGAATGTTTGTGTGACGAACAGAGACTTTTGTTCTATCATGTGACGGTCGCTTTGGTCGAATTCTCAGATTGCTGGGTATTGGCCAAGAGGTCCCGGGTTCGAATCCTGGTAGGGGCAAACTTTGTGATGACTACAAATGTTTATTTCCGAGTCATGGTTGTGTATATGTTTATGTAGTATATTATAAACATTTATATACATAATTATATTAAAAATTTGTGCGTCATCTAGAATCCATAACACAAGTGCTGAGAGTTAAAATATTTATTTATTTATTATTATTTATCATGGTTGATTAAGTCTTAGTAATGGACAGCTGCTTTCCTATTATACCACCCATGACTAATATCCTACTGCGATTAACGATTTTAGTATTTTTGATAAATCTTAGAAAAAAATATGTAAAATAAAACTTTCGGTATGCGGGAATCGAACCCTCAATCAAATGCATCCTGGCGACTTCCTATAGGACAGAAAGATTCCCGCATCTCTTTTCTTTAAAAAATGAAAAAAAAAATTTAAAAACTCATCAACACCAACCAAAGCAACGTGACTATTCATTCAACGTCAAACTTAATTACTTTTCCATTGTTAACAGAAATCGTAGATGCAAACTGCTTTAACCGGTCCACGTGCAAATTAATATCTTAGAACGCGAACTTTTGCAATAATTTACAGGCATCGTAGATTATTTTTTAATTTTTTTTTAACTCAACCCATAGACAGGCACTTGATATAATCTGTGTTTTAAAAATATCGCCTGAATCAAGGAAGGTGTTGGTCCGCCAATGATTTAAACCCACCATTTTGCATATTCCAATGCCTTCATTAGCATTTCTATGAATAGATAAATGTGTTTTATTAATTACACAAGTTACTCGGGTCGGATTGTCGGAATCTTAAAAATTCGCCTGCGAAATACTCTCCGGTGAGGCTTAAGACGTTAAAGCTCGATTCACACTTAATCAGCAGTACCTATAGCACGGGTCGTGGACAAAATCTCTCTCCTCCACCAACACGTGACAGTGTTTTGTCTTGGGATTTAGGTAGTGGGAGTTGGAGCAAGAGGAAAATATTTTCATTTTCCCCGAGGTGAATTTGTCCACGTCCCGGGCTACGGGGTCGGTTAAGCCTTAGTTAAACCACAGTGCAGTGACCAAAAAGTCTCCTGGTATTGCAAATGTAATTTTTTCACAGTTTCTCTTACAATTGACACGACGGTCGCCATCTTGTTTTCTCTGTAACTACATACATACATACATAAATCACGCCTATATCCCCGAAGGGGTAGGCAGAGGTGAACTAGCACCCACGTTTCGCCAAATATGTCAGGTCCCATGTAATAGGCGGCGAGCCTATTGCCATTTATCGGGCACAAAAGTCGAAGTACATTGCTGGGTGGTATAAGAGGAACGCTGCTGCCCATTCCTCATCAATGATTTATCCTTAGTCGCCTTGTACACGACACCCACGGGAGAGTTTTGTGGTGGTGACAATTGTATTCTACTCTGCCATCACCACACGGCTTCTCTGTAACTAACATTTGTATTATATACGTTCGAATAGATTAAGATGATAATGTATGAATGAATATTTCGTACAGCGATGCCGGTACTGTGATTTCACTGATATGTGTGAATAGACCTTTAGCCGTATTAGCTAATATTACCTAGTGTGTTCGAAAGAAAAATATTTTTTGCAGTGGTGCAACTTACATAAATATTTAAATACGCCAATTTCTACAATCTAATATTTAATTATGTAGGTGTGTTAGTTTAAAGTGTATTAAAACTACACAAACATAACTATAAACAGATAAATATTTCCTACATTCATAATGCTTAAAGTAAATGGCTTAAGCACGTGTATTAGTTGTATTATGGATCATCTAGTATGCGGACAAAATTCAATTTTAATATAAGCATATAATTCTTATTTTAATTATGTATAAATATTTATAACATAGTAATACATAGGATAATAAAAATAAAAAAAAATACATTGTGCGTATGTAGTGTACCTACATAAACGATTCCTTAGAAATGTTATTCAACAAAAGAACGGTCGGAACAACAAAAGAGTGGATTATCGTTATAACTGTGGTAAACTGATTTATAACCAAATTAGATTGTTATTGATAGGTTATACCTAAATGTTAGGTTCGTTTGTTTTTGAATATTTAAAATTAAAACTGAAAAAAGCAATCGCCACCTCGCAATCTGCATTTGTTCATTTCTTAGTTTAACACCAATTACTAGATAACATTTCAGTATTTATAGATTGAGATAGAAATACCTATCTAGTTGAATGTTAATCACAATTTTTATCTACTTTAAAGCATTATTTCATTTATTAGGTTACTATTTCTCATTCGCCATCTAATCAAGTCAAAGTAGCTTGCAATTAAGATAAGATTATTGCAAATTAGTGGGTTCTATTTCCGTTTATTTCGATATAGTGGTCGCCCGCGGCTTCTCTCGCGTTATAATGTCGGTTATCATTTATAGCCTTTCTAGAGAAATGGACTATACAAAACAAAAAAAAAATTCAATTTGAGACAGTAGTTCCTGAGATTAGCGCGTTCAACCAACCAAACAAACAAACTCTTCTAAGATTAACGCGTCAAAAGCTGTTTTCAGGTACCAGGGCGACATGAATGTACGAGAGCCTCGTGGAGGTCGGCTAGGGCACATTCGGGGCCTTGACACTGCCTATTCGTGCCGGCAGTTCGTGAGTTGACTCAACGATCTCCATGTTGTCTTGGTAGCGAGCATGGATTTAGTAGGTTAATTTCATTAAAACTGACTTAATTCGTATGTGCTTTTGTGAACCAGGCTATAATGGTAACCAATCTGTATTAATTTAAATAATTCTAGTTCCCGAATATTGAAACGCTACTACTTAAAGTTTGAGTCCGGCTTAACATTTAAGTATTATCAAAATTGACGTTTATCCATACAAATTCTGACATGATGAATTATTTTACACCATTGAGTACCTACGTTTCAGTATTCGGGAGTAAACCTTTCAAACTTGTGTTAAAGAAAAATAACTATGGACCAAAATCTCCATAAAAAAATCTAGTAGTAAAATTCTAGTGTGTATTTAGTTGGTAAGCCTTTCTTAAACAATTTAAATAATTTATAGACAGACCACAGAGTGGCTGGCTATCCTATCACAAATCGTCGGAACACAATAATGTTGTTAACATTATTATTAGTATGGCGACAGATTTTGATAAAATAGTGGTAGCTAGCCAGGCGGACTTGAAAAAAGTCCTACCGCTAACCTTAATGTATTTAAGTTTTGATAAATAATAAATAAATAAATTACATAATCTTTCCAACATGTTCAGCTTAATGTCAATGAGATATTGAGTCACCTGCACCGCTCCAGTTTATACGTAATATTAAAAATTTATATTCCGACCGAAAACTTGTTAGCCAACAGAAAATTATTATTACGAGACAAATGCGTTCGAGCTTAGCATTTTGTTTGGTGATAAAGATAAAAGAATTGTTTCATCTTCGGCAGTGAAATGATGCAAAAACCCTGTTATTGGATATTAAATCTTTTTTCGATAAAATCGATTGATTTCAATAAACAGACTGTCGAATAAGAAACAATAAATTATGTTTTTTTTTACCAATCTATAAAGAATTCACCACCCCATCCATCTTTACCGCGGGTGTCGTTCAAAGCGCTAAAGGGTTAAGACGGCAAGGAGTAATGGGCAGCAGCATTTCTCTCATACCACCTAGCAATATACTGCGATTTGTTGGCCCGATATATGGCAATAGGCTCGCCACCTAAGTATTACAATTTACATGGGATCTAACCTAATTGGCGAAACATGGGTGTGTACCCCTTCGGGGATATCTCCGTGATTTATGTATGTAAAGAATGAATAATCCACTTCAATTTGACAAAACAGTATAGAAAAAAACCCATGTAAACATCAACAATGGAACAAAAAATTGTAAGCGGTAAATTGTAAAATCACATAGTTCAAAAAATAGTTTGGAAAATTGTGTATTAAAAATTTTTAGCATTAACTGCCGCACTCAGGAGACGTCAAATAACTTTAATGAGTATTTTATGTCAAAAATTTTCATTTCAATTTAGACCAAAGACCTGACAAGAATAGAGACTATATTTGAATTGTCATTTTTGACATTCTTCATTCATTCATTCATTATCGTTAATTGACGTCTCTGAGTGCGGCAGTAAGACTTATTTTCCAAAAAAAAGCTTTTCTGCCTAGGCCCTGTTCAGTAGGCCTATTCGCTAACTTTTTTTTGACACTTGAGAGTGATAATCACTGAACTATTTACTGATCCATTACTTCTTTACTATAACGCTATTGTGACACTTGTCCTGTGAAAACAGTAATGGATAAGTGAATAGTTCGGTGATCATCACTTTCAACTGTCAAAAAAAGTTAGCGAATAGGCCTACAGTTATAGGCGCCCGCTCCATCCATGCCAAGACCCTAATTATTATGTTCATAATTCGATTTGCAAATGAAAAGTGTGTAAATACGAAATAAAAATTGCATTAATCACCTACAACACAGCACAGCCATTTGCAGCAGGTGTACACCTATCTATTACCTACCTTTGTTAGAGTTTTGCTTATTCATCATTAGAAAATAGGCACTGACGCCCTAGCTTATTACCACGCTTATTTAAGTGTTTTTTACTCTTGTAACACGCAATGCATCCGTTATTACAAGGACCGTGTGGATTCCGTTTTTAAATGGCGAATGTGTGGTGACGGCAGACAATACAATTGACAACATTTCAAAAATAACAACCTCCCAAAATAAAAATACCGTTTCTTTATTTTCCAATCCTGATTTCGAAAATATTTTTATTAATTTTTTTTATAACTTAATTACAAAGATTTTGGTGGTTAGAATATTAATATATTATAACCACCAAAATCTTTGTACTAATTGTTCTAACATTTATATAATGTTAAAATTAAAATCGAATAGTTTATAAAGCAAACCCAAGCTTAACCGAACGCACGGTATTTGTAAAAATATCTGCTTTGGAATGTTTGAAAATTTATTTCTACATTGCGAGGGTACCCGTTGGCTTACAACGTGAAAAAATCTAATAACTTAATTACAGAGAAAAAAAATAAAATGTAAAAATCATGCGATGACGTCACGGGCGGGGATGTATGAATTAAAACGTTTGCCTTCCTAGATGGAAGAATAAAAAAGTTATCATAGACATGATGACAGACGTCAGTCATAAATCAAATCCAATGTTATTAATTGTCATCGTCGAAATTAACAATATTAGAGTAGCAATAAAATAAAATCCTTCATAAACTTTAATTTAAAACGTATTTGACTTTGAAATTAATATCAAACATTTCAGATAAAATGTTTTTATTTTACACCGGAAACGCCAGTTCGTCAATTTTGACAAGTGATATTTTTATTTTTCGAGTCAAGAGTGATTTCGCCATTCGTCTACGCCAGTGACGTCATTTGGCACTTACGTCTGTTTAGAATGACCGGTATTTCAATCATGATTTTTTGTATGAAAACGACGGAATTCAGAAGAAATAAAAAATATGGGTGTCTTCATTTTCGGTTTAATTTCATATAACATCATAATAAAGGTATGTTGAAAAAATGAAATGTTGTCAATTGTCTCAATTGTCCCAACTCTAAACGTGTGGTGACGGCAGAGGAGAATACAATTGTCACCACCCCCATCTCTTCCGTGGGTCGTACAAGGCGACTAAGGGTAAAAACAGCGATGAGTAATGGCCAGCTGCTGAACTGCGATTTCCGTGCCCGATAAATGGCAATAGGCTCGCCATTTATTACATGGGCGCTAACCTAATTGGCGTAACGTGGGTGTTAATTCACCTCTGCCTACTGATAAAGGCGTGATTTATGTATGTATGTAAAAATAGATCTTGCCTACATTTTAGACTACCTGTTTACGCTCTAACAGGTAATCGTAACGTAGGTTTTCAATTAGTTAGCAAAATGTTACCAGTCAAACCCGATTTTAGGACTAGCTAGTCTCGCCTAGGTCAAACCAGTTCCTCCTATTACGATAAGTGAGATAAGTTCCCTTATTTGATTAAGTAGAAGTGCGTTGAGACACCTAGATGCCTGTACAGACCGAGAATGAGAGAACATGGCCTATCTACATATATCATGTTGGTGGGAATATTGAGTGTCATTTTAGTTTTATTTTGCTGATTTGGTGAATTATGTTAAGATATTTTTATAGCGCCGTGTGGTGACGGCAGAGTAGAATACAATTGTCACCACCCCAAATCTCTCACGTGGGTGTCGTACAAGGCGACTAAGGATAAATCAGTGATGAGGAATGGGCAGCAGCGTTCCTCTTATACCTACCTACCACCTAGCAAGTACTGCGACTTTTGTGCCCGATAAATGGCAATAGGCTCGGCACCATTACATGGGACCTAGCATAATTGGCGAAGCATGGGTGCTAGTTCACCTCTGCCTACCCCTTCGGGGATATAGGCGTGAATTATGTATGTATGTATATGCTAGACAGGGAAGCTCTTCACCTTCATCTCACCTGATGGTAAGTGACGATAAGAGCCGAACATGGATTCGAGCTTAACCTGGAACCCTCAACCAAGAGGGGCTGGCTATCTTATCACAATTGTCGGAACACAAAAATGCTGTTAACATTATTATTGCGACAGATTTCGATAAGATGGCGGCAGCTATCCAGGTGGACTTGAAAGAAGTCCTACCACCAATCAAACCGAGTATAACTTTGTACCCCCCTGGAAATCGAACCCGGTTCCTAGACCACGGAGATGGTTATTTACTCACTTATTGAATCCGCGAAGAGGCGGATGAAAAATGATATGAACAAAGGCGGTAACTTTATTAAAAACTTTGTCAAAATCTTCCGCCTCATCTATGCTATGGCCTCGTGTGCCAGAAATGAGTCAACAGGCTTAAGATTTGTTTACAAAGCTCCTTGCGTCACTAAAAACAATCCACAGCTTTTAGACTATTACATCATACTGGTATGTACGTCGGTATATTTACCTATACGACACTAGCTTTCTGCCCGCGACTTCGTTCGCGTGAATTACACTATAAACCCTTCTTTTATCATTACTTCAATAGTTTAGTTTCAAAACTGACAGACTTTCATACAATCTTTCAACGTTTCAAACACCATTTCACCTCCTTAGGGGTAGAATTTGCTCACATACACTATAAAAGGAAGCATCAATGGTGCAAGATTTTGTTTCTAATCCCAAACTACTAGGTTGGCGTTGTGTGTTGATACGTCAGTCAATTTTCGTATGAAGATGGTATATTTGTATTTTTTTTTAATGTTTTTACTTTAATTTGACATAAAAGCTTACTGCCGCACTCAGAGACGTCAATTAACTTTAATGAGTATTTAATGTCAAAAATTTTCATTTCAATCTAGACCATAGACCCGGCAAGAATAGAGACTAGTTTTGAATTGTGATTTTTTGACGTTAAGTAATCATTAACGTTATTTGACGTCTCTGAGTGCGGCAGTTAAAGTTAGTTAAATAAGTTTTTCGCGGTTTTTTATAAGTTTATGCTATACATTTTGAATACACAATGTTACGAAGTGCTATTTGGATTAAGCCGTTCTTTTTAAAATTGTATCCTTCACAAAAGTTTTCCATTTACCAGGATTCAAACCCAAGACCTATTGGCTGATAGCCAGTAATCTGACCATTAGGCCAAACCGGTCGTCAAAAGAAGACCATTAATTAATATTTAATATTTCAACAACCTCTACCCAAAGGAAGAACCAAATCACTGATGTAAAAAAGGAAAAAATCTTGTTTCTCGATTTTAGTTTATAAAAGACATGATTACATGGTGTCTGAACAGTTAGAACCTGTTGCCTCAAAACTATGACTATTAGCCACATAACTGGCCAGTTTCATTTGCATAAATCCATAGACATTCTCGAAAAAGGTGTAGATGCGAAGTGGATTTAAGATTTGAACAAAAAAGACGTCATAGGTATAATAATATTATTCAGGTTGACTTCGCATTTAAGGACAGCTTTGGAACACCAGTCGCCTGTGTATAAAATATGATTTCCGTATACCGAACCGCTGTATGAAGGCAGAGCAGAATACAATTGTCACCATTTCTCCCGCGGTTCTCGTACAAGAGGATTGAATTTATTATGATTGACATTTTAATTGACTTCTAATTGTTTAATTGATTTAATTTTTCTCTTAATGTAATTTGACATTTTTAAATGTTAGTAGGTTAGAATTATAATTATGTTTGCAAACCATCACTGGTAAGATATGGCGCTCTGAAAAACTCATAAGATCCACATTTTTGTACCCATATTTTTGCCAATAAAGTGATTTGATTTAATTTGAGGGCCTCGGAGACGGTCAAGCGGCTTCGCGTCAAACACATAGATTTTCTGCTGTGCTTGCTAAACAGTTTGATTGAAACGCCTGTCAAGAGGCTTAACTATAGTCTTGAAATACATTTAAAATCACATCAAGCACTTAAAGCTCACAAATTTGACCCAAGCTTCAAGCGAGCGTTGTAGACGATCAAAATGATTGAAGCAAGCTAAAATCTACGTGATTGAAGCGAAGCCGCTTGACCGTCTCGGGGGCAGCGATTAAGGGCAGCGGCGTTCCTCTTATTCCACCTAGCAATATAATGCGATTTACGTGCCCGATACATGGCAATAGGCTCGCCACCTATTACATGGGACCTAATAACATAATTGGCGAAACGTGGGTGTTAATTCACCTCTGCCTACCCCTTCGGTGATAAAAAGGCGTGATTTATGTATGTATGTCTAAGCAATTAAAATTTCATTAATCGTTGGTTAAGGGAGAACAGATTAAAGATTTCATCGAAGTAAGGATTTATACGATTATTAATGACTTTCACTAAAAAACGATGCTCCGCCTTTTCATATAAACGCAAATGTCTGCCATTGCGATTTTTTATCACTAAAATGTCAAAGTTGAAATAACCCATCAAATCTTTGGCTTACAAGGAATGATTATGTTTATTTATATTGGCGGCCGGCTTGGTCGAAAGCTCCTTCCTAGTCGACTTTTACGATACCAATGGGAGGAGTCGGATTTAATAAAAATATAACTTTTTACTTAGAATATAACTTTTTCTAGCTTATTTTTCTTTATATTATTGATAAAAACTTAAAAATACATAGGTACCTCCGTAACTTCACATCCCAGAGGTAACAAGAGACATTGAAAAAAAAAACTTTCAATGCATTTATTTCGGTGAGTCCACAGTGGAATTACAAGAAATACGTCCGTCTCACTCCATCGCCGCTAAAACAGCGATATTATACGCAGTTCCCCTTCTTACGGGATATAAAATCCCGGTTCCCTTTAAAGCCACCGGCCATTTCTTTTATAAAGCCAGTGAGATGGGTAATTCTCATCTTGTTCAGGTTTAGGTCTTTGAACTTAAGGCCATCGGATCCTGTCGGTTTTATTATCATCGAAGCCGTGATCATGTGTGAAATTGCCAATTCGCCGAACTAACACCGGAGAAAAATTTTGCGAGATCGTATTCAATTAATTGTAATGTAATTCTAGAGCTGTGTGGTGACGGAAGATCAGACAGAGCAGGTAGGTGTCTCAGTTGCTACCAAGATCTCCAGGAAGACATGGAAATGTTAAGCAGACACTTCACTGTTATTGACAAAATAATCTTAAAAAGGTACTGTAGACCTGGCTGAGTGGGTAAGATCCTGTTGCTTTTTTCCAATGGGAGAAGAAAATAAAATAAAGAAAGAAGAAAGAAAAACATTTATTGACCAGCACAAAGACAAAATAGACAACAAAAAAAGGGAAAAAAAATAATGTTCTCATGATTTTTTATAGATAGGTATTTTAATTAAAAAAGGTAGTCGCGGAAACAAAAGCTTTTTATGCAGGCGATCTATGCTTAACCTAACCATCGTGCGTGACATGGCGCCGACACGTGGACTCATACTAGCCAAGAAAAATATGTCGAAATTATCACAGAACTAGTTTTTTTCGTGTTTTACTGACCCTTGCGTTCCGCTAATGGGAGAAAGCACATGCCTTAATAAAAGGCGGGACAGGTCTAAAAAGTAGACTAACGCATTATATTCTTAACAACTGTTCATAAAACTTTTCATTTTTGTTATGAACAGTCTAGGTTCTTATTAAAAAAGTTTATTGTTGTTGTCAGGGGGGCCTAGTTTCGTTCCTGCCAGAATTTTCAAACATGCTAACGAGTTTCATGGATAGCCAAGTACCTACATTACTTATTTTAATCGCCCTAAATATGCCCAAATCGGCCGTGTGGTGACGACAGAGTAGAATTGTCACCACCCCAAATCTCTCCCGTGGCTGTCGTACAAGGCGACTAAGGATAAATCAGTGATGAGGAATGGGCAGCAGCGTTCCTCTTATACCTACCCACCTAGCAAAGTACTGCGACTTTTGTACCCGATAAATGGCAATAGGCTCGCCACCAATTACATGGGACCTAGCATAATTGGCAAAGCGTGGGTGCTAGTTCACCTCTGCCTACCCCTTCGGGGATATAGGCGTGAATTATGTATGCATGCAAATATGCCTAAACTGTTGATAAATCCTTACTATTTACTACTTAATGCATTAAAGCATACACAAATTTTTGGTGGCGTATAACTAGGGGCCTAAACAAGTAGCCAATCTATTTGAAGTTCAAATAGATTGGCTACTCCCGCCGCACTCAGAGACGTCTATTAACTTTAATGAGTATTTAATGTCAAAAATTTTCGTTCAAATCAAGACCATAGACCCGGCAAGAATAGAGACTAGTTTTGAATTGTCATTTTTTGACGTGAAGTACTCATTAACGTTATTTGACGTCTCTGAGTGCGGCAGTTAATGTCAATGATTTACAGCTTCTCTTACATTTGAAACGACGACGGTCGCCATGTTAAATAAATAAATAAATAAATATTTTTACACTCACACCTATCCTCTAGCCCAAAGTAAGTAGCCTAAGCACTTGTGTTATGGATACTAGATGACGGACATATTTTTAATATAATTATGTATATAAATGTTGAAAATATACTACATAAACATATACACAACCATGACTCGGAAACAAACATTTGTGGTCATCACAAAGTTTGCCCCTACCAGGATTCGAACCCGGGACCTCTTGGCCAATACCCAGCAATCTGAGCATTCGACCAAGGCGGTCGTCACGACCATGTTGTTTCCTCTGTAGGTACTGCAAATACGTCAGTTTAATACATTTGTAATTTTGTATTAAATTCGTCCGAATAGATCGGCCACTTGTTTAAATGATAAGGTAAGGCGATAGAACTATGATTTATTCTGACATACCTTCTTTTAAGTGATGTCGCTTTTCACTATAATCACGTACGGCGACGGAATAAATGGTAGACCGTACAAAAACGTGGCAGGCCCGTTTGTGTGGTCATTTGCGAACGAGCAATTTAGTTAATGTCCTACGAACTACTAGCCTGGTTACAGAACGGGATATTTTCCTACTTTTTTTTCTTATTCCGAGTATTTAAATGAAATGTCTTTTTGTCAGAATTATTCCTTGGCCTGTTTCTAAATCCAAATGCTTGGCTTTAAATTTCATGAAAATATGATCTATCTATGGATGGAGATGGATTTAGGCGGGGCTTTGTATTTTGATTGATTTTTAATTTCTTCTCTCATTTGGGATGGCAATGGGATCTCTAACCCACTCAGCCAAAGTGTACAGTATTCAAGCATTTTGTCAATTACATGAAAACATTAATATATAGTAAGGAGGCAGACCTGCCACAAAATTGATACAAACTTAAATCCACAGTTATGGTAACTGAATTCTTGAAACCTATAAATCTTCGGCCTTCGGCAACACGGTCCCTAAAAGTACAAAATAATACCAAATTGGACCACATTAACTGAAAACTTATTGTATTTTATTGCTGCAATGGTGGAGTGATGCTACAAAGATGTACAATAGATAAAGACTAGGCTGTATGAGTTAGAGCCTCTGCTTTCTCACAGTATACCGACAATAAAACCCTATTAGGAGTGTTTGGCGCGTTTCGTGGTGTCAGTCAGATTTATTTTCGCTAATTCAAAAATTGTTACAGAGTGGATTTTGTGCAGTGAAAGTGGTGTTATTTTGATGCACAAGCATCCGTGTTGATGTGCAATTATGCAGAATCATTGAAAATAAGTCTTGTGATGGTGTTTGATGTTGTGGTGAAAACCACGTAAAAAGTGGTTTTGCTCACTTCATCAGTCACCATCATGAACTCTGTTACCATTCAATTCGCGCCAAGCACTCCCTAGATGCGTTAAAATGTGTGACTCCCATATTTTAACGTAAAATTCATTTCATTCATAATTTCATCCACTCATTATTTCATAAAACTACAGATAAAATATACACTAAAGACATGGCTGTATGGGCTAGACCCTTTGCCTTCCCTAAAATATAGGGAGAATTTACCAAAAAAAAAAAAACCCTATTATTTATTGTTGCCTGTCATTAAATCTATGATGATAATACTTTTTGTTCTTGTTATGCTGCCAAATGAACTACCTATTTAACTATAAGGTAGTTTTTGTGGACAGATTATGCACTAAGATTAATTGAAGTTTGAATAAAAACTGCAATTTGGAAGAGACTAATGAGGAATGTCAGTAAGAAACGGGATCATTAGCCAAATCGTCTAGATTTACATTAGAACCAAAACTTAGGGCTTTCAAAGGAGGTTAACAATGTTGCCCATCACACAATTATTAATCTGTTAAAAGTACTTAAATAAAGTGTTTTACCAGACTGGTTGTTATTAACGGCCGTGTGGTGACGGCAGAGTAGAATACAATTGTCACCACCCCAAATCTCTCCCGTGGGTGTCGTACAAGGCGACTAAGGATAAATCAGTGATGAGGAATGGGCAGCAGCGTTCCTCTTATACCTACCACCTAGCAAAGTACTGCGACTTTTGTGCCCGATAAATGGCAATAGGCTCGCCACCTATTACATGGGACCTAACATAATTTGCGAAACGCGGGTGCTTGTTCGCCTCTGCCTACCCCTTCGGGGATATAGGCGTGATTTATGTATGTATGTATGTATGTTGTTATTAAATAATAATTAAGGCATGTGTTATAACTTAGGTCTGACAAAATGTTGTTAATCCGAGAGGAACAAGACGGCCAAGACAAGACACTTTTTTGTAACCATTTGAAATCTAGCATTGCTCTTTTGAACCGCCCAAACCACTTTTTGATGAGATACCTCCAAATCCGATAAGGTTTTCGAACGTAATCAAATCTTCTCGACTCTGTGTGAAACCTTAATTAATTCCTGAATTCCGATGCTAATGATCTTAGTAGTTAAGACGCCTATAAGTTTCGTTAAATAACTTAAACATATTTCGGTTTTAACGTCAATAAAAACTTTTGATAGACAAAAAAAAATTATGGTATAATTTAATTTGTCTAGGTACAAAACAGGTACGGTGGTCAACATCAGAAGCAGGTTGACAATTCAGTGCTTTGTCACACCAACGTCAGAGAATAACAGTACTTAAATAATAATAATTGCTATTATCATCACCTTTCAGTTCTGTACCCAGTTTTTGGAGTCGGCGCAATATGTTTCCTCCACCATTTGATTAATATCGGTAGACGTCATCAAGCCATCCACTCCCTTTTGATTCATATCATCCGTCACACCGTAAAGGTGCTAGTGATGTATGAATGTATAGAAGTGATGAAAAGGACCATGTCGAGAGACCGATGAACGGAGAGAGTGATTGGGATGACAACATTCCAATCCATACTGCTCAAGGTTTTGGCTTAGATTTTACAGCCGGCCGCCTGCCTGACACAAACCCTCTTTGGGTATGCTGTAGTTGGTGCTTTTCGCGCCACTATTCAGGTGCCCCAAGGTGCTTATGTGGCAATTTTCTTTAGTCGACTTTTACGATACCCCTGGAGTGAGCCGGGTCCAGGCGCGGAAGAATATGACAGGCAGTAGTATTGATTATCAAATCATAATAATCATATATTATCTACACCTCACTGGTCTCTGATCTACACTCTTTGTATGCTAAACAGGGAAGCTCTTGCCTTTCATCTCACTTGATGGTAAGTGACGATAAAGGCCGAAGATGGAATCGATTACTATGGCAACAGATTTTGATAAGATGGTGGTAGCTAGCCAGGCGGACTTGAAAGAAGTCCTACCACCAACCAAACCGAGTACAAATTTGTACCCCCTGGGGATCCAACCTCGAACCACTAGACCACGGAGGCGGTTGAATAACTAATCCTCTAAAGAGGAGGAGTAAAGAACTTAGATAATAGGAATGACTTGAAATATATTGCAGGAAATGCATAAATGACCCAATGCGCAAGTAACTACACATTTCCACATGAATGCACCGACTGTATGCATTCGGAAGTTAACGCAAAAGTTTTTTTTCTTCTACAGCAATAATAGGTATACTTAAATCGTAAAGGTTCTGGTTTATGTTACAATTACCGCATTATAAGCGATTTATATTGACATTGGTTTGTTTTTTATTAGTTGACACTTAGTTTGTTAGTATTATACTTTTTATTGCACTTTAAATTATAATAAGTACAGGGCATTATACATTATAAACTATTCGATTTTAATTTTAACATTATATAAATGTTAAATTAGTACAAAGATTTTGGTGGTTAGAAAAAGAATTTCGTAAAATTATGAACTTGAGGCGGGATTAGCAGCGGACGCGGGTTCGATTCCCGCCTCAAGATCATAATTTTTCGAAATTCTTTTTCTAACCACCAAAATCATTATACATTATGTTAAAAAGGGAGAACTTATCTCTAATAGAGATCTAGTACCTACCTACGCAATTTTATTAGCGGAAGTTTGACAATAATAATAGAAAATTTTAGAAATATTTTTTGTAGATTAACCCCCGAATATAGAAACTCTACCCAGGTTTGAATCCTGCTAATATTGAAGTATTGTCAAAACTGGCGATTTTCGTACAAATTCTGAGTGGTTTTGTCCACTTAACTTTATAAGCAGTGTTCAAAATTTAAGTAGCGTAACAATATGCTTCTTCAACCTTGTGCAGGCAAGAATGAAGTAGCATATTGAATTATAGTATAGACATATTGCAATTTTAATAATCCTTTTCTCGTTTAAACCGATCCGGCAAACGAATTCAGCACTACTGAGTAACCACGTTTATATAAAAGAGTTATTATGACATAAAAACCGTGATAATCTTTATCGCACACTCACTATCAGTCTATTTCTTATCTTCAACACCACACGTTGTAACAAATCCCAGAGACGTGGTAAGAAAACACTTCTCGTGTCAATTGACAGATGGGAATTGCTAATACACCTGTAACTATTAATTCTTCCCGGATTTTCTAGTGACAAACCTGCCCAAGCATCTTTTTGTCACTATAGCAACAATTAAAGTGTGCCACATAACCTAAAACGCGGTATAACTGTCGAAGATCCGGCCAGCCCAGCTAGCATGACCACCGAAACACGATATGATACAGCCATTTATCGCGTTGAACTTACAAAAATTACTGGATTTTTAATTTTAACACTTGATTATGTCTGAATTTAATAAGCCTTTAAGGCTATATCTTAAAGAATTTATCGATTTGAACTGTTCAAAATCCAATTCTTTTTGTAAGTTCAACGCTATATATGGCTATAATCGGTGTATTCCTAGTTTACCCCGACTGGGGGAAACTGGGAATTCTTGTTGCATCTTCCGTCGAATTCATAATCAGGGGAAACTGTTTCGGGGTCATGCTAGCTGGGCAGGTGCGAGTCGGACTCCGCACGAAAGGTTCCGTCCATACCTTATCTATAAAAAATGGCAAAAAAATCATGTCTTTTGTATGGTTTTCATTTGTATCCTCTTAAATAAATATTTTATTCTGTTTATTAGTACTTACTATTCAGTGTGGTGACGGCAGAGCAGAATACAATTGTCACCACCCCCATCTCTCCCACGGGTGTAGTACAAGGCGACTAAGGGTAAAGACTGTGATGATGAGTAATGGGTAGCTGCGTTACTCTTAAACCAGCTAGTGATAAACTGCGATTTACGTGCCCGATACATGGCAATAGGCTCGCCAACATTATATGGGCCCTGTCCTAATTGGCGAACTGTATGTGTTGTTTCACCTGTGCCTACCCCTTAGGTATATAGTCGTGATTTATGTATGTATTAGTATTTGTTGTTTTTTTTATATATATTCTCTCTATATTTTAGGGAAGGCATAGGGTCTAGCCCATACAGCCATGTCTTTAGTGTATATTTTATCTGTAGTCATATGAGATAATAAGTGGGTGAAATGTATGAATGAAATAAATTTTACGTTAAAATATGGGTGCCACATTTTAACGCATCTAGGGAGTGCTTGGAGCGAATTTAATAGTAACAGAGGTCATGATGGTGACTGATGAGGTGGACGAAACCACTTTTTACAGTAGATTTCACCACAACATCAAACACGTGAGAAGACTTATTTTCATGATCCTGCATAATTGAACATCATGCTTGTGCATCCAAAGAACACCACTTTCATTGCACAAACTCCACTCTGTAACAATTTTTGAATTAGCGAAAATAATTCAGACTGACACCACGAAACGCGCCAAACATCCCGTATTTGTTGTTATAGCGGCACCAGAAATACATTTTCTGTGAAAATTTCATCTGTCTAACTATCACGGTTCATGCGATATAGTCTCGTGACATATCTACGTACGGTTTTTATTTTTTAAAGGACTAACTGCCGCACTCAGAGACGTCAAATAACGTTAATGAGTATATAACGTCAAAAAATGACAATTCAAAACTAGTCTCTATTCTTGCCGGGTCTATGGTCTAGATTTGAATGAAAAAATTTGACATTAAATACTCATTACAATTAATTGACGTCTCTGTGCGGCAGTTAGACCGTTGTTCGAGAGGCCTTTACAGCATCTACCGGGTTTTTTGGGGCCTTGTCCTCAGCCGTGTGGTGACGGCAGCGTAGAATACAATTGTCACCACCCCAAATCTATCCCGTGGGTGTCGTACAAGGCGACTAAGGATAAATCAGTGATGAGGAATGGGCAGCAGCGTTCCTCTTATACCACCTTGCAAAGAACTGCGACTTTATGCCCGATAAATGGCAATAGGCTCGCCACCTATTACATGGCCTAGCATACTTGGCGAGACGTGGGTGCTAGTTCACCTCTGCCTACCCCTTCGGGGATATAGGCGTGATTTATGTATGTATGATTTATGTATATTGTCCTTAAGCCTTGAAGTCGAGCACTTCTCGACAGCAGACGTCCCCCATAGGGGCGTCTCCCGAGGGAGATAAACTGCCGCGGAGAGCCTCACAGGGCGGCCGAGTCGGAGCTTGGAACATACGGATGGACGGACAACGGAGTTTTATTAAGTAATAGGGTCCCGTTTTACCCTTTGGATACGGACCCCTAAAAATAGCTCATTTGTCTGGTGTGAATAAATGATATTAATTTTCTCCAACTTACAATTTCAGACGGTATAAAATCTTTAATTATTTGTCAACTTTAACGTGTTTTACGTAAAAAACAAAGTCAATTCAGAAATTTTGCCATATTGTACCTCTAGCTCTACCTGAAATGCTGTTGACAGGTACGTAAAAGATGTATGGAACTGAATTTTATATCCGTTCTCAATGACAAAATAACCCCACTAGAATATCCTAATTATATTTTCACTTTCCTAATTATTTATGCTCCTGGATAGATTTCCTACATAAATCACGCCTATATCCCCGAAGGGGTAGGCAGAGGTGAAGGGGTAGGCATTTTACCTGTAACCCAGTTAACAATATTTATTAGTGAATAAAGTTAAACCTATTCATTCAGTACTCCCGTACCTCCGTAATTGCTTTTGGTACAGTTGTTATCACAACAAACTGTTATGGGTATCGATTTTTTGTAACCTGTTAGATACATTAAAGTTAACTGTACGTTTGGTTACATTAATTGAGTAATTAACTAATTAAATTAAGAGTCATTTATTCCCAGTGATTGCGAAATAAATACCTAATCTATACGTCCTTACGATTAGTATCGTTCGCTACTGTATAATTATTGCTTATTTTTTTTTTATTCTAATTAATAAATTACCAATTATTTTAAGTACCTACCTACTTAAGCAGAGAGAATAGAGGAGAAGACAACATGCACGAATGACGTAACAGGTGCGCAAACAATAAGTTTTTGTCTGACTGTGGTAATATCGCTTTGACCGAAAGGCATTCAATCAAAGATCGTTCGTAATTCGTAAATGACTTCCGGGAAGATTAGTGCTGGCTAATTACCTGGTTGGTGAGTACATCGATGACGATGAACGCGAGGTAGACGGTCTCCTCTTCGTCGGAGCCAAGGGCCGAGCCGCCCAGCCCCCCTGTACGCACGTGCAGCGCGCACACCCAGCCACCGCTGATCATCGCGCCATGCACTGCGCTCGCGTAACCAAACAACACCTCCTACTCAAGTGTCAACGCACCTTCCTACTCACAACAGTCCATGTATGCCGACAAAACACCCGCTCATCCACAATTCTGAGCCGCGACGCTCAAAGTTCTGTTAATGTTAACTTTCTAACGGGACACCAAGTACCAAGACCTTCGGTCGCGGTGCTTCGTGTAGGCGGCGCTGTCACCCGGCAGGTATCGTCCAAAATCAGAGGTTTCCACTTGTTTGTCCTCTTAAAACTCGCGTCGAAAACACTTTTTAGAAACCCGATGGTTACTCAACACTAGTCGCGTGCGGCGCGGACGGCGTTTTACCGCTAGCCGTCTACGTAAGCTGTTTCCGCTGCAGGTGAAAATCTAGAATTAACGAACATCGGTAGATAGATGGATTTCTGGCTGTCTGTTCCGACGTGAGTCCGATGTGTACACAGCTTTTAGGATGCACTGTTTCGCAATTCTTTCCCCACACCGCTGGCACTGTATTTCTTTCGTCACTGTGTTTTGTTTACGATTGAACTTCGATTAGGAATTGGAATGTCCGATGGAATATTTTGGGTGTTTGTAGAAAAATGCGGCACGGAGCGACGCGCGTGCGTTGCCGTCGGATTGTAAAGTCGACTGCCGCTTGTTCGCAGGCTGCCCCCCTGTGTCACTGCGCAGGTAACCGCCTGGCTGGAGTCCGCCGCCCGGCCAGGTGAGCGAGGCAACGTTGCCAAACCGACTATTATCAATGATGATGAGATAGTTGTTGCTCATACTCTCTTTCTAGCATTCACGCATCGTTGCAAACAACATAATACGCGGACTTCGTACGGTGTCCAATTATTATTCACCCTTCAGAGGCGTCAATGTATTATCTACATGCTTTAACATACGTCGCGTCCATTCAATTAATCGCCTGGGCTAGTAGTGAGTGAGTACTCAACTACTCAATAGACATGTTTTTATTTTCTATTTATTAATATGAGTATGTCATAACTTTTTTCTATTTGTAAAACGTGTATTTGGTGTGACGTCAGTAATGCTTAAAACATCGGAACTTGATTGCAGCGTAATTGAAAGTAACGTGACAGATACTTATGTTATTTACAAATCAAAAACATAGGTAGGGTACCTACTTATCTCGTGTTGTGTTAATTCATCGTGCGTTTGCTAAAATTTTACTAAAATAGTTCGCTTTATTAAAAACTTTATTATACAACAAACACTTTAATAAAGTTAAGTAGGTAGGTACTTACCTCTGTTATGTAATTTACGTTAGATAGAAATCTTAACTTTGTAAAAGTTTTTTTTTAAATATAACTTTGTAGGTAGCTAGGTACCTACCCACTGTATGAGTGTATCAGTGTAGGTAATAATTAATTAAAATTTCTAGAAGTTATGTTAAAGAACAATGTAAAAATGCAATTTTTCTGTAAGTAGTCATCATTTTCAAAGTGAAAGAATGTTCTAATTTGCAATAATAATTACAAAAGTCTGCGAGAACCATTATACCTACTTACTAAAGTCATTTACCTAGTTGTTTATCCTACCTACTACCGTAAGCAGAAAATTTTCAATTTTCTTTATACGAAACTGACACACTGTGTAGGTAGGTAGGTACTAACCTACTTTAGTTGTCTAATTTTATAGTGAGCCTTAGGATATAGAATTAATTAATTATTCTAAGGAACAGCAAACTTTGTGTTACCCTTACTTATCACCTGTGCGGTATAAAAAATAGAATTAGAAACCTATTCTCAGACACTTACTAAATAGGTAAAGTTACCTACTTACCTACCTACTTAAACAAGTTTCATAACTATCAGTCAAGCTGTTTCTGAGGAGTTCAATAACAAACACTGTGATAAGAGTATTTTATTTATTAGATAATTAGAAAAAATGTTAATGATGGAGATTGAAGTTGGATTGTCAAGTTCTGCAATTTTGCTTTGACACTTGACAAAATCTATTCCCGGTTGGCGCATGCGCCGCGCCGCCCCCGCTCTCGCTTTTCTGTGATTGGCTCGCTCCAATTAAAATCCAAGATGGTGGTCAGTTACTCGCGTTACAGTGCTAAGGTGTGCATGTGTTGTTATTTTCATGTTGGCTTGTGTTACAAAAATTTACTATTAACGGAGATGTTTGACTAAAATTCTAATTAATTTTGATGTGGATGACGAAATAAAGAAATTATGTTAAATTATTTTATAGTTTTTGATACTTACAAAGTCGTATTGTGTACCCTGGTCCCGGCTGTATTTGCAGTCGTTAAAACCCATCAACCCACCACTGAACCAGCGTGGTGGGTTATGTCCCATTCTCCCTATACTCTTCCATCTGTCCCCGTAGCACGGGCCAGGGACACATCTCCTACGGGGAAAGAAAATCTTTTCCTCTCGTTCTAAAACCCACTAAGTCCCGAGACAAAACACTGTCAAGTGGTGGAGAGAAACTTGACCACGTCCCGAAGATTCGCACGCGACCGGTGATACGCTGAAGTACGAAAGGGCCTAAGATACAAAATAATAGAAATCTGTCTAATATTTTCAACGTTCTTTACTTACATTTTGACTACCAACTTAAACAGAAAAAAAAATACAATAGGTACCTGCTCCAAAAGAGGTTTAAGAACCTTACCAATACAACCTATTTGTTTTACCTACCTGCGAAAAATGTAAACAACAGATGTAATAATTTATTGTTTTGTAAGATAAGTAGGCACATTGTTCTTCAATGTTCAAATACTTACTGGCTAAGTGCACACTAAAAGTACTTCAAGAATAATTTACCAATGGCAGCCGATAACATTACCTTCCATGCTGGCCTGGGAGCAAAAAAATAACGTAGAATGTGTCTCGGCTCGACCCAGGGGGGTGTCTGAAAATACCACCAAGGAGATAAGTATGCTATGATCCTCTTCTGTTTAACCCATTCCTTGCCGCCCATGAATATAAACACATTACCCACATGCCGTCATACATTTGGAAGCGGCCGCCGATCGGCGTCTTCGGCATCTCGCTCAAGTAACCTAAGCCACCCATCGGCGTCTTCGGCATGAGGCAGTATATTTTCATCATCATCCGGGTCATCCGTCTGGTGGCGGGCTGCGGGCATCGAGCGGGAGCTCATGGCCCGGGCATGAACTCAGGAGACATCAGTCCCCCGGTGGTCTGGACCGCCGTTATAAACGGCGGGGCTCCCCTTCGCCCCCCGATGCTCAACCCCGGTCTGGTGGCGAGGCCCTCGGCGCGGTCTAACCATGTGCCGGGTGATTTACCGTGGGGCAAGGCCCGGCTAGGAGCCTGCGAGCGGGCCTCGGCTTCGATGATGATGAGTATATTTTGACATGAACCTTTTTTTTTACTTAGTTTACAAGCAGTGTGTTTAGTTCAATGAGTGGGCAGATAGTGTTGTTAAAATAAAAAAAATACGATTGAGCTGATTACCAACCGAAACCGAAACACTAATTTTAGTATGAGGTGCGCCATTAGATAACTTATATTAGAGGATAATTATTTCAATGTTGTGTTAAATATTATTGCAACATAAGTTTAAGTGAAATCCTTTGAAATAAGCCGTTAAAAAAAGTTATAAAGGTTTTTTTAAAAACCAGATATTCTCAACCTTTTTTCATTTTAAAAATTTTTCTTTTTTATAATTAAATTAGTAAAACTTCAACAAGCCATCCACTCCATTTTGATTCATGATTACCGCCGCCGTGGTCTAGTGGTTCGCCCACCGTCCAGAGGTCCCGGGTTCGAGCCCCAGGGGGGTACAAATTTGTGCTCGGTTTGGTTGGTAGTAGGATTTCTTGAAGACCGCCTGGCTAGCTACCACCATCTTATCAAAATCTATCGCCATAATAATAATGTTGACAGCATTATTGTGTTCCGACAATGCGTGATAAGATAGCCAGCGCCCTGTGGTTGAGGGTTCCAGGTGAACCTCGATTCCATCTTCAGCCCTTATCATCATTTACTATCAGAGGAGATGAAGAACAAGAGCTTCCCTGTCTAAAATAAAATTTAAAAAAAAATCATCACGCGGAAAAAAGCAAAGTATAGTTGATCAATGAATGTTTAAAAGTGATGGGACTGTGTCTTTTTTTGTAATTACTCAATAACGTTATTGTCTCTGAGTACGGACGTGAGCCTATATAAAATAGTTGGCCGCAAACTGTGCCCCACTCAGAGACGTCAATTAACTTTAATGAGTACTTGATGTCAAAAAAATTCATTTAAATCTAGACCGATTATTCTCAATGAGTGAGAGAGACAGGTTAACGAAAGCAACTGCAATCGACTTACATAATAACCCCACCGCCGGCAAGAATAGCGAATAGTTTTGAATTGTCATTTTTTTGTATTAAGTACTACATATTTACATACATAAATCACGTCTATATCCCCGGAGGGGTAGGCAGAGGTGAACTAGCACCCACGTTTCGCCAATTATGTCAGGTCTCATGTAATAGGTGGCGAGCTAGCCTATTGCCATTTATCGGGCACAAAAGTCGCAGTATATTGCTAGGTGGTAGGTATAACAGGAACGCTGCTGCCCATTCCTCATCACTGTTTTATCCTTAGTCGCCTTGTACGACACCCACGGGAGGGATTTGGGGTGGTGACAATTGTATTCTACTCTGCCGTCACCACACGGCTGTATTAAGTACTCATTAACGTCTCTGAGGTAGGCAGTAAGTCTAATTGATGTCTCTGAGTGCGCCAGTAGTTACAAAGTCTATATAATTTGTGCACTTGTCTAGGTCTCAAGACAAGCGGTGCATCAAAATGAGGGTTATTAAAATACGTGCATGTATTTCGGCGATGCCTGACCCGAGCAGCAAGCGCCAACGCCCTTCCCGACCGTGCACGCTTGAGAAGCTTTGGGAGAACGGGTTGTTCCCGACCACCACTGTCTCTATTGACTGACTTTCAATACTAAGAATATTGTGCTTAGAAAGGAGATGTTCCAGATTGGTCCATGTACTTGTAGTTTGTACACTGTCTCAAAAAATTGAGAAATAATAAATTATTCTGGAAAAAATTGTACATACATACATACATAAATGACGCCTATATCCCAGAAGGGCTAGGCAGAGGTGAACTAGCACCCACGTTTCGCCAATTATGTTAGGCCCCATGTCATAGGTGGCGAGCCTATTGCCATTTATCGGGCACTAAAGTCGCAGTACATTGCTATTGCTAGGTGGTATAAGAGGAACGCTGCTGCCCATTCTTCATCATTGATTTATCCTTAGTCGCCTTGTACGACACCTACGGGAGAGATTTGGGGTGGTGATAATTGTATTCTACTCTACCGTCACCACACGGCCCACAGAAAAAAATGTAAATTAATATAAATTTCTTTAAAATGTAACTTATCATAACTTGTTTTAACATTGCAGGCAGGGTGATGACAATGTGTAGGTATAATAATTTGACAGAGCTTCTTTCTTGGTACTGAGAACTTGGGATATCCAACACCAGAGTTGCCGAGCAACTAAGCTGATTAATTTGGTACTAAGAAAATTGTAGTTAGAAAAACTTCGAAAAATTATAGCGGGAAACAAACCCGTGTCCTTTGCAATCCGGGCAGATGCTTATACCACTTGGTCAACGAAGGCGTTAGATTCCCGCATTAAGATTAAAATTTTTCGAAATATTACTATTTCTTTCGAAATATTAATATTACTATTTCCTTTGTACTATTTTTTGTAACTTAAATTTATACCCAAGATTTTTTTTAGGCTAGGGCTAGTTAGATGTGAGTGTAAGAAATATTTACTATTTATTATTCAATGCAATCACATCTACCTATTAATCATTCTGCTACAAAGAATAGTTCAAATTAATGATATTCCATATTTTTGTCTCAGTGCATTGGAAGACAAGTTTTATGCAGGTGTGTAAATATTTGTTTCATATAAAAATAAACTGTTTTCTTATATTTGTCAACTGTCTGCGTTACTGGCGAAGATAGGAGATTTTTACTGAAGAATACTGAAATAACATGCGAGATTACATCTAAGCGATAAGTATGCAACTGATAAGTATAAAGAACCATATTCTTCTCAGACCAAGGCCTCCTGTTAGTTTACGAATCAACGGCGAATTAATAAAGAAATATCATTACAAACACTCATGAATCGTTAGAAATACGGTAAAAATTGGAAATGTGTGTGTCACAGACTCACAGTCAAAATGTTTCAAATATGGCTAAACATTTGAATCATTTCGATTCATGAGTGTTTGTAATGATATTTCTTTATTTATTTTTTAAACTGTATTTTTTTTAAGAATTGTTCTTTTGTTCAGTTAAAACAAGGAACTATCTTATGTTTATAGGGCTTGTGGCGAACAGCGGACTGATGGTTATCAAATATAGTATTGTATGTATGTTGCACCAGGGACTGTGATGTCTGTCTTGATGGTACAAAGTACAAACTGGTGTAGACAGAGCAAACCGCGGACACGTACAGTCAACAGCACGTCAGCCTACCACAAAATGTAAAATTTAAGTCAAACAAGTTGACAATCGACAATCGATTGAAGAAATTTGACAATTTGATATTCTGATGTGCGGTTGACCGTACACCACTACCAGGAACAGGCGGCAAAATTCCTAGTACACTATCTAACTAAGAATTACTTTTTAGGAATGGAGCGGAGAGAAAATTATTTACCAACCTTTGCTAATTTTGTATTACAACTTGCTCTAGAAGATGATTATCTACAAATATTACGACATCCAGACTTCACACGACGCGCTTAAATCTATTAGATTTTATAATGACGCGTTTGAAACTTGTTGCATACATAAATAAATATCAGTTTCGTCAATTCGCGGCATTGGTCAGTGGATATAAATTGCAATCGAGTCATTCTTACATTTTATGAATGTAGGTGTAAATGTAATTATTGATTTACCACTTTAGGTAGATACCTTCTCATTTCGATATTAATATGTATTTAGCATTACTTACATTATTTATTGCAAGAAAAATCTATCAGTAACAATGAGATATTCTGAAAACTGTCTTTATTTATAATAGTATGCCGTGTGGTGACGGCAGAGTAGAATTCAATTGTCACCACCCCAAATCTGTCCCGTGGGTGTCGTACGTGGCAACTAAGGATAAATCAGTTAAGAGGAATGGGCAGCAGCTTTCCTCTTATACTATCTAGCAATGTACAGCGACTTTTGTGCCCGATAAATGGCAATAGGCTCGTGACCTATTAGATGGGAACTACCATAATTGGCGAAACGTGGGTGCTAGTTCACGTCTGCCTACCCCTTCTGGAATATAGGCGTGATTTATGTATGTAATGATAGTAATTACTAGCTCTGTCGTGACGACCTCCGGAGAAAACTATTAAGGATGATTTATTTATGTATGTAGGTATAATACATAAAAAGTCAGGAGCCAGGACTGTATACTTTTTTGTTAATAAATTTAATTGCACAAATATCAATTATCACCGCTCGTGGTCTTAATTAAAAACGACCAACGGGAATGCACCTGCTCATGCTGATTTTTTTCAACCACACCAGTCCGTACTCACTGCTGCGTATCACGATTACCTAGAATGGTATAATTACGCCATCAATGGTATGAAGTGTGTAGCTAATTAAATAACGATCATAAAGAGAAAGGTTCATTTATGACGAGTAAAGGGCAGGAAGGAAGGATGTAGGTAGATGAATCGGTAATTGATTTTCTTTTGTATAGTCTACGCTTAGTCTACGATTGCGTAAACTAAGCAATGTTCGCTAAGGCCGGTGATTGGATAGGTGACCATGTGGTGACCATATATGTATTACTAGTGGTTGACCGCGGGTTCACTCCCGTGAATGTCTGTTACTAAATAATAGTCTATATATAGCCTTTCGCGATAAATAAATGGACAATCCAACACATAAATAATTTTTCAATTTGATTCAGTAGCTCCTGAGATTAGCGCGTTTAACCAACCAACCAAACAAACAAACTCTTCAGTTTTATAAAATTAGTAATAGACGAGTTCTTTATATTTTTGGGGGGCACGTTAAGCCGTTGGTCCCAGCTGCATCTGCAGTGGGGTGTTATGGCCCATTCTCCTAATATGCTTCCATCCATAGGGAAGGCCTGTGCCCCACCAATGGGGACATTTAAGGATTGGCGATGATGATGAATTAAAGGACGCATCATCATCATCATCATCACCAGCCTTTTTTAATGTCCCCACTGCTGGGGCACGGGCCTTCCCTATGGATGGAAGAATATAGGGAGATTGGACCATACCCACCACGCTGGCCGGGTTGGTGGGTATTAACGACTGCAGATGCAGCCAGGACCAACGGCTTAACGTGCCTTCCGAAGCACGGAGGAACTCGTGAATCGTAGGCCAAGCGCGCTGTGCCACTGCGGTAGCGAGCTCTTCCCAAAGGACGCGCTAAACCAAAACTTCATAAACAGCCAATTGG
The DNA here is from genome assembly GCA_963931975.1 of Cataclysta lemnata. Lineage (NCBI taxonomy): Eukaryota > Metazoa > Arthropoda > Insecta > Lepidoptera > Crambidae > Cataclysta > Cataclysta lemnata. Next base: position 4,230,623 of record OZ008360.1, read on the forward strand.
AATTGCAATACCCACTAATCCCCACTGGGCCTGCGTAGTGCGTTATGGCCCATGCTCCCTATTTTCTTTCCAAAGGCCAGTGCCACATATATCTGTGGCCAGTGCCCTACAGTTGTGGCATTAAAGGGCTGGTGACGATGATGATGAAATTGGAAACATATATCAATTCTTAAGCAAATTGCAATTCGCTTGATCCATGTGTGTATCTCCAGCTCCAATCTCCATCAACCCCATCACCCGGGACAAAAGTCATTCAATAATAGTTATTTGTTGTACATGAGTGCAAAGTTGTTTTTTAACCGCGTGCTCAATTTTGATGACCGAGCTAGCGAAGGATTCTAAAATTGAATCACGAGCGTAGCGAGTGATTCAAAAATTAGAATCCTGAGCGACAGCGAGGGAATCAAAAGAGCACAAGGTGAAAAATCTTTGCACTCGAGTGCAACACGTAACTTTTCATCCCCCCCAACGAGGAAATTGCAAAATACAAAAAAAAAAATACAATCACAACAGTTTCTGTTTTCACCAAGAAACTTCCACAACACCCTCTCATTAATCCAAACACACTCTCAACACCCACCCAGAAACACCCACAACATTCACACCCGCAATACACACCCATCCACTCAGACACACCCAAAAAACACCCATTCACCCAGAAACACCCACAAAACACCCATTCACCCAGAAAAACCCACAAAACACCCATTCACCCAGAAACACCCATAAAACACCCATTTACCCAGAAACACCCAAAAAACACCCATTCACCCAGAAACACACACAAAACATCCATTCACCCAGAAACACCCACAAAACACTCATTCACCCAGAAATACCCACAAAACATCCATTCACCGAGAAACACCCACAAAACACCGATTAACCCAGAAACACCCAAAAAACACCCATTCACCCAGAAACACCTACAAAACACCCAATCACACCCAAAAAACACTCAATCACCCAGAAACACCCACAATTCTCACCCATCCATTCAGACACACCCACAAAAACCCATTCACCCAGACACACCCACAAAACACCCATTCACCTAGACACACCCTCAAAACACCCATTCACCCAGACACACCTCCAACAGCCACCCATCCACCCAGCCACACCCACAACATTCATCCAGACACACCTGTAAGTACCTTATAAAAATTACTCCGGAACGGTCAATCAGCTTGAGTCAAGCACGTTGATTTTCTGTATGTTTTTGTTTCGTTGCTAGCGTAAACAAATCAAACAGACCTAAAAAGCTTTTAAATGCTTGACTCAAGCATCAAGCAAGCGTTGTAGACGATCAAAATGTTTAAAGCAAGATTGACGCCAAGCTGATTGACCGTCACGGAACTCCTAGGTCTTAACAAATTTATGACGTGAAAAGAAAATGACGCGCGCAAAGCATATTACAAAAAAAGTACACCAAGAAGGTTCCGAGTCTGAGTTCTTAACAAATTAAAATAGGTTCCATGACAATTTCGGCACCATGGAGGTAGAAATAAATATGTATAATGATGTTTTGAATTCACAAACTCATTGCACACGATGTTCTAAATTCAAATTTACTTTAACCTCTAGAGGATAAAAACGGCTTTTGCACTCAGATATCGAAGAGCAAAAACGCCTTTTCCGAGATGGTGGGATGAAAAATAAATTAACTTACTTCCCGATTTCTTCATGCGGTACGTAAAATATAGTAGCAATAGGTAATTAAATTATAAATTACCTAAAATATAAACAGTATTGACTAAAATTATTATAGTATGTCTACGCTGGGTGTGATTTGCTTTAACTACACTATGAGTAGGTAAAGCTCTCGTCAACACAAATCGTGGGCTTGATGGTGACTGCTATAAATAGTTTACGAGTTCCGCAACTGAGTTTCAGTTCCATCATCAGATCGACTCCAGATCTTCATTAATATGTAGTGGCATATAATACCTATTTAAAATATATCAAACACACTAGACGCCCCTACAATTTTCGAAAGTTTCCCTCGATTTCTCCAGGATTCCACCATCAGATCCTGATTTTCATTATCATGGTACCACCGTCGAACTGTAAACTTTCCAACAAAAAAAGAATGATTAAAAATCAGTCCATAAACGACGGAGTTTTGCGTGAACAAACATAAAAAAACATACGGGTACGAATTGAGTAACTCCTTTGGTTTTTCGTCGGTTAAAAATGTATCTATGGGGATAGTATATCAGGGGAAGTTTGAAAGTAGCGCCAGTGACAGAGACTGCGGAGTGATAGTCTTGGATGGTTTGGTCATGTCATGCGAAGAGATGAAAGCTATGTTGGCAGAAGAATGTTGGGCATGAACGTGGAAGGACGTAAAAGGAGAGGAAGACCAAAGAAAAGATGGATGGATTGTGTAAAGGAGGATATGATAGCGAGAGGGGTGGATGAGAAATTGGTAAAGGATAGAGAGGAGTGGAAGAAGAAAACATGTTGTGCCGACCGGCAGGAAGAAGAAGAAGGAAAATTTATCTATCACCAACCAACTTCTTACAGCCCCATTAATCTAAAAATCGCTTTTAGATTAATTTGGGCTTTTAGACTTTTAGATTTTGGGCTTTTAGATTAATAATTAGTAAAATAATTTTATTTGGCAGTATGAGCTACTTTACCTTTCCTTAACTTGTGGAAAAAGAAGTTATACCAATTAATTATGGCAACAATTTGCTACATTTTTAATATAGCAAGTCACGCGGCGAAAATTAGAACTTTAATTTACCCATAGCGTTTGACATTTCTATGACACATTTTGTTAGTTAGTTAGTTTTAAATTCTCCCTATATTTTAGGGAAGGCAAAGGGTCTAGCCCATACAGCCAAGTCTTTAGTGTATATTTTATCTGTAGTCTCATGAAATAATGAGTGGGTGAAATGGATGAATGAAATGAAATTTACGTTAAAATATGGATGTCACACATTTTAACGCATCTAGGGAGTGCTTGGCGCGAATTGAATGGTAACAGAGTTCATGATGGTGACTGATGAAATGGATAAAACCAATTTTTATAGTGATCTTCACCACAACATCAAACACATCATGAGACTTATTTTCGATGATTCTGCATAATTGCACATGAACACGGATGCTTGTGCATCAAAATAACACCACTTTCACTGCACAAAATCCACTCTGTAACAATTTTTGAATTAGTGAAAATAAATCTGACTGACACCACGAAACGCGCCAAACACTCCATGACACATTTTGTTCACCAGTAGCGACACCACAAACTGACATTGAATGTTTTTTTTTGTTTAAAATTCTCCCTATATTTTAGGGAAGGCAAAGGGTCTAGCCCATACAGCCAAGTCTTTAGTGTATATTGTATCTGTAGTCTTATGAAATAATGAGTGGGTGAAAAGTATGAATGAAATGAAGTTTACGTTAAAATATGGATGTCACACATTTTAACGCATCTAGGGAGTGCTTGGCGCGAATTGAATGATAACAGAGTTCATGATGGTGACTGATGAAATGGATAAAACCACTTTTTATAGTGATCTTCACCACAACATCAAACACACCATGAGACTTATTTTCGATGATTCTGCATAATTGCACATCAACACGGATGCTTGTGCATCAAAATAACACCACTTTCACTACACAAAATCCACTCTGTAACAATTTTTGAATTAGTGAAAATAAATCTGACTGACACCACGAAACGCGCCAAACACTCTTTTTTTTTTGTTTAAAATTCTCCCTATACTTTAGGGAAGGCAAAGGGTCTAGCCCATACAGCCATGTCTTTAGTGTATATTTTATCTGTAGTTTTATGAAATAATGAGTGGGTGAAATTATGAACGAAATGAATATTACGTTAAAATATGGGTGTCACACATTTTAACGCATCTAGGGAGTGCTTGGCGCGAATTGAATGGTAACAGAGTTCATGATAGTGACTGATGAAGTGAGCAAAACAACTTTTTACGTGGTTGTCACCACAACATCAAACACCATCACAAGACTTATTTTCAATGATTCTGCATAATTGCACATCAACACGGATGCTTGTGCATCAAAATAACACCACTTTCACTGCACAAAATCCACTCTGTAACAATTTTTGAATTAGTGAAAATAAATCTGACTGACACCACGAAACGCGCCAAACACTCCTCTGACATTGAATGTGGGTAATGGGATCCTGTTTTTTAATTTTTGGCTAGCCATTTAGGCTTTTGAGTCATGTCTTCTTTCTCGGGATCCTGTTTATAGTGTCAGTGATGTCGCGCGTTGGTTGGTCGAGTGATGTAGGGAGCTGCCTGGATTGCGAACGACGTGAATTTCATTCCCTTAAAAGGACAACATGGATACCCTTATTTTTCTAATTTTTACATACATACATAAATCACGCCTATATCCCCGAAGGGGTAGGCAGAGGTGAACTAGCACCCGCGTTTCGCCAATTATGTTTGGTCCCATGTAATAGGTGGCGAACCTATTGCCATTTATCGGGCACAAAAGTCGCAGTACATTGCTATGTGGTATAAGAGGCGAAAGAAGGCGAAAGAACGCTGCTGCCAATTCCTCATCAATGATCTATTCTTAGTCGCCTTGTACGACACCCACGGGAGAAATTTGGGGTGGTGTCAATTGTATTCTACTCTGCCGTCACCACACGGCCAATTTTTATAATATAATATTTAAATATTTTATATTTAATTATATTATTTAATTTTTGCTGAGGATATAGTTTATCCTTGGCTTGTTTGTTAACATTTTACATGTTACGTTGATTAGAAGTTAGAAGTTTAATGTTTTTTGACATTTTGATGTTAAAATATCGCGCTTCTACATTTGTTGTGCGTGGCAAGGTGGCAACACTAATGACAGGTGTTTACGCGCCAAACAGTAATGGTCGCTCTAACGTTTGGCACTCAGAACATTTTCACCTGTTTATTACTGAAACTCTCGATTATTTCTACGGTTTCATCCAGTGTTTTTTCTTAAGCACGCATAATTGTTATTGTACTAAACAATTAATTGATTCAAGCTTCATAATATGTTCGAACGCTAGTTTCGCTCCAAAAGTGAAGTGGAAATTGTTCATGTGATTGTATGTTTTTCTGTTGATGCTGTAATTCCTCTACGGAATACAACACGCACCATGGCTGCAGTGACGCCACGGCGTTCTCAGCGAATTCCCCACACACATACGCCCAAAATGACTGAGAGAAAGAAAAGTCTGTTTCAAGCCACATCAGAACCCAGTAGGGACTCCTTGACGAAGCACAGGCACCTGCCTGTTGTGGATAGCGAGAGTGATGACAGTGAAGATTGCGACCTGGGTATCATCAGCACCTTGGATTCCAGTTCTGGTGAAGAAAATGACGCTGCAACACCTAAGAAACCTCACATGTATTTTTGGCGTGAGTACTGTAATTGTGTTTGATTCAACTTTTACATCAATTATTTTAAAGAACTCAACCTATTTCGTGACATTTTGTTATGATGATGAACTCATTCAGAGTTCTGTATTCTTAATATTTTACCTTGTTCATATATCACTTCATTGTGTACTGCAACCTAATTGCAAATACTTACATAAATGCATTTGGATCTATACTTAACAGAAATTTCTAATTAACCTTACGACTGTTATTGATACACAATGAACTTAACAAGTTTTAGTCTTAACCAAGTAGTTAATGCATGTGGTAAATATGGTCAGCATAATATTCATTGAAATTCAAGTGAAGTGCTTGGCTTGTATTTCTTTGTTTTTAATGAAAAAAGAACACTGTGTTGATTTATATAAAGGAAGTCAAGCAAAACATCACAAAAAGAAGTTTTCATGTATTATAAGTAAAACAATCTTAACAAAGAGGTTATCACTTGAAGGTCATTTAAACAGGACAAGTTTGTTGAACTTTCACTCAATGATTGATTGTATCAATGTGATTTTTTTTGCACAGCCGGCACCAGAAGCCAAACAAAAAAGCTGCTCAAAGAAACTCAAGACATCAAGAACTTCATCAAGTCTCCATTTACACTGAAAAAGTATCAGACACGGTACTCCTGCCCCGACGGAAAATGTTCTGGGTCTGCCTCCACTCCGGTCACTCCTCACATCCGAAACCACCCGGGCACTCCATCGTCCACACATTCTTGCGCAAGTGCACACACAACTTCGTCAACATCAAGCCGAGCAAGAAAGAGTCTTGCAAGCCTCATCGCTGACACTGAAAGTTGCAGTAGCTCATTAAAAGACCTCAATTTTGACACTGACTCAGGGGCAGACTCCAAAGAGAACACTCCATCCAAATCACTTCGCAGATCTTCTAGAAAGCAAACCACACCACAACTACATAGCTTCAAGGGTGTTTTACTTGAGCACAAGAAAAACATATCACCAATGAAAAATGCTGTGGTATGCCTTACAAAGATGGACATGAGCAGTGTTATATCTCCTACTCAAATGCTGAAAACACCTCACAACACCACAGATTCCAACCAATCTTCTCCACCTAAATTAGGTCACAACCGCAGAGTAGTAATAGAAATTGGGGAAAGTCCTGAATCTGCTTGTGAAAGCGAGAAGAGTCACAAGAGACTGAGAAACGATAGTGTATCAGACAACCCCCCATCTAAATATCCAAGAATAGATAACACTGTACCAAAGGCACGTTTGTCGTTATTCAACAGTGATAGGCTAAAAGAGATTCTGTCTGCTAAGTCTTTCTATGGTAAAAGTAACCCTGAATTGAACACTAACGTAATCATGAAGATATCCAATGCTGTAGAAGTGGCGGCCTCACATCACCGCCGGTCATTATCTCACTCTCATACGCATAGCCGAAAGCGCAAGCCGGGCCAGATAAATATGGGTGTTAGACATAGGATCAGAAAACCTAAGACGCGCAAAATTCAGCCAATTACAAACAAACATAATACCTCCCATAATAATACTATGAATTCTACTAGTTCATCACTTCTCAATAACAGTGCTCTATCCAACACTAGTGCCAACGATTCAATGAGAAGCCAGGATTGTACCCAGGATTTTGGTATGTGTATTATATTTATAATATTTAGATGAGTGAATGAGACTAAATTGTTTTTGCATCAATACAACCATATCCATCATAAGATCATATAGCCAATAATCTAGTTGATATCTGGATGTGATGGGCAGCACCTTTCCTCTTATACCACCTAGCAATGTACTGCGACTTACGTGCCCAAATGGCAATAAGCTCGCCACCATGGGACCTAACAAAATTGGCGAAATGTGGGTGTTAATTAACCTCTGCCTACACCTTCGGGGACAGGTGTGAATTATGTGTATATGAAAAAGAATATATGGTTTATTCATAGAAGGTATCATTTCATACACTATACTTAAAACTACTGACATAACTCCTTTTTTGCAAGATCAGTAATGGTTGGTCATCTTCTCCTCTTGGCTTGTTTCCATCCAACTTAACTAAGTAACCTACTGATCAAATCTTTCTGCTTTAATTATTTTCTATCAGTTACATGTTAATGTTACAATGGTGTCTCAATAGTTATTTGTTATTTGATAAATACAATAAGTGCAGACCACCAAATGCTAAACTCGATATCTTTGCAGATAAACCAGATCCATTTGACAAGGAAAAGCAAACAATTGAGACTCTGCTCAGCCAATGGAACGAGGAAGAGGTGCCAGAGTCGGAGCTGTCCTTCTCCAAGCCAAAGCCAGACCTGCAATGCTTCAACTTCATAGAGGAGACCAACTCCATATTCCAACCGGTGACAGCTGTCGCTGTCCCTGTCCAATCTGTGCCTCAAGACAAGGAGGCAGTGATTGTAGAGTTGGCACCACAAAAACAGACCGTATTACCCCCTGTAGCGGGAGATACTGCTGCTGATGTACAGGATGTAGTTATGTTGGAGTCAGAGGGACATAGGGATAGTCATGGGGACCTGACCAAGACAGGACAGTTCTTGCCAGTTGAAGGTGGTTACATATTTGTGGAGGGAGCTGCTCCAGGTATATAATATATAGATAATATAATATAATACATTCATATGTCAAGCCATTCTCCCACAGGGGTAGGCAGAGTACACTTATTCACTTCTTGCCACTTACTACCATCCTTATATCTTATATTATCTTTCTTATAATATTTATTACATTCTCACCTATTATCTAGCCCATCGATTTCTAAAGTGGTCCAGGTGAACCCCCGGCGGTCCATAGGAGACTAGATGGGGGTTTACATTCTCGTGACGAAAAAATGGGGGTTCCCGGTTTGTAAGAAGGGGTCCACGAATTTTTTTCTGGTTACAATAGTAAAAAACTAAAAATGTTGGCTTGACTTCACCTGTCACATGTAGGCAGATAATGTTTTAAAAAGCTCAGCAAATGTTACTTGTTAAAACTTACATATTCAGTTATAGCACAATTAATTAATTAACGAATCTATTATTACTTATTCGTTTCAAAAACCACAACGTCCATAATATGAAGCTCGTTTTTTGAAATAGCTCTTTCTAACTTATTTTTTTCTAAAACTTCATTCGTAGTTGGGGGAAATTTCGCTAGTTAGATCTAATCATCACATTTTTGTCGAGTTTGGGGCATATTCGAGAAATGTAGTTGAAGGGGGTCCACCGGAACCAGCAAAAAAGTGGTCTATGATAAAAAAAGTTTGGGCACCTCTGATCTAGCCCAAAGTATGCATAAGCATTTGTTTTATGGATACTGGATGGCAGATGAACAGTAATATTCATAGTAATTAATATAATAATTAATATACTACAAATACAAACAACCATCACTTGAGAACAAATTTCTGTGTTTATCACACATATATTTGCCCTTACCAGGAGTCAAACCTGAGACCTCATGGCCAATAGCCACCAATATGACCATTCAACCAAACCAGCCATTCATGGAGTTAGTAGAAGTGGTCTTTGGTTGAAAGAATTTGTCTTTAGTTAAAATTCTTTGTTGTAACATTGTAGCCCAAGAAGATTTACCCGACTTGGATGAGATTGAGCGTGAACTCAAAATGCTGGATGAGCAGATACTTAAGATGGCTAAGTCCAACAACATTAATCCTCAAGCCGTACTAGCATCCACAGAGGGCATGTCATCTTCAATTCCTGTTAACGGTGAGTCTTATAATAGGGATGATGGCACTAACAAAGAATCGGTGAAATTATGATTTATAATAATAATTTAGGATAAGGAAATTCGTTACTAGTCACTTGTTATCAGATTATACTTGTGAACTTAGCAATCCGCCATATTTGCTAAAACGCCGCTTGACGTCATTATTTTGTTATCTCCATTTTGACATTGAAAATGAAAATGAAAATGTCATTTTTGCGAGATATTGACGTCACACAGACGCCATTGCTGTTTTGGCGCAAATTTTAAATTGCATTATTCAAAACATGTTTTTTCTATTAAAATCGAAAGTTTTTACAAAAATATAATTTATTTTGGGTAAAGTAAACACGTAAAAACAACATGGTGTAGTTTAATGTTTTCTTATATTTGCACGAGCACTACACATTTGGAATAAAACAACTTTTACGGATAAGACTCGCGTATAATTTGGTGTTTGGCATATTAATTATTTAACCCGACGTTTCGATCACTTTACAGTGGCCGTGGTCACGGGGGGGACTAAAGATGACAGGTGTCCTCACAATAAAGTAATAATTAACTACCGTCATAATTTTTGATATTTTAGGTGTTCCGATTTACACAAACATTTTATTTGTTTTATTTCAAATGGTGTAGTTTTTCAAAATTAGTCATCATGCCTATTCAAGTCTGTAGTTAAATATGGCTGGCCAGAGAGAGTTAAGAGAGAAATTGGGGTTGAGATGGAAATGTTGAAATCTTGAGAAGGATCCCCATACACACTTAGGTCACAAATTCCAGGCGCTGCCACTTCCCTTTCCTTTCTGCCACCTATGGGAATGCATGAAATGCAATAGCTTTTCTCTGTTGATTGTTCACATAGTAAAAGATTTTTATTTCTTTTATTGAAGCTACTACATTACCACTTACCAAGTTACATTACTAGGTTACCTACAACTTTGTAGGTGTTCCGTGTTATGATAAAAACAGTCTGGAGCACTTGCTCCAGACTGTTTTTATCATAACACTGATGAGGAATGGGCAGCAGAGTTCCTATTGTACCACCTAGCAATATACTGTGATTTAGGTGCCCGACATATGGCAATAGCTTCGCCCTCTATTACACAGGACTGCATATAGCAGACAAACAGTGTGTGTATTAAAGACACTGGATATATAGCCACTAGTGGTCGTCCGCGGCTTTGCTCGCGTTAATGTCAGTTGTAGTGTATAGCTTTCCTCAATAAATTCACTATCCAACACAAAAATAATTTTTCAATTTGAACCAGTAGTTTTTGAGATTAGACGTTTAACCAACCAACCAAACAAACTCTTCAGCTTTATAATATTTGAATAGATGATTTATGTATGAATGTATGTCATTTGCTTGCCGAAATTCCTACATATCGTTGTAAGCCACTTTAGTTTCAATTAACACGTCGCACTCAATTCTTTGTTGGTGCTCCTAATTCTATGTAGCGAATGTGTGTCTAACAATACAATTATCTTGTATGAATGTCATTGTTCTGGTCTGTGAGCGGTCTAGTTTAATATGAATAATGGTTTTGTTTCATTACTATCAATTATTGACACTTCTTCTGGTTTATAAGATGGCTTCTGTTTTGATATACCAGTTTAGATAAGAATACAAATACTGTTTTAATTTTTTTTACTCTTCTTGGGTATTCACATTTTAGAGTTGTTCAGGCAGAAGTGAATTAATATCCACGTTTACCCAAGGTCCCATGTAATTTTATGGGCAAGCCTATTGCCAATTAACGAGCACTAAAATAACAGTTGACCACTATCCGGCTCGAAGGACCAAAAGATTTACCGTCGCCGTGTGGTAAAGGCAGCCCAGAATACAATTGTCAACATCCCGCATCTCTCTCGGGTGTCGTACAAGGCGACTAAGGGTTACATGAGTCAGAAGTGTTCCTCTTATACCTCCTTACAATATACTGCGATCTACCCGATAGATGGCAATAGGCTCGCCACCTACAGGGACTTGACATTTGGCGAAACGTGGATGTCAATTCAGCTCTGGCTATAAATAGGCGTGATTAATGTATGTATGTAAATTTTTCCAGTGTCGCCATCACCGACGATTGCTGAGGACAAATCGCAGAAACTGTTCCCTATCTTCAACAATCCCAATCCTGGCAATGTCACGCCAACTTCTAAAGGTAAACATGAACGAATTTATTTATAAATAAAATCATCCTTACACTCACACCTATCATCTAGAACAAATTAAGTACCAAACCTATACACTTGAGTTATAATTACTGCAGAGTGAATTTGAAATTGGTCGATAAAATTTTTCAGGAAATTTTAATCGCTATATGATCGTAATAGTAACAATTAAAATTGCAATGAAACATTAAGAAATTAAATATAGAACGCAATTATTAGATTTATTTGCAGTCGACGCATTTTGCGCGAGAGTGCGCGCGGCTAGGTAGTAGAACGCTGTAGGTACAACCTACAGCGTTCTACTACCTAGCCGCGCGCACGCGTCCGCTTAGCAATCCGCGAACTAGGAACGATTTATTTAATTTTATTTAATATTAAGAATATAATTTTATATTTTTCTTAAATAAATTTAATATTTTTTATTTTGTTTTATGTTTTAATCTGTATATTTACCAGTTTCGAGTAAAAGAAAAGGAAAATATTGATACTTTGTTTGTAGACGTCAATTAACTTTAATGAGTATTTAATGTCAAAATTTTTCATTCAAATCAAAACCATAGACCCGGCAAGAATAGCGACTAGTTTTGAATTGTCATTTTTTGACGTTAAGTACTCATTAACGTTATTGTCGTCTCTGAGTGCGGCAGTTAGATTTGTTTTTAAACCTCACCTGGTTTAAATTAGCAAAAATTTGTCGATTTATTTCGATTTTACCCTGTAGATGACGGATACATTTTAATATACTCACCTCCGAATACAGAAACGCTACTCAAATTTAAAGCACTGTTTATAAAGTTAAGTGGACAAGACCTGTCAGAGTTTGTATGGGAAAACGTAAATTTTGACAACACTGAAGCAAAATTAAATGTTAAAAGCAGATCTCAAACTTTGAGTAGCGTTTCTGTATTCGGGGATGAGAATACATATTATAGACATATTATAAACTATCAATTATAGTCTATTTGTAAGATTACTTTATTGTGTCGGTAGGTTCATTGGAGAAATCTAAAAAGGCCCTTTTAAAGAACGGAAGCGACCAGTATGTTATTGACGCAGGGCAGAAGAAATTTGGCGCTACGCAATGTACAGAGTGCGGCACGATATACCAGGTAACTCTCCATTTATTATTTTAATTCTGTAAGTAATTAAAATCGCAAACCAATTAGTCTTTAGAAAAAGTTTGAAAAATTGTAAAACCAAGACGCCTTGGTTGGCCGAGTGGTATAGGCATATGATCGGAATGCGGAGGACGCAGGTTCGTTTCCCGCATCGAGAGTATAATTTTTCGAACCTTTACAAATCACAAATTTCTATGTGATAATTTTTTCTAACATTTACATGATGTTGAAATAAAAATCAAAATAATAAATAAAGTCGGCGAAATTTCGATTGACAAGAATTGAGAAAGGAGTGCTTGCATGGTTTGGTCACATAGAAAGGATTTTTGTGTCCGAAGTGAATGGAAAAAATGGAAGGCGGAAGGCCTCGCCTGGTCTTTCATAATCAAATTGGAACTCGACGGGCATGCATGAGGATATTACCACCTATCAATATACTGCTATTTTCGTGCCCGATAGAAGGCAATAGGATCGACACCTTTTACATGAGACCTAACATACCTGGCAAAATGTAGGTATTATATTAATTCACCAGTGCCTACCTCTTCGGGATTATACAGATGTGATTTATGTATGTGTTTTTTTATGGCAGATTGGAGATCCCCAAGATGAGCATGATCATCTGGTGCATCACAACGCTACTGATGTCCTGAAATGCAATGTAAGTTCTTTATGTCATCATCATCGTCATCACCATCATCACCAGGCCTATAATGTGCCCACTGCTGGGGCTGGGGCCTTCCCTATAGATGGAAGAATACAGGTTGTTCCATAACCGACCACTCTGGCCCAGTGCGGGTTGGTGGGTATTAAAGACTGCAGGTGCAGCCCGGACCAACGTCTTAACGTGTCTTCCGAAGCACGGAGATACGCGAGACAATAAATTTTTGGTCACCCATCCAATGACCAGCTTTAGCGAACATTGCTTAGTTTACGCAATCGCACTAGCGAGCCCCTCTAAGGTATTGTATTAAATTTAAATTAACCTTAATTGGGCCTCTTGCCTGGCCCATTCCCAGTTTATCTGGGACAGTATGTTGCCTTAAATTAAATTTTTTGACATAAAGTACTCATTAAAGTTAATTGACGTCTCTGAGTGCGGCAGTTTGTGCATCATCGAGCAAATTACTGCGATTGAAGTTCTCGGCGAATGGTAATGGGTTCGCTCCCTAATAACATGGGACCTGACCCCGTATTTTTTAAGCCGATTTGAGAGTTGCTTTGGTCCACCTGTCCCTCTCCAAAGTGTGAGTGACAGGTAGACTAAAGCAACTCAAAATTTAGTGGTTATACAGGGCATATTGCTTGCCCCATTGAGGGAAAAGGCGTGATTTATTATTGTTTTTTTTTTACACTGACACCTGTCATCTAGCCCAAAGTAAATAGCCTAAGCACTTGTGTTATTGATACTAGATGACGGACATATTTTTTTAATATAATTATGTACATAAATGTTGAAAATATACTACATAAACATATATACAACCATGACTCGGAAACAAACATTTGTGTTCATCACAAAGTTTGCCCTTACCAGGATTCGAACCCGGGACCTCTTGGCCAATACCCAGCAATCTGAGCATTCAACCAAGGCGGCCATCTATATTATCAACTAGTGGTCGCCCGCGGCTTCGCCCGCGTTAGTCGGTTCTTATATATCCTATAGCCTTCCTCAATAAATGCACTATCCAACACAAAAATAATTTTTCAATTTGAACCAGTAGTTTTTGAGATTAGCGCATTTAACCCAACAAACTCTTCAGTTTTATAATATTAGTTTTATATATCATATCTACACTAATATTATTAAACTGAAGAGTTTTTAAAGATTTTGGTGGTTAGAAAAAGAATTTCGAAAAATTATGCCTTCCTAAAATTGTGCCGCCGTGTGGTGACGGCAGAGTAGAATATAATTATTTGATTTTAATTTTAACATTATATAAATGTTAGAAAAATTAGTACAAAGATTTTAGTGGTTAGAAAAAGAATTTCGAAAAATTATGATCTTGAGGCGGGAATCGATAAATGGCAATAGGCTCGCCACCTATTACATGGGACCTAACATAACTGGCGAAACGTGGGTGCTAGTTCACCTCTGCCTACCCCTTCGGAGATATAGGCGTGATTTATGTATGTATGTATGTAAAATTGTGCCTGACCGCTCGGCCAGCCAAGACAGTGTCTTGATTGGCCGAGCGGTCAGGCACCGTAAAGCAGCGGACGCGGGTTCAATTCCCGCAGCAAGACCATAATTTTTCGAAATTCTTTTTCTAACCACCAAAACCTTTGTACTAATTTTTCTAACATTTATTGTTGAAATTAAAATCGAATAGTTGATGTATTTATCTTTGGATTTGTCTGTAGTTTTTATCTTAACTCTTCAGGGCTGGAAGGATGAGTGTGTGGTGGAAGGTTCCGGGTCTTCAAGATGTATACGAGTGCGAGGTGGCGAGCCAGCCTGGAAAAAGGTAGAAGCGCTGCTAGCCCGCGTGGTGCATCCCCACCTAGGCTACGGCGCAGACCTGCCTAGGCACAACTTGCAAGCGTACACTGTAAGTATTCCGTATCTTCTTCTTCTCCCTGCCCTGTTCCCAGTCTATCTGGGGTCGGCGCAGTATGTTTCCTCTTCCATTCATATCGGTCAGACGTCATCAAACCATCCACTCCCTTTTGATTCATATCATCCATCACACCGTATAGGTGCTATAGTTCATTCGCGTTAAGAAAATAGTGACTCATCATCGACTGCCGGCCAAGCCACGCCCCCTAGCCAATTAAAACGCTAGAAATTTGTAAGGCGAGTTCACAGTGCTCAGTTGAAGTCAGACCTTCGAATTGATCGGTTGTGTATTTTGCGTACTACTTGTTTAAAATTAAATTTGGAAAATGGATATCTCACCTATTAAAAAAAAAATAAAAGTGGATCAATTATACATAGCGGAGAGAGACGCGTAATTTACAATGTTTATAAGTATTTCAAAAAAATGTTTAATTTTTTCTCCATTATGAATACACCCTTACCCTGCAGTTGCACTGATGAGTCACTATTTTCTTAACGCGAATGAACTATAGCATGAATATAGTGATGAACTATAGTGATGAATGAATGTATAGAAAAGAGACGGAACGGACCATGTCGAGAGACCGATGAACGGAGAGAGTGATTTGCCCATCATTCGGGTGCCCCAAGGTGCTTATTGGTCTACACCGGGCAATCTCCCTTAGTCGACTTTTACGACACCCATGGGATGAGTCGGGGCTGGCCTATTCTACGTTATTAATTAGCCCCCAGGCCTGCATAAAAGACCCTGTAAGTATTCCTTACAATTTACATAATTAAGGTCTCTGCATATGTAACGTGAAAAAATCCCGGACGGAACGTACACGGGATGAGGACGGGGACTGCAGAAATATCGTTTCATACAAAATGTACCATGAAGGACATATGTCACGGACGGGGCACGTCCCGTACCGAAGCGTTTTGTACGAGAGAGGCCCTGTCCACGTCCCGTCAGGGATATTTTCCCGTTTCGTATGACCTTTGCTACTTTAAATCCCTCTTTTAGAAATAATAACTGAGACTTTTTCCCAGAAAGATTCTAAAAAATCACATCGCCGATCGGTTTAGCGATCCTTTGGGGGAGGCCTATGTCCAACTGTTGATGAAGAATAAACCTTCTGTAAATAACAATATTATTTAATCTCTTTATCTAAAAATGTTAAATAGTCTTCAACAATTCATGTTCCTTACTTGTCCCTCACAATACAAGTTTCATATTACACTCCAAACTAAAAATGTATTATGATGTGCCCTCTTCGGCATTAGGAATACATAAATATCGCTATCTATCAGCGAAGGGGAAGGCAGAGGTCAAACAACATCAATGTACATACATACATATATAAATCACGCCTATATCCCCGAAGGGGTAGGCAGAGGTGAACTAGCACCCACGTTTCGCCAATTATGTCAGGTCCCATGTAATAGGTGGCGAGCCTATTGCCATTTATCGGGCACAAAAGTCGCAGTACTAATGCTAGGTGGTATAAGAGGAACGCTGCTGCCCATTCCTCATCGCTGATTTATCTTTAGTCGCCTTGTACGACACCCACGGGAGAGATTTGGGGTGGTGACAATTGTATTGTACTCTGCCGTCACCACACGGCTATTGTAAGATGATAATGAGTATTTTTCCACAGGCTTACCTGTACATAGACAAAAAGCAGATTGTCGGCTGTTTGGTAGTGGAGCCAAAGAAAAAAGCCTACAAGTTAATACCTGGCGACCCAGACTGTTGCAGCGTAGAAGAATACCCCGTCAAGTGAGTACTATAATACAATGCCACACTTTCATTTCTATAACTGCAAAAGTAAGTTTATATGGCTGTGTGTAAATAAGGTTTTCCCAACTAACCTAAGGATCCGATTTTAACAATATTTGGTTCATTTAATATACAGTTAAGAACCTTAGATAAGACATTTTGTTCTTCATAAACTCTCCAATAATTATTTATGCTTATTAAGCTGATGAAAAACGATGATGAGGACTAAGACGTCTAACGTCCGTACTAAGAGACATCAATTAATTTAAATTTAGACCGTAGACCTGGCAAGAATAGCGACTAGTTGTGGATTGATGGTAAGCACTTTGAGGAACCCTTTAAATAAATAAATATTTTAACAGTTACACCTATTATCTAGCTAAAGTAAGTAACCTAAGACGGAGATATTTTTAATATCGTAATAATATAAACATATACACACATATGGCTCGGGAACAAATATTTGTGTTCATCACAAAATTTGCCCTTTCCAGGATTCGAACCCGGGTCCTCTTAGCGAATACCTCTATCGATCTGAGCATTCGACCAAGCCGGCCGTATTTTAAAGTCTACTTCTTTCAAGTCATGAAAGTACGGACTAGTACTAATATTCTTCTGAAGAAAAAAATATTAAGGAGTGGATGGATCTATGACGGGAAAAATAGATCATCTTCTCCAATCCTTTAATGATCCCACTACTGGGGCACGGGCCTTCCCTATGGAAGAATATAGATAGATTGGGCCTTAACCCACCACGCTGGCCCAGTGCGGGTTGGTGGATATTAACCACTGTAGATGCAGCCGGGACCAACGGCTTAACGTGCCTTCCGAAGCACGAAGGAACTCGAGATAATAAATGTTTGGTCACCCATCCAATGACCTACCTTAGCGAATATTGCTTAGTTTAGGCAATCGCAGGCCATGCGCGCTATGCCACCGCGCTAGCGAGTTAAAGAAATAGACCATAATGATCTTCTCTTGGACACACAGGTTTTCAATATGTCTTGACGATTCATAAGTGTATTGTAATCATACCAGAAACTTCTTCTTCTTCTCCCTGCCCTGTTCCTAGTCTATCTGGGGTCGGCGCAGTATCTTTCCTCTTCCATTCATATCGGTCAGACGTCATCAACCCATCCACTCACTTATGATTCATATCATCCATCACACCGTAAAGGTGCTAGTGATGAATGAATGTATAGAAAAGAGACGGAACGGACCATGTCGAGAGACCGATGAATGGAGAGAGTGATTGGAATGACAACATTCTAATCCGTACTGCTCAAAGTTTTGGCTTAGGTTTTACAACCGGCCGCCTGCCTGATACTAACCCTCTTTGGGTATATAATCATACCAGAATATGAATGAATAAATGAATTTTGACTTTGGCTTATTTCCAGGTGTGGCGTTTCCCGCATATGGACCCACAAGAACCATCGGCGGAGAGGCCTAGCTCGCACCATGTTGGACTGCGCCCGCGCTTCCTACTTCTACGGTGTGGCGTTAAAAGCTGACGACCTAGCCTTTAGTGCTCCCACGGCAGCGGGGAAATCCCTAGCCACCAACTACTGTGGTACTCCCAACTTTTTCGTGTATCTGGACTGATAATTCTTAGGCTCAGAGTTCACCGATGCGTAAAACGAGCGACTAAAAGATAACCGCGCCAGTTTTTGACAGTTCCCCCATACGACAAAATGTCAAAAACGAACGGTCTTTTAATCGCCTGTTTATGTGTCGGTGAACTCCAGTCTTGTTCGTGAGTTTTTGTTTTGTAACCAGTAATTGTTTTTTTTATTTTTTTGTTTCATGAAAACCGGTTAGTTCGATTGCAGTATTGATGTTTTGTTAATGTCAAATAGGTACAGCAGTAAAGAATTAAAGATTCCACTGATTGGCTTATGTAGCGTGGAGGGGATAGTGCGACAAAAATGTAAATATTTGCTTTGTTACTTTATAAAAAAATATCGTAACTATGAAAAAGAATCTAGTAGTCGTATAATAAAAATTCAAGAAAATTCATATGCATAAAAACAACATAAATAATAATAGAGCACTGTTTACAAACATTGGTTCATATACCACATGTTATGTACGTGTAACGTGTGTATACGATTGCTATATCGGTAGTAAAATATTAGATACATCACGGTTAAAATTTTAAACATGAAAAATTATATCCAGTGAATAAAGTATTGCATATAATTAAATGGTTTTTTATACCGGCGGTGAGAGAATCATTACACATACTATTTTTATATTTATTGTCGTATTGTCGATGCCACACTATATTTAGCCATCCGTTTGATATAACGTTGATAATAACAGAAGATTACTTCCCTATTATACTAACACCTCAGTCCATTATATAAGTCTAATTAAACTCTAAATGCTTTATAGTTCTTCTGTTCTTTAACTTCTATTACTTTATTTCATAATTTCAATTTAGCTTAGAATATTTTCTTCTTTAAACGCCAATTCAATGACGTTGTATTCAGTTTTATCGAACATTTTATATAATAGACACACGGTTGTTACAAATAACTTTCACAAAGCACATCTATTTTTTTAAATATATATTTTAATTTACAAGCAAAAAGCAACCAAAATGGGACCACTAGCTTATTCAAATGTAGTGTTTAAGTATTTTTTGATATTTTTATTAGTATGGTTTTTATAAATTATGATTTCTAAGTGCCTACTATTTTAGGCATTTCCCTAGGAACGTTTTAGTATAGTAATGAATGTGTATTTAATGAGAGACATATTATTATATGGGTCTATCTATTTGATCAAACACCAAATTATCCTAAACCAGCAAATGGTTATTTTAATAATTGAATAACAGCATACTTAAAAGAGTATTGGTGTCAGGCTGGCTGGCAGTAAACTAACTCAAAACCTTGAGCTGTATGGATTGGCATGTTGTCATCATAATTACTGTCTCTATTAGTAGGACTCTCGACATGGCCCTTTCCATCTTTTATCTATGCATATATTTATCACTAGCACCTTTCCGGTGTGATGTATTATATGAATCAAAAGGGAGCATATATCCTAGGCAGAAAGATGATGAATAATTAAAATAGTGAAATTAATAACTAATTATTGAGTTTATAAAACGGCGACAATGTAGTCTACTTTCTTGGAAATTTAGATTTTTTGGTGTTTAATTAGATATATGTATTACTTTAAATATTCACGAATCCTTGTCATGTTGAAAATTAAATCAGTTGGAACCTTAGAACCCCGCAGTCTTGACTCTGTAGTTGATGGGTGAAAGTTAATACCACCCACTCGATTATGACAAAGGTTCTTCTACTGTTATAGTTTTCAAATAATGCTTCTAGAATGATCAGCACTGCCTGTGAACTCTTATGTCTATCATGTTTCTAACGCAATAATAAAAGACTACCATGGCTATATATTGTGTGTATGTTTGGCGTGTTTCAATAAAAATGGTCACTAAACAAAAATGGCGGATTAACAGTCAATCCGCGATTTTAGTTTAGAAACCGCCATTGCAGTTTTTATATTCTTTAAAAGTTTTAAAAACAATTTTTTTATTGAGATGCGTTTAGTGTTCGCTCTTTGAAACGTTCCTACATTCCAGTCATTTATTGTGCCTACTAGTTGTGAATTTAAAATGTAAATTTTCGGACTTCTTGTTAGGTTTTTTAAGAGGGATTTTGACTAGCTCTCTTTAGAGATAAGATTGTGAGTACGCTTATTTATTTAAGTAATGTATTGTACTTAATTTTTAAGGTAACAAAGTCAAATGAAAAGCTGAATTGGATAAAGTAAACTATTTTATTGTTATTATTATGGTATATATTTGTACACAGTATGTTGTAAAGTTCAAAGCAATTATCTTAAACGCTTGTGATGTTGAAATTTAATAAGAAATTATTACTGGAACATAGATGGTATCTTTTGATTTGTCCCAAATCATCAATGCTACCCTGTGAAATTAATAACTAATTGATGAGTTTATAAAACGGCGACAATATAGTCTACTTTCTTGGAACTTTAGATTTTTTGGTGTTTAATTAGATATATGTATTACTTTAAATATTCACGAATCCTTGTCAAATCATCAATGCTACCCTGTAACATATAAAGTTTTATCTCACTTACATGGATAGTATAGATAGGTATTCAGTCTTATAGTTGATATTAATTATGGGAATATGCCTTGTTTGCTCCTAATAGTGACTTCTTTCCAATTCTGCTTTTTATTTGACCTCAGTTTTTCAATGGCGTGTATACGAATACCTACATAATATACGTATTTAACAATAGTTGTTTTCATGTTTTACCTACTCACGTTTGACGTCAATAGCCCAAAGATACCTAGACAATTTTCAAAACCTCACATCGGTACCAACATAGTATGTTACTGGTTGCTACTGAGGCGAGTAGCATTATACTACTTAGATATTTGTATGATATTGAAAAGACACAAATTCGTCAGTGAACTAGAGACGAAATTCGGCCTTGTAGTGAGTGTTGTTTCAGCTCCTCTTAAGTCGATAATCCTGTAATAATATTGTATTAGCTATAAGTGATCTGTTTTGTCAGGCCCATGAATTGAATACTCAAAAACTATTTGCTTACCATGTGACAAGTCGTTATGATAATTAATACACTATGGCATTTGCCTGTAACACCAATCTATTCAATAGAGGACAATAATTCGCTTGGGCTTAAGGCAAAATGTAAACAATCTTAATATGTATCTTAAAAACAAGAAACGTGTATCTAAAATACATCATTAATTATAGACAAATAAAGCTGCTTTGAAATATTGTTATTACACATTTTTATTTTTGTATTTTATATTAAAAGACACATCAAGATTGTTTACATTTTGTTTCAAGCCTAAGTGAACGGGGTATAGGTAGGTAGCTAGGTACCTACCTACTTACTAATTATATTGGCTAATCAAATTTAAAAATTGTGTGTCTTTCAAAATACCATAAGGGTTAGATACCAGCATCTTTTTAAATTATCAGTATGATAGGACATCAGATAAATAAATTTACCAGCAGACAGAAAAATCAGCTCCAAGTCAAACCCCCTTAATAAAAAACATGGACCAAAGTTAGTCGTAGTTTAAAACTGCTGCTGTAACTATTAGCTGAATGAAAGACAGAGTTAGCATCCATTTTAAACCATGATTAGTCATGGTTTAAAATTTAATCCACGTTCTATAATAAGGGGGTAAGAGTTTAGCTTGAAAATTTATTGGTGTAATTTGTTGCCTGTATAAATTTTCGTACATTTTGTTTAGATTTTGAAATTGCCATGTTATTAGTAAGATTTTATATTTTATTTTATATGCTAATTTGTATGTAGTTTTTTACTATTAGTTGATTTTCAAAATTATATGCAGCCGGAATTATAAATTCATGTAAAAGAGAACATTAATTTTAAATTATAACAAAAACCAATTCAAGAATGCAAGTTTATAACTGCCTTTCGATATACATAGATAATCAGTAAGGGCAAAATTCTTTGAAAAGTTTCATTAATATAAATAACATGTGAAAAGAACATTTGAAATGATCACTTGAAAATATCATAATTTCTCCCTTGTCCTTTTCAATGCCAACAACTAGTTTTAGTTGCATATCTCTTTACGTATAACATACATTTTTGTACACCCTAAAAACGAGTTTTTCATTGACCATAGCAGTACATTACCTGAGGTAAACCACGCCCATTTCCATTTCATTTTCGCCGGATGATGTCGTGGATTTATAGGGGACGATGCATGTCTGATAATAATAATTAAAAGCCCTAAATTGTGGTTTGATCTAAAAATTCCTCATTGAAACTATGATATAATCGTCCTGTTATTATAGTTATGTTTTAGAATGAATTCTGATATGAAAAGAATTATTATTTAAAAGATATAATTCTTTCCAATAAAAACAAATGTTTCCCATTTCTACTCTTTTGTACAGACTTGCATGACCACTACTTTGGAATATTGTTGTTAAAATTATTTGGATACAGATATCCAGTTTTTGGTTAGATGTTGTTTTTGAAGCGATAATTATTATAATAATTACTCAGGTAATTATCTTTTGATTATATTCTACACGATGACCATTGTTTTTAGGGCATGCTTTTTATTTTTAGTGTGGCAAGTCCAAAGATATTTTGTACCTTAATATTGCCATAGTATATAAAATATTATTTATTTGTAATGTTTTTGTCTCTTATTTTTTTTGTGTGGTAAGACTCTAGAACATATTTAATTTTAAAATTCTTGATTGAAATTTCCGAATGAATATTAAGTTAGTTTTTGATGCATTTTAAGATAGGACTACACGATTGTGTGCCAATTTTAATAAAAGTGATTTTAAATTTAAATACTTGTTTTCTTTATACTAGACGTTGTTTTGCTACCCTTATGATCGTCATATTACTGTCAGTATGACCTATTAAGCAGTAAAGATCTTGAGATGTAATTTTGGCTGATTAATATTAGTTTTTGAAAGAAAACATACATACATGAATCACTCCTATTTATCCCTTAGGGGGTATGTAGAAGTGAATTGACTCCCACATTTTGCCAATTATCTTAGGTCCCATGAACAGGTGGCGACCCTATTGCCATCAAATGTTTGACGCAGGACTCGAACGCACTTCTATCGCAATCGGGCGATGTACACTACTATTCAAACAAATAGATTACAAAAAGAAACTAACGTATTACCGAAAACAACATGGCGACAGTGGTGTCAAATGTAAGAGTAGTTTAAAAAAATATATATTTGTTCGATAAAAATGTTAAGTACGTTTGCCACTTGGCTAGCCTTGGGCATTTGGTTAAGTCGCAATTTTTTTAACCTTTCAATTTCAAGTCGTTTTTTCACAATTCATCACAATGTAGAAATAAAATCCACTTTTCCTTCCTATATTTATAACTCTTACCTCCGAATACAGAAACGCTCCTCATAGTTTGAGTCCTGCTTAACATTTAAGTATTGCCAAAAGTAACGTTTTTCCATACAAATTCTGACAGGTATCATCCACTTAACTTTATAAGCAGTGCTCAATATTTTAGTAGCGTTTCTGTATTCGTGGGTTAGTCGCCTCACACGACACTATCAGGAGATAAATAACCGAAGACATGACCGAAATAAAATAATATAGCACAATTTTAAAACAACATTTATTTTTACATACATTAAGTCGGATTCAAAATGCCTGAAACATACTGATATTTGTACACATCAGTTAGGTATAGATTATTATTAATTTCATGGACAGTAAATTATACATTCTCTTTGCACAAATCTGTGGAGACAAAAATTATAAGCGATTGTTACTTTTATAATCACCTCGCAATACACACTACTATACACATAAATATTAAAAATTTCACTTTTTAATCTTTAGGAATTTCATTGATTAGGTATATATATATACTTTTAAAATTAAATTTGTTAAAAATATAGATTTTTCAGTTTACATATTTATGTATTTAGAAGTAAGCAATAAGAGTAAATTTATCATGACAAGATACATACGCGGTCCTTCGGACAGAACAGTGGGTGCGCTGACTCAAGTACCGAATCTAAAAACCAAGTGTCCCTACAAAATATAAACTATATCCAAGAAATCTACAATAAAAATCGAGAGAAAAATATGGGTTTTTGTGCTACAAATGGGAACAAACATATGCGCACTGTTGGGGTCGTCCATTACGTCACGTGATGTTTTTAGCAACTTTTTAACTCTCCCCTACCCCCTCCGTCATCAGGTGAGGTTTTAGACTCCCTCTCCTCTTAATTCACGTGTATTGTTTTTAGTACAAAGTATACTGAATTTTTAGAAAATCAAGCATCGTGTGAGTCAAGGCTGTAAAAAACAAACATCATCACCAGCTCTTTAATGTCCCCACTACTGGGCCACGGGCCTTCCCTACGTATGGAAAAATATAGGGAGATTGGGCCATAACCCACCACAATGGCCCAGTGTGGGTTGGTGGGTATTAACGACTGCAGATGTAGCCGGGACCACCAGCTTAACGTGCCTTCCGAAGCACGGAGGAACTCAAGATAATAAATTTTTGGTCACCCATCCAATGACCGCCCTAGCGAACATTGCTTTGTTTACGCAAGCGCGCTATGCCACTGCGCTAGCGAGCTCCTCAAAAATTAAACATTGTAATGATATTTATGCTGCTGATAATATACACAATACAGATATCAGTTTACACGGGTCTTTAAAAAATGTAGGTATAATTTTGGAAAAGTTACACGTGATATGAAATCCCATTATATCCCCAATCCCCCTCGTGACATTTCCGAACATCCCCCAGCCCCCTTTGAGCGTCACGTGACTAATGGACGACCGCCTTAGTCATAAATGCCACCACTCTAACGTCTCCAGGGGGATTATACTCACTTCACTTGGGCTTGAGACAAAATGTAAACAATCATGATGTCTTTTTTAATAAAAAATAAAAATGTGTAACAGCAATATTTCAGAGCAGCTAACAGTTTTATTTATCTATAATTGATGGTGTATTTTAGAATACACGTTTCTTGTTTTATAAGAGACATATCAAGATTGTTTACTTTTTGTCTCAAGCCCAAGCGAATGAGGTATAGGGCGTGCGCGCTCCCCGAAAGGTAAAACATTACCAAAAAATATTTGCAAACCCCTATAGCTGCAGACTCTGCCGACTAACTGAAGGGACCTCGTACACATTGTGCGCAAGTAGTACTTACCAACTATGAAGATTTATACAGCGATAATTTTAATGTACCCGCAACCACACAGGACTAGATTGTCAACATCATAAATAACAACGTTTGTTTGACGAGTCTTAACGTAACTGTACTATCGCCACATTTGTAACTCTGTTTCATTTATAAACGAAAGGACGACACCGCTGCGCTCGCTCTTGTACAGTAATAGAGTTATTAACACTCGAGAGGTGAATTAAATTAATATTTATTTTTGCAGGAGAGCAACTTCTATTGAATTATCACAAGTCGTAGAACAAACGTCCTTGTCTGTGGCGTCTGCTGTCTGGCGCTGCGAGGTTGCGGGTACTTTAATTTTTTTCGTGTACAATAAAAAAAGGGGGAGTTAAATACTTTATTACTTATTTTGGGTATTGGCCACGGACGTTACATCTACTAGTCAAGGATTCGATCACGCGAAACAATAATATACACTAATAGAATGGTGGTGCGCCGCCATACCGGGCGCGCCACTACCATAGTATCTACCTTTACACCTTAGTACGTTCCATTCACGTGACATAGACACTGGCAGTATTTCATCTAAATATCGAAAAACATAGAAAATATTCTATAGATATTATATTATTTATTACCCTACATTTAATTTATACATATTACATGACTCACTCGTTATTGCGTTTCCTTAATTGTAGGGGAGGGGTCGGGCAGCCTACAGTCAAACAGTACACAGTGGTGGGCCAAAATATTTTTTTTTTTTCAAAAAATATGTAATAAAAATTACATATTTTTTCTCAATAATTTTAGATAGATTTATTTTAGCAGTCGTGTAAACAAAATTGACTGTACACAGAACGCAGAAGAAGCTAGAGACAGCAAACTAGAACACAAACGTTCCGCTAGAGGGCGCTATTTTCAAGGTAGTGTAACGATCACAGCCGACGATCTGAACTCCGACAAATGAAACGTTAATATGTTTAGTTTCGACGACACAAGAACTAAAAACTAACTAAAAAACGATCATATGGATATTTTATCTAATATTTGACCCATAAAATACCAATTAACGTTACCGTTTGTATTTCTTCAGATATAGTTTTAAAAAAAAAAACTCATGTTTTCGTCACTAATGCATTTCAAGTGTCGTGGTATCACTTCTGTCTCAATCGATTTACAATTATGACTTCTGGAAGGACAGACCGGTTTCCGACCTAACTAAAAACCGACAAACCAATCCAGAATTTGTTTGAATTCACAGTCGACGTCGCATCGTCTGCCAACGCACAGCGCCATCTATGGGCGACGTTTGGTTTCCAAATTCGAATATTTAAAAAAACGGTCGAACCTAACAAAAGTAAAACCGACCAATAAAAAGCACGTACTGCCTTCGGGCGAGATTCAAACACCGCGGTTGCGTCTGAAATAAATACAATCCCATACAAACTCTTACAACGACAGCGATCTACATACCAGAACGCAAAATTAAAACTGTTTAAGGCCCCATTCAGATGTACATTGCTTGCTATTAAGCGGCATTAGTAGCTTATGCTGCTGAATAGCGAGCAATGGATAACGAACCGCGATTCACCCGCGCGTAAATCTGAATGGGGCCT
This sequence comes from Cataclysta lemnata, assembly GCA_963931975.1. NCBI lineage: Eukaryota > Metazoa > Arthropoda > Insecta > Lepidoptera > Crambidae > Cataclysta > Cataclysta lemnata. The sequence continues at coordinate 4,257,719 of OZ008360.1, forward strand.
AAGGGTCTTTTAGGACTGGCCGGCTCGGGAAGCAGATTTATATATCATTCAAAATTGAGTCTACAATAATCGACATAAGGTTAATTTTACCTGTCACTGTATTTGCTGTGAGCTGCTCTCGAGCATTTCTACACAAAACTAAGTGAAAATAATAATAAACCTTAATTCGATGACACAAACCTCTATTTTAAACGTTTAAATATACTCTTCTCCGAGCCGCTCAGTGTGAAGGGACCCTAAGAATCGGGCCGTTTAGAACAAAAGGCGCCAACGCTAATACTGTGTTGTAACTAAAGGCATCGAAAACGTGCTGACAGTGGTACATTTACATTCGTTAGAAATTACGTGTTCAAAATTAAACAATTCCCTTCGTCACGCAAAACGATTGCAATAGAAAACGCGACACTGTGCCAGGATTGTGCAAGGTCCAGAATTGATTGTACCCTCTCGCCATCATTTTTACAGTTGCAATGTTGATTAGTTTATTTACAATGTCCACCAACACTCGTGGTGCTCTCAAAGATGCCATCCCCCCCCCTGGCGAGGGTTTGTCCCCCTCTGACGTGGGTTTGTCCCCACCAACAGTGAAAAAATGTTGAAACAACACCCTGCGCAATCCTCACAATATCAATCAACCTCACATAAGACACCCTGCGGACAATGTTAACCGAAAAAGGTCGACCGTCGCAATTTTTGAACCGAGCGAATTCCGACTTTGTAGCTAAATGCGCAAAGTTCATTCTGGCACGGGGTAGTGAATATCCGGATCTAGAATAGCGTCCCCATCATATTTTTTGTCAGCATAAAATAGCGGTATTCAAAAACTCACGGTCGACATAATTTGGACTGTCGGTAGCAAAAGGAATCAAACCTTCGTAACTTCAGCAGTCTACAATTATCATTAATAATAATAATAATAATATATATATAATAATTATATATTTTTTTAGTTAATTTTGCATTTCCATATCGTTTGCAATAATACGCTAGAACTTACTTAAAATAGCTACCAAATAGATTTTTACTGTTTAAGTTACGTTACATTGCCGTATTAGATTTACACAATGATTCGCTACGATGGGGTGATGTGCGGCTCGGAGGTCGCCATATTGCACAAAACGTCAAAATGCCGGCCTCAGTGTTGCTAGCGTTAGAATAGAAACAATACACAAAGAGAAGAAAAAGAAAATTTCCTACAGAACGAAAACAGATTATTAGTAATGGCAACATTGGTATCCATTAGTAAAAGCGTGATGTATCGTTATAATTATTCGTGTAATTTATAAATTGAATAGAATTCCACTAAGATAAACATAAAACACCCAAATAGTATGAAAACAAGATCGAATTAACGATATGCTAAAAAATATAAGGCGACCCCAGAACGTAACTATTATGAATTAAAATACCTCATTTTAACATACGTTATGCTCTTTTCCTACTTACATTCAAAGTGAAACTTAACTAACAAAAGAAAAAAAAGAAGAAAAAATACAATTTCTTTAGATATATTTTCAAAAAATAACGTAATTGTTATTAGATAGATTAGAGAAAGCGTCACTTCACAAGGCAGGAAGGTTCAATTGCTTAGTGTTCCACTAGACACGATATTTTTTGAATATGGTAACAACAGGGTATGGTGTTTCCGCTGGCAACATCATTATGGCACATTTAAAAAAAATCAGATTAACATCCTTACATTACGGACCATAAATATTGGTAATGCTAAACAATTAACAACAATTCATAGATTTTCTGTAATTACACAAAAAAACACAAGATATCTCACAATATATTAATTAATAGCCTATAAAATCAACAGTATGTTTCGAACAGGCCAAAACTCGAATCGACAAACTAAACACTTAATACGATTTAATTATTAATACCCATGTGCTACGCCTGCTCAATACATAGCCCTTAGTTCACCCAATGTTTGTAAATATTACTCAGATTCACATTTCAATTAATAAAAAAAAGAGTAGTAGTAGTAGATTTACATATTTTTTTTATACACAACAAGTACATTAGCAGTGTAAGTACATAACCAATTATTTAAAATAATTATTTCCATTAAAAATTAATGTTAGACAAATTTCAGTTAGGTACACTTTGTACTTAACTTGTAACCTCTAAAAAGAGACAATTTGAAAGGATTACATAATATTAACTATACAGCGATATTCCTTGAAAATCAACGTGATAAATATTGTCGTATCAGATACGAGCATTCTGTATCGATTTTATCTTTGGATTTTAATTACACTAGAAATTCTCTGAAATTAATCAAATAACCTAGTCAAAACAAATTGTGCTAACATATTATCAAATAGCCGCTAGAACTAAGTCAATGCGTAAAACGAAAACTATAGTAAAACTATGCGCTTGGAAGACATAAATTGATACAAACTAAAGTTAAACTTAAAAAAAAACATACAATTGAAAATGTGCCCGTGCTATAAACACGCAATAGTGTTAAATATTAAATAGTATATAAATAAATTGCAATCAAAAATATACAAACAAAAATCGACAGAACGTTTTAATTAATAAAAAGTCAATAAAAAGCTATTATATATCATTTGTATATTTAGCTATATAGGTCAACAGATAATATAAAGGTTTCTTTTTATTTTTTAAATATAAATAAACATAAATTTGGCCTAACTCCATGATATGTCGACGACGATGCTTTTGTAAAAGAACTATATATATATAAAAAAAACTTATGTATAATCAACGCGTGTTCTTTCGTAAAAATATAAGATTGGAATACTAAACTAGCCTCGATATACCGTAAGGACAATACTTAATGTAAATAATGGTAATAGTATTATTACCCTATATTTATTTAGTCACATTTAGCTATTAGCGGTTATTTCTAAGTTTCAGAGATGTCCCACGCGTGGTTCTCAAAATTATCGATAAATATGATTGATCAATCATTTTTATTACCGATGCAATAGCAGTGTTACTTTTCGCATTTTGGTACGCAAGCAATAGTTACGTTACAGTCAACCCAGTGACACATAAATATAGTTTCTCAAGAGTACGTGTGATATTTAGTAATCTACATCTGTAGAGGACTGAAATATACAGAATGTAAAAAGAGTATCAAGGGGATGCATCATAACCGAATATAAAAAATATACCAGAAAAATAAAGCACAGTGCGAAATGTTAAAACAAATAAGTATTGTTTTTTAATACATATGCGTACGGTTTGCAAATCAAACTAAATATGGTTGGTGTCAGCTATGCGGCCGGCTGAAAAAACCTAAGCCAACCCCTTGAGCATTATGAGTTGGATTGTTATCATCGCAATAACTCTATGACGATAAACTGTACAATGGATGCTGTAGTGTTATAAAATAATTCCGCAAATGGCTATATCCTCGTCAGCTTCATTGTCTGATCCCTTAAGGATGAAACGAACTGGCAAATACACTAAAACATCAGCATTAGGCAGTATGCCTGCATTGGGCTAATTTCCCATACTTGGTACCCGACTGTAAACAATGGATATTTTAATATCTTTCCTGCATTCTTGACTCTACATCACACCGAATACCGCACTTCATAAGCGTTGTCATCTAATCAAATGACATAAGACATGTGTTTTAATACGCTACCTGCACATAGACCGTGGTAAGCTTATCTTGATATGCAGGTAGAAACACAAATTAATATGAAGAATCCTTTGTAAGCGCGACAAAAACTACACAAAAGAAACAACCAAATTGTCACATGTAAATGAGGCTACAGATAAAAATAGGGCGCGTGACCATTCCCGTTCCGACCAATCAACCGTCACTCGTTGGCACCGACCGACACCGGCCTAACATCGCCACAACCCGTCATTATCGGCAGCAGCTGTCAAAATGTCAAATGTTCCCAAATCGACTCTGCGCCTTACTCCCAACACGTCAAGGGCGACAATCGATCGCTGAAATTTAACAGTCTCGAATTTGGCACCGTATAGATCCCGGCATGTAAGTTGAACCAAAAAAGACGGTCGTCTGCGCAGGTTTAATTGAAGGTAAAGTGTCTAAACAAATTTTGGACGCGCAGAAGCGGGTATCTCTATATTGCTATGGGTTACAAACACTCGTCTCACCTCATACAGAACCTCAATTAGTACCTGAAAACTTTATACTACGCCGCGCATAGATCAACTTATGTGCCGGGTATTATACAATACATCACTACGAAACGCAGTCGTGCAATGTACAGGGTCGAATTTATCTTGTCAAACGTAACTTAGCACCGGTAAAAATAATTCCTTTGGCTATAATAGACAAACATAAATAAAGACTATAAATAATAATAATAATATTAATTAAAAAAATCGATAACACTTCCCAATAAAACACTAATAGTACGAATGCGGGCGCGGTGTTGCCAGTCCAGCTACCAAAAGGGGATGAACGGGGTTTGCTTCAGTTTCAATACGAATGGTTGCCAGCATCGGTGAAGGCGAGCGTTCGGAAACACCACTGGAACGACTGGGCAGCAGGAAAGTGCCGTTCGGATTCGTCGACGCCTCAACTCACCTACACGCCAGCCATCATATTATTATACAGGGTTATTTGTAATTTACAATACTTCAGCATTCTCGCAGAACTTATACTCTATTGATTATAGCAAGGGACAAATGTAATCAATCTTGAAGTGCCTTTTAATAAAAAAATTTAAAACACAAATGTGTAACACCAATACATATTTTACATGGCTTATAGTTTAATTTTCCTATAGATGATGTATTTTAGACTACATATTTCTTGTTTTCAAGTGAATTTCGTAGATAAAGAGACAGCAAGATTGTTTACACGTTGTGTCTTGCTATGAATTGAGTATAGATAGTTAGAACCGTAAAAAACATTTGTTTTACGAGTTTTAACATAACATAACTCAATAGTACATTGAACAAAGATGACTTTTTAAAGTTTTTATTACGCTGTCGCTACATTTGTAAATCTACGTTTCATTCATAAACGAAAGGACGGCGCTGCGCTCGTGGCCTGTCTAATAAATATAGCGTTAATACCATTCGAGTGGTGCATTAAATTAATATTTATTTTTGTATAAAAGTAATTTCTGACGGATTATCAAAAGCTCTCGTTTATGATGTTAGCTAAATAGTCCTGTGAGGTTGCTAGTACTTTCCAATTAACCCTGTATAACCAAGATACAAAATGTAAGCGATCCTGATATATGTTTTATAATATAAAATTCATAAATAAAAAGGTGTCATATCTATTTTTTTTCAATTCGCTAATCGTTTGGATTTTCTTAAACGGATGACGTCAAAATTGTTTACGTTTTGTATCTCGTTATAACGGCTAGAGTATATAAAATTATCATACAACTTGGTACACCGTACGAGGTACCTTCCATTCAATTATTACGTTGATTCACAATATACAAGCCTGGTTTGTGTTTTTTATCAAATCCAAACTCAAAGAATGCAAATAAATAACAAAAAATGCTGCAAAAACAATAAATATTACAATAAAAAAATCAATATTTATAACTATTAAAAGTTATCATGATAAATATAAAATAAGACATACATTAAAGTAATTCATTCTAATTAAATAAATAATTCATCATTAGCTGCTTTCAATCACAATAGCTGCCGATCTCTTTAGTACGAAAAACATAAGTTAAAACCTCTTTAGACAATAACAGAAACGTTTGCGCAGGTTTTATTTTTAAATCTTCACGGCTTGGTTAGTAGGACCATTGAGCCAAAATACGTATTCCGAACAAACCACAGACTATGCGAATACAAACGACACGTTTCTGCTCAGAAGGAGACCACAGCAAATGGCCTTCGAATGATATCGATGTTCGTATTTAACCTGTGGCAACATCCAAAAAATAAACTTGTCACCGTCTGACCACTGAATTACTCTTAAGACTTTAAATGTAAAACTGCTATTAAGAAAAAAATACATAAAAGTCATTTTTACAAGTAACTTCCATCGACCAATACAACAGTGTTGCCAACACAAAAAAACCAGTGTTGCCATCGTGAAAAATAGGCGGCTCATTTCTGCCGCGCTTAAGAGGAAAGCATTATGTACGATTTTTTACGTATATATACAAATACATGTTGGAAATCAGGAAAACGAGCTCTACAACTTTAACATAGAGACCAATGTAATATACTCCTAGTTCAATGTTTAATAGCTTAGCTTAGTTCCGGAGATACAAGTCAACTAAGAAAACAGTACATTATATGTATACCAAGGGTGATAAAACAAAGAATTTCTCAGATCGCAAGTACTTGACTTTGACTGTGAGATCTGAGGCCTTCTTTTTTATCGCCTGAGGTAAAATCTTAGTTTTATGTCACCCTCTGACTGTAAGGTGTGGTGTGACATAAAACACTTTTAAGGCCCGAGTTCACCAACATATAAAACAAGCGATTACACAGTTCTTTCATACAGTAAAATGTCAAAATCCGATGGTTAAATAATAATCGCCTGTTTAAGTGTCGGTGAACTCCAGCCTAAGCGCGTCTTTCTCAGAAGTTGAACAAACGGTGGATAATAAATAATGCGTTTTTCGTAAGCGCCGCAGATATGTAGCCGGTGGAAAATCAATCGACGAACTGCGTACGAACGGGCGACGGAACACACGACACGATCATCGACATAACTCTAGAACGCAACTCGCTCGGCCCGCGTCGCGCGGTGGGTGTCGCGGGCCGAGTCGTCCCCGGGGCGCGACGGGTCGGGCTGTGGGAGGGTGCACGCCGGTCGGCCGGCGCGAAATGTTCTGCGCACATGTTGACTATGTCTGCAACAGAGGTGTCCTTTATTTGCCAATAGGCTGGATGGATGTTGATACTGACAAATAATCACTGAAATAATTATGTTAAGTTTGATATCGGGTGATGTATGTGTGTTGGTATGGGGGGGGGGGTTGTTGATATGGTGGATACTAATTATCTGTGTGTGTGGGAGGTTGATATGGGGATGTGTCTCTCTTTGTGTTGGGGGTTTGATATGGAGATATCTGTGTGTGTGTGTGTGTGGGGGTGGGGGTGGGGGGGTTAATATAGTTTCGCACCTGGCCACCTCCTCACCTGGTTAAAGCAGCTCGTACTGGCGCAGGTGCATGCGCTGGATGATGTCGCGGCAGTCGTTGAACACGCGCTTGATGTTCTCCGTGTCCACGGCGCACGTGAAGTGCGGGTAGCAGTAGTGCTTGCCGTCGCCGCTCGCCGTGCTGATGCGCTGGGGACAGAGACGGGCACGGTCAAAGGGGTATGTGCATTTTGCGCATTGTCTAACGCTATTTTGTATTAAGGAATAAGTACCTAGTAAAATAAGTAATTATGGTATCCGCAGAATACCAGCGTCGAAGCACTATGTGCCTCGGCATAAGCTGAGCGGGGACCTATTTGGCCTAATAATATTTAAATTTGTGTTTATTATTGTTAATTTCTTTTTTGCCAAATAAACTTTATTTCATTCATTCATTCATTTTGGTCTACTGACCAATAGACTTGGATCGTATAGCAATGGATAGGTCCTTTCTAGACGGAAAGAAGTTATTATGGGGTCACATTTCGAGTTGTTGTCCAAATCGAGATATCGGCTTATAAATATGAGCTTTTCGTATGCAACTCACGGTCGCCATCTCGAATTTTTTGTCCCATACCCGCGCTATAATACTTGAGAGATCTATTGAACTCTCTAACTGCCGCACTCAGAGACGTAAAATAACTTTAATGGGTACTTAATGTCAAAAATTTTCATTTCAATTTAGACATTTTGGTCTACAAGGTCTGACAAGAATAGAGACTAGTTTTGAATTGTCATTTTTTGACATTCAGTACTCATTATTGTTCATTGACGTCTCTGAGTGCGGCCCCGTATACTTACAAGGAACTCGTCCTACACCTACGCTACACTACGATTTAATTATGACGAACATTCATGTGTTGACTTTATGTATTTACACGAGAGAATCGTCGCGGATACAGCAAACAAATCCTCCCCTGCCCCTACATATGCTCTTTCTCCCCCTCCCCTTACAATCCCCCTTTTCTCCCCTCCCCGGGTACTCACCAGGAACTAGGCCCGGATGAAGTAAGTACTTGGCGCGCGCCACGTCCGGGTGATCACGTGCGTCCGGCGGCGTGTGGTAGCGCGCGAACTCAAACAAAATCCCTCCCCCCCACAATCCCCCCGGCTAAAAAAGTACTCGCGAGAAAATCATCGCGGATCCAACAAACAAATCCCCCCCTCCCCCTACAATGCTTCTTCGTCCCCTCCCCTTACAATACCCCTTTTCTCCCCCCCCCCGGATACTCACCAGGAACTCGTCCCGGATGAAGTACTTGGCGCGCGCCACGTCCGGGTGGTCCCGGGCGTCGGGCGCCGCGTCCGGCGGCGTGTGGTACCGCGCGAACTCCTGGAAGTACTCCTCGAGGCGGGACTTGCCCGCCAGCACCTTCTCGGCGAGCAGGTCCTGCTTGTTCAGGAACAGGATCACGGATATCGTGCGCAGCCACCTGGAACCAGGGATATTTATTTATTTATTTTTAAAAACTTAACTGCACAAATATAAAACAACTGTACAATTGGCGCTACCAGTCAACCAGTAAGACATGTTAGCGACCATAAGGAGGCAAAGCATAGTTAATTATGAACTACTACATAACTATCTACTTAGTACTATAACATACTACTACTACTACGGGATAGTGGGCATTAGAGACGTAGCAAAAGCGGGGAATTCACTAGACGGGTTTATTCCCAGTCGCCCCCGCGGGGATTGTCACCCGGGAGACGAATGGGAATAAAATTATAGAGTTGCCTCCGGGGCGATGACTGGGAAGCCATTGCCCCCACTCCAGTTTCGGGGTACATTGCTTTGTTTCTAGTGAAGAATAAAATAATAAAGAATATTCTTGTAAAGTATAGGCAATAATTTATGAAACAGTCTAAAATCCTGTTTTTAAAGTCTGTTTTTTGGGTTGTTACTTATGTTTAGGCTTATATTGCAAGTATTGCAACACAACAGCCTAGCCTGCGGTCATGCATGACTGAAGGAAGATGTCACTTTATAACATTGACCTACGTATTTTATTTGACATTAGATGAGTTCATTTTAAAGGTTTTCAAAGGATTTTAAGCCAAAAAACTATTACATTTTTTATATTTAGTGCAATTTTTTCCAGAATTGTTATTTTTTCTCAGTGCATCTACTTTATCTAAAAGAAAAAAATCAATATTTTACACCCGGTGAGAAAAAATATTCTACCTAGCAATATATGTACAGCGATTTTAGTTTAATTTACATTTGCTTACCCTCTTTTATAATCTGTTCTCCAAATGCGTAAGGGCCGATTTCACCGTCTCTCATAGAAACTGAGTTCAATAAAACTTACATACATACATACATAAATCACGCCTATATCCCCGAAGGGGTAGGCAGAGGTGAAACTAGCACCCACATTTTGCCAATTATGTTAGGTCCCGTGTAATAGGTGGCGAGGCTATTGCCATTTATCGGGCTCAAAAGTCGCAGTACATTGCTATTGCTAGGTGGTATAAGAGGAACGCTGCTGTCCATTTCTCATGATTGATTTATCCTTAGTCGCCTTGTACGACACCCACGGGAGAGTTTTGGGGTGGTGGCAATTGTATTCTACTCTGCCGTCACCACACGGCGAGGCACTTAATAAAACTTGGTTTTGATTAATGCAAACTATGTAGCGGAACTCAGTTTGGGGCATAAGCAGAGTTCAACTTCAACTGGACGATACTGACACCGGACTGAACTTCAAATGGACAGGGCCTCCTGGCAGTTTGCGAACGGATGGCGTAAATTTCTTGTCTTGACGATTCATGAGTGTATTGTAATCATACCAGATATGAATAAACGAATTTTGATTGCGATTTTAAAAACTGATCGCGTTTAATTCTACGGTGAATTCGGCCCTTAAACGTCATTCGCCATATTATTGGATACTTGGTAACAAAATTAAAAATATATATACAGAGTTAAAAAGTTTGTTCTACAACTTTTGATAATTCGTTGCTGGCCCACCACTAGGCCGGCGTGATGGGTTATGACCCACTCTCCCTGTATTCTTCTATCCACCGAGAAGGCCTGCACCCTAGTAGTTCGTTCATCACCAGCCCGGTGATGATGATAAGCAAAGAAGCACTACATCCACACCTGTTGTTCCATATGCTCTTGAACAGATCGAGCGACTCCCGCAGCCGGTTCTGGGTGGGGTCCTCGCGCAGCACCATATTGTACGACGAGCAGGCCGTGACGAAGATGATGGCCGTCACGTCGTTGAAGCACTGGATCCATTTGCGCCGCTCGTCCCGCTGGCCGCCCACGTCGAACATGCTACGATGCAATAATTATGCCATAATTACAAAGGATTTCCCAAACTAGGCGTGACGACATCATCATAAAAATCAGTGATTTAATGATTCATCATCATAAAAATCAGTGATTTAATGATTTTAGTAGAACCTTTCAGATAGACCTTCTATGCTGGCCTGGGAGCGAACAAATAACGTAGAATAGGCCAGCCCCAACTCATCCCATGGGTGTCGTAAAAGTCGATTAAGGGAGATTGCCCGGTGTAGACCAATAAGCACCTTGGGGCACCCGAATGGTGGAGGGCAAACCACCAACAACAGCGTACCCAAAGAGGGTTGGTGTCAGGCAGGCGGCCGGCTGTAAAACCTAAGCCAAAACCTTGAGCAGTATGGATTGGAATGTTGTCATTCTAATCACTCTCTCCGTTCATGGGTCTCTCGACATGGTCCGTTCCGTCTCTTTTCTATACATTCATTCATCACTAGCACCTTTACGGTGGGATGGATGATATGAATCAAAAGGGAGCGGATGGCTTGATGACGTCTGACATATGAATGGAAGAGGAAACATACTGCGCCGACCCCAGATAGACTGGGAACAGGGCAGGAAGAAGAGTAGAAAATACATATTAAAGGGATTTATTAAAAATCTGTGTGGATTTTCACTGAAATAAAACACTAAAATACTGTAATCGGCCATTTTGGCTGAAACACTAATCATTGCGCATGACGTCACGCTTATGTAATCCATATGACAGTCTATACACAATGTTTGTTAGCTTTCCTCTGAATGCGTTGACGTTTGCCTAGGCATGACGTCAGACCTGACGCCATGACACTGCGAGATGTTTTCGCACGCTATTCAAAAAATATTAGAAAAGTGGCTTTAAATTAAGTTAAATGTTGGTTTATTACCGACATAAAGATTTTTTCGTAAATAGTAAATCTGTACATACACTACACAAGAGAATTTCAAAATCATTCGTCAATCCTGTTAACGCAGAATTGGAATTTGTCTCCAATTGTGCAGTCTAGTGTTGGCAACCTCAAAAAAAATAATTTGACAGCTGATAGGATAGGTTTCGTAAAAATGGGGCGTAACAAGATAGAACAATGTATTTTAATTAATAAAGAATTTCTTAAAGTAACATAAAACCTAGTCATGTACTCTCTTGTTACGGCGATCAGTATTGGCCCCCTAGATCTTTTGATATAACACCATCAGACTTTTTATGAGGTCCTTTGAAGTTAATATAGTCTATGTCAACAAGCCCACACCCACGACAGACGCGTTCCTCTTGGACCACCTATCAACTGCTGTTAGCTGTACTGCGATTTCCGTGCCCGTGATAAATGGCAATAGGCTTTAATAGACTTCTTCTCAATCGCCTCATGATATATTTCTAATATAAACAAAAAAGGAGTAAGTGCTTACTGGAAATTAACTTTGTCGACCACGAACTGCGTCTCGAATATGCCCGACGTGAGCACACGGCACCGCAGTATGTCCTGCTCGGTGGGCGTGTAGTCAGGGCGCTTGATTATGTGCACCTGATCCAAGAAACTGGAAAGAGACACAATACACAATCATTTAAAGTAACGCTTAAAATACAGGGTTAATTAACCTGTATTATAATTTGATGTTATTGGTTGAATGCCACTTACTACTTGGCATAGTTCTCATTTTTTGGTGAGATTCAAAAGGCCATGGTGGAATGTCAGTTACTACTACAATTATTGGTGGAATGCCACTTTCTACTTGGCATAATTGGCATATTTCTTCTAATTTTCCTGATGAGATTCAAAGGGCTGTGGTGGAATGCCACTTACTACTCATCAGTCGGCATATTTCTTCTACTTTTTCTGATAAGATAGAAAAGGGCTATAAAGGTGGAATGCCAGTTACCATTACAATTATTCGTGGAATGCCACTTACTACCAAGCATGGTTAGCATATTTCTTCTAATTTTTCTGATGAGATTCAAAGGGCTATAGTGGAATGCCAGTTACCACTACAATTATTGGTGGAATGTCAATTACTACTACAACTATAGGTGGAATGACACTTACTACTTGGCACAGTCGATGAGCTGGTACTCGTTACTGCGCTCGTACGTACGCTGCACGCCCTGGTCTTTCCACAGCGCCTCCGTGTGCTCGTAGAACTCAGTAGGGTAGTCGAAGTCCGGCTGGGATGCTACGTCCTGAGGGCACATCATCAGTATTAGTGTCAGAGGATTTATTTTGTAACTGGCTGTCTAATAAGCCGGATCCAGATGAGTGTAACGTGTAATGTGATCTATGTAATTTTAACGGCTGGCTTGGTCGAATGCTCAGATCGCTGGGTATTGGGCCAAGAGGTCCCGGGTTCGAATCCTGGTAGGGGCAAATTTTGTGTTCCCGAGTCATGGTTGTGTATTTGTTTATGTAGTATATTTTCAACATTTATATACATAATTATTAAGATATCAAAAATATGTCCGTCATCTAGTATCCACAACACAAGTGCTTAGGCTACTTACTTTGGGCTAGATGATAGGTGTGAGTGTAAAAATTTATTTATTTATTAATCTAACGTGTAATGTAACACGAATTCTACGTCCAGACGAGTTACTGTAACGCTAGTAGTGCCGTCCTAACGTGAATTCGTGTTACATTACACGTTACACTCGTCTGGATCCGTTTCAGAGCCGTCAATTAACGTCAATGTGAGTACTTTATACAGAAAAATCGCCGTTGATACTACAATATTTATTATATCTACAATATTTTGAAAAATTCGGCGCGGGAAATCTCAAATTTGATCTTTTTGTAGTTCCGCCGTATTTACCACTGTTGGTGACGCAATATTGTATTACCAATGACGAATGTCAATTGAAAACTAGTTGCTTTTATTGTCGCTTTTTCCCGCACATTTATGATGGAAAACCACCCTAATGCAGATGACAATCTCAAACATATTGAGGCATAAGAAAGAATAAAATATGAATCAGCCAATCAATACTTTTGGCCGAGCAAAATTTGCGCATGATAGTGTGGCAGCGAGGCGCCTTCCTGCGACCGGAGGAACTCTAATTCAAGGTTTTCATTATCATTCTTTTGTGCCAGTACATTGAACCGACTAAGTAGATGCCTACGCTTTTCTGTGACATAATCTTGAGTTATCTGCATCGTCACCAGCCCTTTAGTGTCCCCAATGCTCAGGCAAAGTCCTTCCCTTTGGATGGAAGAATATAGGGAATAGGCCACAACCCACCACGCTGGCCCAGTGCTGGTTGGTGGGTACTAACGACTGCAGATGCAGACAGGGCCAACGGCTTAACGTGCCTTGGCGAGGCGTTCGAAATTATATATTTTATGTCACACCTGACCATAAAGTGGAATTTTTCGCCCGCTACGTAAAAAAACGGATGATTGATGGGTGACCAAATAGTACGCCCTTGGTACTATTTGGTCACCCATCCAACGAGCGGCCTTAGCGAACATCACATTTACTGTACCTGTATATAATCGACGCGCGCTTTATTTTCAGGTTTCTCGAGCGGTATGGGCGGCGTCAGGGTGCTCATAGCACCAGTGATTGTCTGAAAAGAAATACAATAATAATTAATGCATTGTTTCTAAAGCTTTTTAATGGTAAAAATCTGGACGACAGAAAAAAAAAGTCAAAAGATGATGCTTCTCATTGTCTTTTTTTTCGTTTAAAATAGTCAAACGGGCGATTATTTAAAACCCACAATAAATTTATTAGAAGGGGAAATAAACTATTTCGTAAATCTTTTTCAATAACTTTCTAGATTTTTAATAGATTTAATATTTCCACTTAATCGCTTACTATGCGCCCGCGCAAGCTGGACTTAGATAAGCAATAATGTGTCAAGCCATATGAATATCAATTTGAGAAAATGGCGCCCATAGATTCTAAACATGATGTGATTTGCTATTTTATTAAAAATTGTGGGTTGACACATTATTGCTTATCACTAAGAAGAGACGGATAGAGATATGACCTCTATCCCTCTCTGTCTCGGCAGTTTACAAGGCGACACGCCTTAAAAATGAAAAAAAAATACTTCGGAATTTCAAACTTCACTGTTATAACACTAGAAGATGCACAATTTGTAATCTCCAAGCCACTTTAATGCATCTGATAAATTGAACGTTAAGCTCCTCTGAATACTGGTGTCTAGATTATTGATAAAAACTAATGATAAAACCATTTTAAATTTTTTATTTGCACAAAATAATATTATATACGAATAGGTACTAAGTAAATGGAAACATATAAACTTTTCGTCCCTGTTCTTTCACTCATCCTCAGTGGCGGATTAGCCACGTAGAAAAAGTAGCAAATGCCACGGGTCCTGCGCAAAAACGTTCTCTGAAAATGTTATTCCTGGACCCTGATACTATCTAAAGGCCCCTTGACAGAATTTGCTACTGGATTCGCACGGGTTTAATACGGCACTGCTCATCCTGTCTACTAACTTTCACTCACTTTCTACTATTTTTAATAATAGAAAGAAGACCGTGTTCAAACCAAACGCACAGTCAGCCGCCGAATGCTCACAGTGAGTCCCAATATGAACGTGAAAATAAACAGTATTTTTTGTTCACAGTATGCTGACCATACGCTGTAGGTTATACCAATACGTAGTGACGCGCTATATAATTCGGCCGCCGAATGTCAGCGTCTACGCCTATGCGTACGCTATCGTAATGTCGTATTATTGGTTAGGTGTGACCGAAAAAGTTAATATGTATGGAAATACAATAAACTGCGTAAGGGCGCTCGCCCACGGCGACTTTTTGTAGCGATGATGTCGCGCGTTCGCATCGATACCGTCGCGACTGTATCGCGACAATCGCTAACTGTGTGGCCTCGCCCACGTAACCATGATTCAGACAAATTAAAATTGTTTATTGCTTGTCACATCACAATAAATACATACGGTGGATGGTATAACATAGGTCTACATGTGACGCCCTGCAAGGGCATTGCAATTCAATAATAAATTATAAACATTACATGGTTGTATTTACAATACAATTATTTATATTTTGAAAACGAAATGAAACCCCTAATCATGTCACTTACCATTTTCACTATCTTTAAAAAACTCTTGTATATTATAATAGCATTTCTCTCATTATAATAGGGTTCTCACCCCGATGTCACTCACGGCGCGCGTTTGCTTCGATACAGTCGCGATGATGTACTTTTTTTTTGTCGAAGTGGAATGCATTTACGCACCATACCAGCCGCTAGCTAGGCGACAATCGCGATGATGTACTGCGTTGCAAATGCGCTAAACGCGCGTTAGCAGCGATGCAATCGCGCGTTAACGACACGCGCGACTGCATCGCAGTGGGCGAGGGCCCTAACGTTCGCTCACTTTCAGCGGCTGACAGTCAGTTTAGTCTGAACACAGCCGAAGAATATATTAGGACTCTACTGACCAGTATGGCGTCCCGGATGTTCTTCTTGATGTCCTCAATCTTCTCCCTACGCTCCTTGTCCGAGAACCCGTTCACGTGCAGGATGCGCATCTGCTTCACGATGGTCGACTTGCCCGACTCGCCCGCGCCGAGCAGCAGCAGCCGGTGTGTCGCGCGGTATAGCTGAGGGAGAGGATATCACACGTCATAAACATATGTATTATTATATGCACACGACTATAAGGCTAACTGTCGCACTCAGAGACGTCAATTAACTTTAATGAGTATTTAATGTCAAAAATTTTCATTCAAATCTAGACCATAGACCCGGCAAGAATAGCGACTAGTTTTGAACTGTTATTTTTTGACGTTAAGTACTCATTAACGTTATTTGACGTCTCTGAGTGCGGCAGTAAGGCATGGACGTCATATTAATATATCAGGACTGAGCACTGTCAAAATAGTGTTAAAGTAAAAACCAAACATATGCGTACGGTATAAGGTTTAGTTTGGAAAACAAATGACATATATCAAAGGAAAAACGAGCCGAGTGAGTGTAGCCAGAGTGGAGTTCTCTGTCCCATTTTCGCAATTGCCCCCCCCGACAAAAGTTGACATGACAATTTATTGTCATTAGAAGAGGACAAACAACCCACTTAGAAGGGAACGAACAACCCCACTTCTACACATCTCACTCGGCTCGTATTTTCGGCTCTAGTGCTCAGTCCTGGTTTCTATACTACGTCCATGGGCTAAGCACACGAATATAAGGGTAAATTCACACTGAAATGGCATCGGCTGGCAGAGACGCGGGGAGATGTCTTGATCACAAAGCATTACTATAAACTTTATGCAAAACATTATAAAATATAGATATGCTTGGTAGGACTCCCGGAGGCTCGAGCACAGTGCGACCAATACACAAAAATAATACATGTATTGTATACAGAGATCACTTCTTTCTACTTAATGACTAACGGCAATATTTTCACCAACATTTTATTTTATCCGGTTTTTTTCACAGGCCAACATTCCGATCCATACATCAAGACAGACAAGTATAAAATACCTGTCAGAATTTGTATGGCTAAACGTCAATTCCGACAACACTTAAATGTTAAGTAAGCCGGACTTAAACTTTGAGTAACGTTTCAGTATTCGGCTCGGGGAGTACTCTTTCAAATAATAATAACTAAATTGTTCGCTGTCGGTGTTAAGGCGAAATTCCACCAGAGTGCTGAACTGTGAGGCACAGCGTACGCCAGAAGTATTTCTTTGGCGTTCTAATTAACTTTTTCAGTAAACCACCCGTAAAGGTCTCATTGCTCGCTCACGCTCCGCTGCGCTCCGTGTAACTTCACAACGTCTGTGTAGGTGGTTCACTAAATAAAAAGTGAATTAGAATTCCCAATGAACACCTATTAGGGTACGCTGTGACGCGCAGTTTAGCACTCTGGTGGAATTTCGCCTTAACACCGACAGCGAACAATTTAGTTATTATTATTTGAAAGAGTACTCCCCGAGCCGAATACTGAAACGTTACTCAAAGTTTAAATCCGGCTTACTTAACATTTAAGTGTTGTCAAAATTGACGTTTATCCATACAAATTCTGACAGGTATTTTATACTTGTCTGTCTTGATGTATGGATCGGAATGTTGGCCTGTGAAAAAAACCGGATAAAATAAAATGTTGGTGAAAATATTCCCGTTAGTCATTAAGTAGAGTGGAATTTTGCCTTTAGCGTCCCACCTGCTTGTCTTTCTGCAGCTGCCGCGTGATGGCGTCACTGCGGCGCTTCTGCGACTTGATATCGTCACTGTCGCTGCCGCTCTTGCCGCCCGGTGAGCCGAAGCACCCCATAGCGGACCACGCCGCCCACCTGAGGCCAACATAGCACCACAATCAATATTCATATGGACATAATAATCATTCCGCGTGGTGGCGGCAGAGTAGAATACAATTGTCACCACCCCAAACCTCTCCCGTGGGTGCCGTAGAAGGCGACTAAGGATAAATCAGTGATGAGGAATGGGCAGCAGCATTCCTCTTATACCTACCACCTAGCAAAGTACTGCGACTTTTGTGCCCGATAAATGGCAATAGACTCGCCACCTGTTACATGGGACCTAGCCTGATTGGCGAAGTGTGGGTGCTAGTTCACCTCTGCCTACCCCTTCGGGGATATTGGCGTGAATTATGTATGTGTATGTATGTAATAATCAACATTTATGTGAACGCTCATTAGCTTCATAATTCACTTGATTCATATCATTGATAGTGGTCGCACGCGGCTTCGCTCGCGTTAATGTCGGTTGTTATATAGCCTATAGCCTAACTCGATAGATGGACTATCCAACACAAAAATAATTTTTCAATTTGAATAAGTAGTTTTTAAGATTAGCGCAAACAAACAAACTCTTAAGCTCTCAAGATCATAATTTTTCGAAATTCTTTTTCTAACCACCAATATCTTTGTACTAATTTTTCTAACATTCATATAATGTTAAAATTAAAATCGATTTTTTTATAAAGCAAACCCAAGCTTAACCGAACGCACGGTATTTGTAAAAATATCTGCTTTGGAATGTTTGAAATTTATTGCTACATTGCGAGGGTACCCGTTGGCTTACAACGTGAAGTGTAAAGGTTAGAAGAATTTCGGCAAGTTAATTAGTGTCTTGGATGGCCGAGCGGTCAGGCACCTGCCCGGATAGCAGCGGACGCGGGTTCGATTCCCGTCTCGAAATTATTTTTCTAATCACCAAAATCTTTGTACTACTTTTTCTAACATTTATATAATGTTAAAATTAAAATCGAATAGTAAACTCTTAAGCTTTATCATATTAGTATAGATCACACCAGAAAAGCGCTAATGATCAATGCATCGAATGTTGGTCAGACGTCATCAAGCCATCCACTGCCTTTTGATTCTTATCATCCATCACACCGGAAGTGATGATTGAATGTATAGAAAAGAGACGGAACGGACCATGTCGAGAGACCGGCGAATGGAAAGTGATTGGGATGACAACATTCCAATCCATACTGCTCAAGGTTTCGGCTTTCGTTTTACAGCCGCCTGTCTGACACCAACCCTCTTTGGGTATGCTGTTGTTGGTAGTTTGCCCTCCACAATTTGGGTGCCCTGAGGTGCTTATTGGTCTACACCGGGCAATCTCCCTCAGTCGACTTTTACGACACCCCTCGGGTGAGTCAAGGCCGGCACATTTAGCGTTATTTTTTTGCTCCCAGGCCAGCATGGAAGGATGTATTTGATGGTTTGGATAGACACATCACATACGTATTTTTATATAAGCGCTCTGTTTAGACTGATTTCCAGTCAAGTAATTTTTAATTCGTAACTCACAATAATTATAGCCAACGTCAAGATTATGAACGAGCTAATCCGCATAATCCGAACGCAGCAATATCTGAAGAATTCCATAATATCAAATGGAACTAAGGGAATTATTACCGATAACGTTTTGTATAATTTTTTGTAATTTTCATCAGTTTGAAAATGTACACTCGTCAACTTTATCTAAGGTTATTTTATTTACTTTTTTTACTTTATTTTGTATCGGTGATCATTCTTACCATACTGACGATTTCTATGCAATGTCATTCACACGTTGTTACGGATGAAGTAAGTCATTGAAAAATTGCAAAGAATATGTCAGTATGATAAGAATGGAGGCTGATAGATAGAACATAGAGGCGTACATAAAAGATCCTTAGACATTGTTGATGAGTGTAAGCTTAATTTCTTAGTTATTTCAGTGTTAGTTTGGAGTTATTACCTAAGTATTATTGCATAACATATTTTAAGAGTGCCATCTTTCGGGCCCGTAAGCCGCAGTTTATTACTAGATAGATGGTACAGCAGGCACGCTGCTGCCCATTGCATCATTACCCTTAGTAGCCATGTACGAAACCCGCGAGAGAGATACGGGATGGGTGACAATTGTATTCTGGCCTACCGTCACGTTACGTCAATAATAATTATGATCTCAAATTCACGTCTAGGATTCATGGGTCGATATCTCAAGAAACATATTGATCTGAAATCGAGCGATTAAGAGCTAAGGAAGCTATTTAGGGCCGATTTCACCGCAGAATTAAACGCGATCAATTAAAGTTGAACTCGGTTTATACTCTAAACTGAGTCCCGCTACATAGTTTGCATTAATAAAAACCAAGTTTTATTAAACTCAGTTCATATGAGAGACGGTGAAATCGGCCCCTTATAGTCATTAAACTAAACTAAACTTGCGTTGGTCGAAGAGCAAGTTTGTTTAGCTAGTGTTATACATTTAACCGGTTTGTTTACTTAAAAAAGGCAATAAAATAAAGTTCGGATACAAGAAAAAAAACCCATGTTACTCTAATAATGACGAGCATAACTTACCTATTATATCCATAACGTCCATTCATATACGAGCGGAGAGATGTACAATACCGAATAGTCCGAATACTGAACACCTCGCGACCTCACTGTCGGACGTCTTGGAGCAGGCCTAGTGATGTGCTCACCCAGTATCGATATGCGGATATACTCAATATCTTTATTACGAAAAAACAATAACTTACAATAACGTCGTAAGGTATATATCGTAGGCTGTATTCACGGCTCCATTTATCAAATTTTAGGTCGTATTTTTATCAAATTTCCAAAGATACATCTAACCAATTCATAGATCAAAATAACTGAAAAAAAAAATTATTAAAACTACTACTAACGATTAAAACTCTAAACTTTATGAGATTGCACCAACTTTTTCACCAGAAGTAGATAAGAAGGAAAGAAAGAAGAATCGTTTAATGACCCCACAGACTGATTGAGATACTTAAGGATGCGAGTACCATACATTGTAAATTACAATAGAAAACATAAAAATAAAAGACAATAATAATACAATGGGCATTGTCGTGCAAGGCCAAAGGGCCCTCGTTTCAGCATAGTATTTATAATACTACTAACAATGAATCCATCGACATGAAAATATCGATTGTAAAGTTACAGCATTAAGAAAAGACTGATTAAATGTGACTGTTTTGGAAACCAGAGAGGCTGTACAGTGGAGTATTACTAACCAAGCTACCTACCAATTTATTTTGCAAAATTATCTGTTTGTGAAGTAATGATTTGCCACATTACCTCACAGATAAGAAAAAAATCTAGCCAAATGCTAGAACCATACGACAATAGGCTGAATAAGAAGAAGACGACGAGGAGTCATTAATAGAGCTAAACAAATATAAAATAGACTTTATACACTCAAGAAAAATATAACCACGTTCTGCTACCATATAGTGGTCATCCATTCGTAAATTGCTTATTTATTTTGTCTACGCTAACGACGTTAACGCTATGGCAAATTTTGCATCGACAACTCGTTTTTAGTGAAAATCGGCCGTGTGGTGACGGCAGAGTAGAATACAATTGTCACCACCCCAAATCTCTCCCGTGGGTGTCGTACAAGGCGACTAAGGATAAATCAGTGATGAGGAATAGGCAGCAGCGTTCCTCTTATACCACCTAGCGATAGTACTGCGACTTTTGTGCCCGATAAATGGCAATAGGCTCGCCACCTATTACACGGGACCTAACATAATTGGCGAAACGTGGGTGCTAGTTCGCTAGCCTACCCTTTCGGTGATATAGGCGTGATTTATGTATGTATGTATGCAATGAATCAATGCCAAGCTTTATCGATATTTATATCGAGCGCTGCCCAACACTGGGCCGTCTCAGGATCGCTCTGTAGGGCCATTCTGTCCACAATTGTTCTCGCTTGTAATGCAACAAATATGCTAATGGCCTCATTATGCCGCCTTTTGTCGACGTACGTATGCAAAGTGTTTTTGGTAACCGATTCAGCGTAAGATGTTCGGTGGAAGCCATTGTACATTCGGCTTGGTAATCTCTGTGGTGTATGTTTCTATGTTGGAAGCGGGAACATTTATGCTCAACTTCTGCGGCGAGTCTGTCAACGTTTCTTCCATACATAAACCTCATGCCTCTTTATCCCCAAAGGGGTAAGCAAAGCAGCCTATTGCCTTACTTACTCATCGCTCTTTACTCTTAGTCGCCTTGAACGACACAGCTAGCCAACCTTGAAAAATGACCTACCACCAACCATCATCATCACCACCAGCCCTTTAATGTCCCCACTGCTGGGTCACAGGCCTTCCCTACGGATGGAGGAATATCTCACCAACCCGCACTGGGTCACCACGGTGGCCCAGTGCGGGTTGGTGGGTATTAACGACTGCAGATGCAGCCGCGACCAAAGGCTTAACGTGCCTTCCGAAGCACGGAGGAACTCGAGATATTAAATAAATTTTTGGTCACCCATCCAATGACCGGCCTTAGCGATCATTGCTTAGTTTACGTGATCGCAGGCCAAGCGTGCTATGCCACTGCGCTAGCGAGCTCCTCTCATCTATCCAACCAAACAAACCGAGTATAAATTTGTACTCTCCTGGGAATATCGAACCCGGGAGCTTGGGACCTAATTCCGGTGGGCGAACCACTAGACCAACCGCCTCCGTGCACGGAGGCGGTTGGAACCTCCTCCATTTTTTATTTTTTACATAGCTACTTATCCGTGAGGGTTGAATGTTACCTCCTCCATTCTCCTCTCCTCCTACAAGCTACATAGTAACATATCCGTGGGAGTTGAATGAAACCTCCTCCATTTTTTACTCATACAAGCTACATTACATAGTTGCTACTTATCCGTAGGGGTTGAATGTAACCTCCTCCATTTTTTACTCATACAAGCTACATATCCGCTACTTATCGTGGGGGTTGAATAAAACCTCCATTTTTTATTTTTTACATAGCTACTTTTCCGTGGGGGTTGAATGAAACCTCCACCATTTTATACTCATACTACAAGCTTCTTATCCGCAGGCGCTAAGGAACTCTTCTGATCATCATTCATTGCCGTTTTTATACGGCGGTGAATTAATAGAGCCCACTGAATGGCCGGCAATGGATCCTAATCAACGCACTGACGCTAAAAACAGCCTAATGTCGTAAGCTAAACGGGCTAATCACCCGATGCGCGTCGCCACTCGGACGTAATTAACTTACATGCATTATCCAGTTAAAATAAACTGATTGGTGATCGTCCGCAAAAACTAACAATGCAACCGTGGGAACGGGCGGCAGCGGGGTACAGACTTCAGGGCTGTGCATATTCCATTCGTTTGCGTTCTATCCTATGTTTGAAGAATACAATTTCAATTCCGAATGCTCCGTTGCTTCATTGGGCGAACAAATAACATAGAATGTGCCGACCCCATCTCATCCCAGGCGTGCCATAAAAGTCGACTAAGGGAGATTGCTCGGTGTAGATCAAGAAGCACCTTGGGGCACCCAAATGGTGGAGGGCAAACCACCATACACCAGCCAGTTGTCGTCAGGCAGTGGCCGGCTGTAAAACCTACGCCAGAACCTTGAGCAGTATGGATTGGAATGACGTCATCCCTATCCTTCTCTGCGTTCATCAATCACTCGACATGGTGCTTTGCATCTCTTTTCCATGCATTAAGGTACTTAGACATACATACTTATTACTAGCATGAAAGCATACCAATAATGAGCAATTGATACTTGGTAGCATGTGTGTGTAGGCGTTCCTAGTAATGAGCATGCGTATTTCAAGCTTGCTCAAAATTTAACAGTCGTTTGATTTTCGAGCATGCTACCTGAAGCGCGGGCGGAAGGAGGTGTGCTTCGAGCACCACTGAACAGATTTGCTAATGAGCATGCTTGTTGCGGTTGCTTGGCAACCATTAAAAATGCTCAAAACTGGCATGCATATATAGAAGATAGAAAGTGTGAACAGATGCAGAACATGTCTGTCAGTAGCTTTAATTCAGGAGCTTCGTAGACCTTTTCGGTGCGATGAATGATATGAATCAAAAGGGGGTTTTGATGGCTTGATGGACCACGTAGACGGTTAAAAAGAAGAAAAACACAATAACATAATATAAAACCACAGGGGCACAGCCCTAGAACTAATCTAAATAATATAGTATCATTAATATTAGCTTTCCGAGGAATCATGTTCGGTTTACGAGACCCTAGTGTGTCGATGAGTTGGCTTCATAGAAATTTCAATAAACCGACACCTGATACACTGTTTGGCCATGTGGTGACGGCAGAGCAGGATACAATTGTCACCACCCCCATCCCTCCCGCGACTGGCTCGTACATCTCTCCCACGGGTGTCGTAAAAGGCGACTAAGGGTTAAAACAGCAATGAGTGCAGCGTCCCCCTTAAGCCACCTAGCAATGTACTGCGATTTCTGTGCCCGATTAATGGCAATAGGGCGAGCCTATTCGCCTAGTCGCCACACATGGGACCTAACCTTATTGGCTAAGTGTGGGTGTTAATTCACCTTTGCAAAGGCGTGATTTGTGTGTGTAATTATGTATGCTACATTGATTGCAACCACATAATATCAAATTTGTTCTGTTTGGTTGGTAGAAGCCTGGCTAGCTCCCACCACCACCTTATCATGTTAATAGCATTATTTTTTTCTGACAATTAGGTAATGAGATTGTATGGAGCGAAATAAGTACGTAAGGATCGTAGCAGGTGGAGAGAAGTGATCTATGCCTACTCCTCGGAGAAAGGGGTGAAGTCCTCGGAGAAAGGGGTGAAGTCCATAATAATCTGCGAGATGTAGGCAAAAGAGTAATAATAGTTTATGCTAGGCCTTAAGCGACATGTTGCATAATCACTTTGGATGTTATTGACATACCTATTTTTTAAAAAAAGGTACTTTACTAACGGATTCATATCAGACTATGCGACATTTTTTAAGCTCTTTGCAAGAGTATTTTAAAACAAAAGTCAACAATATCTTACCCTATTAAGGTAATCACGTGTACTTATGGTATAGACGTCAATTCGTACACACCTTTAAAAAAGTTCTGAATAACTAGAAATATTTTTAATATTCGGCCATTTATATGTGTCCATCACATAAACATTTACCCCAACCAGGATTCGGACTTGGGACCTCTTGACCGAAACCGACGGGCACGCATGAGGACGGTTATGAGATTGGATGAAGCGAAACAAGATAACAATGTAAGGACTGCTTCAACAAGATAACAATGTAACTTTCTGGGATGATCTGGGTTGGTTGGAGTAAGAAGATAAAAGGTCAATGGTCCAAGCAGGACTGCCCTAAAATAAAATAATTAAAACAATCTCCTCACTCGTAAGTGACGATAAAGGCCGAAGAAGGAAAAACAGCTCAAGGTTTTGACTTAGTTTTTACAACCGACCCTCTTTGGTGGTGTGTGTCGCCGTGTGGTGACGGCAGAGCAGAATACAATTGTCACCACCCCTTTCTCTCCAGTGGGTGTCGTACAAGGCGACTAAGGGTAAAGACAGCAATGAGTAACGGGCAGCAGCATTCCTCTCATGTCTCCTTCTCGCGTCTGTGCGATGTTTTCTTAGTGTAGGACCGTCACAGTCAGTCTGGCCTAGTATGCAAAAAAGGTCCGCGCGGGCATGTATGGCGGACATGTCCGTGTAGTGAATTCCCGCTTTAGTCGACTTTTACGACACCCATGGGAAGAGTCGGGATTGGCCAACTCTACGTTACTTTTCCGCTCCCAGGCCAGCATGGAAGACTGATGGAGCGTATCCTAGACTACCTACTTGCATCTTGAAAACCGACCACAGTTTCGCAAGACATGTTTACGAGAACAGTGAATCAGAGATATATGGATGAGATCAAAAACAACGCGTCACATTCACAGAAGAGCTATCCACGTAATCTATTGTTGACGAGCACGTGGACGTTTCAAATGTCGCTCCTATTCATTAATTTCATGTGTCAAACCTAAAAAAACACTGCAGTGTCCTCCAAAGCTGGAAAAGGGAGCGAAAACAGTGTGCCAGCCCCGACTCACCCCAGACCGGCAAGCATGGCCACCGCAACACGATATGCTATAGCCATTTATCGCTATGAACTGTCAAAAATTTATGTAGTTTTGTCATATCTTCTTGGGGAAAAGAAAATATGTTACTCTCGCTCTAACTCCCACGAAATCCAGTGACAAAACACTGTCAAGTGGTGGAGAGAGATTTTGTCCACGTCCAGTGGACAAGAGGAATGCCCGATGGATACAAAATTAGGGACACCCGTATGGTGGAGGGCAAACCACCAACAATAACCGAAATAAGGTTAGTATCAGGCAGGTGTCCGGCTGGAAAACCTAACCCAAATCCTAAATATTGCATTAGAAAGTAGTCCAAATTGCTTTCTCCATTCATCTGTCTCTCGACATGGTCCTTTAAATCTCTTTTCTATACATTCATTCATCACTAGCACAAACAAATCGCTTGGTTACGTCTGACCGATATTAATGGAAGAGGAAACATACTACGGCAACCCCAGTATTAGTATTATTTCAGAGAGAGCAAGCAAATAGAAATGGAGTTCTTCGAACCATTATACATGTGTCACTGACTCACTGTGTACTACTTACTTACTTTTAGTATGATTCTGGGAAAATAAAATAATCCAATACAATAATTAATAATTTTTATCAAATTATATGGCTAATTTATGCACTACTGGAAAATTGAAAAGATTTTTTAATCCCGATTTTTTTTCTAAAAATTATGTCCTAATGCAGACTTAAAAAGAAAAAAAAAATTTTTTTTTATTGTACACAATTATTCTAAACTTTTATGATGTATTTTACTAACATTTATGTAAATAACAAACAATTATATCTACACATTTCAACAACTCATAGAAGTTGGATGGAGGAGTTAATTAAGAGCACCGATAGACCAAAAATATACCACGTCGGCTAGATACCTCTATGTTGCAGACTTTTGTTTTATTGACAGTATAAACCAGACCATTTTTAAATGTGTAAGGGCCTGTTTCACAATCAACAAGTAAGTTCCGAGTAGCTTACTTGGAAAATCTTTTGACAGTTGTAATATGAAATATATGTCAATGTGTGCCAAGTAAGCTACTCAGAACTTACTTGTCGATTGTGAAACAGGCCCTAAATGTGGCTTATTAAAGTAAAAAATTATTTCAACCTAATTTACAAACTACTATGAACTTCAAGTTGGAATGAAATTAGATTTTGACATATCAATCAAATAGTAATTTAAATACTTTTAGGTAATTAATGGGTGTTTCTCTGTTAAATAGAAGCTGCCAGTCCCCACCAAAAAATATGACTTTAAAGGTTTATTTTTATATTTTGAAACATCTTATGTGATAAAACTCTCACTGACCTTTATAATCATCTAGATATCAAGAAGACAACTATTAATTATTTAGTATTTTACATCTTATAAACCCCTACAAAATCAGTACCCTGGTATGTCCCCAACCCAAAATTAAGACAACACATCAAAATTAAAAATAGTTATCTAACATATTGGGTAAATGTTAAACTGCATAACAAATCTCCGAACATAGCAGCAAACATACATCGCACAGTTATTATAATAAAATTGATTTTTGTTATAAAAATTTTGGCACAAACTTTGTCCCGAATTTTTTCAATCAGTCCCCTGGTGTACTTTGAAAATGACGCCAAAAGAAATACCTTTAAGTTGACGGCGATTTTAATAGTCAAACGAAAAGCTAACAACGTTAACTTAGAGCATATTCGAGAAAAAAAGGCGAAAACATTTTTGCGACAGTGTACGGTCACCGTTTGTTGCCAAATCACGTGTCGGGGCCGCTACATGCATCAGTCCTTTGGTAAGTGATTTAAGTAGTTCCTTGTTTTCATTTACATTTGATTGAGTGATTATCTTATAGATATCCGAAAAATAAAGTCTAATATAATGGAGAAATTGGATAGACTTAATAACTGTTTGAGCTGTTTGCGTAAAATTTCAGAAAAATCAGTCCTCTGGGGTCAATCCCCTGCCCGTTATCCATGCAGGGGACTGATTCATCTTCCAGGGGACTGTCATTTTACGTAATTATTATAATACAAAATCTGAAAAAAGAAATCATTATACAAATGATTTGCAACTACTAATGGATAGTTTATTCTTTATCCTAGTATAGTTAGTATACCTAATATGCAATATCGTTACAGGTAAAATAACACAATGCGCCACCAAAGAAATACCAGCTTTCAAGATATACCATAAAATAAGAGAAAAGCGGAAAAAGTTAAGACATGAATGTTTATAGCATACTCCTCAAAAACGAGAAGAGATGCGAAAGAAAGAGCGCTTAAAATACATTAAGAAATAAAAAAAAGACCTCAGAAAGCCAGTGAAAAATATGAATTGAATAAGAACTGTCAAAAAAAGCTGGTATGTTTTATAAACTGGCTACTATTTGCAGGAAAAGGTTCCAAATATGCGTAGTTTCTCCTATAATTTTTATGCAGCTGAAAAAAGTGCTCCAGGTGAGGTAGGTGCTAACTGTAAAAAAAACAGCAGATGCAGTAGTAGCTACTGGACGTGATATTGACAACTTGGAAACATCTGTTGAAGCTACTCAAAAGAAGTTCTGTAATTATTGTATTACTTTTTGAAATGATTAATAGAAAATGAAACAAAAGGATCGAAAAGGCTTGTTGGTACTCTTTAAGTCCATCAACCTTAAATTGAAAAAGAAACTAAATAATTAAAAAGCTTGTTACTCTTAAAGTCCATCAGCTAAATCCAATATTTTAGCATCACGAAGTCCTGTCAAATTAATAATGAAGAGTTTGCTGTTTTTGCCATGATTATTGTACTCATTATAAGATAAGAATATTGGATTTAACCTTAAAACAAAATCTCAAAGTACATGATATTTACATGAACGCAGAATGTGGTGATAAAGATCTTTTTGAGAATAAATCTGACACTGTACTAGCAAATTTTCCTGATCCTAGTTCTGATCCTAATTTCTATAACAATTATGATATTGTATTAGTGAAATATCTAGTAAATAACGTAGAATATAGATATGCTGGGGTAATATCTCAAGTGGACTTAGATGAAGAGAAAATCATGGTTACTTTCCTGAAACATTGTGATGAAAATGCTCATTTGTTCAGAATTGACGGAAAAGATGTTTCAGATGTTTTAATCAAATTATAGAAAAGTTACCTAATGATGTGAAGTTGAAAGGATACAGGTTTTTCTATTATTTTAAATCTCCAATACCTGTTTTTGAAAAGTAAATGAAAGTTTCTGTTTTTGAAAAATATTGAGACCTATTTTTAATTAGTTACTGTAATAAGAAGAAAATTAAATAATATTGTTGTAAGTAATAGTTAAAGACTTTAAAGATGAGATATCATTTAAAAAAAATCAAGTTTTGTTTAATGACTGAATAAAGGGTATTATTAAAGTTAATGACTGAAATTAATAATGTTACTTTACTAAATAAACATGTTGATATTGATTTTGATTAAAGCTATTATAATAATACCTAATAATATTAATAAAAAAATATTATTTAAATAAATAAATTATTTGGTTTTGTGACATTGACTGCTTTTATATAAAAAACGTCAGTCCCCTGGATATCCCTTCAGTCCCCTGCACCCAGATTTTACAAAATTGGCTATAAATCGTAAAATAGTGTAGAAATCTTCGGGCCCTTTGTGGAAACATGAAAAACTTTTATATATTTACCATTTAGTCCAGATTTTCAGCATATTTAGTGCAAAAAACATGCAGGACATTTTTTGCTTAAAAATTTCCCTTTAAGAGAGAAACACCCTAATAAATTTCAATAAATGTAGTTGTAATTGCTTTTGGATGTCATTTGATATAAATTAACATTTCATTTGGAACAATGTATGTAATAATAGATTGTTAAAAAGTCAAAATTTTTACAAAATATTCAGAGGTACACTATTGACATTGACAAAAATGTTTTTGCACAAGTTATTATGTACGTACTACACATTTACCTTTGTAATTATTTTCATGTCTTTCACAACTATTGTATTAAAGTATGGATTGCGATAAGATGATAAAAATAAAGCAAAAATATGGTAACACATTATATTATAGTAGTTATTATTTTATTTTTATTTTTGGTCAAATCTCAGTTTATATTTCATATTTTCACAGAACTATTTTATATTTTATAAAGACAGACAAAGGCAACAAATACCTAGTCTGTGGTTTTCACATCTGTATTACTCAAATACTAATTAATTTGCCCAGACCGCCACAAGCATGTTAGTTAAGTTTGTTGTTGATGCAACCAAATCCTACACCCAGATGCAAAAAAAGCAATATAATGATTTATATTTATTGTTAAAAAAAAATCACGAAACCGATTGTTAGGTATTACAATTAATGGTTAATTTAAGAGTATAGTGTTAGGGTTAGATTCGCAACCAGCTCCAGTCTTAATGTTAGATGAGTATTATTACAGGCCATCCTCCGATTATCTATTTTAAATTGATAAACAGTAGAGGCGAATAACCCAATGACCCACTGACGAGGCTATGTGTGCCAAATACCCTAGTAAATTAGCTGCACTTACTAACGTAAGAGTTGAAGGTCAACATAGTTATCACTGAACAAGCTTGCCTTTTAAATAAATCATACTAGATTTAGGAACCTTCTTCTGAAGGTCACTTTGTAATAAAAGTATAGAATATCCAAGAATATGTTTGGTATCCCAAACATTGTCTTATGAATTTTAAACTTTTATTTTCCATTACTATTACTAAAAACTAACTTAGCTATGAATATGCAATTTCGAACTGCAATAAATAAAATTATTTAAAAAACATATTGTTCAGTAAATAGGTACCTATAATGGTTTTTATTTTCATCACTTAAAACTTTAAGAAAAGATAAATTGGTAAATTCGTTCTTAATTAGGGCTTGACTAAGGGAAACATGAATTTATTTTTATACTTAGATATTTAGTTAACATAATGTGTTATTCTGATTAAAAAGGTGTGTAAGACACATCTTTGTAATAATTACACCCATTAGCTCCAAAGCTGATTGTGGGAGTGCTTTGCAACAATGAAACAGACATTTGCCATTTATCGAGCACAAAAGTCGCAGTACATTGCTAGGTGGAATAAGAGGAATGCTGCTGTCCATTCTTCATCACTGATTTATCCTTAGTCGCCTTGTACGACACCCACGGGAGAGATTTGGGGTGGTGACAATTGTATTCTACTCTGCCGTCACCACACGGCATTGTACCTAATTATAAGATTTTAAAAAATATCAGAAGTTATTTATGAACCCAATATTCAATTTTGTGCTGGCTTCAAAAATGAATGTGTGGATTCTTGACACAATATTGAAATTAAATAAGCTTTGACCAGGTTAGTGGGTCAAAATTTTCCAAAATTACTATCAACAGATTTTATGTATTTGTGGACGACATAAACAAATGGACATGCCGAGAGCCAGCCAATAAACAAATGAGCGTGTGAGACTCACCAGCAGGTGGGGGTGGCGTTGTCCACTGTATCCTGGTTGGCCTGCGAAGGAGACTCCGCTCCTCGCGTGCCGCCCGCCACTGACGAAGCCGTGGTGACGCCCTGCCTGCTCACAGCGCCCGCATCATCACTGTCCGGCACTTCCACACCGCACACGCACTTGTATTATCTCGATAACACTACCACTAGTTGCATCTCTTACCTGAAAACATCACACCACCCACTTTTACAGAAGCATTACACACTCGCGACACTGAAATTACACAGCGTTGCACTAGCCACCGTTTACACGAACGATATAATCACGCCCCAAACAGTACAACATCAAATATCTCCAGTGAAAAATGGCAACCACGGATTGACTGATGACCCAACTCAACAGACTTATCCACCATAGAATACTGTAATATTTATAAACTTTCACGAGTTAATTATAGACTAGACGTTACTATTAACGCTTGAACATAAGTAAAAGCTGAGAAAATAATATTTATAAATAGCTTCGGATTATTTTGATACAAATCTATATCGGTGTACGAACGAACATACACACCCCTATTTCGGGTGGAGCGGATCCTCTTCTCCGTGTTTATAATTCGTTTAACATACGAAAATTAGCACAGATTTGTATAAATGACTACAATTATATGACCTACACCCTGATAACTACAAAGACATTTTGTAGAAATGACAGCAATCTCGTATCGGCTTCACAGAACCTAGAAAAAATCAACATGTCGCCTTCTGTGATACGAAAGGTGTTTTATCATTGGAAGTTTGGCTAAATCGAGATAAAGGGGCGTGGTCAAGAGTAAATCGAGATAAAATTTCTCGTATTTGGCTCAGGGTTAAATCATATTTTTGAAAAAAATTGTATAAATTCCTGATTTTATTATTAGAAAATGAATATAAAAAAAATACAATTAATTATATAACTTTCTAAGTGTTTTCTTCAAATATGTGTTAATTTGTTATTAAATACATATTTATTTTTTAAGTCAATTTTATGCAAGTAGATATTTTTATTTCAAAGAAAAAAGAAATTTCTATAAAATAAATTAAAATAGGTATTATTTAGGCAATATCTAAAAAAATCACTTGTGAAATGTCAGCAGGCATGGCATGTTAATACAAAAATCAGTAGTAAATTTAGATATAATCTAATGAATGATAGAAATGTTGAGTTTGTTTCAAAATATTTTTGGAATTTTTTGAAATGTTAAATCAAATCAAATTCGGATTTGATTTCGAAAAGCATTGAAACGCAGTATTTTTGACAATCTTGGCTCCACGTTTTATATAGTCTTTGCTTAGTAGTCCTAAAATCTATTACTGTCAGGCTAATATTTTATTTGGTGTAACAAAACGCACATTTTGAATTTGAAAATTAAATAAATCAATCGGTACGTGTCTTTATTGCTTTAACGTAGATACCTACCTATTAAATCTGTTTATTAGTAATACATGTATTTTTCATTTGTACGCTATTTATATGTTATAATTTGATAATGGCTGTCATCTGTGTGCTTTGTGGTCTGTGTACAAAATATTGCTATCTGTGGATCTTTGGCGATGGCGGGTTAACTTTATTTAACGGCAAGTTGACAAACAATTAAAATATTTTGTCCAAGGGTGATAAATAGTGATATTAAAAGAAATACAATAAATAGAAAAGTAAGGAAATATATAGGTCTAAAATGGCTACTCACAATAAAACTATAAAAATGACTGCTTCCAAGCTTGGATTAGGTGAAGAGGAAAAACTAATAAGGTACAATTATAATTTTATTAATTAATTTAGAGTTGTTTTTAGAAACCTTAGGTAAATAGTTACAATTATTTGCGTAATAATTATTATAATTTTCTATATCATATTTATTATAATTTTCAGCAAAGCGGCTGAATTTGAGCGACTATTGCAAACGAAAACTATAGCGGTCAGCAACATGACTGATACAAGCAAAATTGTAGTTTGCTTGGACTTGGCTGCCGGAATGTTAGGAGTTGATTTCGACGTGGTAAAATATATTTTTAATATTTTATTTTTTCCTAGAACAGCCAGGTATCTGATACCCATTTATTTCGGAAGTAGAAATTTAGTATTCATATTGTTTTACTTTGCTCACTACGAAATCATTTCATATTTTCAGAAAATTGCTATAAAATATTCTGGACTTAAACCAGCTGTTTACACAAATAACAAAAAAGTGATACAGAACCTTCTAGAGCTTGATGAAGGAAAATTAACTACATTGACACTTAGTAATATGTTCCAATGCTGTGGAGTTACAATTTTAGCAGACAAAATACTCGCAGAGTATCAGAAACAAGCTAAAGTGGTATGTTTTTCTTCAACATTGCATAGAGACTTGACTGGGGATAGAATAACTAATTATTATATTATTTTTGTAGGAAGTGGATCTCAATTTACCCCAATATGTTTGTATGGCAGTGTATCAAGCATGCAGGTAAATTATTAATAATATAATACAGCAATATCATTGATAACTGAGCGTAATACAATTCACCAACCCTTGGGTGTTATACAAGGTGACTATGGGCTGAAAAGTTCATGATAAACGAGCATCAGCATTATTGTTATGGGTGGTCCCAGCAATATACTGCAATTTATATGTCCCATAGATGGCAATTGACTCTGTATTATGTGGGACCTCATATAATTTGTGAAATACAAATTTATGTAGTACAAAATGCATAGTATTATAATATGTCAACTGTTGGCTATTTATGATGTTTATAGGTACTAGGAAATCAATGCTAAACACATTAATTATTTTTATTACAGAATCAGTAAAGTAAAAATTCCTAAGGCAAAAATTGTTGGAAAATCAAGACTTAAACCAGCACAGTGGACTAAATTGGATGCAGATTGGACTAAGCTGGTGGATGAAAAGTTTGCGAAGGTGCAGGAGAAGAGAGGGAGTCCAGACGATAGTGTAGGAACTAACAATGGTAAACTGGCTTTGTCGGACTACAATAAAACTTTCACAAACAAGAAACTAACAATAAATCGAATTGGAAAATTAAATCAAATTCCTACATACATACATTAATCACGCCTATATCCCCGAAGGGGTAGGCAGAGGTGAACTAGCACCCACGTTTCGCCAATTATGCTAGGTCCCATGTAATAGGTGGCGAGCCTATTGCCATTTATCGGGCACAAAAGTCGCAGTACATTGCTAGGTGGTATAAGAGGAACGCAGCTGCTCATTCCTATTCACTGATTTATCCTTAGTCGCCTTGTATGACACCCGCAGGAGAGATTTGGGGTGACAGTTTGACAGTTGTATTCTCCTCTGCTGTCACCACACGGCTATCAAATTCCTACTTCATCATATTGTTGGTTTGTTAGACATACAGAGCCACAGCAGTTAAAGTTTTTATACATACATACAAACGAAAAAATACATACATTCAATTGAAAATAGAACCTCCTTCTTTTTCCAAGGTGCACTGCTATTTTGTTTGGTAAAGGGTAGGCAGAGGTGATTTAACACCCACATTTCGCAAGTTATATTACTATGAGTATGAAGTGTTGCTTAAAACAAATTTTTATAATTAATTTTTAGATGAAACCGAAAACAGAATGGACACAGAATCAGCGGTCAATAAAGAAGAGTTGTCCGAGCCCAAAGAGCTACCATACCTGGACTGGAAGAATAAAGTCCTCAATGAAGCCTATGAGGAACTAAAAGCTTTGCAACAGAAGAAACACACTGATCTGCTACCAAGAAGGTCCCCGAGGAAGTCTCCATATAAACTTGCTCCAGCCAAGAGTCCCGTTAAAAAGCTGGGCAGTGTAAGGTTACTGTTTCCCTTATAAGAAGATTAGAAGACTTGACTTGAGATTTAGACAATATTTGGGTATTTATGACGTTCAACATTTTTACACAAGGCCGTGAGGTGACAGCAGAGTATAATACAATCGTCACCACCCCAAATCTCTCCCGTGGGTGTCGTACAAGGCGACAAAGGATAAATCAATGATGAGGAATGGGCAGCACCATTCCTCTTATACCACCTAGCAATAACAATGTACTGCGACTTTTGTGCCCGATAAATGGCAATAGGCTCGCCACCTATTACATGGGACTTAACTAAAATCGTTACTAACTAAACTTACTTACGTTACTAACTAAGTAACTAATGGTTACATATCAGACTGATATTTAGCAATTAGTAACAGTATATTGTTTTAAGCTTACGTGGTCACTTTCATCTTTAAATTGTGAAAAACCGGGATTTATACCACGTACCTGGATTTTGTTATGATTCCGATATTTCGGCACAGTTAAATCCAGTTACGTGGTATAAATCCCGTTTTTTCACAATTTAAAGATGAAAGTGACCACGTAAGCTTAAAACAATATACTGTTACTAATTGCTAAATATCAGCCTGATATGTAACCATTAGTAACAATTTTAGTTACTAATGGGTAAATATCAGTCTGATATTGTTACTAATTGTTAAATATCAGAGATATTTAAAGATAATTAACAATTTTTAACAATTGGTCAACAGTTAACTATGCATCAAAAAACCGGCCCTTACTCCATTTAATGTTGAAACCCGCATTTTGGGTCAGAAATTGTTAAAGTACCATTCAGTTTTAATCACTGCCAATGAGTGTTTGAAGTATAAGTTTATTTATTGAACCTATTAAATAGTCTTTAGTTAGTGTCGCATTTTTAAAGAATAGGTAATTTTAAATATTTGACTACAATAAATTTATTTTCACAGTCCCTTAGCTTGTTTTATTACATTGTCATTTTCACACCTGTCTACATACATACATACATACATACGTCACGCCCTTCTCCCACAGGGTAGGCAGAGATCACTTCCTTCCACTTGCTACGATCCTTACATACTTCTTTCGCTTCATCCAATCTCATCAATCTCTTCATGCATGCCCGTCGGTTTCGGGTACTCTTGACCTGGCCCTTTTTCAAAAGACTTTCAATTTGATTATGAAAGATCCGCCTAGGCCTTCCCCTTCCCACTTCTCCATTTACTTTCGCCATGTAAATCCTTTTTGTCATTCTCCTTTCATCCATTCTTTCGACTGTCTGATATTACATATTATAACTGGCTGTTCCATTGTATTGTATCCTAAGGATAAAGGGCGATGAGTAATGGGCTGCAGCATTCCTCTTAAACCACCTAGCAATATACTGCGACTTACGTACACGGCCACTGCGCAATCGACCCTCTATCATAATCATATAAGCACTACTTGAACTAACCGTGTGGTGACGACAGAGCAGAATACAATTGCCTCCACCCCCATCTCTTCCGTGGGTGTCGTACAAGGCGTGTAAAGGGTAAAGGCAGTGATGAGTAATGGGCAGTAGCCTCTAATACCACCACCTAGCAATGTACCTCCTGGGATTTTATATGACGGCCGCCTTGGTCGAATGCTCAGATTTCTGGGTATTGGCCTAGAGAATCCTGGTAGGGGCAAACTTTATGATGACCACAAATGTTTGTTTCCGAGTCATGGTTGTGTATATATATGTCGGAGCGAGCGGCGCACAGTCGTCAACAGAAGGGTCCATGTTCATAATTAATCTATCTCGTGAGCGATAAGATAAGCACACGAAGCAATTTAGCACTCTTTTCAAAAGTTTAACTCACTTAATATAAACACATAAAACAAGTCCAGTTACAAATCACTAACACTAACTTAAAGTTTAATGCTGAGTTGCTAGTTTTTTTTTTTTTTTTTTTTTTAGTTAAATGTCTTTTCTTTATTTCTTAATCAAAGTAACGTAATCAAACTCTACTTAATCACGCTAACGAGTGGAACGAATAACGAATCCGTGGGTCGCGCTCGATCACCACTACGGCCAGAATCGTCACAAAACATTCTCCCGAAACTTCCAGGGTCTGTTAATGTTAACAACATTAAGATAAGCTGGGAACCAACCCACGGCTACGTTCGGTGCCATGACGATGATGTCACCTTTGTTCCCATGAAACGCACTACACGCACTTCTCGTGCGATAAGCTTGCTAACATAAACAAAACTCTCCCGAGAACTAATCTAATTAAAATTCCATGTAATTATCCCATGAGCCAGCGGGCGCCGACATATATGTGTTTATGTAGTATATTTTCAACATGTATATACATAATTATATTAAAAATATGTCTTTCATCTAGTATCCATAACACAAAGGCTTAGGCTACTTACTTTGGGCTAGATGATAGGTGTGAGTGTAAAAAAATGTTTAATATTTAATGTGCCCGATATATGGCAATAGGCTGGCCACGTATTACCTACATGGGATCTAACTTAATTGGCGAAAAGTGGGTGTTGATTCACCTCTGCCTACCCGCTTCGGGGATATACAGCCTACTTGCGTGACGTTTTGCTGGCGGGGCGTTGGGCTCTGGCGCGTTTGGTATCAGTTTTGGTATTAAAAGACTCGCTAGCATGACCACCAAAACACGATATGATATAGCCCTTTATCGCGTTGAACTTACAAAAATCGTTGGATTTTTGAAAGTTCAAAGCGATAAATGGCTTATGCGGCACTCAGAGACGTCAAATAACTTTAATGACTACTTAATGTCAAAAAATCTCATTTAAATCTAGACCATAGACCCGGCAAAATAGCGACTAATTGTGAATTGTCATTTTTTGACATTAAGTACTCATTAACGATATTTGACGTCTCTGAGTGCGGCAGTATATCTAGATATGTGAGTGGGTTGTCGTTCTCGACTGAGGCATGCTGCGCTCTTCCCTTGGACACACGGGTTTTCGATATTAGGTTTTACTAGCGTTTTGACGATTCATAAGTGTATTAGCGCAGTGGCATAGCGCGGTTGGCGTACGATTGCGTAAACTAAGCAATCTTCGCTAAGGCCGGTCATTTGATGGGTGACCAAAAATTTATTATTTCGAGTTCGTTGGTCCCGGCTGCATCTGTCGTTAATACCCACCAACCCGCACTGGGCCAGCGTGGTGGGTTATGGCCCAATCTCCCTATATTCTTCCATCCATAGGGAAGGTCCGTGGCCCAGCAGTGGGGACATTAAAAGGGCTGGTGATGATGATGATGATAAGTGTATTGTAATCATACCAGGTATGAATAAATGAATTTTGACTTTGACTATATAGGTAGGTACTAAACTAAACATTCATTATTTTCTTCAAAACGCCACACAAATCCAGATGGCATTGAGTCAGTCCCAAAAATGTCACCAACAGTGCCTGTAATATTATTGTTATACGTTTTTATAACATTTACAACATGTGAGCCAACTGCTAACAAGACCATTCTACGAAAGCAGTACCATCTGAATGTGACGTTCGCGGATCCAAGCCGGCCGACTTTAGAATACCCTCCTTCCATCGGATTCCTGTTCATATCCTCGACTCTCCTCATCGGCGTCGTTGTAAGAGCGGTAATGCTATCTACTGGTCTTACGTGTTTACCCTATAGAGTAGTCATGTTCTGCGTTGGCGGGCTAGCCGGTTTCTGCTCCCATCGCTACCCCAAGTTCAGGCCGTTTGTCGCAATATGCTACACCGACGTACACATCCTACTGATAGCTTTCTTACCAATTTTGGTCTTTAACACGTCCTACAGCGTCGATTCCCATTCGTTCTGGAAGAGTTTCCCTCAAATTGTTCTGGTGGGTGTGCCTGGAGTTCTACTGACTGCGTTCCTAGCTGCCTTCATGGCGTATTACCTGATAGAGTCTTCTTGGAACATGGCTACTTCTCTGCTGTTCGGGATAGTATGCTCCCCCATATATCCCATGGAAGTGGTTAAGTTACTGAAAGAAATGACCAAAGGGAAGTATATAAGCGTTCTCTTGCTGGGAGAAGGTTTGATAGGAGACGCGACGGCCATGATAGGGTTTACAGCTGTCTACGGATACTTAGCCATGGCTGTGACATCGGCGTCTCAAGTCAGCTTGCTCCTATTACGGTTTGCCGGAGGAGGAATCCTCCTTGGAGTGGTAACTGGGAAGATATCTGGAACTTTACTGTCTTTGACCTACAACGATATGCTGTGCGCGGTCCTTGTGACAGTATCTTCGGCGTATTTGACTTATTTTATCGGTGAGAAGTTTCTTTATGTGTCGGGACTGTTGGGCACTGTGATTGCTGGGGTGTTGGTCAGCTACAGGAAGACTAGCTTGGCTGGGGACGTCGAGCTAGTGGTGTCACAGTTTTGGAGCATTTTGGCTCATGTAGCCAATACGCTTGTGTTTGCGATGGTCGGGGTTGTCATCTTCGAGAAGGTCAGCTACGTTGTCAGCATGAGGCAGGTGTCGTTGGTGTTCGTGACCTATGCGACGGTGTATTGTTCAAGGTGAGTACCTCTTATGCTACTTAGAAATTAGGTACAATTTTGATTTAAACATTAATTATAAAAGTTAGAAAAATTATAAAGAAAAAGATCAGTCTTCAAGAGTCTTCCATGCTTGCTGGCCTGAATGGGAGTGAAAAAATAATGTAGAATTGGCCAGTCCCGACCCGACTCATCTCATGGGTGTCGTAAAATCGACTAAGGGTGATCGCCCGGTGTAGACCAATAACACCTTGGGGCAGACGAATAGTGGAGGGCAAACCACCACCACCAACCAACAGCATACCCAAATAGGTGTAGTGTCAGGCAGGCGGCCGGCTGCAAAACCTGAGACTAAACTTTGAGTAGTATGGATTGGAATGTTGTCATTCCAATCACTCTCTCTGTTAATCCGTCTCTCCACGTGGTCTGTCCCGTCTCTTTTTTATACATTCAATCATCGCTAGCATCTTTCCGGTGTGATGGATGATTTGAATCAAA
Organism: Cataclysta lemnata; assembly: GCA_963931975.1. Classification (NCBI taxonomy): domain Eukaryota; kingdom Metazoa; phylum Arthropoda; class Insecta; order Lepidoptera; family Crambidae; genus Cataclysta; species Cataclysta lemnata. The sequence goes on from OZ008360.1 coordinate 4,297,800, forward strand.
AGGGAGTGGATGGCTTGATGACGTTTGACCGATATGAATGGAAGAGGAAACATGCTGCGCCGACCCTAGATGGAGTGGGAGCGAGGCAGGGAGAAGAAAACTTTCTTTGTAACTCCCGTTATAATTATAATCATTATCATTATAATTACAAACCCATAGGTAATCATCATACTTTATTAATTGATTAGCTACAAATTCTGACTTACAAAACTAAGGGCCTGTTTCACAATCTACAAGTAAGTTATAAGTAGCTTACTTCGCAGATCATTGGCAGTTGTAATATGAAATATATGTCAATTGAACTACCAAGTAAGCTACTTCGAACTTACTTGTCGATTGTGAAACAGGCCCTAAGTATGTTAAAAGTGTTTTATAAGTATATATTTCTAAAATTCAGCTCTTTTAATTAAGTTAATGTCGAAGGTTAATGGTGTACGCTTCAATGACGCCCATCCTCCGGCATATTGGCTACGGCATGACCTGGCAACACTGTATGGCGTGCGTCTGGGGCGGTCTGAGGGGACCGTTGTCGCTATGCTTGGCGCTGATAGTTCTGGAGACTCCAGCAGTTGCAGACTCCGGCGAGGTGACCAATTTCAAAGTTCAATGGTCTCTGCATACGTAACGGGGAAATACCCCGGACGGGACGGGTCGGGGAATGCAGAAACATCGTTTCATACAAAATGTACCTACCATGATGGACTTATTATGTCACGGAGTCACGGACGGGACGTGCACGGGGCGTTTTGTACGAGAGAGGCCCCGTCCGGGGTATTTCCCGTTACGTAGAGACCGTAAAAATGTCGTGTGGTGGTAGAGCGGAATACAATTGTCACCACCCCCATCTCTCCCGCGGGTTTCGTACATATGGCTACTAAGAGTAAAGACAGTAATGAGTAATGGGCAGCAGCGTTCCTCTTATATACCACCTAGCAATGTACTGCTTTCGTGCCCGATAAATGGCAGTAGGCTCGCCACCTATTACATGGGACGTAACAAAATTGGCGAAACGTGGGTGTTATTCACCTCTACCTTTTCGGAGATATAGGCGTGATTTACATAGGTATGTATTGTTTTACTCACTCCACTGTTTTTTTTCTACTATTTTTTTTTTCTTGGACACACGGGTTTTCGGTATCTAGCGTCTTGACGATTCATAAGTGTATTGTAATCATACCAGATATGAATAAATGAATTTTGACTTTGACTTTGACTTTGACTTTTATGTTAGATAGGGAAGCTCTTGCCTTTCATAGTAATTAAGTGACGATAAGGGCTGAAGATGGAATCGTGCTTCACCTGGAACCCTCAGCTACAGTTGTATATACCTATGAATCTAAAGTGATAAAGTCAAAAGTTTCTCTCATATCCAGATCTTCATAATCCAGACGTCGGGCCTGGTGCTGCTATCGCTCCTCATCAACGCCACGACCATGGCGAAGGTGCTGAAGATGCTCGGCATGGCGGAGATATCCCTGGCCAAGAAGGCCAACATGACGAACTGCGTCAAACGCGTCATGATGACCAGGGATAGATGTGTGTCGATGTTGAAAATGGACAAGTTTCTTGCTGACGCCAACTGGGATTTGGTTCAGGCTGGTGAGCGAGGTGTTGAGTCGAATCAAATGTAGGTATTGGTTTTCTATGACCAGACACACACACTATGAACATCCGAAGCGACGCCGGATTGTTCGGTGTCTACACGTGGAGTCGCGTCGCATTTCAATAATGTGTCGGGATCATTATACATACACACATATACCCCCACACTACACGGCACGCCTGAGCCGAGATCTGCGGCTTTAGAGGCAACCCTCAGGCCTACCGCTCCAAGCTCCGACTCGGGCGCCCTATGAGGCTTTCCGCGGCAGTATATCTTCCCCGAGAGATGCCGTCCCCCATGGAGATCGCCTGCTGTGGAGGTACCTACCCTCTCAGGGAGTGCTCGACTGCAAAGCTTGAGGACAAGGTCTTCGCCTTCCCCAAAAAACCCGGTAGATGCTGTAAAGGCCTCTCGATCAACAGCGTAGGTCCTTCAAGATAAAATAAAATAAACATCTATACTAATACATAAAAACTGGAATAAACTGGCTAATAGGTAATACATACGATGACACAGAGAAATTGTTAATATGTAGATAGCTACATATTAACAATATCTCTGTGTGAAAAAAATTACATAGAATGTACCAGCCCCGACTAACAGGGGTGTCGTAAAAGTCGATTAAGGGGGAGTGCCGCTAACCACCAACAACAGCATACCCAAAGAGAGTTGGTGTCAGGCATGCGGCCTGTTGTAAAACCTAAGCCAGAATCTTAAGCAGTATGGGTTGGACTGTTGTCATCACAATCACTCTACCGTTTATCGGTCTGTCGTGGTCGTTCCCGTCTGGTAGTTTGTGATCGTATGGCGTTGTTTATGCGTTGAATATTGGAAACCTTTTGACTTTGACACTCGTTTCCAATGTTAAACGCATTTAATTGACGATTCGTGAGTGTATGTAATGATACCTTATGTGAATAGGTAAACCATATTCTTTTTTTTCTAGGTACCGCGATAAAGCACCCTTACCAACTGCAGTTGTCAACTCGAGACGTGGACAACGACGACGACACATACATGGGCTACCACTACACCTCGTGCCCTGACTGCGAGAGGGAGATTCCCAATGAACCCACGAAAAAGGAGTTCGCAGAAATGACCAGGTGAAACAGTTAAATCATTATTTTGCTTCATTACAATTTATATATTTAATTGATTTGTTTTACTAACAGCATACCTATATTACCTACACATAGGTATAATAATTTTAACAATAGTACTAAGTACTTTTATCTTATGCGTATCCTAATTAAAAGCAAACACAGCATCATCAAAATAAACTGAATGCAGCACGTGCACGACTAAGGGCCGGTTTTTTGATGCATAGTTAACTGCTAACCAATTATTAAAATTTGTTACATAACTTTAAATATCAATGATATTTAACAATTGGTAACAATATCAGACTGATATTTATCCATTAGTAACATTAGTAACTAAAATTGTTACTAATGGTTACATTACATATCAGACTGATATTTATCCATTAGTAACATTAGTAACTAAAATTGTTACTAATGGTTACATATCAGACCGATATTTAGCAATTAGCAACAGTTTTTAACCGGCCCTAAGGCCTAAGTTCACCAAACACGTAAAACAACCGATTATTATTTAACCGGTTTTTTTTTTAGATTTAAAAGTAGGGAAGAACTGTCAAAAACTAACGATTATCTTTAAATCGCTTGATTTACGTGCTGGTGAACTTGGGCCTAAATAATCATCAAAGCAACGACCTGCTGTGCAAATAGTATTTTTGATGCTCTTTATAGGTTAAGTTAAGGTTAATCTGGTGATAAAATAAACCCTAGTGCAACAACAGTCTTACCAAATTACGGCAACAGGGAAGCGAACCAGCGTGTCCTGAAAGCCATGAAGATATCTTACTGGCGCCAGTACGAACATGGCAAGATCAGCAAGGAGGGTGTCCGTACTTTGGTCCAGGCGGTTGAGGTTGCCGCTGATTCTGACGATGCCAGGGTCAATCTGGAACAGCTGGGGATGCTGTGGAAGCCTAAGGTGAGTTATGGTCAAACATTGTCCTCATAATAACTCTTTATAGTCTTCTATGCTTGCCTGGAAGCAAACAAATAACGTAGGCCGGCCCCGACTCATTCCTTGGGTGTCGTAAAAGTCGACTAAGGGAGATTGCCCGGTTTAAACCAATAAGCACCTTGAAGCACCCGAACAGTGAAGGGCAAACCATCAACAACAGCATACCTAAGGAGAAACCTTGAGCGGTATGGATTGGAATTTTGTCATTCCAATAACTCTCTCCGTTCATCGGTTTCTAGACATGGTCCTTTTCATCTCTCTTTCTTTCGCTGAAAGGGCTTGTACTTGCTTGTACACAACTGAGATGCGACGTCGCATCGCATCTTAATAATCTACGAGCTCCCACTTCCCACGCTGCAATTGATTCGCATCGCGCATTTCCTCAATTTCTTTCTTCTTTGTTTCACCGCCTTGCCGCACCACAAATTGCATCGCTTACTTTAGTTACCTTGTAGTTTTCTGCCTTGGAAATTTGCATTGCGCCAATTCGCAGTTTTGTATACAAAGTTTGTGTACTAAACGTTAGTTTTATACATTTGTATTCTATTCGTTCGCACAGATTGATTACTTGTCTAGAGGGTCTAGAATGCCGACAGGCTCACGTGGTGTGGCTCCGGCGGAAGAAATTGGTCACTTGTCTAGACTCTAGAGGGGCTGGAATGTCGAAAGGCTCACGCGGTGTGGCTCCGGCGGAAGATATTTGGTCACTTGTCTAGACTCTAGAGGGGCTGGAATGTCGACAGGCTCACGCGGTGTGGCTCCGGCGGAAGATAATTGGTCACTTATCCAGACACTAGAGGGTCTGGAATATCGACAGGCTCACGCGGTGTGGCTCCGGCGGAAGTAAATTGGTCACTTGTCTAGACTCTAGAGCGGCTGGAATGTCGACAGGCTCACGCGGTGTGGCTCCGACGGAAGTAAATTGGTCACTTGTCTAGACTCTAGAGAGGCTGGAATGTCGACAGGCTGACGCGGTGTGGTTCCGGCGGAAGATAATTGGTCACTTGTCCAGACACTAGAGGGTCTGGAATATCGACAGGCTCACGCGGTGTGGCTCCGGCGGAAGTAAATTGGTCACTTGTCTAGACTCTAGAGCGGCTGGAATGTCGACAGGCTCACGCGGTGTGGCTCCGACGGAAGCTAGTAGCCGCCATGACTCCGGGGGCGGCCAACGCGCAGCTGCCCCGTCAACGGCTCCGGCGGCACTGCTACAGGATCGTTACAAGCGTGTGGTTCGACGGGTTCATCTACGTGATGATACTGTGCAACACGCCTGTGATACTGTGCGAGGTAGTGCTCAGGGCGCCCGTCGCTAGGGCTGCCACTTACGCCATAAAGGCGCTGAACTTGTGAGTGATCGTAATAATAAGTATATTTCTTACACTTCCTTACTCACTCACACACACCTACGTGATGATACTGGATACTGTGCAACGCGCTGGTGATGCTGTGCGAGGTGGTGCTCAGGGCGCCCGTGGCTAAGGCTGTCACTTACGCCATAAAGGCGCTGAACTTGTAAGTAATTATAATACTGTAATGATACTTGATGATACTGTGCAACACGCCGGTGATACTGTGTATACCGGTGATACGGTGATACTGTACTCTGATAATAATAATGATGAGTTAGAGAAATCTTACACTCACATCTAGCTGGCCCAAAATAAGTAGCATAAGATAGTTGGTACTACATAGATGACGGACAAAATGTAATATGATTTATTATCCATTAATTTGAATATACACGATTAGTTCAGATAAGAAACAAATAAAACTTAAACTAAAAACCTTAAAAAATATATTGTAATAGCTAAAATATATTATTAAAAGTAGTCCCTTTAGGCAAGGTTCCGAAGATACTGGCAGCGTTCCCCCTTTGAATAGCTATACTTATTCTTTGTCCGAGGTAGCTGCCTGCTCTTCGGTCTCCTGTGACGTCGACTAACCTTTTTGCTTAATCTTTATAAAGCCTTATAGCACTAGGACCCCACGGACCAAGGGTCTCGACACCGAATGGGACAAAATCATATTCGGAGCCTAGACCCCTGTATTTGCAAGCTTTAGCTTTTTCAGCCGCTTCACAGGCCGCACCAGCTCTGTTGTTGGTTCCATGTGATGGGAAGATGGGAAGGGGCCAGCGTGTCTGAACAGGTAGCATCCCATGCACCCGGCTCATCTTCCATGGAATCAAACTCATACCGTCCGGTCTCTTGCCATCGTCTCTTGCAATATCAGTCGGCTCAAGTAGACTTGGCACGTTGACGGTGGCAAGGGACCGGCGAATGATATCGTTAAGTAAGTCTCGAGAAGCGGTTTTTGGCATGACAGTCCGTGATGTAGCTTGTCGAGATCACTGCCACAGGGAGAGTCATGAGGAGCGCAGACCGGAACCCCAAGCCGTAGACAGGTTGCGATTCGGAGCGTGTCAGGCTCAAGAAAAGTTCCTGTATTTGACGAAGGGTACGCGTGAAGCCAGTACCCTGCCTCATGCGCACCCACGTCCAAAAGCCTAGCACGCGCCGAACCTGTACTACAGCTCAAAAGATTGTCAAAAGTCCGTTTGCAGTTTATGTCGTCCCAGCTCCTCTATGAATTTCGAGAAACAGGAAAATTTTTACCTGGGCATGCAATTAAGAAAGCGTTTCTAGCTTCTTCCAAGCCAGCAATCTCAAAGTTTGAAGGTGATGCCCTTAAAATTTTACTTATGAGATTTGCTGAGCTATGGACAGAGGATAGGAAGGCCGGTAAAGCGACACTAGAAATTTTGCGGATCCCTAAACCACCGTAAATGATTTGGTTTTTAATGTAATTATTAAATGTAACATTGCCGTGTGGTGACGGCAGAGTAGAATACAACTGTCAACCACTCCAAATCTCTCCCGTGGGTGTCGTACAAGCCGACTAAGAATAAATCAGTGATGAGGAATGGGTAGCAGTGTTCCTCTCATGCCTAGCAATGTACTGCGAATTTGTGCCCGATAAATGACAATAGGCTCGCCATCTATACTAACTTAATTAGCGAAAAGTGCATGTTAATTCACGGCGGTATAGGCCTGATTTATGTGTATATGTATGTATTTCTTACACACACTTATCTGTCAGCTAGCCCAAAGTAGCATAAAGCGGGGAATTCTTGACTTGAATTGACGGCCGGCTTTGTCGAATGCTCAGATTGGCTGGGTATTGGCCAAGAGGTCCCGGGTTCGAATCCTGGTAGCGGTAAAATTTTGTGATAAACACAAATATTTGTTCCCGAGTCATGGTTGTGTATATGTTTATGTAGTATATTTTCAAAATTTATACACATAATTATATTAAAAATATGTCCGTCATCTATCCATAACATAAGTGCTTAGGCTACTTACTTTGGGCTAGATGATAGGTGTGAGTGTCAAAACATAAATAAAAAAAATCACTACACGGACATACTTGCGCAGAACTCGTTGTATAGGCCAGACTGACTGTGAGACGGTCCTACACTAAGCAAACATCGCACAGAGTACAGACCTTTTAGAAGTGTGGTAAGGCGGGCATGTTCCAGTAGTGATTTCCCCGCTTAAGTTAACGGAAAAATTACAATAAGATTTGATTTTTATTCGAACATTATATAAATGTTAGAGATGACTATAAATGTTATTTATTATATCATTTAGATTACGAAGAAAACAAAACACAGATTTTTTTTTTATTTTTGTCCTGCATGCGGGAATCGAACCCGCGTCCTCTGCGTCGTCCTACTAACGTCCGGGTTGACTGAGTGCTATAGGGCCATAGCATCAGTCAACCCGGACGGCCTTTTTTTTTTTTTTTTTTGTCGGAGTGGAATGCTTTTACGCACCATACCAGCCGTTAGCTAGGCGACTGGCGTGTGTGGGACTCGCTCGGCGCACGAAGCATCAGCAATACCCACTAAACCACTCCGGTGTTCCTCCTAGCCCTTTAAGCGGGGAAAGTCTGGGATCTGCCTCGCGGCAATTGCCTAAAATTCAACGTATTATTACAAATACCATACAATTGGTTAAGTTTGGATTTTCTTTACAATTTATGTGATATGATTTTTATTTCAACACTAATGTAATGTAATAAAACAAAGAAAATAAAAAAAAAATAGAAATGGGCAATTTCAGATTTTTCTTCCTCATCTACGTGCTGGAAATGGTTGTAAAAATGTTAGCCCTAGGGGTCGTGGGCTACTTCAAATCGAACTGGAACAAGCTGGATTTCTTCATCATTGTCATGGCGACTGGTGGTAAGAGGGCTTATATCATACATACATAATTCACACCTATATCCCCGTTGGGGTGGCAGAGGTGAACTAGCACCCACATTTCGCCAATTATAATAGGTCCCTTGTAATAGGTAGTAGTAGCCTATTGCCATTTATCGGGCACTAAAGTCGCAGTACATTGCTATTGCTAGGTGATATAATAATAAATATTTTTTTTTTACACTCACACCTATCATCTATCCCAAAGTAAGTAGCCTAAGCACTTGTGTTATGGATACTAGATGACGGACATATTTTTAATAACGTAGAATAGGCCAGCACACTTTTTTTTTTTTTACGGAGTTGAATGCATTTACGCACCATACCAGCCGCTAGCTAGGAGGCTGACGTGTGTGGGACTCGCCCGACTATCTGCAGTCGGGAATACGCCACTAAACCACTCAGGTGTTCCATAGCCCTTTGAGTGAAGAGAGTCTGGGATCCGCCGCGAGGCAATTCACCAGTCTCCCCCCAGGGCCTCCCGGCTTACGTCGGGGTCAGAATAGGCCAGCCCCGACTCATCCCATGGGTGTCGTAAAAGTCGACTAAGGGAGATTGCCCGGTGTAGACCAATAAGCACATTGGGGCACCTGAATGGTGGAGGGCAAACCACCAACAACAGCATACCCAAAGAGGGTTGGTGTCAGGCAGGCGGCCGGCTGTAAAACCTAAGCCAAAACTTTGAGCAGTATGGATTGGAATGTTGTCATTCCAATAACTCTCTCCGTTCATCGGTCTCTCGACATGGTCCGTTCCGTCTCTTTTCTAAACATTCATTCATCACTAGCACCTTTACTTGACGTCTGACCGATATGAATGGAAGAAGAAACATACTGCGCCGACCTCAGATAGACTGGGAACAGGGCAGGCAGAAAATGATTTTATGTTAGACAGGGAAGCTCTTGCCATTCTTCTCACATGATGGTAAGTGTCGATAAGGGCCGAAGATGGAATCGAGTTTCACATGGAACGCACAACCACAGAGGAGCTGGCTATCTTATCAAATCGAAACACAATAATACAATTATCTAATATTATTATGGCGACAAATTTTGATAAGAGTGTATGTTCTCGATATATGGCAATAGGATCCCCACCTATGGGACCTAACTTAATTGGCGAAAAGTGGGTGTTAATTCACCTCTGCCTACACCTTCGGGGATATAGAGACGTGATTTATGTATGTATCTATCATAATAGAGAAACAGTTAATACGATCGTGCTTTCTCTTTCAGACCTAGTTCTGGACATAATTGACGCATTGACTCCGTGGGACAAATGGCGGAATCTCAACTCCAGCGTGCTTACAGCCACCAAGCTTCTCAGGATGCTACGGTTTCTGCGTCTGTGCAAATTGGCCAGGTCTCACAGTTCAAAGAATAAAAATATGATTAAATCCCCGACACCTACGTCGCTATAATCTTTTATACAGGATGGAAAGTCGAGATGGGGCATTAAGGGCAGCTACCAGATCCCTTGCTCGACTATCTGTGAATGTCTGACTGTACCTTTTATCAAGAATCTGTGAATGTCAATTGTCATCACTCAAAAAGTTGAGAAAGGTCTCTTAAGACTATTTTCGCGTGGCAGCGAGGGACCTGGTAGCTCTATCTCAAGTTTCCACCCTGTATAAAAATCTCGTATCACAGCGGTTGTTAAAAAACTCCTCCGAAACGGCTTGACTGATTTTTTAAGAATTTTGTTTTGTCAATGTTTGATTGGTCTTAGGCTATTTTTTATACCCCTATATTATCAGGGCAAAGCAAAGTTTGACAGGTCAGCTAGTATATGTACCTATACCTATTTATATCTAGGCATATTACGATATATGCCGTGTGGTGACGGCAGAGTAGAATACAATTGTCACCACCCCAAATCTCTCCCGTGGGAATCGTACAAGGCGACTAAGGATAAATCAGTGATGAGGAATGGGCAGCAGCGTTCCTCTCATACCACCTAGCAATGTACCTACTGCGACTTTTGTGACCGATAAATGACAATAGGCTGGCCACCTATTACATGGGACCTAACAGAGAGCAGAGGCAGAGGTGAACTAGCACCCGCGTTTCGCCAATTAGCGAAACGCGGGTGCTAGTTCACCTCTGCCTACCCCTTCGGGGATATAGGCGTGATTTATGTATGTATATTACGATATTATGTTTTCTGTACAATTTTTTTAAGTGACTGCACGGTTGCAAACGCGGCTATAATAATAATATATATTTCTATGACGTCACTAAACTATAGCGTAACTTAAATTATGGAACAGCAAGACATTTTGATTGTACAGCATGTTTTAAAGTGAGTGAGAGTGATGTAAAAATCGGTGCATGTAGCTTGAACGCTATGTTTGCGCCGATGGCATAATATTATGATATTAAGTATGAAAGCTCTGTCGTAATTCGTGTCTCACACATCTGTACCAACAACAACTGCTGTGGCTAAGTAGTTACAAAATATTTGCCTTTGCCAATTGTTATCGTGAACGTGTTTTTTTTCAGAGTGTCCGTCCCTAAAATTATGGCTTACGTAGACCGTATGATTGACATCCAGTTAGCATTCGGCTACGACGTCGGCAAGGCAAGTATCACACGGGAATATTGTTGTATTTCCTTTCGACTAACCGAACAAATTGTATGGAGGAAATTTTTTTTTAAATATTTACAATTTTTTAATATGGAAATATGTAATTTATTTTATTTGTTTTCACAAACGATGATCGCCCGTTAAATGTTCAACAACGTATCCTACTGAGCAGTAGTCTTACAGACTCTTTCTCCCTGCCCGTGACCCACTCTACTGATTTCGATTTATCTTTTATTACACGTTAGCTCAGCGTTAACTCCCTTCCTTCTAATTTATCTTCACACAATCCATCCATCTTTATATGTCCACTAGTACACTCCTAGGTTTTCTGGGGCAGGCGAAACATCCTCTTCCATTTAGATATGTCGTGGCCAAATCGTAGAATTGATCACTTCATGATGTGGCCGTCCATTTCATGAAATGGCCAACTAAAACTGACAATATCATGATAATGCTCTGGTCAGATCAATGAATAAACAAGGTTTAACGATATGAACAGCTAAACGCATGGCTATTTCATGACGGCCAAGCATTATTAATCATATCGTAAAATAGTTACATTAACCATCGTTAGAGACGCTTACGTAGTATTGTATTATCTTTGGCGCTTATTTCGATTTGTTTTTGTGATGCATCATGGCGGCGGACAATTATCCTAATAAACAAAATATATGTAACGTTGTAATGGGAGATAAAATTTGAAGTGAAATGTCATTACAACAACAAATTACTAGACTATTACGTTTTAAGTCACTCAAAAAACGAGCGCAACGTAAAAATACTAAACATTAACTACATTAATGATATGGCCAAACGTGGATGGACATATCATCAAACGTTGACGCTTCAACGATATGGTCAGTTTTAGCTGGCCACTTCATGAAATGCAACCATTTCATGAAATGGTCGGCCACATCATGAAGTGATCAATTCTACGATTTGATATCAGTTAGTATTCACACCGTTAAGGTCCTAGCGATGAATAATGTACAAAATGAATGAATCATAGTAGGCAGTATCAGAAATCCATACGTGTTTCACAAACTTTTTTCTACCAGGGCTTTGTCACAGGAGAGCAGGAGGTATGTGTCTTACTGCCGCAGCTGGTAGACAATAAGGCTATACAGGAATCCCTCAACGCGAAACTGGAGGCAGACCGGTAATTCAATTATTTATAAGAAAGTAGGGTAAATCTGACCATTTTTTTATCATCAAGATGACAAAGTTTAGTTACTTAATTTTTTTAAAGACTTACTTTGCAGTAATGTTTATTGAATTGATTTACGCATCTAGTACAATATAATATAGTATTGTCTTAGACTACTTAATGTGAAAGGTGCTTAGTAACATGTAAAAATATTTATAAGTATACTTACGCATGATTATTCTCGATGGCTAATTGGCTAGCGTGCTCGGTCTGCAATTGCGTAAACTAAGCAACTAGGCCGTTAATTAGATGGGTGATCATAAATTAAGAAATTGTGAAGTAAATATATAAATAAATATATTATCTCGAGATCCTCTGTGTTGCGGAAGGTATTAACGTCTGCAGCAGATATAGCCGGAACTATTGGCTCAACTTTAAGGATAAATCAGTGATGAGGAATGAGCAGCAGCGTTTCTCTTATACCACCTAGCAATGTACTGCGACTTTTGTGCCTTATAAATGGCAATAGGCTCGCCACCTATTACATGGGACCTAACATAATTGGCGAAACGTGGGTGCTTATTCACCTCTGCCTTCAGGGGTTCAGGCGTGATTTATGTATGTATGTATTTTTTCTCATCCCAGCCTAGCTGTGACCCGTCAGCTGGGATTGCTGCAAAGGGACCGACCCTGGACTGCCATCACTGTAAAGACTCGACAGGCGACCACGTCAACTTTGAACATCATGATGCTGGATGCAATGCAGCTGAAAGAAGAAGGTATTATTAACTATTTACCGTATTTTTAATTTGTTTATTAATTATTACTGTTATTTAGTTCGCAAAATCCGTGGGTTTTTATCATCCATAGGTAAGTTTTGAGCTCCACCATTGGCGACATTAAAGGTCTGGTGATGATGATGATGATTAGCAGCTGGTTCTTATGACACAATTCTTTTACTTTCGTTCGTATTTTCTTAGGGTTTCTGGACGAAATGGAGTATCGATTATTGGTAAATGCCATAAAAGAAAAAATCCAGTTATGTCGTCACAAAGGCAGCTTGGTGGCACCTTCGTCTCCCGAGGTAGATTTTACTTTGATTTAATTATTATATTTATATGAAAATTATATTTTTATTTTAAAAACGGCATCCTAGTTTTCTTCTTTTATTTCTCCTAATATGTATATCAACACGCACTCTTGAAAGTCTTTTAAGAAACTTGTAGCTTGTAGTTCAATTAAACCGTATTAACCAATATTCGTGTTCAAGAGTTTGTACTTAATTAAAATGGTCAAATGTTTAACAGACGCAACTCCGCGCCGTCTCTTGGCTTCAAGGCAACGAGAGGGTAGCCGAGTTTTTCCTGGAAAATTCCGAAATTATGAATTACAACTACAACGATATTCTTATATCCAGAGGTTTGCATATTCATTGTTTACGTTAGATATAAGTCTCTTACAAATCACGGCGATCATTTTACTGAGACAGATCTTCCTCAAAATAGAAAGTTAATAATAAACACGAATAATTAAATATTTAACTACATATTTTATTTTGATTACTTTATCTTTTATGTTATTCCCGAATGGTGGAGGACAAACCACCAACAACAGCGTACCCAAAGAGGGTTGGTGTCAGGCAGGCGGCCGGCTGTAAAACCTAAGCCAAAACCTTGAGCAGTATGGATTGGAATGTTGTCATTCTAATCACTCTCTCCGTTCATGGGTCTCTCGACATGGTCCGTTCCGTCTCTTTTCTATACCTTCATTCATCACTAGCACTTTTACGGTGGGATGGATGATATGAATCAAAAGGGAGTGGATGGCTTGATGACGTCTGACATATGAATGGAAGAGGAAACATACTGCGCCGACCCCAGATAGACTGGGAACAGGGCAGGAAGAAGAAGATCTTTTATGTTATTCTAAAGGTTCCGTATCGTAGCTTAGCGTGGTTAGGCTAACTAGAAATATGGTATGAACCTAGAAAGAGAGGAAGACTGAAGATGCGATGGATAGATAGTGTGAAAGACGATATGAGTAAGAAGGGAGTTAATGCTAAGATCACGCCTGATAGAAGAGAATGGAAAAGGAAAACATGTTAAGCTGACCCCATTTCGAGTGGGATAAGGGCAGAGAGAAGGAGATGGGAAGAAGATGATTCCGTAACGGTTGACCAAGCAACGTTTGATCCATTAGGGGTTCATCAACATAATGTTTGGACCCGTTAATTTCACTTTTCTAACTCTCGCTATCAAAGTGCATCGATTTATTTCTTTGATTTCCAGGTGATGAGCCGAAAGGGCTCTTTGTACTGGTGTCTGGCTTGCTAGAAGCCTCTTACCAACCACCGGATAGCAATATGGACGAAGCTATTCCTAACTATGAGTTCCTCACCGACCTTAAGTTTGGCGACCCAAGCCAGGACTACATCGTTTCCGGGAATGCTGTGGGAGTCCTTGGGGTAGAGATACAGTATTTTTAACAGTAACAGTCAGTCATATACTTTTCACCATTGTCTGTACCCAAGACTTGCTCGCGCCGGCGACGTACAAGGGTAGAAGGGTCGAAGGTAATGGAGTGTTCTTGACGCATTATTTAACAACACAGCGTAAATACCGGCATCTAACATACATGTAAGGCCGGTCATTTGATTAGTCACCAAAAAAATAATTTCTCGACGTCCTCCGTACTTAGGAAAACCATTGTTCAATAATTATTAATTAAATACACTAGGCTAGTGTTATAGTTTCCATCACATGCAATAAAGGGAAAATCTATATCCACAGGACGTATTAATGGCAATATTACAGGAACGATACTGCCCTTACCTCATCATATTTATAACCCTCAGTCGCTAACAGGAGATGACATTAGGGGTTGTGATATAAAGTCGAATCTGGAACTCGCTGACATCCCATTTCAAGTAAACTCCGATTCTCACTGATCTTGAAGTAATATTAACATCTTAGTTGATTTTGCCCCATATAGAAACGCTACTCAAAATTTGAGCACTACTTATAAAGTTAAGTGGGCAAGTCCTGTTAGAATTTGTATGGAAAACGTAAATTTTGATGATACTTCAATGATAAGCAGGACCTGAACTTTCTGAGCGTTTTCGGGGGTTTGAGAATTTATTGATTGGAAAACACAACATGCTGTGTTGGATGTGCTGTTGTAATACGGTGTTTCTGGCACAGGTGTTGACCAACAGGCCTTACAACTACACGGTGCGATGCGATTCGGCCGTCCAAGCTTACTATATCACGATGCCCATCATCAAGGAAGCTTTCAATCTCGCGTCACATCCCATTCTGGGGTAAGTTTTCCTAATGAGATTAGTACTCTGCCTTTACACAATAATTATTCTCACAAAATAGTGATTACTACTGCTAATCTTTACCTTTACTGGTATTAAGATTTTTTTTTTCAATTTTCAACTAAGTGAGTCCGGCTAGCATGACCACCGAAACACGATATGATATAGCCTATATACGGTATTATAATTATTTAATATCATTGCTTTGAACTGTCAGAACGTCATAGTTTTTTAACAGTTCAAAGCGATAAATGGCTTTATTATGTCGTGTTTCATGTTGGTCATGTTAGCTGAGCTGGTGAGTGATTAATGTAATTTTTTTGGAAGTCTATATAAATCTTACAATATTTAAGTTCTAGAATATAAAATAAACACAAATCAAAAATGGTCTCTATGGGAAAGTTATATAGCTTGTTTTCCTGATTTCAAATAAGTATATAACTCAATTTCGCTAAAAAATTGTACTTCATGCGTTTTTCGTAAGCGCGGCAGTATTGCTAGGCGGTAAAGGAGTCTGATGCACAATAACTGATGCACAATAACATCTTTCCAATACGCATAGTCGCCATGTACAGATAACAGCACGCCAAACTACCACAAAATGTTAAATTTTCTCACTCGACTTTTGGCTCTACTGCCAACAAGATAAGGTTGACAATCGATTGAAGAAATTTGACAGTTTTGGGTAATCTGAAGAGCCGTTGACTGTACGACATTTGCGGTTATTGTTGCTCTGCCGCTGCCGCCACCAGACGGCAATAATTGAAAATCCGTCAATTACTAACCGTCGTCCCAAAAACTACATACGTTTTAGTTTTATAAAATGCCTTTTGTACAGCTTAGAAGCAGCAATGTGGCGTGAGATAGGTATAAAGCTAGCGATGATGGTGCTCCCATCGGTGCCGGCCTACCACGGTTGGTCGGCTGAAAACCTCAGCATGAGGCTGGAACACAGCTTTGTGCCCTGTTTGAAGGCTTTTAAGGTATACATTTGACTGCTTAAAATTTAACCATTTAATCATCAACATTGGTCTATTGTCGACGCAGTATGTTTCCTCTTCCATTCATATCGGTCATACGTCATCAAGTCATTCATTCCCGTTTGATTCATATCCATCTTCGTAAAGGTGCTAGTGTTCCGTCTCTTTTCTATACATCCATTCGATGTATAGAAAAGAGACGGAACAGACCATGTCGAAAGACTGATGAACGGAGAGTGATTGGAAAGACAACATTCCAATCCATACTGCTCAAGGTTTTGGCCATAGATTTTATAGCTGGCCGCTTGCCTGACACCAACCCTCTTTGGGTATGCTGTTGTTGGTGGCTTGCCCTCCACCATTCGGGTGCCCCAAGGTGCTTCTTGGTCTACACCGGGCAATCTCCCTTAGTCGACTTTTACGACACCCATGGGATGAGTCCCATGCCAGCATAGACATACATACATGCATACATAAATCACGCCTATATCCCCGAAGGGGTAGGCAGAGGTGAACTAGCACCCACGTTTCGCCAATTATGTTAGGTCCCATGTAATAGGGGGCGAGCCTATTGCCATTTATCGGGCACAAAAGTCTCAGTGCATTACTATTGGTAGGTGGTATAAGAGGAACGCTGCTGCCCATTCCTCATCATTGATTTATCCTTAGTCGCCTTGTACGACACCCACGGGAGAGATTTGGGGTCAGCATAGAAGAAGATAAATACTGAGCCAATAAATATTTATCGTTGTATCTTATGTAGGTGTTTGTGGTAAACGAACTAATGGAGGACATCGTTTTGGTGGATGGTGTCTGCCAGGACATGGCTACCAGGGAAATTTTTCAGCCCCCATGTTACATACCCAGGTAACGAATTAACTGCTTCAGAGCATTCATACGTGAAGAGGTGTATTAAACAAAAATCCACATTTCACCAATAATTATGTTAAGTCCCATGTGTGGGTGGCGAGCCTATTGCCATCTATCGGGCACGTAAATCGCAGCACATTGCTAGGTCGTATAGGAGGAATGCTCATTACTCATGGCTATTTTTACCCTTTCCATGGGAGAGAGAAAGGGATGGTGACAATTGTTTTCTGGTCTGCCATCACCGCAAGGCACGGGTTTCTGAAGTACAATTATTAAATAAATTGGACTAACTTACCAAGTGATGTCCGATCCTCAATTATGTAATCTCGTCCTCATATTTAGTACAATATAGGACGAGATTACGGAACATAATTAAATAGATCGAACTAACTTAACTTAATCTCATCATCATCATCATCACCAGCCTATTTTAATGTCCCCACTGCTGGGGCACGGGCCTTCCCTATGGATGGAAGAATGTAGGGAGTTTGGGTCATAACCCACCACGCTGGCCCATTGCGGGTTGGTGGGTATTAACGACTGCAGCCGGGACCAACGGCTCAACGTGCCTTCCGAAGCACGGAGGCCGGCCTGACCGGCCTTATGATGACCGGCCTTAGCGACGTTGCTTACTCTAAGAAATAACAGGCTGAGCGCGCTATGCCACTGCACTGCGCCACAGTGCGACAAGTTCGTGCGCGTCCCTCCAGCGGTACGAGACGGTGCACCGTCTCCGCGGTGGCGGGGACGGGTAACAGAAGATGTCAGCGGGGGCGGGCGACGCGGGTAGGAGCGAGTTTTCCCTCCACCCCGCATCACCCACCCCCGCCGACATCTAGAGCGTCCCCTCCCCGCCACCGCCCCCCATACCGCAGGAGGGTTGCGCAACAAGTTGTCGGACTAGAGCTCAAGCCCGGCTAACATGACCACCAAAACACGATATGATAAGTAATATAGCCATTTATCGCATTGAACTAACAAAAATCATTGGATTTTAACACTTGAATATGCCTGAAATGAAGCCGTGTGGTGACGGCAGAGTAGAATACAATTGTCACCATCCCAAATCTCTCCCGTGGGTGTCGTACAAGGCGACTATGTCTTTTATATTTCACCGCGATAAATCATATCGTGGTTCGGTTGTCATGCTAGCCGGGCTGATTTATGTATGTAACTATTTCAGAACAGCGCATCGCCTAGCGTTCCCCAAGTCCTCGCAGATGGTGGTGTCCAGCTCCTGCCCGGAGACGAAGCTCCTGATCGTGCCAGCCAAGGACACAGATGACCTGGACATCATGGAGGACGAGATAGATGATCTGCAATGCGAACTGGTTAACATTTCTGTTTTCACCACAGATATACTTATATTGATATATCTGTGGGTTTCACCTGGCAATGTTTGAGTTGCCGATAGATGGCAATAGTATCGCTCTCTATTACATGAGACCTAACATACCTGGGGGCCTAGACAAGTCGTACGAGGATGTGTAGAGTGCGCGCCAGATAAGTCTGCGCGTGGTCAAAATTGGAACTAAAAGTCCGCCTGCTATTTCGTTTGTCTACGAGTGTCAATGTGAGCGAGCAGCGCCACCCATCGCGCGCAGCTTTATCTGGCTCGCACTCTAGTTGTACTGTGGAAATGTGTGGAGTAGGGTTCCACCAAACAGGAGGTCTACTCTGAAACTCCGAACAATGAACTCACATCTATCCGTCTTTCACGCCGCTGCGTGTTAAATAAGAGCGACAAAGACGCAAAGACTCGATCGAACGAAATAAACTTCCAGAGTAACGCCTCAGGTGCGAGAAAAATGTGTCGTACGCATTGAACTACTATTACTTTACTACTAGTTTACTTTATAACTCAATGGTCGTACGAGGATGTGTAGCGGTGCTGTCAAAATGCGAAGATAGATTAGTCTATTGAATAGCAGGTACAGAACATGGAATCGACGCAAACCTCGCGTCACATTACTCGCAATTCATCCCTCGCAACACATCTAAACTTGTTTAGTATTTCCAACAAAGCTCGACGGCTCCGGAAAGATAGCCGGCTTGGTCGAATGGCCAAGAGGTTCCGGGTTCGAATCCTAGTAGGGGCAAATTTTGTGATGAATACGTAAATATTTTGTTCCCGAGTCATGGGTGTGTACTGTAGAAATATATTTTCAACATTTATATACGTAATTTTTATGATATTAAAATGTCCGTCATCTAGTATCCATAACACAAGTGCTTAGGCTAGGTGTCAGTGTAAAAATATTTAAAAAAAGTTTTGCTGATCGAGCCTAGGAAAATGGAGTGATTCTATTGGTTCTCCACAAGCACAGCCCTCCCAACGCATCCTCGCATGTTGAGCGAGGCTAGAAAAACGGAGTGATTTTATTGGTTCCTCACAAACACATCCAGAAAAATGGAGTGATTCTGTTGGTTCCTCAAAAACACATCCAGGAAAACGGAGTATTCTATTGGTTCCCGACAAACACATCCCTCGCAACTAATCCTCACACGTCTCTGGTGTAAAAGCAGCCTTAAAAGCGCCCGTTACAGGTGTCCAACGTGTCCTCGCGGTGCCTATACCACAAGGTAGTGCGTAAGCTATCGAGCGAAACTCGTCCCAGGCGAGGCCGGAGCAAGCGCAGAAGGGCAGGGAACAGAAGGGTGAACTACAGGGAATCCGTTTGGGGAAAGCAGTTATGTGAGTGTTTTTTAACGGATTCGTGGATGCCCGGCTAGCATGACCACCGAGACACAATATGATACAGCCATTTATCGCTTTGAACTGTTAGCGAGTGGAAAGAAGTCATCACTAGTGAGCCTGCCCCTGCGGGAGAAAGGCCTGACGTATATGTGTAACTGTCAAAAAACAGTGGATTTTTGACAGTTCAAAGCTATAAATGGCTTTATCATATCGTGTTTCGATGGTCATGCTAGCCGGGCAGGAGATTCGAACGAATAGAATACAAATTATTTATTTTGACAACTAGGGTACCTACTCTTACATGGACAGTGATTCTTACGTAGTATTGTATTCTCTTTGACAGTGATAAGCAATAATGTGTCAACCCACAAAAACCCATATTCCGAGATTTCGACATAGGTTGATAAAGCATCATTTAATCTACAATTTTCAAAAGTGTTCCAACTGACTTGTAACACTTTCTT
The DNA here is from genome assembly GCA_963931975.1 of Cataclysta lemnata. Classification (NCBI taxonomy): domain Eukaryota; kingdom Metazoa; phylum Arthropoda; class Insecta; order Lepidoptera; family Crambidae; genus Cataclysta; species Cataclysta lemnata. The sequence goes on from OZ008360.1 coordinate 4,317,789, forward strand.
TAGCAAAAAGGTGAAAACAATTTTTAATAAAATAGCAAATCATATCATGTTTAGAATCTATGGACGCCATTTTCTCAAATTGATATTCCTAAGGCTTGACACATTATATCTTATCTACGTCCACATGTGACACGGTCGCCATGTTAGTTTAGCGAAACGTGGGTGTTGAATGTTGATTCACCTCTGCCAATCCGTTCATGGATAAGGCGTGTTTTATATATGATTGTATTTAGTATCTATTTATCCTGAGAAAATTAAAGCGACTGCCGTTGAAAAGTTGCGCACAGGAACACAAATGCTTTTTGGTTAGCTGGTTAAGTCTTAATAATGCTTTAACAGTTTCAAATATTAAAATACAGTCTTCATTGCTTCTTCTTCGTAGCTGTAGCAGTCTTAGGTTCTGATCAGAGCGAAAAGGAGCTCACTTCGAAGTATTACAAGCCTAGCCTCTTGGACATGGTGAGATCAAGTCTCAACTTATTTTTGTACGGAATCTATAAAACGAACACACAGACAGTAAAACCGGTGTTTTAATGTCCATATGCGTTCGTTTTTTAAATAGAATACCAAAAAAATAAGAGTGTTTGGCGCGTTTCAAATGTGTCAGTCAGATTTATTTTCGCTAATTCAAAAATTGTTACAGAGTGGATTTTGTGCAGTGAAAGTGGTGTTATTTTGATGCACAAGCATCGATAATGTGAAATTATGCAGAATCTATTCGATTTTAATTTTAACATTATATAAATGTTAGAAAAATTAGTACAAAGATTTTGGGGTTAGAAAAAGAATTTCGAAAAATTATGATCTTGAGGCGGGAATCGAACCCGCGTCCGCTGCTATCCGGGCAGGTGCCTGACCGCTCGGCCACCCAAGACACTAATTAACTTGCCGAAATTCTTCTAACCTTTACACTTCACGTTGTAAGCCAACGGGTACCCTCGCAATGTAGAAATAAATTTCAAACATTCCAAAGCAGATATTTTTACAAATATCGTGCGTTCGGTTAAGCTTGGGTTTGCTTTATAAACTCTTGGGTGGCCGAGCGGTCAGGCACCTGCCCGGATAGCAGCGGATGCGGGTTCGATTCCCGCCTCAAGATCATAATTTTTCGAAATTCTTTTTCTAAACCCAAAATCTTTGTACTAATTTTTCTAACATTTATATAATGTTAAAATTAAAATCGAATAGTTTATAAAGCAAACCCAAGCTTAACCGAACGCACGATATTTGTAAAAATATCTGCTTTGGAATGTTTGAAATTTATTTCTACATTGCGAGGGTACCCGTTGGCTTACAACGTGAAGTGTAAAGGTTAGAAGAATTTCGGCAAGTTAATTAGTGTCTTGGGTGGCCGAGCGGTCAGGCACCTGCCCGGATAGCAGCGGACGCGGGTTCGATTCCCGCCTCAAGATCATAATTTTTAGAAATTCTTTTTCTAACCCCAAAATCTTTGTACTAATTTTTCTAACATTTATATAATGTTAAAATTAAAATCGAATAGTTTATAAAGCAAACCCAAGCTTAACCGAACGCACGATATTTGTAAAAATATCTGCTTTGGAATGTTTGAAATTTATTTCTACATTGCGAGGGTACCCGTTGGGTTACAACGTGAAGTGTAAAGGTTAGAAGAATTTCGGCAAGTTAATTAGTGTCTTGGGTGGCCGAGCGGTCAGGCACCTGCCCGGATAGCAGCGGACGCGGGTTCGATTCCCGCCTCAAGATCATAATTTTTCGAAATTCTTTTTCTAACCCCAAAATCTTTGTACTAATTTTTCTAACATTTATATAATGTTAAAATTAAAATCGAATAGTTTATAAAGCAAACCCAAGCTTAACCGAACGCACGATATTTGTAAAAATATCTGCTTTGGAATGTTTGAAATTTATTTCTACATTGCGAGGGTACCCGTTGGCTCACAACGTGAAGTGTAAAGGTTAGAAGAATTTCGGCAAGTTAATTAGTGTCTTGGGTGGCCGAGCGGTCAGGCACCTGCCCGGATAGCAGCGGACGCGGGTTCGATTCCCGCCTCAAGATCATAATTTTTCGAAATTCTTTTTCTAACCCCAAAATCTTTATGCAGAATCATTGAAAATAAGTTTTTTGATGTGTTTGATGTTGTGGTGAAGACCACTTTAAAAAGTGGTTTTGTCCACCTCATCAGGCACCATCATGAACTCTGTTACCATGAAATTCGCTCCAAGCACTCCCTAGATGCGTTAAAATGTGTGACACCCATATTTTAACGTAAAATTCATTTCATTCGTACATTTCATCCACTCATTATCTCATATGACTACAGATAAAATATACACTAAAGACATGGCTGTTTGGGCTAGACCCTTTGCCTTCCCTAAAATATAGGGAGAATTTAACAAAAAAAAAAGCCAAAAAAATAAATGCTGGTGACGGTATAGCAGACTACAATTATTGTCACCACCCCTATCTCTCCCGCGGGTGTGGGACAAGGCGACGAAGGGTTAAGACAGCAATGAGTAATAGGCGTTCATCGTATGCTACTATGCCACCTAGGAATGTACCTAATGCGATTTCCGTGCCCAATAGATGTCGATAGACTCACCATCTATTCTGTTACATGGGAATTAAACTATAGTTGGTGTTATGTTAATTTACCTCCCTGCCTACTCCTTCGGGATATAGGCGTGATGTAAGTGTACTTATGTAAATAATAATATAGCATACCAACACACATAGTAAGACAGTATATACAGTGTGGAAAGACAGCGTGGGCCCTGGAGGGAAAGTACCTTAAATCTTTAAAATAGCTCAATTTACTGAAAGGAAACATTCCTTTATTTTTAAAAATAAATATAACTGCATTCACAGAATTTTTAAAAAAGCTTATCCGAACTGGGAATCAAAGCAAGTAAAAAATAAAAAAAAAATAAAACGCCATTTTATTTTACTAATCGATGCAGTCGATGTCAACGATAATTTTTCACTCAGAAACATACGGTCTTAGAAAAAAAAGTACTATGAAATCTAACATTTAATACAAAGATTTTAGTGGTTAGAAAAAGAATTTCGAAAAATTATGATCTTGAGGCGGGAATTTTTCGAAATTCTTTTTCTAACCACTAAAATCTTTGTACTAATTTTTCTAACATTTATATAATGTTAAAATTAAAATCAAATAATCTAACATTTTAATTTTACTTTCGAATCAAATTAAACCTTTATTTTATAAATGTTGCTCGCGATTTCTGTTGGTAATATATTTTGAACTACAACGATTACAATTAAGTAAGCCCTTTAGTGGTATGGTGAAAGGTATCCGAATTGACCATACCACTGACACTAATAACGTCGAGAAAAGTTTTGGCGCGAATGGTAAAAAACTTAGTAGTAAAAATGTTTTAAACATTTACCTACTAAGTTTTTTACCATTTATTACGAAGGTCACAAGAATATCGTAATGTGTACTTTTTAATTATAGAATGTATTGGTTATATTATTAGCCTATTGGTAGGTGATATTTTTCTTCAATATTAGTTTGTGTCTTTCAATTTTAATAAAATAAGATTGAGATATGAAGGATTGAGAGTAAGAGTAAAATAAATGTTAGATTTCATGTTTTTTTTTCTAAGACCCTATGTTTTTGAGAGAAAAATTATCGTTGACATCGACTGCATCGATTAGTAAAATATAATGGCCAGTGTTATATTATTTTATTTTTTACTTGGTTCGAATCACGGTTTGGGTAAGCTTTTTCAGAATTCTGTGAATACAGTTATGTTTCTTTCAGTAAATTGAGCTATTTTAAAGATTCAAGGTACTTTCCCTCCAGGGCCCATTTCTTTTCACACTGTATAGTCACTCATGGAGTGAGTCGGAGCAGGCGCTTTGTTTAAGTTATTTTTGTGCTCCCAGGCCAGCATGGATGACCGTAGAAGTTTACTGTAATGAGCATTATTTTATTTTGCAGCAGCCTGAGAAATTGGAGTCGACTAAAACGAAAGGTATGAATTTTCAAGCGTCACTCAAATAGCAGCGGTGGCGGGACGGTGGCGGTGACGAACCCGAACCTTTTTTTTTTTATTAGAGGGGGAAATGCTACTCCACTAAAAACCCCTCGTGCACCATCCTCTCGCTTGACAGGGGGGGGGGGGGGGGGAGTGGTATCAGCCAAGCCTTTATCCACTAGGTTCCCCTGATTAGCGGTTGCCCGTGCACAGGCCCATCTCTGGCGAGTATAGGAGACTCGCTTAGCCTCGAGCGCCCAACGCTTAGCGTTGTTTTATCTGCCCCGGGGTCAGTTGGCTGTGTGGCAGGCGGCCTTTCGTGCCAGGTCTGGCTCGTTATAGTGGGGCGCGAGGGTTGGCTAAAGGCCTACGCCTGCGGCCCACTCTCCGACGTCTAAGCGGGTCTGCCGAGGGGTCGTCTTCGCGCGACCTCTCCTCGGATTCTTTACCGCTTATAACCTTCTCCGCGAGGCGAACCCGAACCTACGATACAACTGCCCGCCGCTATCGCAACCGCAACCACTGACGTCTGAGTGAAGCTTAGAGTGCGGTCCAGATAGTCCGCGCGCGAGGGGTGGCGCTGCTCGCTAACATTGACACTCCTAGTCAAACAAAAGTAGGAGACGAAATTTTAGTTCCAATTTTAACCACGCACGGACTGATCTGGACCGCACTCAAACAACGGTATTCAGAAACAATAGTAAAGAATCAACACTGTGCGAAGTAAGACATTTCTCAATGCGTTTTGTCACTTAAGTATTGTAGTATTATTGGGAGCCTGTGCGTTAACGCACCTCATATAGTAATGTTTATGAATACGGTTGTATGTCTGAGAGGTCTGCTCTGTAGACATGGCTCACAAATATTTTATTAATTTAATTTAGCCGAGGCGCAAATGGCAGGCGTGTCTAACGCTCTAGAGGCACCAGCGCAGAACCATGGGCTGACTTCTGAGGAAGAGGTAATATCAAGTGACATTAACAATTTTTGAGTTCGATAAAATTTTTGCCACACCCGACCATAAAGTGGCCTTTTCAACCCGCTACGCGTACGGAAAATCTCACTTCCCGGTCACCCCCTGACATAAAACTATGATTTTACCGCGGGCGATAAGAAAGAAGACCTCTCGCATTTATCGAGTTGCGATCTGAGACATTCTTTGTTTTATCGCCTTTGTACAATGTACTATAATGTTATTTATTTCTTGCAGATATACAACACTTTACTGGCGAAACTCAAGAAAAACTCTTTGGACCAAAGATAATTGAATAATCTACAGTGCGTCCAATTTATCTTGGCAATTTCCGATGTCGCTAGTGGTGAACAGTGTCATAGAAATGTCAAAATCCATGGGGTAATTGTAGTTCCAATTTTCGCCGCCTGCCAAGGTTAATTGGTCCACCACCAATTAACTTAGTTTTCCCGCCCTTTCATCTTCGTACCTTATTGTATTGTTATTCTTACAGTACCGACTTAATTTATTAAAATACATTTTTTACAAACTTGATTTGATTTGTGTTATTTTGGGATTTTGCACATAGTCAATTTTTCACCACATGTTTATACCGGAGATTTTGAAACGAAGCATTGTTAACAGTAAACATTAAACGCTTTGTGAAATATGTCTAATTGTATGACAGATAAATTGGATCATTAAATAAAATCATGGATGTTCATTTTAATAAACTTTAATAGAAATAAAGAAAATAATTGACACAAAAGTATAAACTCCAAAAAGCACTTTATTAATAAAAAAAAAACTAAAACTGGTTTTTTACAATTACTAAATAATGTGGAATGTTAACAATGTGCAGCCAATAGGTGCAATTAAAACAAATTTAGCACCAACCGAAAAAATTTTCAAAACAACTTTTTTTCTCTTCCGATAAACATTAAGTAATTCTTTTTTTACATTATTATTTTATTTTAGACACTCACTTAATCACTTATTTCTAAGTGGTCTTCAACAAACTACAATAGGTAATTATTTTATTAAAATTAGTAAGCTTTACCTTTTTTATGATCATTTATGTGTCTGATTACTTATTTTTGTATTTTTCTAAAATTTATCATGTCCATTTCAATCCTATTAATTCTACAGCTAAGACAGAGATATAACAACAGTGAGCGCTAAGAAATGTAATACTTACTATTATTAGAAAATAAAATGTATAGGCACAAATCAACCATGTTTCACAGTATTAGGATAAAATCTTTTAAATACATATATAAAAATAAAACACTATATAAATATAATAAGTAACCTAAACCATTTTTGTAGTAGTATATATTTTCGTAGCAAGAATATGAATATTGCCCAACAAATATAAATGTATTTAAGATAAACTTGGTACCTACAGTATTATTAATATGTATTAAGTCTGTAACTTTAATTTTTATTGTGGGTAATTTCATCAACAGAACAACTTTAAATGAACCTTTAGTAAGGACAGCTTTAACTCTAATAGACTATGAACTTCAATTTAAATTGAGCTTCTTAACTATTAATTATACATATAACTAAGTATCCTCATTGCCATTCAATCAATATAAAATTTATGATTCATAAAATTTATTAATCTAATAATTTATATGACATTCTGTAAGATGACATGTTGTCATATATTTTCAATCTAGAATTGCATAAAAGAATAAAAAAAGACAAAATATTATCCATTTTTTCAATAAGATAAACATCAAAAAAGTCTTAAAATGTTTAGCATGTAAATAATAAAAGAGGTGTTGTTTCATTTGATTAAATAGACAGAATCATACTGGATATATTAAGGTTTTATATTCATATGACCAACATGTGAGAAGTATTTTTATTAGTGCTAGTGGTATTTGTCCGATTCAAATGACAGGTTTTATAATAAGAAAATCACACTTGAAACAACTTATATATAATAAATAAAAAAATAACTTATTTATAATGATAATAGAAAATACTCTCAGTATACCAATTCAAATTAATATGCCATGAAAATAGTTCACATTAGGTATCTTTTATAAAAATTTGTATTCAAAAGCATTTATGGAATGACCTGAATGATCATTGGAATGTTTGTAAAATAACTGCATAATATTTTTTACTTTCATGAAGTTATTAAGGTATTAAAATCTGAATCTCTTTGCTTAATGCAGAATACTAAAATAAAATAACTTTTATAATCTCTTAAATTCAAAAGGCTCTAATTGAACAGTCATTATGGACAATGATGATATAATGTGAAATTTCAGACTTTCATAAATTGTATTATAAAACTACCTAATGTAAACTATTAGATATTGATATGATGCCTATAATCAATCGTAATAAGTCAGTCTTCCTACTTCCTTGGTTGTTGGATGTGTGCGTTAGGTTTAATGTTCACATGCGATGGTGGCTTAGGACTGTGAGCAACTTGTGCTGCTTCCGGTGTAAAATCGGCATTGCCTCGGTTCGGAGCACCAGCAATTGAAATTGGGTTGGTTGGGACTGGAGATGGACCCGACAAACCAGTAAGATCTTCATTAGCTGGCTCCTTAGGGTCTTTTGGATGAGCAGGCTTGTGTTGGGTGATCCTCATGCCACCAGCTTTTACTGTGGAGATAAACGGTGTTCTTGTTATTTTTGTAAAATTAAATCAAGGAATAGATGAAACTGTTCTATATTGTCAAGAATATAACCATTATTTTTTAAAACAACATGCAGATTCATAATTTATTCTTGATATAATAGAGTAGTGTGTGAATTAATATTGTGCATATTGCGAGTTTCCTGTCTGTACTTTGTTATGTGACTTTGAAATTGTTTAATGTTGTGTAACAAGTTTTTGATCAAACAATAAATATCCAATTATGTGCCTATTAACTATAGATAGTTCTTTTAATAACTACAACTACATTTGTAATTAAAATATGATTCCGATTGACCTTGATCTTGAGTACTTTTCTTTGTTTAACAACATAGCGGTAATGTAATGTAACCGGATAAAACACAGCTAATAGTGACGTCACTCGAGTTTTATACTAAATTCAAAGGTTCTATGTAAGTAATAACAATTATGTGCAAATACATAGGTGATTTGCAGTAGAAAGATGGATCACATGAGTCTAATAAGTTAACTGCTTATAAGAAAATCGTCCCATATGCTAAGTGAATCGAATGAGTGGATACAGAGACAGAAATTGTAGAAAATAATATGTAAACAAAGGATTAGGTGACGAATCCAGTTTATAGTACCTGCTGGTGGATGTCCGGCCTTTAGCTGAGCAGTATCCTCAGTAGACGACATGTTTCAAATAGTTTTAATTACAAAATAAGTTAAAAACAAGAAAATTTGATAAGAATATGGCGTAAAAACAAGAAAAACGACAACGTGTACGATGCTCACGGTGACACGGAGCACGAAACGTCAAAATAAAATATCTATCGCTTGCAGTTGGTCTAGTGATGTCTGTGCCTTCCGATAATGTGATATTTATCACAGTTACTTTTTTTAAAAGTATTAGATATATTAATGCATCTATACCAGCTATTATACGATCGAAAATAAATTGAAAATTAAATGAATTATTCAATTTAAATTGATTTTTAGAATGCATTGGGCGGAAAGGACTTGGAAAGGCGGCATCGGCGTAGTGTTTCTAAACTCTTTGATGGCGGATACGCACCGATCGGTTTGAAGATCCTTGGGGGAGGACAATGCCCAACAGTGGGCGTCTCACGGCATGATGATGATGAGACAGTTCTTACGTAAGTAGTATGTTTAGCTGGGCTTTATCCGCACTTAGCTCCCTGATTGGGCCATTGTACGTGTCTCCCTATTATTGCTACTCCAACCATCCCAGATTATCCCAAAAACCTAGCAGTCTTTTCAGACTGCTGCAAGCTTCCGGGACTGATACTGGGGATTGGAGTAGCCTTGCCTGTTGATCTGCCACGCTCCTGCATTCTATAAGCACGTGCTGTGGCGTTTCTTCTGCCTCCATGCATTCTCTGCATAGAGGGCTGTCTGTCACTCCAATGGTAAATAGGTGCTTGTTTAGGGAGCAATGGCCAGTTATTATGCCTATCACCTTTCGGAGCTTGTCCCTGTTTAAATTTATGAGGTTGCGAGCAAATCTTTTTGATGCCACCGGAACTGCATTCTTTGTTTGCTTACACCCGTCACTGTTTATCCATTCTCTAATGTGGGTTTCCTCAGTTTTGGTGCGCATCCATGTTTTTATTTGGGCCTGAGGTATGGGTAGCAATGGTTCCGGTCCATATACTGTCCCTTTCGATCCCTTTTTGGCCAGTTCGTCGGCTACGTCTATCCCAATGAGTTGCTGTGTCCTTTGATCCATTGAAGAGTTACTCCGTTCGTACTCGCAATGGATTGGAGTGCATTGTGGCACTCCAGTATCAGGATAGATGTTATCGTGTTTCTTTGTAGGGCTTGTAGAACGGAAGAACTGTCTGAGATTATTTTGACGTTTAGGTCTCTGACATCTCTGGCTGCAACCGCCTGTGCCGCTTTGGTGATGCCAATGCATTCTGCTTGGAAGATTGAGTTTAGTTTGTCCAGTGTTGTTGATATTTTTATATTTAAGTCGTTCAAGAAGACACCAGCTCCAGTGCCATAAGTGGTTTTAGAGCCGTCTGTGTATATCCTAACTTCATTGATGCCAGAGACATCTCCTGGTTCTGCGATGAGTTGGATATTGTACCTTCGATCGAAGACATGTTTACACGGTGTTCTGTCTATGGGTGCCTCTAGGAGTGGTATTTCCTTCAGGGTCCATTGCAGAATTTTTGTGTGTGTTGTTTCTATGTTTTGTTTCCATAGCCCGTTTGCTCTAAGCCTTAAGGCTGCTGCCTTTGCCTCCTCCTGTATTATAAGATCTAGAGAGAAGTCAGGCTTAAGAGGTACTCTAGTGCGGCTGATGGGGTGGTTCTCATGCATCCAGTAGTAGCTACACTTGCTAAGCGTTGTAGACTCTGGAGTTTTGCTTTTACCGTGGTCAGTTGCGTTCTGGGCCACCATACAACCGATCCGTAGGTCATAGAAGGTCTGATAACTGATTTGTACAGCCAGAGAGATATTTTAGGGGTTAAACCCTGTTAAACCCCATTTTTTACCAACTAGTCTTCTGCACTGACAAAACGCCATACAAGCCCTCTTTGTTTTTGCCTCGATATGACTCGCCCAATTCAATTTATAGTTTTGGTAGATAGAGTTCTGGTAACTTCCTTTTGTTGGTGAAAAGGATAAGTTCTGTTTTCTTCGGATTTACTGACAGTTGATGCTCGTCACACCAATGTTCAACAATCTGAAGGGCGGAACGCATTACTCTACATAGTATGTTCTCTGCTTTCCCATTTATCAGTATTGCTAGGTCATCTGCATAACCAATAGTAGTGTATCCTCTCTCATTTAGCGTCCTTATAAGGCAGTCCACTACTATATTCCACAGAAGTGGTGATAAGATCCCTCCCTGGGGGCACCCTTTAACTACCTTAGCCCTTGTGGTAGTATTCACCACTACCTGGACCGCCCTTTTACTGACCAGTTCAGTTATCCATATCCTTACGGCTGATTCTACTTTAAGTCTCTGAAGGGCGTGGTTTATGCTGTTGTGCATAGTTTTGTCAAAAGCTCCTTCTATATCTATAAAGGCAGCTAATGTTGAAGCTTTGTTTGTGATAGCCGATTCTATTTTATGTACCACCATGTGTAGTGCCGAGTCTGTTGATCTGCCTTTCCTATAGGCATGTTGTTGAGGGTGAAGTGGTTTTTCCTTGAGGTCTCCATCCCTTAGGTGGCGATCTACCAATCTTTCCAGCGTTTTCAGAAGGAACAAGGTAAGACTGATGGGCCTGAAGGATTTGGCGTGAGTGTAGTCCTCCTTACCTGGTTTCGGTAGAAAGACTACTTTCGCTTCTCTCCATCCTTTAGGTATATATTTAAAGGCTATGCAGGCCCTGTAGATTGGTATTAAAAAATTTGTGATCTGTTTAGACTGCCATTGTAGCAGTGCTGGGAATATCTCATCCAGCCCTGCGGATTTGAACGTTTGAAGCTTTTTAGGGCCCATTGTATTCCATCCGCAGTCACTATCTTGTTTGCGACAGCCCAGTCTTGAGTTGTTGGTGTACTGCTGTTCTCATCAGTCCATTCCGGATCTGATGAGATTTCACAATTTGGAAAATGTGTTCCCAGCAGTACTGCGCTAGTTTCGTTGTCCGTGTTTGTATAAGTACCGTCTTCTTTCTTGAGCGAGCCCAAAAGGTTGGGTTCATCTTTTGAAAGGATTTACTTTATTCTTGCGGCTTGGTTTGTTGAGTTTATGCTACTACAGAAATTGCGCCATGCCTCCGTACTTCGGAATCTGATACGTTTCTTGTAGTGCTTTTGTGCTAATTTATATTTATCCCAGTCATCATCGTTCCTGGTATTTTTTGCTTTGTTAAAAAGTGTCCTGAGCTCCTTGCGCTGCCGGTCTAATCGATGATTAATATGCTGTTCTGTCTGTAATGAAGGATGTTGATAGCTTCAGAAATTGTGACTCTAATTATTATTACTTGACGTTAAAGCTATTGACATCTTTCATTAAATTTTCATTAAATTTTCATTGAATTTAGATTATATATTATATATGTAACTAAGGGAGGAAAATACCCGACTGAGTTTCTTGCCCGTTCTTCTCAGAACAGGGCCTCCCGGTAGCTTACGAACGGATGGCGTAGATTTTTCGCTAGATATTGAAAACTTGTGTGTCCGTATAGGTAGGGTGGGGGATGGGGGGTTGATTGGTAGTGCGCGGCATGTTTCGGTTTATGTGATTGGCGAGTTGTGGGATTGTATTTGGTGCATAATTTACAATGTACCTGCAATGTCATAACTCGTTGACAATGGTGGGTTTCTCTACAGCCTACTTGCGTGCCGTTCTGCTAGCGGAGCGTTGGGCCCTGATGCGTTTAGTACCATCTTGGTATTGAACGCGGCAGGGTCGGCGCTTCGTTGCGGACCGGGGCGTGGGCGGGTTTGGGAGACCTATCATTACAGACTGAGGCATGCTGTGCACTCCGCTGTTTTTTTTTCTACTATTATTTTTTTCTTGGACACACGGGTTTTCGGTATCTAGCGTCTTGACGATTCATAAGTGTATTGTAATCATACCAGATATGAATAAATGAATTTTGACTTTGACTTTGACTTTGGTCAAGTTCTGGCCCCCACCAGCGACTTTAGTCTATGCGTTTAGGTATTAGGACAGGACATGCCGTTTCGTAGCTTTTTAAAAGAGTTTTAGTTAGGTGTTGTACGTGAGTTTCTATATTGTCTCTATTAAGTATTTCGTTAGTAGGGACTGTGTTACCTAGTGTTTCGGTTTATATGTTTATGTACCTTGTTATATCTGTTTTACGGGGGTTTCGATATGGAACAGGGTCTGTTGGCTTGTACTGTATTTGGAAACAGACGCGGCGGTGATCCGCGAACGATGGTTCGTTCGACACGTGCCATCCCTCTATAAGATTAGCCGCCGCGTGTGTTGCCAGAGTTATATCTATGATAGTTTGATACCTTGAACTTACAAAAGTAGGTTCCCTACCTCTGTTCATGATGTTCAGGTTTGCTTGGAATAAATATTCAATTAGTAACTCACCCCTTTTGTTTGTGTCCTTATGTAAGTAGTATTTAAGTATTTGTACTTAAGACAGTTCTTACTTCATTCAAATTCTTGTATAATGTACATACATACATAAATCACGCCTATATCCCCGAAGGGGTAGGCAGAGGTGAATAAGCACCCACGTTTCGCCAATTATACTAAGTCCCATGTAATAGGTGGGCGAGCCTATTGCCATTTATCGGGCACAAACATTGCTAGGTGGTGTGAGAGGAACGCTGTGGCCTATTCCTCATCACTGTATAAAAAAATGACAATTTAAGTAACGACTTTTACTCAAGTAATTACTTTGACTTAGATACGTGTGTAAGTAGTGGGCAGATTCCAGCCCCAGGGAAAATAATAATACAAAAGAGGTTGAAAAAAAATATACATTTCATTTCCAAGCTTTTATTCTAAATCTTCTCGCAGGTACTATAACGTCGGCATCATCTCTGCCCGCTCTCAGCATATCTCTCTGTATCTCCACGATCATACGCAGCATGAAGTTTGTTGTTTGAGTGCAGGTGCCATCGCGCAACCTCGGGAAGTCCCTACGTGTTGGAAGACATCGCCCGTTCACCATCACGGTTTGGTGAGTAAGTGACGAGAGGAGGCGTTTTAAAATTTCCACTTTCTTGTTTGCTGCCAGTGGTCTGAGACGGGTCACGAACCGGAGAAGGTATTCTAGTAGCATGACGTCTTCCTGAAATTGATTAAGATTCGTTAATTTTATTAAAATCTTTACGCTATGGCAGACAAACTGCGGATTCTTTTGCAAGGATTTTCTAGTTGTGTGACTACAATACAAATATCATAATAATCAATAGGATTAAGACACAAGTATACGTATAATATCTCTTCATGTTCATCGATCAATAAAATAGGACTTTATAGTGCATTTATATTTAAGAATAATCATAAAGCGTAATTTAGCTATTAGTTAGTTTGGACTTTTTACAATCCAAACAGAAGTAACTTAAAAAATAAATGTCAATGGAAATTGATTAAGGTTTAATAATTTATCAATTAGTCAATTCACATACTTTATCGACAAAAAAATCCTCTACGCTTAATAATAATAATATCATCAACAAGACACATGCAAAAATGTTACCATTTGTAGAGCCAGTATGCAGGATTCGACGTTATGTGCTCGCCCCACGATGGTAGACAAATCATCCCGATCTAGAGCTGGTTGCTTTAACCCTTCTAGCCACTCATAAAGTAAGCCAGTCAGCACTGCTGGGTCTTCCTAAAAGTAGTAAACAATCTTCAAAATATTCATAACTAACTTCCTTTTTCATTATTTTTGGTCAAAAGTCATTAGTAAACATTTCACAATTAGTGCTAACTTGACCTGCTACTATACATTTAAAATCATTACCCACCTCTTCGTTAATTTTAGAGAGAGCATCTTTCTTCTGATTGATATCGTTCCTTAAATGTTTTATGTATTTTTGACGTTCTTCTGGAAGACTGTGGTGATCTACTACGAGTGCCTAAGGACCAAAAACAATGACTGATTATTAAAAAAAATAGATCAGCTTTTATTAGAAGCTGGTAGTTTTCCTAGAATTTACTATTGAAATTAATTGGTACACACAATAGTATTATTAATAGGCAATAATACTATTGTGTGTACTTTATACACATATACCCCATACAAATTATTGTGTTATATTATGCACCTCATAAACTCTAAGTGCTGTCATACTCCCGTTGGCTGAAGTACCAGTTATTCTGCTGACTGATTCCAAATTTCTTTCTATGTTCTCCTCCACTGGGTCCCTCCATTCCACCATTGGCAATGTCGTAACTTGACCTGGAAGAATACATTTTCCAGATTTTGTAGAACTTTTATTTCATCATTTATCTACCTACGCATTGGAATTGGAGTCCCTTACTGATTAATTATTTGAATCCAAAAGGCGCCGTCGGTTCATTTGGCTGAAGGCATGCAGTGGTGAAAATGTTTTTGGACTTGGAATGGCTGGTGAAGGTACTTTTAAGATCTTGTTCGCTGTATCATTATGTTTAATGTAATGCTATTTCAAATAAATATGGTGGTGTTTCGGCTAAAGTCCACACATGTTTTGTTAGTCATAAATTGGGTATATCGGGTGACCCTAACCTAAATTGGTAATTTATATAAACCGTAATGGGAAATTGTATTTTCTTCAATGATTTATTGTTATGTTTTTACTCCAAATATTATTACTTAAGCCAATACCTAAAGGCTCATCATCGGGCGTGGTAGGATCAGGCGGCTTAGCTTGCTTCAGTCTGTATGACAGGAAAGACTTGTAAAAGGGTCTATTCCTTACTCGAAAATCCAGCCCCACGCTCTGGTGGCATCCACACAATTTAAGCAACCTTTCGCAGATGCTGTAGATTATCTGTGAATGATAGAGATAACAAGTTCTTTTCATCCCACCATCTCGGAAAAGGCGTTTTTGCTCTTCGATATCTGAGTGCAAAAGCCGTTTTTATCCTCTAGAGGTTAAAGTAAATTTGAATTTAGAACATCGTGTGCAATGAGTTTGTGAATTCAAAACATCAATATACATATTTATTTCTACCTCCATGGTGCCGAAATTGTCATGCAACCTATTTTAATTTGTTAAAAACTCAGACTCGGAACCTTCTTGGTGTACTTTTTTGTAATTTTCTTTGCGCGCGCCATTTTCTTTTCACGTCATATATTTGTTAAAACCTAGGAGTTCCGTGACGGTCAATCAGCTTAGCGTCAATCTTGCTTTAAACATTTTGATCGTCTACAACGCTTGCTTAATGGTTGAGTCAAGCATTTAAAAGCTTTTTAGGTCTGTTTGATTTGTTTACGCTAGCAACGGAACAAAAACATACAGAAAATCAACGTGCTTGACTCAAGCTGATTGAACGTCTCGGAGTAATTTTTATTAGGTACTTACAGGTGTGTCTGGGTGAATGGGTGTTTTGAGGGTGTGTTTAGGTGAATGGGTGTTTTTTGGGTGTGTCTGGGTGAATGGGTTTTTGTGGGTGTGTCTGAATGGATGGGTGAGAATTGTGGGTGTTTCTGGGTGATTGAGTGTTTTTTGGGTGTGATTGGGTGTTTTGTAGGTGTTTCTGGGTGAATGGGTGTTTTTTGGGTGTTTCTGGGTGAATGGGTGTTTTTTGGGTGTTTTTGAGTTAATCGGTGTTTTGTGAGTGTTTCTCGGTGAATGGGTGTTTTGTGGGTGTTTCTGGGTGAATGGGTGTTTTGTGGGTGTTTGTGAGTGAATGGGTGTTTCTGGGTGAATGGATGTTTTGTGTGTGTTTCTGGGTGAATGAGTGTTTTTTGGGTGTTTCTGGGTAAATGGGTGTTTTATGGGTGTTTCTGGGTGAATGGGTGGTTTGTGGGTTTTTCTGGGTGAATGGGTGTTTTGTGGGTGTTTCTGGGTGAATGGGTGTTTTTTGGGTGTGTCTGAATGGATGGGTGTGTATTGCGGGAGTGAATGTTGTGGGTGTTTCTGGGTGGGTATTGAGAGTGTGTTTGGGTTAATGGGAGGGTGTTGTGGAAGTTTCTGGGTGAAAACAGAAACTGTTGTGATTGTATTTTTATTTGTATTTTGCAATTTCCTCGTTGGGGGGGATGAAAAGTTACGTGTTGCACTCGAGTGCAAAGATTTTTCACCTTGTGCTCTTTTGATTCCCTCGCTATCGCTCAGGATTCTAATTTTTGAATCCTTCGCTAGCTCGGTCATCAAAATTGAGCACGCGGTTAAAAAACAACTTTGCACTCACGTACAACAAATAACTATTATACCTACAGTTTTAATGCGACCCATCATAAGCATATCATAATAAGCATGCCAGAAACCTATTCTGAATTTGCAAAAACTAGCAGCCTCTTGACTGACCTTGCCTATTCGAATATATATGTATTTTAAAGAGATAAAGTGTACGTAATATTTTTTATTTTCCAGTCTGGTCCGGTCGGATCCAAGTCTAACTTTCCTTCAATACGTAATATAAGTCACAGTACAATTGTAAAAGGAAAATATGTTTTCATTATAAAAATTATGTTATAAAAGGTAAAAATTTTGATCACCATAGGAAGTTGCTTAAAAGCCCTCTCTTCTAAGCCGTGTAAAGTCGCTCGTTGTCTATACAAGTACTGGCGCAGCGTGAACTCTGCCGTTTTCCTATCTTTTGTTAACATTAGTTGCTCCCTGAAAAAAAGAAGATTAAGTCAGAAAAAGTTTGAAAATTCATAGTCTTTGATGCGGGAATCAAGCCCGCATCTTCCGCAATCCGGGTGGCTATACCATTAAGCCTATCAAGATGTTAGTTAACTCCTAATCATCAAAACATATCTAAAAATGATATCATAATACTTTATCATCATCATCACTAGCCCTTTAGCGTCCTCAGTGCTTGGGCACAGGCCTTCCAGGTGGATGGAAGACTGGGTAATGGTAGAATGGGCCATAACCCACCACGCCTAGTGCGGATTGGTGGTTATCAACGACAGCAAATACAGCCGGGATCAACGGCTTAATGTCACTTCCGAAGCACCTGGGAACTCCAGATATTTAGTCTCGAGATAATATATTTGTGAGCACCCGTCCAATGACCAGCCTTAGCGAACATTGCTTAGTTAACCCAATCTTAGGCGAGCACGCTATGTCGTTACGCCATCATAAAGCTTTACGCATTCGTAGACATTGCGCAATCTAGCTCCACATAATAGGTACTTACTTGGAACTAAACACCACAGTTTGCGGTAGCAAATAATGTTCAAACTGTTGCACGCAGAGTATTTGACCAGATGTTTGCACGGAGCGCGGACGGCGCTTACGGACGAGGCGGATAGCATCGTTGGCACGGACGCGCAGGGAGTACACGAGATAACACGCTATCAGCACCCCTGTTCTGCCCAACCCTGTCAATATTGATTACTATTTGATTTCTCATTAAAAATATCTAAAATACCGTTTCTAGAATTGTAGGTTATCAATTATTTTGTTGTTGTTTTTGCAAATCACGCCGAACTACTTTTGAATTCAATCAAAACTATAAAAAATTGACAAAATGTGGAGTAAGCTGGTTTGCCATTTAAGCTATCGAGAATATCGAAACCCTGATTGGCAAACCATACATACATATACATCACGCCTTTCTCCCATAGGGGGTAGGCAGAGATCACATCTTTCCACTTGCAACATTGGCAAACCAGCCTTCATATTATAAAGAAACTACGGTGTCCCTTTTTTTGTCACTAGTATGTGACAGAATTTGATTTAAACAAAAAACGTCTTAAATACTTTTTTGTAATAACACCGCTACTGTTTACGAATAGAAATGTAAAGAATGTCTAACCGGCATGACAATGTATGGCGACTCTTCCTTCTTGTAGCGCAAAGGAGACCACTTTGGCCATATCTAAGAGGCCGCTCAGACTAGCCTCTCCGTAATCTGGCCAAGCAAAGTTGTAGTAGTAAACTGAAAATACAAAGTGAATTCAAGTTTTTAATAATAAAAGATAAAATGAAATATTACACATGAGTTATAGTTGATTCTCCTCCTGCCTGCCTTGTTCCCAGTCTATCTGGGGTCGGCGCAGTAAGTTTTCTTCGATTTCTATCGGTCAGACGTCATCACCTTTTGATCCATATGATGATATGGATCAAAAGGTAGTGGATGACTTTCCGGTGTGACAGATGTGTCACACTGGAAAGGTTTTAGTGTTGAATGAATATTTAGAAAAGTGATTGAAAGGTTCATGCCGAGAGACCGATTAATGGAGAGAGTATTCGGGATGATAACATCTAATCCATACAGCTCAAGGTTTTGACTTAGATTTTACAGCCGGCTGTCTGTCTGAAACTAATCCTTGATGAAGTCTGACCGATATTAAAGGAAAATGAAACTGTGCCGACCCCAGATAATCTGCGAAAAAGGTAGGCAGAAGCCGCTATTCAAATTTTAAAATTCTCACGTGTTATTGAGTGTGACTCTTACTATCATTGGCCATGAAGACTGCGGGGTCGTAAGTGAACCCAGACGTGGTAAGTGGGGGCCCACAGCTGGCATGCTCTCCTGGCGTCTGCAAGTTGATCACAGTGCGTATACCCCAGCTGCGGAATAAAACAAAAACGTCACCTTTGATTTAAAGAATTCCGAAATTTTTATTACCGTTAGAAATAAAATAAAATAATAGTTATTTGTTGTACGTGAGTGCAAAGTTGTTTTTTAACCGCGTGCTCAATTTTGATGACCGAGCTAGCGAAGGATTCTAAAATTGAATCACGAGCGTAGCGAGTGATTCAAAAATTAGAATCCTGAGCGATAGCGAGGGAATCAAAAGAGCACAAGGTGAAAAATCTTTGCACTCGAGTGCAACACGTAACTTTTCATCCCCCCCAACGAGGAAATTGCAAAATACAAAAAAAAATACAATCACAACAGTTTCTGTTTTCACCCAGAAACTTCCACAACACCCTCCCATTAACCCAAACACACTCTCAACACCCACCCAGAAACACCCACAACATTCACACCCGCAATACACACCCATCCACTCAGACACACCCAAAAAACACCCATTCACCCAGAAACACCCACAAAACACCCATTCACCCAGAAAAACCCACAAAACACCCATTCACCCTTAAACACCCACAAAACACCCATTTACCCAGAAACACCCAAAAAACACCCATTCACCCAGAAACACACACAAAACACTTATTCAACCAGAAACACCCACAAAACACCCATTCACCCAGAAACACCCACAAAACACCCATTCACCCAGAAACACCTACAAAACACCCATTCACCCAGAAACACCCACAAAACACCCATTCACCCAGAAACACCCACAAAACACCGATTAATCCAGAAACACCCACAAAACACCCATTCACCCAGAAACACACATAAAACATTCATTCACACAGAAACACCCACAAAACACCCATTCACCCAGAAACACCCATAAAACACCCATTCACCCAGAAACACCCATTCACCCAGAAACACCTACAAAATACCCAATCACACCCAAAAAACACTTAATCACCCAAAAACACCCACAAAACACCTAATCACACCCAAAAAAACACCCAATCACCTAGAAACACCCACAATACTCACCCATCCATTTAGACACACCCACAAAAACCCATTCACCCAGACACACCCACAAAACACCCATTCACCCAGACACACCCACAAAACACCCATTCACCGAGACACACCTCTAACAGCCACCCATCCACCCAGCCACACCCGCAACATTCATCCAGACACACCTGTAAGTCCCTAATAAAAATTACCGTCCCTACTGGAGTTCCGAGACGGTCAATCAGCTTGAGTCAAGCACGTTGATTTCTGTATGTTTTTGTTCCGTTGCTAGCGTAAACAAATCAAACAGACCTAAAAAGCTTTTAAATGCTTGACTCAAGCATCCAGCAAGCATTGTAGACGATCAAAATGTTTAAAGCAAGATTGACGCCAAGCTGATTGACCGTCACGGAACTCCTAGATGACGTGAAAAGAAAATGGCGCGCGCAAAGCTCCGAGGCGCAAAGCAAATTACAAAAAAAGTACACCAAGAGGGTTCCGAGTCTGAGTTTTTAACAAATTAAAATAGGTTTCATGACAATTTCGGCACTATGGAGGTAGAAATAAATATGCATAATGATGTTTTGAATTCACAAACTCATTGCACACGATGTTCTAAATTCAAATTTACTTTAACCTCTAGAGGATAAAAACGGCTTTTGCACTCAGATATCGAAGAGCAAAAACGCTTTTTCCGAGATGGTGGGATGAAAAATATTTTTACACTCACACCTATCATCTAGCCCAAAGTAAGTAGCCTAAGCACTTGTGTTATGGATACTAGATGACGGAGATATTATTAATATAATTATGTATACAAATGTTGAAAATATACGACATAAACATATATGACGGCCGCCGTGGTCGAATGCTCAGATTGCTGGGTATTGGCCAAGAGGCCCCGGGTTCGAATCCTGGTAGGGGCAAACTTTGTGATGACCACAAATGTTTGTTTCCGAGTCATGGTTGTGTATATGTTTATGTAGTATATTTTCAACATTTACATACATAATTATATTAAAAATATATCCGTCATCTAGTATCCATAACACAAGTGCTTAGGCTACTAACTGCCGCACTCAGAGACGTCAAATAACTTTAATAAGTACTTAATGTCAAAATTTTTCATTTAAATAAAGACCTGACAAGAACAGAGACTAGTTTTGAATTGGCATTTTTTGACATTCAGTACTCATTATCGTTAATTGACGTCTCTGAGTGCGGCAGTTACTTTGGGCTAGATGATAGGTGTGAGTGTAAAAATCTAAAAAAAAATCCAAAAAATATATATATATATATACACAACCATGACTAGGAAACAAACATTTGTAGTCATCACAAAGTTTGCCCCTACCAGGATTCCAGCAATCTGAGCATTCAACCAAGGCGGCCGTCATAAGAG
Source organism: Cataclysta lemnata (assembly GCA_963931975.1). NCBI lineage: Eukaryota > Metazoa > Arthropoda > Insecta > Lepidoptera > Crambidae > Cataclysta > Cataclysta lemnata. Next base: position 4,338,904 of record OZ008360.1, read on the forward strand.
AAAATAGTAGATTATAAGAGACAGAGCGATAAAACAAAGAATGTCTGAGAATCATAGTTTTATATCCGTACGCATAGCGGACGGAACAGTCCACGTTCTGGTCAAGTGTGACATAAAATAATAAACCGTCCACAATTTTTTATATTAATATGAGGATTTCACGTTTAAAATATTTATATTTTTATAGGGTTACATATTCATTCCTAAACAACTTTAGGATTAAAAAAAACCTAGCAGGTACTACTGATATAAATATCAGTGATTGTGGTATTAATTATTTTTGTATCTAGTGATTCAGCCAGTATTTGGACTTGTGATAGCAGTGATTTACGTAATAAATCCTGTTTTTGAAGCTAATTTCATCGGGCTATTACATACATATATATGTCACGCCTTTCTCCCACAGGGATAGGCAGAGATCACTTCTTTCCACTTGCTACGATCCTTACATACTTCTTTCGCTTCATCCAATCTCATCAATCTCTTCATGCATGCCCGTCGGTTTCGGGTACTCTTGACCTGGCCCTTTCTCAATAGACTTTCAATTTGATTATGAAAGATCCGCCTAGGCTTTCCCCTTCCCATTTCTCCATTCACTTTCGCCATGTAGGTAAATCCTTTTTGTTATTCTCCTTTCATCCATTCTTTCGATGTGACCAAACCATGCGAGCATCCCTTTCTCAATCCTTGTCATTACATCTTCTTTCAAACCACACTTTTCTCTTATCACACTGTTATACAATCGATCGCTCAGCCTTACCCCAGCCATGCTCCTCAACGCTCTCATTTCTACTGCATTTATTCTACTTTCATGCTTCTTCTGCCATACCCAACTTTCACTTCCATACATTAATGTCGGAACCAGCACTCCGTTATGAACAGCCATACGAGCCTTTCTGGACACGGTTTGGCTGTTCATAAAAGTGTGCAAAGCCCCGTTTACCATATTCCCAGCTTTCACCCGCTTTTCAATATCACTATCACACTATCAAAGACAAAGATTGGGAAAGGGATGCTCGCATGGTTTGGTCACGTCGCAAGAATGGATGAAAGGAGAATGACAAAGAGGATTTACATGGCGAAAGTGAATGGAGAAATGGGAAGGCCTTCCCCTTCCCATTTCTCCATTCTATATCCATCCTAGGCGGATCTTTCATAATCAAATTGAAAGTCTATTAAAAAAGAGCCAGGTCAAGAGCACCCGAAACCGACGGGCATGCATGAAGAGATTGATGAGACTGGATGAAGCGAAAGAAGTATGTAAGGATCGTAGCAAGTGGAAAGAAGTGATCTCTGCCTACCCCTGTGGGAGAAAGGCGTGACATATGTATGTATGTATGTATGTATGTATCACACTTTCCATCTCTCGTAAATACAGATCCCAAATACACAAACTCTCACTCGCAATCTTAATGTCACACTTCGTCATTTGTTCATCCCTTTCAAAAACCATGACCTTTGTCTTGCTTACATTTACTTTCATACCTTTCTCTGTCAAAGCTTCATGCATAACTGTTACCATCTCCTGCAAATCTGTTTCTGATGATGCTAATATAACCTGGTCATCAGCGTACAGCAGGCATTTGATAATAACTCGTTCATTCTTAATCCACAATCAAATTCTTTCAGTCGCGTCAGACAGTTGTCCATGTATAAGTTGAACAGCCATGGTGACGCTACACATCCTTGTCTCACACCTGTTCCGATGCGAAACGATTCTGTGTATGCGCCATTTATCCTAACACAAGCATTGGAATCTTCATATAGAGATTTCATTGCTTAGATCAGCCTATACATCGACAAAATCGACCATAGTTCATTCCTCACCACACGGTCATAAGCCTTTTCTAGATCTACGAAATCGCAATATACTCGTTGGCTTTTAGCCAAGCAATCTCATGCATACTTATTTCATTCTTAATTAATTTTCTTCCATATGATTAGCCTGGGATTGGACTAAGATATCATCTGACCTTTCAAACAAACTCTCGAAATATTCCTTCCACCTATTCAGCACTCTTTCTTCGCCATTTAAAACACTTCCATCCTTGTCTCTGACTCGTTTCAACTCCGAGTTTGCACTCTTTCCTCGAGTTGTCCGTACAGATTTCCAAAAAACTTTTTTCATTGTTTTGTTATTTTGGAAATTGTCAGAGATTTTTTTGTCAAACTCATCTTTTCATTCATCTTTCTTTCTATTCACTACACTCTTCACTAACAAATTCAATCTTTTATATTCCATTTTCGCATCATCTACATCCGCTATTGTCACCTTACAAATCCTTTGGTCAGCTCTCTTTGCTAACCAATCTTGCCACGCTTTCTTCTTATCTTCCACTACCTTGTGTACTTCTCCATCTATCCATTCACTCTTCTGTCTCTGTCATTTTCCTCTTTTCGCCACTCCGCATACTTCAGTAGCTACATTCACAACTTCATCTTTAAAAACCTTCCATATGTCTTCTATCTCATCTACTGAATCTATATCAGATGCATTAAACCTTTCATTCAACTTCCGCACATATTCCTCTTGCACCTCTGGCAAATTTTCTACTTTTATCCTTTGCAGGATACTTACAGGTGCCGTGGCACGGTGCCGCCATCGTTTAAACAGACCACTTATTCGGGTTACTTCCAGGAAGTGGTCTGAGTAAAGACCGCTACCTTGGAACACTTGTATCCTGAACCTTACTTCTCAATCTTTCATCCACAATCACAATCACGTGCTATTAGGTACAACTAATAAATAATTATTCCATCTAATATTTTTTCCGAAAAGACAATTCCCATTATAATTAATAATATTACATGAGTAATAGCTGGAAAACAGCCAAAATTATAAACCAGTGAAAGCATTAGACCTAACTCCGTTTAAAGTCAATTTATATGTGGATGGATACCTATAGTACACATCACCTTGTAAATGAATAAAAAAATAATATAATAACCGGCCAAGTGCGAATCGGACTCTCGCACGTAGAGTTCCGTACCATTGTCTATAAAAAAAACGGTTGTCGGGGATCTGTTGTATGAAAGCGCCCTTTTATATTTATTTTATACTGTTTGTTAGTATTTGTTGTTAAAGTGGCAACAGTAATACAGCTGTGAAAAATTCAACTGTCTAACTATCACGGTTCATGAGATACAGCCTGGTGACAGACGGACGGACAGCCAGCGGGGTCTTAACCTGTTGTACCATTTGAATACGGAACTCCAAATAAAGAAAACAATGTTAAATATTATCAGCATTATATTCCGGAATGCATTATTTCTTATTTCGCATATACGCGAATTGCTTCCTAGCAGTAAGGGTTATATCTGTATTTAAATAACTTTTTGTGTGCAATAAAGAATATTTTATTATTATTATTATATTACAGAGAACGTAGCATTTCGCGATTCGCCTTCCTACTTAAATGCGATTGATTGATGTGCCCACAAAATAATAAATGGTAACCTTGTAGACATCGGCGAGACACGATAACTCGCAGCTCAATAACATAACAATATTATCGCGAAATACCTTCAGCAGTTGGCAAGTAGATCACGCTACAACAGGTACAATAAGTGCACACTGAACTTATGACACTTTTGACTTTGAAAAGATCTTCCGCCTTTCACCCAGGGTCTATTTTCAAACTATAGTGTCTTATTTGAGGTGCCGTAGCCTGTACTTATTTAGGGCAAACGAAAAAGACTTTTGTTTCAGTGATAAAAGGGTGTGTAATGCTGCGGTTGAGAAATAGCTCGTATTGTCATCCGTACCTAATTAGGGTTGTCACGGGTTTTTAATAAAATAGTATTTTTCTGAAAAAAAAATGCAAAAATGTAAAATAGCAATGTGGAAAATTCAGGTAAAAATTGACCGATGGGTTTATTTTGAATCATTTCACTATAGGTCCAATGTAATACTTGGAAAGCCTTTTGCCTATCGGGCATATAATTCGCAGTATATTGCGTAGCGCTGCTCCTCTTATAGCAAATAATCGCAGGCCAAGCGCGCTAAACACTATCTAACAAGCTCCTCCTCTACAAATGCTACGATACTAGGTACACTACAGTCGCACGGCAGACTTTAAAATATCTCGTAAGCACAAAGTCGAGAAAATTTGATAAATAATTGTGGTAGCCTAATATTCTGTTACCATATCTACCTACAGGTGACATCCCTAGTTGTACCTGTGGAATTGCTGTATGATATTCCTCGCGGCGATGCCAGCTGTGCTAGGGCGCGCCATCGCCAAAATATCATCTGTGATCCTGAAAAGACAACATTATTACCAAACACAAAAATGGTGAAAGAAATCAAGCCCGTCGGTTTCGGACACTATTAATTTGATTATGAGGCATCGTCCTAATAGATCACGAACGGGCGACCAAACGTATTGGAACTCGAATAGGTGTCGTAACTGACAATCGCACGACGCGGCCGCGCGACTCAAATGTTTCTACGCGTACACGCGATGGTCGCATCGCTTACTCGCGCGAATATCGCGCAATCTCGTTTTATTAGGACGATCAAGGTCTTCCCCTGCTGTTTTTTCCATTCGCTTCCGACAAACACTTTTCGTCACTCTCCTTTGACTATACCCAATAAAATTTTACATTTTCCTACGGAACCACAAAACTCAACCCACTCCGCAACCGTCGTAGCATTTTAATTCGCCATTTATTGTAAATGTTTTCACCACACTTAATTCCATGCACAATAAAACACGAATTCCATGCAATTAATTCGAAAAAGCCCTTGGATTTTCAACACAGGTACAGTTATACACACACAACAAAATGGCGGTTCGCGTCGCGTGATTTAAGTGACTTGCTTATTATTATAATTACAAAGGTAACGTGGCACGTGTTAATAAACTTTCTTTTGTTTTTAATGTCGACAGAAAACGTTTGTTGTTTGTAGGCAACTTAAAATTTTAGCATGCATTCTACAGTAAACAAAGCAGGTATGTATTATAATAAATGGACAGCAATTTTCACGTTCAGCCAATCTCTCTCGCGGGTAATGGACATCAGCGTTCGATATCAATATCTGCGAACCAATAGGATCACTTCATTTCGTATGCCTAGGAAAATGGAGTGATTCTATTTTATTCGATTTTTATTTTAACATTATATAAATGTTAGAAAAATTAGTACAAAGATTTTAGTAAGATTTTAGTTCTTAAGTTTTTCTAACCACTAAAATCTTTGTACTCATTTTAATCTAACATTTATATAATGTTAAAATTAAAATCGAATAGTTTATAAAGCAAACCCAAGCTTAACCGAAGGCAAGGTATTTGTAAAAATATCTGCTTTGGAATGTTTGAAATTTATTTCTACATTGCGATTGGGTACCCGTTGGCTTACAACGAGAAGTGTTAAAGGTTAGAAGAATTTCGGCAAGTTAATTAGTGTCTTGGGTGGCCGAGCGGTCAGGCACCTGCCCGGATAGCAGCGGACGCGGGTTCGATTCCCGCCTCAAAATCATAATTTTTCGAAATTCTGTTTCTAACCACTAAAATCTTTGATTCTATTTTGTTCTTCTCAGGGTCAACCACATCCCTCGCAAGTCTCGCAACGCATCCTCATACATCTCTGGTTGAAACGCAGCCTTATAGGTACCACCTTGCTATATGCTGCGATTTATTTGCACCGCAGGAAGCGCAATAGTTAAACAATCAAAATTCATTTCACAATTCTAACACAGGTACGATCAAAGCGCGTCAGACTATACAAAATTATCAAATAATTTCCGATCAATTGTCCCCCTCAACCCGATTGCGAAAGTTTAACATACTGTGCTGGTTACCTAACATGCTGATGTTCTTAACTCTAACTGCCGCACTCAGAGACGTCAATTAACTTTAATGAGTATTTAATGTCAGAAAGTAATGTCTAGACCATAGACCTGGCAAGAATAGCGACTGGTTTTGAATTGTCATTTTTTGACGTTAAGTACTCATTGACGTTATTTGACGTCTCTGAGTGCGGCAGTAAGTATGATAAAATGGCCGCCTAATTTATCGCAGCAGCCAAAAAGTTCGCCTAATTGTTTGTAAAAAGTTTGTATTTTTCCAGTCTTGTACCTGCTAACCGTATTTTGTGTTGTAACGTGAATTTTAAGCGGGTCCAATCACGCACGCGAATTTGTAATTTCACGACACTGCTAACGAAACGTTTAAAAAGTGTGTTGTTTAAGGTGATATGGCGTTTCTGTTGTTTTTGCCACTGGATAACTGGTTACAAAACGCGAAGAGCAGATATTTTATGTTCACAAAGGCCGGTCATTGGATGTGTGACCAAAAGCTTATTAACTCTAAATAGTTTAATTATATTATTTTCTTCCGTGGGTCCCTACTCCCGTAGGTGTAGTGTCGTACAGGCGACTAAGGATAAATCAGTGATGGGTGCAGCGTTCCTCTTAAACCACCTAGCAATGTACTGCGACTTTTGTGCCCGATAAAATTGGCAATAGGCTCGCCACGTACCTATTTATTACATGGGACCTAACATAATTGACGAAACGTGGGTGCTAGTTCGCCTCTGCCTGCCCCTTCGGGGATATAGGCGTGATTTATGTGTACCTAAACAAGAAATATTACAAAAAATATCACATTTTTCTTTGTTACAATTATAAATGTAACAAAACACACCAGTCAGAATAGAGCAGTGTGGTGACGGCAGAGTAGAATACAATGTCACCACCCCAAATCTCTCCCGTGGGTGTCGTACAAGGCGACTAAGGATAAATCAGTCGTGAGAAATGGGCAGCAGCGTTCCTCTTATATCACCTTGCAATGTACTGCGACTTTTGTGCCCGATAAATGACAATAGGCTCGCCACCTATTACATGGTACCTAACATAATTGGCGAAATGTGGGTGCTTTTTCACCTCTGCCTACCCTTTCGGGGATATAGGCGTGATTTATGTATGTATGTATGCAGAATAGAATCCAAACTTTTCCAAACAGCCAATACCTTGAGCAGTATGGATTGGAATGTTGTCATCCCAATCACTCTCTCCGTTAATCGGTCTTTAAACATGGTCCTTTCCGTCCTTTTTTTCATACATTCATTCATCTGGCACCTTTCCGGTGTGATGGATGGATGATATGAATCAAAAGGGAGTGGATGGCTTGATGACGTCTGACCAATATGAATGGAAGAGAAAACATACAGCGCTGACCCCAGAAAACCTGGGAACAGAACAGGAAGAAGATGGTGATGGGAAGAAGACCACTCACCAGTCAGAATAGAGTCCCTGAATGGCGCCCTGGTGCTGACCACTCTCGTATTGGCACCGGGAGCCCCCGCAGAACAGCGCGCACTGGATCGCCGAGGGGGTGCTGGTCCTGAACCGCTCACCTAGAGCACTGTACAGCGCCGCCGGGGGGTGGTTGATGCGGCAGCGGGATTCGCGACTTCTGCAACGACACAGTAATCACCAGTACCTACATTTGTAGGGCCGATTTGGTCGAATGGTCAGCCCCCCCTAGCCAATCTAATCGATCGCTTATAATACAAACAAATTTCAATTATCTTACATTTGAGAGCTTCTTTTACCACCAATCACAAAGAAATTTTGTGGTTAGAAAAGTTCGCAAAATTATAGCCTTCCTTGGTGCGGGAATCGCCACCCGCATCAAGATCTATACCAAGATTCATGTGGACAACTTATCCCGCGGGATAAGTTTTGAACGGGATCAGTTGACCAAAGCCTCTTTTCGTCCTGGTTGGCCGAGTGGTACCTACACGCATCTGCCCGGAATGCGGAGGGCACGGGTTCGATTTCCTCTTCAAGACATTATTTTTTATGACTCCTTTTTATTTGAAATAGTTTTTCTAACCTCCTATTTATTGTTTGAAATTTTCACTTTTAATATCTAATCAAATCTTAATGAATATTAAATGAATAGTTCGGGAGCTGCTGTGCGTTTTTTTGTTGGAATGTGAATTGGCGATTTTCATCTATTTTTACAACAAAACTTTGGTTAATAATAGCGCGGAAGAAGTTTAGTATCCTTAAATAAAATTACCTGTCCAAGAAATGGAACCTGTGGAAGTTGACAAAGTTAATGCTGGACTTCCTCCTGTCCTTGTTGAACATCAGCTTAGACATATCAAGCGTTATTTGCGACAATTCAGGTATATTATTACGTTCGTGCCGCGGACTCTTTGTCCAAGCTGAATCTACATACTAACCGTTTCTAGTACAATTTCGGCGACGCGTAAATTAATAACAAAATAAACGTTTGTACCGTCAGAAGGTTAAGCTTGTTGGCTTGTGGGTCTAATTGACAACATTTCATATTTTAAACATATATAATTTACACACATACATAAATCACGCCTATATATACCCGAAGGGATAGGCAGAGGTGAATTAAACACGCACTTTCGCCAATTAATTAAGGTTCCATGTAATTGATAATTGTACGACATCCACGGGAGAAAATGCGGTAGTGACAATTGTTTTCTGCTCTGCCGTCACCACACGGCTCTGTTATACATAATATAAAGTACTTTAATTATAAAGTTAGGGTGAAATCAGGTCGAAAAAAAGGACACCCAGGATCCTTTAATAAAATTGCCACATAAACGGCCGTCAATTAGTTTCAATCGAGAATTATTAGAAACAGAGTTATGGAATCAGCCTGCAGGTAAAAAGACGCGATCTCTGCTTACCGCTAGGGAAAAAGCATTGTATATCCTTTTGGATAAATTTTACACAAGGAAAAAACAATTTTATTATAATAAAGCTAATATTATTAACATAACATTAACGGCTGCGACATCCTAGCTTGTACACTAGAGTAAGTTTTAATGTAATCCACATAGTGATGATTAATGAATCGGACAGTAATTTTTCGATATTTTTTAACCAACGAAAACCGCAGGAGGTTACTCAATTCGTACCCGTATGTTTTTTTATGTTTGACCGCGCAAACTCTGTCGTATATGGATGACTTTTAATATGTATTTTTATGTATTCTTCATTTTTCTATGCAATTAACATACGATGTTGCAATAAGCCTTGGGAGATTGAATCGCGGAAGTCGGTATTGCAGTCTAACTCAGTTTTTACTGTGGCTGTAACTCCGAAAAATTGACTTCGCGACGGTCCAACAATTTTTATTTTATCCTTTCCAGTATAGAATAGATTATGAGACGATAAAAGTTTACAAACGTTCATTATTATGTAATGAGTAGTTGGTCACACGCCACTATAGTATACAAAGCCAACACGAGAAGTGGATTCGTCGCGGCTCACGACAAATAAAATAATTTTAGACGTCACGTTGGGGAGTTCCCGGCGAATATACGGATTATTGTGAACCTTCTCTGACCCCTACTACGGACTTATATTTGTTGGTTATTTTACGTACATACACAAATCACTTAAATAAGTCCTTGATCCCTGAAAGGGTAGGTAGAGGTTAATTAACACCCAAAAGTTTCGCTAATTATGGTGACCAAAAATATATTATCTCAAGTTCCTCCGTGCTTCGTACGGCACGTTAAGGTGTTGGGGGATGCTGTATCTGCAGTTGTTAATACCCACCAATCCGCACTGGGCCAGCGTGGTGACGGTTATGGCCTATTCTCGCGTTTTTTTAGTCTATAAGCCTAGATATATATTCTCGCTATATTCTACAATAATAACACACGTTAGAGGCACACAATAAACTTTTATGCGACATAAATATTTATCATACGCCAGCTCACCCCAATGAACAAGCAAAAATAACCTGACCCATATATGGAGGTGGCGTGCGTGCGTACCTACAGTTATTACCAACTGTAGGGGGCTAAAATGTCACGCAAACGGGTTGCTAGGAAGTTTAGCGAGTAATCTATGTATGACAGACGCAAGTTATTTCATTTAAATATCTGCAACATTTTAGTGCAGCAATTTAAAAATGATTTTTTGTGAGTGCCTCTTTTGCCGCAACTATTTTGGTAATACTATTACATCTATGAATACAATCATGTTGCTTCAAAGTAAATGTCTCAGGATATATCATAGATCTTCCATGCTGGAAAAATAACGTAGAGTTGTCTAAACCAAAATCTTGAGCAGTATGGATTGGAATATTGTCATCCCAATCACTCTCTTTGTTCATCGGTCTCTCTCCGTGCACCTATCCGGTGCGATGGATGATATGATTCAAAAGAGAGTGGATGGCTTGCTGACGTCAGACCGATATTAATGGAAGAGGAAATATAGCTGGGCCGACCCCAGATAGACTGGGAACAGGGCAGAGAGAAGTAGAAGTATTATGTAATGTTAAAACTCATAAGACAAATGTTTACGACTCTATCTATCCTATGAGATTGCTGGTGGGTTATAAATAATCCTGTACAAATAAATATGGAAAGTATAGCGAAACTGTACTATCCCGACCCGCCATGTTTGTCACCTCGATCATATCACGCTTCCGATACGAGTTGCGTGCCGCCGTTTGTGTTAACAATAAATACATAATAACTACTCTAATAGGCAGCCGGCATTTCTTTAGTTTGACCACGAGACGTTATATTCTGGGGAAATCCTTTTTACTCTGACCAATTAATAATTACTGACTGAAGCACGCACGCCGGTGGCATGTGTACTGATTAATTAAACTTAATTTTAGGGGTCCCTATCACAGGATCTGGGGGCCTACCGCCTAACTCGATTGCTAAAGCAAAAGCTATAGTTTATGACGTCATGCTGTCAATTCGTACCAAATGTACCTAAACTATTAGCGATAGCTTTAAACGAATGATCACCGAATGATTTTGTATGAATGTGGCACAAAATTCGTACCGCCTAAATATTCAGGATGGCTGCTATGGCCGTAAGCAGTGCATTGCTTTAAAGCAATCGAGTTAGGCGGTAGGCCCCTGTACAGGAGGTAGTAGTATACTTCACAGATTTAACCTAAGCTAATTGATGAACATGCGTAGCTACTACATATCCACCACTGCCTACTCCCGAAGGGATAGAGGCGTGATTAAGGGATTATGCATAGCTAAAGAGCAATCTCTCCAAGGCAACCGAGGCTGATGAGGTATAAAATATAATAAAATATAGTTTTAACCGTCTTCGTGGTTTGCTGGTTTTGCCACTTGTCCACATCTGCTGCCATAATAATAATAACGTTAAGAGCATTATTGTGTTCCGGCAATTTGTGGTTAAAAAGTACAGGTGAAGGTCGTCTCCATCTTCGTCACTTACCATCAGGTGAGATAAAGGTCAAGAACTACCCTGCCTTGTGCGTAGCATAAAAAAGAAGAATGATGTAAAAAGGTCAAGGCTTACTCACCTGTTTGAAGGCTTCCCGTTAAGGCCATGCTCAGGCGCAACCCTCCTTCGAAACCTGCGTCGGCAAAGACGAGCGCAGACGCCTCGTGCGCACCCCAGCCGCTCCCAAAGGGGGCGCGACGCACTGTCCGAGGAATCGCCACTCGTCTCAGGCGACATTCTCGCTCGAAGCCAACGAGAACCGCTCAACTATTCCATCTATGACACAAATTGAAATACGTATAGTCATTCATAATAAAGATAAACAGCACGGCTACCATGACCGCCGAAACACGATATGTTAAAGCCATTAATCGCTTTGAAATGTCAAAAAGCAATGGATTTTTGACAGTTCTAAGCGATAAATACATACATACATACATAAATCACGCCTATGTCCCCGAAGGTGTAGGCAGAGGTGAACTAGCACCCACGTCTGGCCAACTATGTCAAGTCCCATTTAATAGGTGGCGAGCCTATTGCCATATATCGGGCACAAAAGTTGCAGTACATTGCTAGGTGGTATAAGAGGAACGCTGCTGCCCATTCCTCATCACGGATTTATCCTTAGTCGCTTTGTACGACGCCCACGGGAAGGATTTGGGGTGGTGACAATTGTATTCGACTCTGCCGTCACCAGACGGCTATCTAAGTGATAAATGGCTTTATCATATCGTGTTTCGGTGGTCATGCTAGCCGGGCAGGTCAGAAAAAGTTCGATAAATTATTGTCATGTTGCGGGAATCAAATTTGCTTCTTTCGCAATGCAGCTGCCTACCACTCGGCCAACCAAGACGTTAGTTAACCTGTCGACATTTTTGTATTGTATTGTTGTTGTAACGGTACTCGTATTGTTTTGTTGAAACGCCCCAGTATAAAGTAATTATATTTAGAAATGTAGGTATTACAGTAGCATTATTGTAATTTTCACTGGACATTCTTGACGCCCGTTTACTATTGAAGGTATTAACGATTAGGTACGGTATTCCGACAGTACAGTTGACATGCGATTATATCGTTCGTGTCTGTTTCCAATTGGTATTCTATCATTTTAGTAGGTCTTATGCGATGTTTACCTTTCGGAGCATGACAGAATAAACAGACTTAATGTCATGTCCAACCCAACCAAAGGCCATGTCGAAACAATTGTATTTTATGTAGGTACACTCAAGCACTTGATTAGGTAACCACAAAGCGTGGATATTCCCCAATTTATTTTATGTTCAATCAATAGAGACGGCAGCGCTTGCTTATGTACACTTTTCATACATTGAACTACTTATAACTCAATGTTTTCATATGACATTTTTAATAATAATAATATTTCCTATATCTGTCTTAGGTACTGTCGGTGATAACATTAGTCACACCGGAAAGGTCCAGTCAATCAATAAATGTAAAGAAAAGTGATGGAAAGGACCACAGAACAGAGAAAGTATTATTATTTTAAAATTAAGTTCGTCTCGTATACAATACAATATGTGTACAATATGTATACTTAATAAAGATTTTTTTTTATACGTATTGTTATTTATTATATGTTTATTTATATGGTACTCTCTAATCTCTATATGTCATATTTTCGTTGATATATATACAGTATTAAAATGTATTTGTAACTTTTTAGTTCTAATATAGTCAGTTATTGTGATTGTGCCCATTCCATCCTTCTTATTCTTACTCAGCTCTCCGGTTGACTGGTAGAGAATGCCTTATGGCATTAAGTCCGCCTTTTGTACTATTATTATATGTGTGCAATAAAGTTTAAATAAATAAATAAAGTAGTTACTCTTTTACTGTTCTGTGGAAAGGACCATGTCGATAGACCGATTATAGGAAAGAGTGATTCGGATGACAAAATTCTAAGCCATACTGCTCAACGTTTTGGCTTATCTTATAGCCGGCAGTCTGCCTGACATCGTAAAGTATAGTTAGTTACATACATAAATCACGCCTATATCCCCGAAGGGGTGGGCAGAGGTTAACTGGCACCCACGTTCCGCCAATTTTTTAGGTCCCATGTAATAGGTGGCAAGCCTATTGCTATTTATCAGGCACACAATTCGCAGTATATTGCTATTGCTAGGTGGTATAAGAGGAACTCCGCTGCGCATTCCTCATAATGATTTATCCTTAGTCGCCTTGTACGACAGCCACGGGAGAGATTTGGGGTGGTCACAATTGTATTCTACTCACACGGACAACGGTAACGTATAGTGTACGATCAATATATTCGATCTATAGGGAAGGAGAAAAGTCAAAGTCAAAGTCAAAATTCATTTATTAATATCTGGTATGATTACAATACACTTATGAATCGTCAAGACGCTAGATACCGAAAACCCATGTGTCCAAGAAAAAAAAAATAGTGGAGTGCGCAGCATGCCTCAGTCTGTAATGATAGGTCTCCCAAACCCGCCCACGCCCCGATCCGCAACGAAGCGCCGACCCTGCCGCGTTCAATACCAAGATGGTACTAAACGCATCAGGGCCCAACGCTCCGCTAGCAGAACGGCACGCAAGTAGGCTGTAGAGAAACCCACCATTGTCAACGAGTTATGACATTGCAGGTACATTGTAAATTATGCACCAAATACAATCCCACAACTCGCCAATCACATAAACCGAAACATGCCGCGCACTACCAATCATAAGAATGTCTCATTACCTTTCCTGGTGGTAGATGATATGAATCAAAAGGGAGTGGATAGCTTGATGACGTCTGTGAATGGAAGAGAAAACATATTGCGCCGACCCCAGATAAACTGGGAATAGGGCAAGAAGAAGAAGAAGAAGGGAAAGCCTGGGCTTCAGCAGTGAAGGCTGGTGATGTTGACGATTACTGCCTGCACCAACTGGCCCGATGCTAGATATTGAAAACTTGTGTGTCCGTCTTGGACGCACGGGTTATCGGTATCTAGCGTCTTGACGATTTATAAGTGTATTGTAATCATACCTACCGCCTAATTCGATTGCTAAAGCAAAAGCTATAGTTTATGACGTCATGCTATCAATTCGCACCAAATGCACCCAAACTATCAGCGATAGCTTTGAACGAATGATCACGGAATGATTTTGTATGTATTTGGAAGAAAATCCGTACCGCCTAAAAATTCAAGATGGTTGCTAGCTAAATTGATAGCCGTAAGCAATGCATTGCTTTAAAGCTATCATCAGCAATCGAGTTAGGCGGTAGGCCCCATAAACGATTTTTGACTTTGGTTTTGTGGGAATTTTACTACCAGTACCAAGTGAAAGAAAAGTTTTGTAGGCATTAGCTGAACTGAATTTTACGATATAGTGTTGCTATTTACACGTTTAAAATATTAGAGATGTCATCGCATTGATGACACGGCACTGTGAATAATAAATAAGATGGTGATTAACGGCCCAGAAACAGCATGTACCTTTACGCTGCCTGAATAAATGACAACTATCGATTCCGTGCATTGCATTGTGAACTCAAGGCCTATTCGCTAACTTTTTTTGACAGTTGAAAGTGATGATCACCGAACTATTTACTTATCCATTACTGTTTTCACAGGACAAGTGGCACAATACCGTTATAGTAAAGTAGTAATGGATCAGGATTGCCGTGTGGTGACGGCAGAGTAGAATACAATTGTCACCATCCCAAATCTCTCCCGTGGGTGTCGTACAAGGCGACTAAGGATAAATCAGTGATGAGGAATGGGCAGCGGCGTTCCTCTTATACTGTCCGTCCGTACAACCATTCCGTCCGTACACAGGCGTTCCTCTTATACTGTCAGTCCATACTACCGTCCTGACAATGTACTGCGACTTTTGTGCCCGATAAATGGCAGTAGGCTCGCCACCTATTACATGGGACTTAGCATGATTGGCGAGGCGCGGGTGGGAATTCACCTCTGCCTACCCCTTCGGGGATATGGGCGTGATTTATGTATGTATGTATGTATGTATGTAGTAATGGATCAGTAAATAGTTCAGTGATTATCACTCTCAAGTGTCAAAAAAAGTTGGCGAATAGGCATACTGAAACATCTTAAAAAAACTGTTTTTGAGATTTTCAAATTCGAATTTGATTTGAATTTGAACATTATTATATGTTAGAAAAAATATCACACGCATAGAAATATAATATCGACATCAGGGCTATAATTTTTCGAAATTTTTCTTACCACAAATATTTTGTCTGCTATGTTCAAAACTGTAAAATTTTACGGTTTCAGCTCCCAACCGTCAATATACAGAGGCGTGAATTACAGTTTGTCTATACAGTCGTGACAAGAATGTTTTAGGAACTAACATTTTTCATGGGTATGGGAACACCAATGTTTTTAAAAAATATATAAATTAGCTCTCATCAAGTAGTTGTTGTGAAACATTTTTCCTTTTTTATTTATATCGTTTTGTTTAAACTGCAATAAATTAAGATCAAACTACGCAGAACTGTAGTAAAAATGAATAAAGTAAATCAGAGTGGTACGAGGGAAGTGATTTTTAAAGGGACAATTCTGACATGATATTTTATATCGGTCTCTCATCTTCATTCTGTATTGAGAATGAAAGAGAAACACTGTTGTCAATAGAGAACCATTGTCATTTATCAATCATTTATGGTCAGTGTGTTAAATGTTGCTGCATTATAATAAAAGCGCCCTCTTTTAATGTCACGACTTTATAGACAAACTGTACGTGAGGTCCCATGACAGACTGATTAGATTGAGATTTTAATACGGCATAATTTCACAAGAGGGGCTCCTCTACTATACAGAGAGACGAAAACTCGTAGCATTCTACTCTCTGTATATGGATTCAGCGTACATTGTACAGCCCCCGTAGCACGGGACATGGACACATCTCCCTCAGAGGAAAGAAAATATTTTGCTCTCGCTCTAACTTCCGCTAACTGCCGCACTCAGAGACGTCAATTAACTTTAATGAGTATTTAATGTCAAAAATTTTCATTCAAATCTAGACCCGGCATGGCAGGAATAGCGACTAGTTTTGAATTGTCATTTTAGACGTTTAGTACTCATTAACGTAAGTAATTATAAGCGAGGAGCTCGCTAGCGCAGTGGCACAGCGCGCTTGGCCTGCGTTTGCGTAAACTAAGCAATTTCGCTAAGGCCGGTCATTGGATGGGTGACCAAAAATTTATTACCTCGAGTTCTTCCGTGCTTCGGAAGGCACGTTAAGCTGGTGGTCCCGGCTGCATCTGCAGTCGTTAATACCCACCAACCCGCACTGGGCCAGCGTGGTGGGTTATGGCCCAATCTCCCTATATTCTTCCATCCATATTGAAGGCCCGTGCCCCAGCAGTCTCACCTTTAATGTACATACATACATACATAATTCACGCCAATATCCCCGAAGGGGTAGGCAGAGGTGAACTAGCACCCACGCTTCGCCAATTAGGCTAGGTCCCATGTAATAGGTGGCGAGCCTATTGCCATTTATCGGGCACAAAAGTCGCAGTACTTTGCTAGTTGGTAGGTATAAGAGGAATGCTGCTGCCCATTCCTCATCACTGATTTATCCTTAGTCGCCTTCTACGACACCCACGGGAGAGGTTTGGGGTGGTGACAATTGTATTCTACTCTGCCGTCACCACACGGCCACTGTCCCCACATTAAAGGGTTATATGACGTCTCTGAGTGCGGCAGTTTATCCCCGAGACAAAACACTTTCAAGTGGTGGAGAGGGACTTGTCCACGTCGCCGTGCTAGGCCCGCAGGTGCCGGCTCCATAGCGAGGTTGAGAGGTGAGTCGGGAGCAGAGCTTGGGACTTTGACCTAGGTGTAGGTTGAGAGCCCCTTCCCCCATTACCCCTTCTCTACATATCAACACTCACCTTCACCACCCCCGACTTCTCTCTCTACCCAGCCATATTTGGTAGGATACGTTCAGTGTAGTACTTAACTGCCGCACTCAGAGACGTCAATTAACTTTAATGAGTATTTAATGTCAAAAAATTTCATTTAAATCTAGACCATAGACCCGGCAAGAATAGCGCCTAGTTTTGAATTGTCATTTTTGACGTTCAGTACTCATTAACTTTATTTGACGTCTCTGAGTGCGGCAGTAAGAAAGTTGTAGACAAGCCATTGTCTTTTAATGTAGGATTTAGCTGGTAGAACCCTCGCTCCCACCTCAACAGCATACAAACCAACAATGTAGCAATTTTTTGTTAGTTATAGTTTGTTAAGTGCGTGTTCATTGTTATATATCGGGCACGTAAATTAAAATTTAAAATTCGTAGCCCATTCCTCATCACTTTTGTACATACATAGATCACTCCTATATCCCAGAAGGGGTAGGCAGAGGTGAACCCACGTTTTGCCAATTATGTCAGGTCCCATGTAATAGGTGGCGAGCATATTGCCATTTATCGGGCACAAAAGTCGCAGTGCATTGCTGGGTGGTATAAGAAGAACGCTGCTGCACATTATTCATCACTGATTTATCGTTAGTCGCCTTGTACGACACCCACGGGAGAGAGACAACTGTATTCTACTCTGCCGTCACCACACGGCACTTTGTCACTTTTGTCTGATTTGTTTTGTTTTGTTACGGTGACAGTGATTTGTTTTGCTACGGCATATTCCGTTGGATATGCAGATACATACATACATACATACGTCACGCCCTTCTCCCACAGGGGTAGGCAGAGATCACTTCCTTCCACTTGCTACGATCCTTACATACCTTAAATACGATATGCAGATGACATTAAATAATCTGTTTTTTTGCAACTTGTCTTTTGTGTTTGGCAAAAATACAATGACAGTAGTTTGAAGTCCGGAAGTCCGGTAATAGTTAGGGTCTGTTTCACAATCTAAAAGTAAAGTTCTTAGTATTTACTTAGCCAGTAAATTACATAGAGGTTAAATCCTTCCGTTAACTTTCTTTGCGTTTCACAATCATCCAACTAGTAAATTAAAGTGAAGATTAACTAATAAATACTTACATAAGAGTATGCTGGCAACTTTAGATTTTAACGTTTCGTTTCAAGGTAAGAATAATTTCTGTGTTTGTATTATGTACAGTAAATGCAGCAACTAAATTACAAATATTTTTCGTTATGATTTTCTCATAAAATAATGATATATTCACATGAAAAACATAGTACATTGTGAGGTTATTGAGTGATTTCACCTTTTCTAAAATCAATGTTTCTGTAAGAATGGAACGTAACGAGTTGTCAACAAAACAGCCATGTCAAACGTTTGTCAATGAGATAGGTTTCAATGGTGTCAGACAGATTATTTTCAATAATTCAGAAATTGTTTCAGAGTGGATTTTGTGCAGTGAAAGTGGTGTTATTTTGCTGCACAAACATCCGTGTTGATGTGCAATTATGCAGAATCATTGAAAATAAGTCTTGTGATGTATTTTATATTGAGAATTCTATAGTGGTTTTCACCACCTCATCAGTCATCATGAACTCTGTTACCATTACATTCACGTCAAATGAAAATTTCTATAAATAAATAATTTCCTACTTGTTTTAGGTAAACAAAAACCAATGACACGTTTTGAAAAGGTGGCAGAAAGCAAACTAGAAATTGCAGAAACAAATTATAGATGAGGAATAAGACCTTAAACGGAAACAGTGGTTGCTTGAAGAAGAAGACTGGTTGCAAAATAAAATTGATAAAAATTTGTGAACATTTTATTTTAAATAAATTTCTTAATTAACAATAATGTTTTCTTATAATAAATAAAACATTACATTGTGTAGTTTACACAAACAGAGCTTACAGTAGGTATCATTGTTTTTGGCAGTATGAGGACGATGTTGGGATGCAGGTGGTATGTTCCAATCATTATCCCTATTGAAGTTTGGATGTTTCTTGATCAGTAGCTGTGCAATCGCATGTGAATTTAATTTAACAATTCGACTAGCAGATGCCTTGCTTACACCAGTGAAGTCACCAACTAAGCTAAGCTAACTAAGGAAACTTCCTGTTGCATAATATCTCTGTGTTAAAAATAGACGATCCAAAGGTTTAACTGCATAATTCCTAGAACAAGGACATAATATATTAATAAAACTAGGTAAGTAGTAGGACTAGGATGCATAAAATAATGAAGTGTAAATTTTACGTACTGTTGCCATAGATGTAGGAATACATAACAACTTACCTCGACGTAAGAGCAGTTATTGAATGCTCTATTAGAGAAAAAAATATAATTAACACTTGGAATCTCATCTTGAAGTCAGTATCATCATATTTTTCCATGTTGTTTACACGTTACCGAAATATTAGTTCCTTACGCGGTCCCGTCATGCGACCGAAAAAATCGTAATTCATCTTCAATAAGATCAAAAATTTCCATTTTAAATGAAAAAAATAAACATTGTTGATGAATCTAGAAATGTCGTATTTGAGGTTATCTTGTCATAAATAGATTTACTTCTCATAAGTAAACGGCTACTTGGTAGTGCATCCGATGATTAATTTAATCTGCAGATTACGTGGTAATTAACCCTACTCAGAGATTGTGAAACGCAAAAATTTGTTTACTGATCAGATAAGTTCGAAGTAGCTTACTTAGAACTTTACTTTTCGATTGTGAAACAGGCCCTTAATAATTTAAAAAATAATCTATAACAAATGAAATCATTGTCGATCTCTATGTTATTGTTAGCAATTTTTTTAAGGAAACTCTTGAAAATTGTCACGATAGTTATTGTATATTGTTAATTGACGGCCGTTTCGGTCGAACGGTTAGGTTGCTGGGTGTCGGTCATTCAGGTCCTGGGTTCGAATCCAGATAGCGGCAAATCTTTATGACGAGCAGAGCCTTTTTTTTGCGATTCATGGTTGTTTATATGCAGTATTAAAACGTTATTGTGTACTCAGAATTTTCAGTATCCATAAGACAAGTGATTATGATATTAATTTCATAAGCGAATGTGAGAAATTGTTTATTTTGATTGATTATTTATAACTTACCTGTACATATTATTTTGCCAATTCGCAAACATCTATTGCCGTGTCACAACAATTCATAAACCTCACAAACACTTTATTCAGTAATACTAGAAAATGGGCGCGAAAATAGATCCATTTTTGAGCGCGGCTATACGGCCTCACGCAATCAGAACCGTTCAAATACTGGCTAAGGTATCGACTATACAACTGCTTTGCTTAGCAAAAGGACAGTAAAAAACAAAATACACATTTTGCTGTCACACGTTTTATTTGGGGGAAGCTAATGCATGGAAGTCGTTAAAGTTATCTTGATCGTAGGAAGTTAATGGTATCAATGTGTAATTTTAGTTTTTTTGTAATTTTCCGATGGTCATTAAAGTCATTAACTGTGCCTTAAGACGTTACCCTTTGTCTGTCTAATGTCGAGAAAATGATCATCAGTAGTAATTACTGCTGATGATTGTTATAAATAAATTTTAATATACATGGTTTGGTCGAAAGGCCATATCGAATGGCGCTGTCCAGGGGACCTAGACAAAGTAACATACCGACAAAGATAACGAAGTTCGATAAAGCAAAATGTATGGGATTTGACGTAAGACGTCGTGAAATCACGTGACCAAAATCGTCTTCGTAAGTTCCTAGTTATGTTGGTAGCGCAAGCTAAAACGCAGTAGATACCAAAGTAATATGGCCGATCGTGACGAACTTCGACACGTTATCGTTATGAAACGATTGCCACTTGGCTACGGGCCCTGCTATGTCCAGATATACCCGATTCGAATCCGGGGGGGGGGGGGGTCAATTCTTTGTGATGAACACAGACGTTCGTTCTCGGCTTATGATTGTTTATACATACATACATAAATCTCGCCTATATCCCCGAAAGAGTAGACAGGGGTCAACACTCACGTTTCGCCAATTAGAAAAGGGCCCACGCACGGGTGGGTGGGTGTTGTTTATATGTTTAGGTAAGTCTATTATTCTATATGTCTTCTTCTTCTTCTCCCTGACTTGTTCCCAGTCTATCTGGGGTCGGCGCAGTATGTTTCCTCTTCCATTTATATCGGTCAGACGTCATCAAGCCATCCACTCCCTTTTGATTCATATCATCCATCACACAGTGATGAATGAATGTATAAAAAAGAGACGGAACGGACCATGTCGAGAGACCGATGAACGGAGAGTGATTGAAGGGAGATTCTATTATTCTAGATCTATTAAATAAAATAGTAAGTAATAAATTTAGTAAATGTGTATTAAATATCATTTTCACTTCTCATGCTCTGAAAGTGCTTATTTGTGCAGGATATAGGCTGCACAAAATAGATTTTTGTGCTCTAGAGCATTAACGTATCTACTCATAAATGTGTCTCTATTAAGGCAAAGAAAGTGAGCAATGCAGCCAAACACAATAAGAAATTCAGAGATAGAATTTGTTATTTTATTATTTACTTAAATTTATTTGCCTAATGCGTTTTTTAAGACATAATTTTAATTTAAGTAGGTACGGTTGGTTATTAAATTAGCTTAAGAAAATTATTATTTCAAAATTAATTTAATACTTGGCTGTATAGGTCTGCAGCCCAAGCCTAATACCAATGGGAAAAACAATTTCCTTCAGTATTCAAAATTGTACTAATTTTAGTTTGAATTTTATGAAATGTTATGATAAACTACTGTATTATTTCCTCGCAACCGAAGTGAAAAGCAGAGTTTCTACCTCGTCCACAAAACCATTTTTATCCTCGACATTACTATCAGCCCTCGCCTTCGGCTCGGGCTGCTAAAAGTCTCGGACAAAAATGATTCGTTTTGTGCACTTGATGGAAAATCTACTATTTCATCCCACCATCTCGGAAAAAGCGTTTTGCTCTTCGATATCTGAGTGCAAAAGCCGTTTTTATCCTCTAGAGGTTAAAGTAAATTTGAATTTAGAACATCGTGTGCAATGAGTTTGTGAATTCAAAACATCATTATACATATTTATTTCTACCCCCATGGTGCCGAAATTGTCATGCAACCTATTTTAATTTGTTAAAAACTCAGACTCGGAACCTTCTTGGTGTACTTTTTTGTAATTTGCTTTGCGCGCGCCATTTTCTTTTCACGTCATAAATTTGTTAAAACCTAGGAGTTCCGTGACGGTCAATCAGCTTGGCGTCAATCTTGCTTTAAACATTTTGATCGTCTACAACGCTTGCTGGATGCTTGAGTCAAGCATTTAAAAGCTATTTAGGTCTGTTTGATTTTGTTTACGCTAGCAACGGAACAAAAACATACAGAAAATCAACGTGCTTGACTCAAGCTGATTGACCGTCACGGAACTCCTAGGTTTTAACAAATTTGTGACGTGAAAAGAAAATGGCGCGCGCAAACCAAATTACAAAAAAAGTACACCAAGAAGGTTCCGAGTCTGAGTTTTTAACAAATTAAAATAGGTTGCATGACAATTTCGGCACCATGGAGGTAGAAATAAATATGTATAATGATGTTTTGAATTCACAAACTCATTGCACACGATGTTCTAAATTCAAATTTACTTTAACCTCTAGAGGATAAAAACGGCTTTTGCACTCAGATATCGAAGAGCAAAAACGCTTTTTCCGAGATGGTGGGATGAAATAGTAGATTTTCCATCAAGTGCACAAAACGAATCATTTTTGTCCGAGACTTTTAGCAGCCCGAGCCGAAGGCGAGGGCTGATAGTAATGTCGAGGATAAAAATGGTTTTGTGGACGAGGTAGAAACTCTGCTTTTCACTTCGATTGCGAGGAAATAATACAGTAGTTTATCATAACATTTCATAAAATTCAAACTAAAATTAGTACAATTTTGAATACTGAAGGAAATTGTTTTTCCCATTGGTATTAGGCTTGGGCTGCAGACCTATGCAGCCAAGTATTAAATTAATTTTAAAATAATAATTTTCTTAAGTTAATTTAATAACCTACCGTACCTACTTAAATTAAAATTATGTCTTAAAAAACGCATTAGGCAAATAAATTTAAGTAAATAATAAAATTACAAATTCTATCTCTCAATTTCTTATTGTGTTTGGCTGCATTGCTCACTTTCTTTGCCTTAATAGAGACACATTTATGAGTAGATACGTTAATGCTCTAGAGCACAAAAATCGATTTTGTGCAGCCTATATCCTGCACAAATAAGCACTTTCAGAGCATGAGAAGTGAAAATAACTATTATCATCCGTAACACAATAGTGGGTACTTTGAGCTAAATGTAAAGTATGAAAAATTGTCCTTAAAGTAGATCTGTGGTAAATTCCAAATAAAAGTACGTAAAATTAAATGAAATTAACCAATAAAAGTTTGTTTATTTGATATCAAGCTCGCTGACATCTGCGTCTCTTGGTAACGGGATCCAGTTTGCACACTTCGAACGGGCTGCATTTAACCCCGTCGCAGAACACGCCCGGGCCTCCTGTTTATACGGAGAAAATAAAATGAATGGAAAATAATACCTATGCCGTTACAAATTGGATTCATCATCTTCCTGCCACTTAGTAAATGGCGGAGGTTTAATAACATTTAGCCACAAACACTTTTTAACACTTTTTCGATATGGAATTTGTTAGTTAAATTAGTACCCTCTTGCCCTCTTGCTAGGTGATATTCTTCTTTCATGTTAGTTTATGCGTCTTTCAATTCTAATAAAATAAGATTCTCGTAAGGGTTTCATGTTTTTTTATGATTTCTAAGACCCTATGTTTCTTAGAGAAAAAATATCGTTAACATCAACTGCATCGATTAGTAAAAAAATGGCGAGAGTTTTTTATTTTTTCGGGTAAGCTTTTTGAGTTCTGAGAATACAGTTATGTTTTTTTTAAATAAAGGAATGTTTTCTTTCAGTAAATTGAGCCATTTTAAAGATTTAAGGTACTTTCCCTCCAGGGCCCATTTGTTATTTTCACACTTTATAATCTACTTATGTATCTTCAGTACCTACTATCCTTAACACAAGTGCTTTAGGCTATACTTTGGGCTAGCTACAAAATAGTTGTGATGTGAGTGAAACGAGTATAAATGAGTTTGTGTAAGAAACTGTTCCCCTTTCATCTTCACAATCAAAAGTTTGGACACTCAACAACTTACCACCACTGTGGTGACTGGACCCCGTGTGGTAGGGTGCCGGGTAAGCGCAGGACTTGGTGTTGCCCTGGTTCCGACAGCACACCTTTCCGTGTTTGCAATCGTAGTCCTGAACGCACGCTGGCTTGGTGTAAGGCACCTTCGAGGCCGGCGGGCATCGGTTGGACCCCGGTGGACCTGGGTTGGTTTTCAATTTATAAACATACATAAATCACGCTATTTATCCCCGAACAAAACCATACAATACAATATACATATAGTTTAACCGTTTTTGCTGTGTTTGCCGTGTGGTGACAGCAGAGTAGAATACAATTGTCACCACCCCAAATCTCTCCCGTGGGTGTCGTACAAGGCGACTAAGGATAAATCAGTGATGAGGAATGGGCAGCAGCGTTCCTCTTATACCCCTAGCAATGTACTGTGACTTTTATGCCCGATAAATGGAAATAGGCTCGCCACCTATTACATGGGACCTAACTTAATTGGCGGAACGCGGGTGCTAGTTCACCTCTGCCTACCCCTTCGGGGACATAGGCGTGAGTTATGTATGTATAGTTTTAACATTTCAGAGCATGTGAAATGTGAAGCTGTAATTGTACAAATAGGGATAACATTTTTCACCCCGTAAATATTGTTCAATTTTTTTTATATAATTGTATTAATAAAAAAAATTAGGTACAGACTTTTAATAGATTAGGATGTCTTGAATCTAAAAAGACTAAAATTTTCTCATTTAGTAAAGTTCTAGGGGATTTTAAACGTTATCGCTCGAGACAGTCGTTCATAAAGGAAATGTAGGCAAAAAGGCAGTACTCGCGCCGCCGCGTATCATACCGCCGCTTCACATCTTCACAACAGATTACTAGAGATTTTAAACATTGTAGATCGCATAATCCACATTTAAAATGGCAGTTTTTTTTTGCAACACTCCCTCTTCCTGCATATTTGGTAAACATTCCAATTTTTATTATCTATGATTTATATGTATGGATTTATGTATTGTTTTTCTTACCAGATTCCACGCCAGCTGCCAGGAAAAGCAGCATGGCGCAACTGAAGAAAGCCAAGGGACCTGAAGATGAGCAGATTAATTACTTTTTCATCCCACCATCTCGGAAAAAGCGTTTTTGCTCTTCGATATCTGAGTGCAAAAGCCGTTTTTATCCTCTAGAGGTTAAAGTAAATTTGAATTTAGAACATCGTGTGCAATGAGTTTGTGAATTCAAAACAACATTATACATATTTATTTCTACCTCCATGGTGACAAAATTGTCATGCAACCTATTTTAATTTGTTAAAAACTCAGCCTCGGAACCTTCTTGGTGTACTTTTGTTGTAATTTGCTTTGCGCGCGCCATTTTCTTTTCACGTCACAAATTTGTTAAAACCTAGGAGTTCCGTGACGGTCAATCAGCTTGGAGTCAATCTTGCTTTAAACATTTTGATCGTCTACAACGCTTGCTGGATGCTTGAGTCAAGCATTTAAAAGCTTTTTAGGTCTGTTTGATTTGTTTACGCTAGCGAACAAAAACATACAGAAAATCAACGTGCTTGACTCAAGCTGATTGACCGTCTCGGAACTCCATTAGGGACGGTAATTTTTATTAGGGACTTACAGGTGTGTCTGAATGAATGTTGCGGGTGTGGTTAATCGGTGTTTTGTGGGTGTTTCTGGATGAATGGGTGTTTTGTGGGTGTTTCTGGGTGATTGGGTGTTTTGTGGGGGTTTCTGGGTGATTGGTTTTTTTGTGTGTGATTAGGTGTTTTTTGGGTGTTTCTGGGTGATTGAGTGTTTATGGGTGTGATTGGGTGTTTCTGGGTGAATGGGTGTTTTGTGGGTGTTTCTGGGTGAATGGGTGTTTCTGGGTGAATGGGTGTTTTGTGGGTGTTTCTGGGTGAATGGGTGTTTTGTGGGTGTTTCTGGGTTAATGGGTGTTTTGTGGGTGTTTCTGAGTGAATGAGTGTTTTGTGTGTGTTTCTGGGTGAATGGGTGTTTTTTTGGTGTTTCTGGGTAATGGGTGTTTTGTGGGTGTTTCTGGGTGAATAGGTGTTTTGTGGGTTTTTCTGGGTGAATGGGTGTTTTGTGGGTGTTTCTGGGTGAATGGGTGTTTTTGGGTGTGTCTGAGTGGATGGGTGTGAATGTTGTGGGTGTTTCTGGGTGGGTGTTGAGAGTGTGTTTGGGTTAATAGGAGGGTGTTGTGGAAGTTTCTGGGTGAAAACAGAAACTGTTGTGACTGTATTTTTATTTTTTGTATTTTGCAATTTCCTCGTTGGGTGGATGAAAAGTTACGTGTTGCACTCGAGTGCAAAGATTTTTCACCTTGTGCTCTTTTGATTCCCTCGCTATCGCTCAGGATTCTAATTTTTGAATCACTCGCTACGCTCGTGATTCAATTTTAGAATCCTTCGCTAGCTCGGTCATCGAGCATTGCGGTTAAAAAACAACTTTGCACTCACGTACAACAAATAACTATTTCTTTTAAATTTAATGTTTCTTGCTAAAGAAATTTGTGGTTAGAAAAAGTTCGAAAAAGTCTTGTTGCGAGATCATTCCCGCATCAATAATATGTGCTATATTTTTTCGATCTTTTTCTAACCACTTTCAATGTGATAATTTTTCTAACATTTGAAATAAAACAACTTTTACGGATTAGACTCGCGTATATTTAGATGTTTGGCATTATTATTTATCCCGACGTTGTAAAAGTTGTTTTATTTCAAATGTGTAGTGCTCGTGCAAATATAAGAGAGCATTAATTTTTCTAACATTTAAAAAATCAAAATAATAATTATTGTACACATAGAAAATCCACAGAACTTTACAACATAATCAAATCTTACAGCTGATATTATCGGATTTTACTTTTATTAAAAAAATATATTATAATTATAGACTCACCCATTATGTTGTTGGTCGGCTACAATACTTTACGCACAAAAAAAAAATAATTCAAGAAACGGGAAACTAAACAAAGAGCACAGTAATCTCTTCCAGACAACCACTGGACAAAATATAATATATTTGACGAGACAGTGTATATACAGCTTCATTCGCTTCGTAACTCTGACACAATGACTGAGGATCATAAACTGGACCAAGTGTCTATTGAGTATGATTCATGTACCGCTACTTATCCCCTTGTCGTTACATATATTAATTACCTAGTTACTAATGGTACTTTACCGCAGTGACTTTATTTTATTATTTAAACGGGTTTTTCCACAGGGTTTCCCACTGCTAACATTGGGTTAAAATCTTATATAGGCAATTCTTTCTTGGTACCAAACAAGTGGTATACGTAGCAGAGGACGCGGGTTCGATTCCCGCACCAATACTATAATTTTTCGAACTTTTTCTAAGCACAATATTCTTTGTACTCTGATTTTAAATTTATATCACAGTGTTAATATTAATTAAACATTACATAAATGTAGGAGGGTTTTTGCGCCATCCGAAAAGATAGCGCCCCTTTCCTTCTCTAGACTCTTCGAATACAGGCCGTTTGGCTTCGATTGTCCTGTGGCCCGCAGTTGGTCTCACCAGCCTCCTCTTCCACTGGTACAGGGCGATGCTTTGCTCATCCCTACGCCATCTTTCTACGACCTCCGGTAGAGGTCTAGGACCGTGCCGCTTTTGATCAGCAACGCGCTGATATACGTCCGCGAGGACCTGCGCCTCCAAGTTCCATGGGGCTGTGCCGGCAAGCACACAAGCCGCCTCAAAGGCTGGTCCTAATTGTAATAGCTAGCCATACGCAATAAACGTAAAACGAAACGTATCTACAGGCGGCTATAAATGTCATTGACAATCTATTAGTTTGACGTTAATATAACCTAAAAATGTATAAAAAACTATTGCATGTGGCTAACTACAGATGGTTTAAAACGTATTGTGCAAACAAGCAGATTGTCTCTGCCACTTGCTCGGGAACTCTGTGAGACACATTGTGAAAACAGAATAATTATTAAAACTCCAAGTGCTTAAAGGATCTCTTTTATTTATAATTACATATAATACACTAATGACCAGCCTTAGCGAACATTGCTTACCTGCTTATAGTGACTGCTTATGGGTGACCAAAAAATGTAGCAAGTGCTTATTGGTGTACACCGGGCAATCTCTTTTATTTATTTATTTCGTAATTGCATTACATCTTACTTAGTGACTAAACATAAATGCACAAGTACCAATTTTCACATGCACCTGGAAGGCATAGCAATAAAAATATAGAGGAGAGAAAGAGGGGCAGACATTTATACCTATTATATTTTTTTATATTCTAGGTATTCAGTGGTAGAATAGTAACTTTTTTACTAAGAATATTTTTAGGATTTTTACAATATTTTTTTTTCAGCTTTTAAATGTTCCGGTAATTTATTATAAATTTTAAATGACATCGGGTAGGGACCTAATCTGTGGAAAGTTAATTTTGATCTTATTTGCAAAAGATTATGTTTATGTCGAGGTGCATCTGTAATTTTGGTGTAAAAATGTGGCTGTTTCTTACCAATTTACATATTTCTAATATGTACAAGCACGGTAATGTTAAAATGTTGAGATATGATAATGAGGTTTGCAGCATTCTCTTTGTTTTATATGAGCGTGGACACGCATATATTTCTTTTGTAGGATAAAAAGGATATATCGATGATATAACTGCTCTCCCGTAGCACGGCACGCGGACACATCTCCTTCGGGGGAAAGAAAATCTTTTCCTCTCGCTCTAACTCCCGAGACAAAACACTGTCAAGTGGTGGAGAGAGACTTGTCCACGTCCCCGTGCTAGGCCCGCTGTTTCCCCATAATATTACGCCGTAGGTAGTTAGTTATAAGCCACGCTTGTGCGTAGGCGACTGCTGTTTTGCTGGGGTGAAGGTGGATTGGTTTTAATTGACGTCACCTTGCAAACAATAGCCGATACCACACATCAAATAGTCGAAGGGTAAGCAAGAAAAACACATACAAAGTAAATACAATTTTATTTCCAAATGTAATAAAATATTTTCCTATATGTTTGGAATGACAAAGTTACCTACTATAATTGGTAAAAAAAAACATGTCTTGGAAAGTTAAACCTAAAATTACTTATCTAAACTTGAAACCGGTAACCGGTGAGCTTGAAACCGGTAAGTTATACATTAGGGCCGATTCTGACAATGGTTCTCTACACCTAAGACTAATTTGACAACAGTGTTTCTATTTCATTTTCAATACAGAATGAAGAGGAGAGACTGATACTAAATTTCGTTTTAAGTTTAGAGAATCATGTCAGAATTGACCCTATAGTCATATTCTATTCTAACAGATGTTGTTAAGCTTCCATAATATTATTATATTATGGATTGTTATGTGTTTTTCTTTCAAAACTTTGTACAAATTTAATCAAAATACCATCCCCATCCTTTCCCACGAATTATGTGGACATGATATCTATCTGTTACCGACTGAATTTATATTTTGGCAAGAAATACCTTATAATCTTACCGGTTAGGTTGCATACCCTGTGGATCAGGGACCACAGGGTATGCAACCTAACCGGTGTGGACCGCCTAACTCCATTGCTGATGATAGCTATATAGAAACGCACTGCTTACAGCTATAGCAGCCATCATGAATTTTTAGGCGGTACGGATTTTGTGCCAAATTCATACAAAATCATTCGGTGATCATTTGTTCAAAGCTATCGCTGATATTTTAGGTACATTTGGTGCGAAATTACAGCTCATAAATTATAGTTTTTGCTTTAGCAATCGAGTTAGGCGGTAGGCCCCCTGATGGCATACCCATTATGCGTGCCACTTAAGAATATGCACGCTAATCTGTAATTTATTTTACAGTTTGCACGAACTTCATAAAAAATGTGCAAAATATACAATAACAGTGTCAATATTAAATTTTTTAACGGATTTTTTTCTTGAAATGGACATTGTAGTATTTTTTATTATTAAATTTACACTTTATTTATTCTAACAACGAGTATATAACAGTTTACATAGCCTATCTATAGTTATCTAAGGGCGGCTGCACATGGTACAGACACAATTTTTGGTGCAACATTGACATAATAATTGTAAAATTTTGTTTTATTTTACAGGAGAAGAAAGTAAAGTCCAACAAGTTTTTTTTTCAATTAATATTATTATATTTGTTTTTAACAAAAATATTATATAAAATAAAAATACAGTATACACTCATGAACTGTCAAAAAAATAACATTAATCATTGGAAACGTGCGTGTCAAAGAAAAACGGTTTCCAATAATCAACGTTACAAGCTACAAATGGGTCATTGTTGCATCAAATGAGCAGAGTAATCTTACGAGTACCAATAATAAGAGTTTATATTGTGTATCTTTAACTATAGTTATCTAAGGGCGGCTGCACTTGTTCCTTTTTGTCTTGGGATCCACTTTGCACACTTCTCCGGAACTGCACTTCGCGTTGTCACAGTAAATGCCTCCGTTAGCTGAAATGGACGAATTATTATAATAAGAATTATTTAACACAAAATACCCTTACCCCGTTCATATGCATACTGGCAGCATTGCCATGCATATGAACGGTTGAAGATCCAATGCGACTCCATTCATAGTCTTTTTAATTACTTTAATTATGTTTTATGATATCTTGTAACAATAAAATATCATACTACTTATTATAAACAATTTTGTTGTGAAAATTTATACGAAAACTATTTTTTAAGCATTTGGAATCCTATGGAAATCGATTTTGGGATTCAAAGACGAATGAACGTAATTCTCTTGTATTTTTAAAATGCGAGGTCGAACCCGAATAATATTAAACTGGGATTTAAAGTCGGTTCTAACATAAATAGTATTTACAACCATTGGAATGTTGCGTTTAGTGGTAAAATTGGAACTGTTAAATTGAGACAACATACATAAACAAATCACGCCTATATCCCCGAAGGGGTGGGCAGAGGTGAACTAGCACCCACGTTTCGCCAATTATGTCAGGTCCCATGTAATAGGTGGCGAGCCTATTGCTCATTGCCTATTGGTGGTATAAGAGGAACGCTGCTGCCCATTCCACATCACTGATTTATCCTTAGTCGCCTTGTACGACACCCACGGGAGAGATTTGGGGTGGTGACAATTGTATTCTACTCCGCCGTCGCCACCAAAGTGAGACAACGTTATGCTAAGAGCCTGTCCAGATCTGGCGATTTACGCGCGAATTCTTCAGCATTTTCGTGTACAACCCAGCTAGTATGCTACACTATTTTGGCAATGACGCTAAATAGCGAGCAATGCATGGACACGGTCTTATAGTCACATGTAGGAAACTTACATGAGCCATGTTTGCTGGAGCTCCCGGTGCCCCCGGCGCCGCCGTACGGAGCCGGCTCTACGCACGACTTGGAGTTGCAGGAGTTGTTGCAGCACACCTTGCCGTGGGTGCATTCGTAGTCCTGCACGCACTTCGGGCTGCACCCGTACACCTTGGAGGGCAGCGGGCAGCTGCCGGCTGGAAAGAGGCAAAAGAACTTCATTAAGTAATCTTCTTCTCCCTGCCCTGTTCCCAGTCTATCTGGGGTCGGCGCAGTATGTTTCCTCTTCCATTCATATCGGTCAGACGTCATCGAGCCATCCACTCCCTTTTGATCCATATCATCCATCACACCGTAAAGGTGCTAGTGATGAATGAATGTATAGAAAAGAGACGGAACGGACCATGTCAAGAGACCGATGAACGGAGAGAGTGATTGGAATGGCAACATTCCAATCCATACTGCTCAATGTTTTAGCTTATGTTTTACAGCCGGCCGCCTGCCTGATACCAACCCTCTTTGGATATGCTGTTGTTGGTGGGTTGCCCTCCACCATTCGGGTGGAGGGTAACCCACCAACCATGTGCTTATTGCTCTACACCGCGCAATCACTCTTTAGTCGACTTTTACGACACCCATGGGATGAGTCGGGGCTGGCCTATTCTACGTTATTTGTTCGCTCCCAGGCCAGCATAGAAGACTTAATAACATTAAGTAATAGCCTTTTTTTTGAGGGACCTGGGCTGTTGGCCAAGAGGCCTTTAAAGCATCTATCGGGTTTTTGGCGAAGGCGAAGACCTTGTCCTCAAGCCTTGCAGTCTAGCACTCTCTGTGAGGGTACCTCCACAGCAGGCGTCCCCCATGGTGGGACGGCATCTCCCGGGGAAGATATAGGTACTGTCGGGGGTAGCCTCACAGGGGCGCCAGAGTCTTGGCTTCGGAAGACACGGCTGCATCTGCAGTCGTTAATACCCACCAACCCGCACTGGGCCAACGTGGTGGGTTATGGCCCAATCTCCCTACATTCATCCATCACACTCTAATTAATTAACCACGTTGGCTGAGTGTGGTTTGGTGTGTATTAACGTCATACGATAATAAATTGTGGTCACCCACCCAATGACGGGCTTTAGCGAGCTTTTGGTTAGTTTACAGAATCGATCGCAGACCGAGCGCGCTGTGCCACTGCGCCATCAAGCTCCTCACAAAAATATTCAAAATATTCGTGCTATATTCTAGTACCAACCTGCTTCACTGTATGATATCATCAGAACAACTGCGAACGCAGACAGCAGTATTGTCAATGAACCTGTGAATTTAAAAACGAATTATTAACATACATACATACATAAATCACGCCTCCCTCACAATTACCCCCGAAGGGGTAGGCAGAGGTGAACTAGCACCCACGTTTCGCCAGTTATGTTAGGTCCCATGTAATAGGTGGCGAGCCTATTGCCATTTGTCGGGCACAAAAGTCGCAGTAGGTACATAGCTAGATGGTATAAGAGGAACGCTGCTGCCCATTCCTCATCACTGATTTATCCTTAGTCGCCTTGTACGACACCCACGGGAGAGATTTGGGGTGGTGAAAATTGTATTCTACTCTGCCGTCACCACACGGCACGAATTATTAAACACTTACTAAATATTAATTTAATAAAGTCAAACATAAATAACACCTATTTAAATGTCTCAGATCGTTTTAAAAGTTGCCTCTTTCGACCGACGGGGCCTAGATCATAATAACTCTATTTAATTTTAAGAAATACCTACTACAGAAGTCGGTGGTCTAAAAAAGCTGCAATTTCTTTAATGATCCTATTATGAATTACATTGCAAATCATAAAAATTAAATAGTCACTTATCGTCTGGTCTATTTAAATGGTGGAGTCAGGGAGTCTAAAAAGGTCACATCTGCAATTTATCTTATGATCCTATTATGAATTACATTGCAAATCATAAAAAAAGTAGCGGACGACAACCGCTAAGTTTGGTGAACAATTCCTCTGCGCTCCTCTCAAATCGATACAACGTTTCTATCGAACTAGTGTCAATTCTTGACAATACATATATGACGCGACAGTACCGTAGCCATGGTGTTTTCTCAGTAAAACGTCAGTTTCATACATATTTTTTATTCTATTCGTTCGAATAGCAATCAATCAGTTGTCTAGAGGGGCAGCTCTGTTTATGAATATGAATATTTATTTATTATCCTGCTCGCACAAGGTTCAATCATATTAACCACTTATGTATTCATATAATAACTAGCAACAGCTTTCGTCAATGCAAACATTGTTAATTATTATATCCTCTCGCTGTTATTTACAGTCTACCCGCTTGCCTTGGCCCTCTGCCAATGTCGATAAACATTGCAAAATGATGTATCGATAAAAATATTTATAATTATTGACAATGAAACGTTAATATTCTGAGAGGAGATAAAATACAAGTGTGTTTCAACTTAATTTATTGGAAGAGTAAACAGTACATAACTCATTGCTATATTAAATACCAGAAAAAATACTAACAAAGAAAATAAATTCAGAAAAATATTCGAAAAGCGTGCTGGTTGGTCGGGTCCCCTGAAATCCGGTCGGTCGGAGTAAGTTTATTTTAATTTTATTTTTATAGAAAGAAAAATTATCGATGTTGGTGAAAACTGTATTAGAAAGCTATTCAAAAGATTGTTTTAAGGCTGCCATTGTATTTAAGATATATGATAACTACATAGTATTGTTTGTGCGAGTTTAAGAGGGAAGGAAAAACAAACACGTAACATAAATAAGCTAAAAGGAAAGCGGCAGTACCTGGTATGGGCTTGTAATGATGATTAGGTACCAATGAGAAGAGAAGTGTAGTTAATGCAAATGAACTTTAGTGGGAGGAATGGAAGAGGATGACCTGATAAAAAATGGATGGCCTAAAGGACGAACACGCAATTGATGCTTAAGGCATTTATTTACACTTTCCGCCGCACTCAGAGACGTCAAATAACTTTAATGAGTACTTAATGTCAAAAATTTTCATTTAAATTTAGACCAACGATCTAACAAGAATAAAGACTAGTTTTGCATTGTCATTTTTTGACATTCAGTACTCATTATCGTTAATTGACGTCTCTGAGTGCGGCAGTATACTTCTAGACTAGACAATCTAAGTGGCAATGACAGAAGTCAAACATATAAAAAGAACATTAATAAAATACACCTACAAATGCTAGCCACTGTCTGTCGCTAACAGATTGATTGCGTGAAAGTCGATATGAATGACAAAGGAGTCGATGATTTTATGACAGCTGACCGAGATGAAATGGAATTATACTTAGAACTAACTGCGTTGACCTTAGATAACCTGGGCAGGGTAGGCGAATAACAATTTGATAGTGTTGTGTTGCTCTCCGGTGACTGTAAGTACGGGTAAATTTCCGATAGCTTTTTTTTAACTAAAAAGTTACAATAAAGATTTACAAGTAGATACAACATGTAACGAAAATAACTCCCACCCTGAATAGGTACTATCCATGCTAACATAGTCATAGAAATGCTTAAGTACTTACATACATAAATCACGCCTATATTCTCGAAGGAGTAGGCAGAGGCAACCATGTTTCGCCAATTATGTTAGGTTCCAAGTAAAGTAACAGTTGTATTATTAAAAAATCGAAGTTGTTAAATCCTTTTTTTTTTCTTGGTCTATAATAGTTATTATGTGAGTAAGCATAGGTCGTATTCAGGGTGTGCGTTATTTCTGTTAAGTCAAAGTCAAAATTCATTTATTCATATCTAGGGGCCTACCTAACTCGATTGGTAAAGCAAATGCTATAGTTTATGACGTCATGCTGTAATTTCGCACCAAATTTACCTAAATTATCAGCGATAGCTTTGAATGAATGATCACCGAATGATTTTGTATGAATTTGGAAAAAAAACCGTACCGCCTAAACAGTTCAAGATGGTTGCTAGCTAAGTTGATAGCTGTAAGAAATGCATTGCTTTAAAGCTATCATCAGCAATCGAGCTGGGCGGTAGGCCCCCTGGTATGATTACAATACACTTATGAATCGTCAAGACCGCAAACCCGTGTGTCCAAGAAAAAATAGGGGAGTTACATGTTGTATATTGGTAAGGTGTAAGTGTAAGTATTTATTTATAAAAACTTTATTACACAACTATAACAAACAAGCGGTACAATTGGCGGACTTAAATGCCATACGGCATTATCTACTAGTCAACCAGTAAGGTGTGTTAGAGATAATTAGGAGGCAAAGCATAATGAACTAACTACATACCTAAGTACTTATATTATAAAATACATCAAGTATCCGACTTCGATGTTGATAATATTCATTTACCAGTACGGTAACTGACATAATTTTATGAGTCTATGGAAATTCATCCAAGCAGATTCGTAAACTGCTTCGTACAAATTTCGACCTTTAACCTCGGCGGAGATCAACGATATCCGTTGGGCAGACCAACAAAACAAGTTAATCTTTTAACTAGCCACTAAATGAATTGGCTGGTCATGCCTTTGGAAACGTTTTATTCATCTGACCGTTTATTTTATATGGAGCAAATAATAATACATAGCAAATGGACACTCTTTAAAGACATTCGAAGGAGGAGCTCGCTAGAGCAGTGGCATAGCGCGCTTGGCCTGCGACTGCGTAAACCACATTAAGCAATGATCATTGGATGGGGTGACC
The DNA here is from genome assembly GCA_963931975.1 of Cataclysta lemnata. Taxonomy (NCBI): domain Eukaryota; kingdom Metazoa; phylum Arthropoda; class Insecta; order Lepidoptera; family Crambidae; genus Cataclysta; species Cataclysta lemnata. The sequence goes on from OZ008360.1 coordinate 4,375,223, forward strand.
AAAAATTTACTATCTCGAGTTCCTCCGTGCTTCGGAAGGCACGTTAAGCCGTCGGTCCCGGCTGCATCTGCACTCGTTAATACATACCCACCAACCCGCACTGGGCAAGCCTGGTGGGTTAAGGTCTATCTCCCTTTATTCTTCCATCCACAGTGAAGGCCCGTGCCCTAGCAGTGGGGATATTAAAGGGCTGGGTGATGATGATGATGGATACTATTCGATATGGAAAATACAATCCCTTCAAGTTTATGGGTGCAAAAAATAAAGATAGAGGTTTTCCAGTGCCGATGTGTTAGTAATTACAATGTCCAAAACTCATTAAAATACCACTTATTTGGCGTTAGAGTTACAAAATTAAATAGCTATGCTATATGCTAGTAATTGTAACGATACTAATAATTATGTTTTTAACACTTGAGATTGAGATACCGTTATATTGTCTCACAAAATCGAGATAAACATGTTAATTATAATGGAATTGTTTAAAACATTAATAACTTCACACAAAAGTATAGGCGATCAACTACAACAAAATTGGTCCCTCCTTTTAGAATCCATTCATGCGTTAAAAATTCTTTATTTTAAATATCAGCCGATAGAATTATCTATAATTTCTTCTGTAAAGAGATCTACTAAGTAGAGCCATACTCACAGCCTTTCTACTTAAATATGAAACTACGAAGTATTACTACTGTTATACATTATATTATGTTCAATTAAAACCACTTACCCATTGTGCAGAAAGAACTGAAATTTAACAAATAACGCAACAAGCGGCTTATCGAAACCGTGATCCAATATAGACTGAACAACGCCGCAACATAACAAAATAATTAAGGTTTGTATGCAAGGCGTGCTGCTCTTCTGACAAAGAGTAGAGGTAAGGTGATATTGAAGCAAGTTTTATGCCTAACAGAAACTTGTTTTCTATTGTTATTTCTGACTTGGGATTACGTAGCAATGGAACGACAATGGCAAACTGGAATCTTTACAGACAACGTATACATAAATCACGCATATATCCCCGAAGGTGATATAGGCGTTTCAGAGGTGAATTAGGACCCACATTTCGCCAATTATGTTAGATCCCATGTAATGGCGAGCCTATTGCCATTGATCGGGCACGAAAAACGCAGTACATTGCTAGGTTGTATAAGAGGAACGCTGCTGCCCCTTCCTCATCACTGCTTTGACCCTTAAACTCTTTAAAGACAATAGACATATTTATTTCTTAGTTCGTCAATAATAGATGTAAGAAGAGTTTATAAGTTTTACCAAATAAAAATCGAAAGGAATAACATTTATCATACTCAACATCAAGTCTTAATCTCAGCTTTAGAAGTAAAACCTTGAGCCGTATGGATTGGAATATTGTCGCCCAATCACTCCCTCCATCGATCTCTCGAATGGTCCTTTTCATCACTTTGCTATACAGTCACTCTTCAGCAGCATATTTTCGGTGCGATAAATCAAAAAGGAATGGATTGCTTTAAGATTGTTTCATGATGACCCATAAAATAGAAGAAGAAACACACGAAATAGGCTATGAACTTTAAAAGTCTCTAAGAGACCACCATGCTTTCAAAAAATTGTAGGTAGAGCTTTTATGAATAGGAGAAATCATTGAAATAGAAAAGAGCGACTTATGTTTCATAGCATTGGACTTAAAATACTTGAACTGTTTTTAATGACTTATGAGTTATGACTACTTATGACTTGCTCTGAAATCGATTCAGAAATATTCAGCGGGCTCTGTCTAATATTTTATTCTATGACGAGTTTATTTTTCCGATAGTTACCTACCTAGGTTTCCGTTGGCATAGGTACTGTTTTTGTGGTAATATAACATATACTGGCTAGACGAGTGTAAGTTGCTATCAGCATAATATTTGACGACAACTTACCTAATGGAGTTTGCAGAGGCGCCGACCCATCAGGTTTTTTGTGATTGTCAAGCAAAAAGCTGTTTAAAACGTGGTTTTGTTTGTCATATTCCATTATGAATCCCACTCCAAAACATAGTCCTAATTTTACAATTCTCAACTTTTTTTGTCATCGTAGCTATTAATAGTTATTTGTTGTACGTGAGTGCAAAGTTGTTTTTTAACCGCGTGCTCAATTTTGATGACCGAGCTAGCGAAGGATTCTAAAATTGAATCACGAGCGTAGCGAGTGATTCAAAAATTAGAATCCTGAGCGATAGCGAGGGAATCAAAAGAGCACAAGGTGAAAAATATTTGCACTCGAGTGCAACACGTAACTTTTCATCCCCCCCAACGAGGAAATTTCAAAATACAAAAAAAAATACAATCACAGCAGTGTCTGTTTTCACCCAGAAACTTCCACAACATCCTCCCATTAACCCAAACACACTCAACACCCACCCAGAAACACCCACAACATTCACACCCATCCACTCAGACACACCCAAAAAACACCCATTCACCCAGAAACACCCACAAAACACCCATTCACCCAGAAAAACCCAAGAAACACACATTCACCCAGAAACACCCACAAAACACCCATTTACCCAGAAACACCCAAAAAACACCCATTCACCCAGAATCACACACAAAACACTCATTCACCAAGAAACACCCAAAATACTCACCCATCCATTCAGACACACCCACAAAAACCCATTCACCCAGACACACCAACAAAACACCCATTCACCTAGACACACCCTCAAAACACCCATTCACCCAGACACACCTCCAACAGCCACCCATCCACCCTGCCACACCCGCAACATTCATCCAGACACACCTGTAAGTCCCTAATAAAAATTACCGTCCCTAATGGAGTTCCGAGACGGTCAATCAGCTTGAGTCAAGCACGTTGATTTTCTGTATGTTTTTGTTCCGTTGCTAGCGTAAACAAATCAAACAGACCTAAAAAGCTTTTAAATGCTTGACTCAAGCATCCAGCAAGCGTTGTAGACGATCAAAATGTTTAAAGCAAGATTGACGCCAAGCTGATTGACCGTCACGGAACTCCTAGGTTTTAACAAATTTGTGACGTGAAAAAAAATGGCGCGCGCAAAGCAAATTACAAAAAAAGTACACCAAGAAGGTTCCGAGTCTGAGTTTTTGACAAATTAAAATAGGTTGCATGACAATTTCGGCACCATGGAGGTAGAAATAAATATGTATAATGATGTTTTGAATTCACAAACTCATTGCACACGATGTTCTAAATTCAAATTTACTTTAACCTCTAGAGGATAAAAACGGCTTTTGCACTCAGATATCGAAGAGCAAAAACGCTTTTTCCGAGATGGTGGGATGAAAAAATTATGTCTTGTTGTATTGTGTATGGACTTTATCAGTATCAGTACAGTACAGTGATTTAATGTGTACCTCCCAGAATATTCGACTATTTCGACTACATAGATACTTGTTTATAACACGAAGTCATCTCTTACTACGCCGACGATATGTGAAAGGGATGAATGAATATTAATTCATCCCTTTCACATACCACTGATTATGTGAGAAGTCTGAAGGTGGCGCCATTGCCAAAAAAGTTGATTCCATTCAACTTTTTGGCCTTGAAGATTGGTATATATTATGAGACGGGATTAGAAATGAATGTGATAAAAAAGTTGTGGCCATGGATGTCAAAGTAGAGGAAGACCTCTGAAAAGATGGACGGATTGTGTGAAGTATGATATGAAGGTGATGGTGTGTGGATGGAGGAAGAGAGTAGAGAAAGATAATATACTACGACGACCCTTAAATGGGATGGGATAAAGGCACGGTGATGATAATTATGATACATACATACATAAATCACGCCTATATCACCGAAGGGGTAGGCAGAGGTTAACTAGCACCCACGTTTCGCCAATTATGTTAGGTCTCATGTAGTAGGTGGCGAGCCTATTGCCATTTATCGGGCACAAAAGTCGCAGTACATTGCTATTGCTAGGTGGTACAAGAGGAACTGATGAGGCCATAATGTGAATCAGGAATAAAACCGTCGTATACAGATATAAACTGAAATATATTCCTTCTTAAATACAAAATAAACTTTAAACATAACTGACATTAATATTCTCGAAACCGAATAACAAAATCAATCGCCAAGGCAATGACACTGCCAAAAAGCTATAGAGATAGTAACGTGTCTTACAACCTCTTTTCATCACTCCTCCTCACGTGCCTATCGAAGTCCCATGTCCTTTCTTAAACGTGTCAGCCTTGGACTAGGCAACGCCTTCGTAAGGATGTCTGCCTCCATATCCTCCGTAGGCATATATTGGATTTCTACTACTCCATCTCTGACACAATCTCTTATGTAATGTATCTTCAAATCCATATGTTTCGTCTTAGATGACACTATTGGATTTTGAGTTAATTTTATCGCTGACTGATTATCATTCAGTATAAGGATCTTCTCGTGGTTTACATTTAGGTCCTTAAATAAATTTCGTAAGTGGACAGCTTCTTTTACTGCTTCGGTCAAGGCAACATACTCAGCCTCCGCTGTGGATAATGCAACGCACCTTTGCTTTCGGCATGCCCAGCTAATAGTTGATCCAGCATACTTGTATATGTATCCCGAGAAGGACTTTCGGTTCAGTTTACAGGAACCCCAATCAGCGTCTGCCAAACCATAGAGATCTTTTCCTGTCTTCTGGAAAATCAATCCAATATCTTTGGTTCCTTTCAAATATCTTAGGACTCGCTTTGCACTCTTGAAGTGAGTTTCATTAGGGCAATCATTAAACTGTGAAAGATAGCTCACGGCAAAAGCTATGTCTGGCCTAGTGGCTACCGCTAGGAACATTAAAGTCCCAATCAAATTTTTGTAGGGCAGATCTTTTGCTCCTTTGTTCCCTGGTTCCAACGTGATGCCAGGTTCCATAGGTGTCGTTGCCGTTTTGCATTCAACCATATTAAATTTTCTTAAAGCTTCATCTATTTTCTTTGTTTGCTTTAGTATAATTTCTTTTTCTTTTATCTTTACTTCCATGCCTAGAATCAGCTTTGGTTCACCAAGATCTTTCATATCAAATTTTTCAAATAACATTCGTTTTATTTCTTTTAATTTCTTTTGGCATGAGCAGGCGAGTAAAATGTCATCTACGTAGATACCGATAATGGCTCTGACTCCTCCTTTTGTGTATGTGTAAATACAAGGATCTGCTTTAGAAGCTTGAAGACCAATGCTTTTTAGTTCGGTGTCCAGTTTGATGTACCACTGCCTCCCTGCCTGCTTAAGGCCATAAAGAGCTTTTTGGAGCAATAATACTTTTTCTCCTTCTTTGTATTTGAAATCGGATAGAATGTCTCTCGCTTTATTGTATAAATTCAAATCGTTGGACTCAAGTTCAGCAACGAATATCTCTCTAACGTACTTTTCTAGGTAGTCAGGCATTTTCATGTAGATCTGCTCTTCAATACTTCCATTTAGGTACGCTGTCACTACATCCATTTGGTTTAGATGCAGACCTTCTTCAATAGCAACACCAAAAATTGTTCTTATTGAGCTTAACTTGGCTACGGGGGCATAAGTCTCATTGTAGTCAATGCCTGGTCGTTGTGAGAAACCTCTTGCAACGAGACGAGCCTTCTTAGTTATTTTGTCGTCAGGACTAACTTTTTTTCTTAAGACCATCTTGTAATCTATAACTTTCATTCCTTCTTCCTTCTTTACTATTTTCCATGTCCCATTTTTAATATGCGATTTTATTTCAGATCGTATGGCATCGCTCCAATCTTCATCGTTTTGATTTTCTGATAAATAAGCCATTTCAGAAGCAAAATTGCAATCATCTGAATCTCCTCCTATGACGTAGTCGCTCATCCAATCTGGTTGTTTTATGTTCCTTTTCGGCCTTTCAGTTGCTACGGGAAGATCAGTTGTATTTGCAGATCGATCATCGAAGTCATCGTTGTCTTCTGGTGATGCGTCTTCAGATCTGACATCGCTGGTTTCAGGTATAGTATAAGGAATATCTTGTGTTATAGAAGAAGGTAAGTTTATGTTTATATCATTATTTTTCTTATTGTCAATTAAGATTTCTATCTCTTTATTCTGGCTTTTCTTTTGTCTTTTATAATGTTTACATTTTTCAGGTTCTTGTTCCAGTTCATCACCAAATTCATCATAGGTATCTGGTTTTTCATAATACATTTTGTCTAGTATTTTTACGTCCCTGCTAATAATTACTGATTTCTTTTCAGGAATGTATATGCGGAATCCTTTGGCGTTTTTGGCGTATCCTACAAATACACCGGCTTCAGCTTTTGCGGATAATTTACCTTTTCTTTTCTTATTGAGCACGTAAGCTTTACTCCCGAAAATATGGAGGTGATTTCCTGATGGAATTCTTCCTACCCATTTTTGGTATGGAGTTTCTCCTTTCAATGCTTTTGATGGAGTTCTATTGATCAGATAGTTTGCAGTATTCACTGCCTCCGCCCATAAATGCTTTGGGGTATTGGCTTCAATTGCTAAACACCTTGCTTTTTCCATCAGGGATCGATTTTTCCGCTCGCTTATTCCGTTCTGCTGCGGAGTATAAGGTGTGGTCAACCTTCTATCAATGCCATGTAATTTCAGATAATTATCAAATTCTTTATTAACGTATTCTTTACCGTTATCAGTCTGTAATTTTTTTATATTATTATCAGTAAACTTTTCTACATTGCTTTTATACTCTTTAAATTTTTCGAAAACTTCGCTTTTCTTAGCTATAAAATATATACAACAATACCTGGTAAAATCATCTATAAATGTTACGTAATACTTTGATCCACCGAGTGATTCCTGTTCTAATGGACCGCAAACATCACTATGAACTATTTGTAATGGTTCTGTAGTGTATATATCATCATTATGTGGAAATGGTAATCTGGTAAATTTTCCTTTGATGCAGGTCTCGCATTCCTCGAATTTGCCATTACCTAAATCAAGTCCATACATCAGCTCTTCCTTAGACATTTTCTGTAAGTCTTTAATATTAATGTGGCCGAGCTTACGATGCCATTGCATGATTTTCGAATTTCCAGTCTTCTCCGGTATATGATTAGCGGTCTCGTATGTTTTATCAAACTCCAGGTAATATAAGTCATTTATTTTTCTAGCTGTCAATGCGACTGTTCCATCGGATTCTATGACGTATGCTTTTTCTTTTTCGAAAACGACTTTATTTCCCCTTTCAGTAATTTTCGCAACTGATATTAGGTTTGTTGTTAAGTCGGGAACAAACAAGGTATTATTTAAGTTATACTTTTCTTCTTCTTTGCATAGTGTCACTTTCCCTTTACCTTTTATGTTTGTAGTATGCTTATTCGAAGCTAGTTTCAAACTCCCTGACTCGGGTTTTAGATCTCGAAAAAATTGTCTTTCGCCACAAATGTGGGACGAACAGCCACTGTCAAGGCACCACATAGTTTCACTTTCAACTTCATTTCCAGTATTTAGGCATACGTTGTAGTTCTTTTCAGGCTTTTTCTCTTTGTGATTACTATTGGACTTATTTTTCTTCTTGCTCCAACATGCCTGTGTGGTGTGACCTTTCTTCTTACAGTGCTGACAATATTTTCCTCTTCTACTGAACAATGCTTCTTCGGTTTCATTTGAATCAATATTTTTTCTCGCGTCGCTCTCTTCACATATTTTTATTTTTAATTCTTCGGGCTTTGGTAGGGTATCGCGTGTCTCTACTGCAATACGAAAACTTTCATATGAGGCGGGTAAGCTGTATAGCATCATGATACTTAAAAGGTCGGGATGTAAGTCAACGTTCATATCTGCTAGTTTATCCACAATGTCCATAAAGTTGTTTAGATGTTCACGTACATCATCTTTATCAGCCTTTTTAAGAATTAGCTGTTTTAATAATGTGGCTTTTCTAGCGGGACCAGTACTTTGATATATCCCTTTCAGCTTTAACCATAATTCCCTAGAAGTTTTGCAACCTTTCACTTGTTTTAGTTCCGAAGGTGATATGAGCAGCAAAAGTTCAGATCGTGCCTGTATGTCATTTTGAAGGTAGTTACTTTTGTCATTTATTTCTGCAGGTTCAACGATTTCTCCATTCACGTATTCCCATAATCCATTTCTTATTAGGATGGCTTGGGCTTGCACACACCATGTATCGTAATTGTCTTTATTAAGAACATCAATGCGATATGTCGCTCTGCTACCATTTGATGAGGCCATAATGTGAATCAGGAATAAAACCGTCGTATACAGATATAAACTGAAATATATTCCTTCTTAAATACAAAATAAACTTTAAACATAACTGACATTAATATTCTCGAAACCGAATAACAAAATCAATCGCCAAGGCAATGACACTGCCAAAAAGCTATAGAGATAGTAACGTGTCTTACAACCTCTTTTCATCAGGAACGCTGCTGCCCATTCCTCATCATTGATTTATCCTTAGTCGCCTTGTACGACACCCACGGGAGACATTTGGGATGGTGACAATTGTATTCTACTCTGACATCACCACACGGCAACACGGCATGTTGATAATTACGACAAGTAATTTATTGAAAAGCAAAAAGAAATCTATCGACGCACACACGCTTCTAAAAACAAATGCTTTGGGTTTTTCTTGGTAAAACTTATTGACTCATCGATCCACTTGTTGCTAAACAGACAAGACAATTGTTTATTTAACGCTGTTAGGAGGTACAGTCAAGATATCGTCTAGGTCCACGTTGAACGATTGCAGAAGAGTTGGGCAGTTGTACTCGTTTTTTAAGGCGGGAACATATTTACGTGTCGTGGCGCGCCAGAAGCACATCGGTTTATGATGATTTATATTTACTATGGTTAGAGATATATTTTATTAGAGCCAGGACACGATAAGACATCCAAATATGTACGTAATATGTTTCCGCCTTTATTAACAAGCAATATCAAGTGGGGGCTTAGCCAAGTGGTAAACGATACAAAATAGAAACTAACAAACAAATGTCAATTTTTGACAACTCTTACATTTGACACAATGGACGCCAGGTTGTTTTCTCTGTAACACTTCTATCCTACGTCAGTTTCAATTGATTTGTATTATATTCGTCCGAATAGATTGGCCCATTAGCCTCTGTTAGAGTAGGTACCTGTGTTAGATGTCGCATTCGTGGTTCTTAACAGAGCATTCTCACGGCCGTGCCGCCCTGTGTCATAATAACAATGGAATGATCATTCAACGTCGTTACTTATGTTATTAGCGGTATTATTCAATTGAAACAATGTATTTTATAGTTCCTAATCATAGTACCTACGAGTAGATGAGAGGGCGATGAACAGCATTGCTACATACTACATATTATCGTTCATCTATTACAAAAGGGACGCATCCCAAATAATACTTGGAAGCTTTGTGTGCTCTAAATTCATGGAAATGGGGCTTAGTGTTGCATGAACGCAATTTTGAGTTACATCTTTTTGTATTAATTTGTGAAGCTATTTTTATTATTGTAAGTAGGTATATAGGTACTTACCAGCGGAGTAGAATACAATTTTCCACCACCCCCAACAGGGATGTGTTATAGGCAGCAGCGCTCCTCTTACACCACAGAAAAATACTAGGTTTTACGGGCCTAATGGATTAATTCACCTCTGCCTACCGTTTCGAGGATATTTGCGTGATTTATGTATTGGTATGTACGTAGTACTGTTCGTGAAGTTTAGGTACCTATAGATGTATTGACTATTGACCATTTGATTAGAAATGTTAGAATCACTAATTATTGTACTATTTTTCTAACGTTTTTGTATTGTAATTTGGTATTACGGCAGTTGTTAAAATAAGTTATTGTCGAGACTTCCTGACTGACTCAGCAGAGAGAGAGGTCAGGGTGGTGGAGGTGAGTGTTAACTAGTTGTCAAGGGGCCCCATTAAACCTACACTTGGGTCACAAGTCCCAAGCGCTGCCACTGACTCTCCTCTCTGCCACACTATGGACCCGGCGCCCGTGCGGTGGATCCATGGTGTGCTGGTAGTTTTTATCTTAAGTTATAGTAAGTTAACATATTAATTTAAGTTGGAATAGACAAGTATGAGTACCTACAGTACACGGAGTTAGTTAACAAATTTCAGAAGTGGGATATTATGCAAACCTGGCGAACACCTGCACTGGGATGAAAATTGCCAGAGCAGACGTCATCGGTTTGAATCAATGCGGTACCCGTCTCATAGAGCTGTCTCAGTAGGTGTACTAAGTGTTTCAGCGTATAACACAAAATCTGTGTACTTCTGTTAATGGTCCAATAATTAAATAAATAAACTCCAACATATATCCTTCATAATGTTAAACATAAAACATGTTCAGCAGAACACAAGCAATGACTAGGGATGGGCGAATACGAACGATTAACTCTAATAGTACCCGAACCAATTGTTCGACTGTAAGAATATATAATTTGCAACATTCAAATGAATTTTAGGCGTATTCAAGCTCACTACCTATTCGAATTCAGGAAAACTAATCATTTGGATAATAATTTAATATTACATTATTATATAAACTACCCATTTTAAGAATTAAATCTGGAACCAGTACGTACTCTACACTGACTTTTATTATCAAATCGTAATCTAGAAATAATTCTAAAACTACGAAAATTAATTATAATCCTTTTTTTATGAGGATTTTTTTTTCAAACTTCTCTTAGATAACTGTATTAATTATATATAAAATAAAATATATACATCATAAGCACCATTCTCAATGTGTGCCTATTGTATTTCTTTTCAAATTAAAAGTTCCTAGCTAATAAAAATAAATCAATATAATGAACTAATATAACTATTTTGTAATATGTCTATTTTTATTATTTTTATTTGAACATTATAATAAAGGTAAATGTTAAAAAGGTTTGTACAAAGTACACTGCGCGAGCGATAGGTCCCGATGGAGGGTTCTCTGCTTCTCTGCGCGCATGGATCATAGCGGTCACGATCCTCAGAATTGAGGGACCAACTAAATGGAATTGGATACGAGATATTGTAAGAATTTTCATAGATATTTAGTCACATAGTTATTGTGTAAAATTGTTATTGAATTGTTATTGTGTAAAATTGTTATTAAATTGTTATTGTGTAAAAATGGTTTTGAAAACAATTTGTCCTCTATACAATTCAAACTCAATATTTACTATGTTCAAAATTACGATGGATAAAATTAGATGGTACAATTTTGGACCCTGTTGGGCACAAAAAAATCAGTAAGTAATATGTGTATATATTTATTTATCTTACAAAAGCGGAAATTTGATTTGACTTTTATGTGGAAAGTTTTACGGAGGATTAATTTGTGGTTTCCATTTTCTGAAGTTGTATGCATACGTTGACATGGATTGGTTTCGGCTTGATACATATACCTGATACGTTGTATAAACTTGCTGAATAAATGTAATTTTAAATAATACTAATCATGAGGTCATGATATGTTGTCAGGATGGACGAATTTGTTAGAATCACTAATTATTGTACTATTTTTCTAACGTTTTTGTATTGTAATTTGGTATTACGGCAGTTGTTAAAATAAGTTATTGTCGAGACTTCCTGACTGACTCAGCAGAGAGAGAGGTCAGGGTGGTGGAGGTGAGTGTTAACTAGTTGTCAAGGGGCCCCATTAAACCTACACTTGGGTCACAAGTCCCAAGCGCTGCCACTGACTCTCCTCTCTGCCACACTATGGACCCGGCGCCCGTGCGGTGGATCCATGGTGTGCTGGTAGTTTTTATCTTAAGTTATAGTAAGTTAACATATTAATTTAAGTTGGAATAGACAAGTATGAGTACCTACAGTACACGGAGTTAGTTAACAGAAAATACCTACTCAAAACCTTCACCAGGAAGAAAAATTGGTTGTTCAACTGAAACATAAGTTTTTTAAACTAAACTAGGAAGGAAATATAATAATAAATTTTTATTTTTAAGTTTAACATGGTGAAAAATGCCATTTATTAATAAAAATTATTAATCTTTTTTTTGGAGTTCATTCCGTGCCTTTTACATATTTTAGAGCAAAGTTGTTTTTATGAACCTTCTATTACTACTATTTACGCAGGAGCAGGAATAATGCATAATTAGAAAAACAACTCTTTTGTGGGTTTGTGTTTTAATAATTTTGTATTTTATTGTATATTTGAAGATAATTTAAATAATTATTTGATAAGTTTTTCACTCAATATTTAAACAGAAATCTCATCCGGTTCTAGCTCTATATTTTTGAACGATAGCCACCTATCGGATGCTTGGGGAACTAAATTTAAAAATTTCGGTTTGTGTTGTGCTAATGTCAAATCGTTATCGAGTAAAATCAAACTTTCAACTTTAACGACTGCAACTTTTTGTATTTTGTGTTGTCCTATCTACATTAATTTTCGTATGAATGTACGAAGAAATCAGCTTTAGACGTGCAAGAGTTATGACTGTTTTATAATTTTTGAAAGTGTTGGTTTTACAGTGACTTGTAATAAATTGACCATGGATCCCTTTACTCAGGTAGGTTTTGACTTGAATTTCTCATGAGCTTTAACCGCTTAAAAGCTACGAAGGTCGTCTTAAAACGTGGTATATTTCATTTGTAGCGTATGTTGGAGCGGGCGCGTGCCAGACAGGAGAAAATTGACAAGAAACTAGCTAGTTCTGGCCAGACAGTTCCCAAACGGAAACCATTGACTGAAAATATAGATCTCCGAAATGAAAGTCCTGCCAAAACGCCCAGTAAACCCAAGGACTCTGTCCTATCGCCGAAGAGGCCCTCTCTAAAGTCGGAAACACCTGCTAAGGCATCCACAAGGCGATCAAGCGTATCTAAGGAACAACCTGTAAAAGCTTCTCCTCAGAAAATGCGAAACGATATAGTTGTCACTAAAAAGGAGTTCAAAAGTGCCCGAAGCAGTGCAGGCAGGCGAAATTCTGACGTTTCACTAGAAATAAACATAATGCATGGCAAGGATATTCATGTTGATGTTCAAATCGAGGAAAAGGATGCACCAATGAGTGTGACTTATGACATCAACAATGCTAGAAGCAATGTTGTTATAACAGAGATTGAAGGTGAGCTTTATAAATAATTATTAATCTATTTATTTTATTCTTATTGGATAAGGTTGAATGTAGCAAATAGACAAGGATAAATGTTGTTTGTATACTAGCATGATGATACTAAATCTGTATAGATACTTTATTTGGATAAAGGTTAATATTTCATGTGCAGCTTGGTTTTGAATGTCATCATCCCAATAACTCTCTCTGTTCATTGATCATTTCATAACATGATTTCTACCAATTTTCTGTACATTTATTCATTACTAGGACTGTGACTGCATGCCTTGATTAACCCTATAGGTACCCAAAAAGGGTTGGTGTCAGGCAGGCCGGCTGTAAAACCTAAGCTAAAACCTTGAGCAGTATGGATTGGAATGTTGTTATTCCAATTACTCTCTCCGTTCATCAGTCTCTCGACATGGTCTGTTCAGTCTCTTTTCTATACATTCATTCATCACTTACACCTTTATGGAGTGCTGGATGATATTAATAAAAATAGAGTGGATAGCTTGATGACGTCTGACCGATATGAATGGAAGAGGAAACATAGTGCACCAACCCCAGATAGACTGGGCACAGGGCAGGGAGAAGAAGCATGCCTTGTTTACGTCTGACTGATATGAATGGAAGAGAAAACATAATACATTGACCCCAGATAAAATAGGAATAGGACAGGAAGTTGATGACAAATGATCATACAAATTTTCTGTATAATATTTATCACTAACAAATCAATAACATTAGTTAATAAGCTTGTATAGTAGTTATAAAAATGCATTACAATACAATTTAAATTCCTATAATAAATATTAGACACTGGCTATTAATCCTATACCCACAAGTAGAGGTATGCAGAGCTGTATTAAAACCACCTGAGACCAAACATGTTTGAAGCAATATAATATTATTATACAATTTAGATGTGTGAATAGTTTATGATAGCATTCTATGAAGTCCTATCTAGAAACTCTTTCAGTTTTAAGTAAAATTGTAAAATTGTCTACCACTATTTTGCAATCCTATTTTACACATTTTTCAATTGGTAATATATAAGTCAGATAAAAGTATGGAAACAACATTAACTACCTATGTACTTAAAAAGGTTTTAAATTTTGTAGCTTTTCACTGTTTAGTTTAGAGACATTATGTCTCTGGGAATAAAATAAAAATAGTATCCTTCAGTTATAAATTTAAGTAAGATACAAGAAACCTAAGACCAGTATAAAAAACTTTTAATTTGAATCCTTTCTTGCTTGAATAATGAGTAAAATTGTTTACAATTGATATACCTAGTTCTTAATAGTATCAGTTGTTTAATTGTAATCCCTTTAAAAAAAATTACAATAACATTTGTTACTCAGACCTATAGTAAGTTTGTTAACATTAACTGCATCATTATCCCTAAACAAATATCATTAGTCACACTAATAGGTATTAATTCTTCGGAAATAATTATCAAATTAGCAAATGCAAAATTAACAGGGAACACATTGTTTCCGCTTCTGAATGTACAAGAGTGATGTGTAGGTTGTGTTTTAGTATTGTCATTGTTATGGTATAACATTGTTCAGTGAAAACTTCTCTTAGTGTGATTTTGGATCAAGGGATTTCAATAGGTAATGGTTAAAAAAAATTCAAATCAATTCATTAAAACACATAGAATGTTGGCTGGTAATCTAACTTTTTGTAAATATGTGACACTAGCGGTTAAATGATATTGAAAAGCTATGACAAATATTATTATCAATAATTTTATTATCAATATTGTGTTTTTTTTATATTTATTGTCATCAAACTTATTTTAATGTTATATTGTAAACTACTAATTATTGTAAGACTTATTAATAGATGTTCTAATTCGGTTTCAGAAGATACAGCGACGATGCCTTTGGAAGAAACACAAGATGTGGACCATAAGTCTGACAAGACCGGAGTCCGCAACAATTTCAAGTCTCGCCTTGATAGGCTTGGGAACTTGTATTCAGGTAAACATTGAATTATCTTGATACTATTTGTGAACTTATGCTTCATCATCATCACCAGCCCTTTTAATGTCCCCACTGCTGGAGCCTTCCTTATGTATGGAAGAATATAGGGAGAGTGGGCCATAGCCCACCACACTGGCTCAGTGCGGGTTGGTGGGTATTAACGACTGCAGATGCAGCCGGGACCATCAGCTTAACGTGAATAATAAATTGAGATAATAAATTTTTGGTCTCCCGTCCAATGACCGGCCTTAGGAAACATTGCTTAGTTTACGCAATCACAGGCCGAGCGCGCTATGCCACTGAGCTAGCAAGCTCCTCAATAATAATATAAGTTATTCTGCTACCCATCCATTTCCAAATCTGTTCCGTGGGTCTTGGTTTAAAGAGACTAAGGTATGGGCACCATTGTTCTTGTTATACCGCTTAGCAATATACTGCTGTCCACATAGTAGTGTACTTGATGGCAATGGGTTCGCGCCCTATTACCGTACTATACGTAACATAATTGGAGAAATGTGAGTGGAAACTCACCTCCACTTGTTTTTCCAAGCTTGATGTGAGGTCCGAGGGTCAACTAGAGTTCTTAGAACTTGTGTCTTTTCAGAGTTTAGCGGGAAACTTTGTATTTGTGATTCATTTCGTGCAGATTTTGTTTAAACAACAATATTGATTACTCAATGCTTCTGTGTAGGTCTATTTTGTAACCGATACTAGATGATGATGATGTTGTTGTTTGATGCTCTCCGGTCTATCTTTCTACACATAACTGCGAATTGATGCGATGCGAATTCGCAACGCAGAAAAATGCAACGTGAATTTCTGCGATACGATTTGGTCCGGCAAGAATCTTTCTTGCCTACAGGAAAAAGAAATAAAGTAGTATAAAACTGAAGAAATGCGCGATGCGACTCAATTCGCAAGCTCTTGCAATGCTGCGTGCGAGCTCGCAGACTTTTACGATGCGACGTCGCATAGAAGTTTTGCCTAGTAACCTATTTGTAGTGATGGGAGTATAATTTATGAAAAGTACTATGTATTTAAATATGGGTATAACTATTTCCAGATTCACCGAACCTGTCCTCGCCGATTCACCGAACGGAACAAGAGTTCACTTCTGCCACTCCGCCGCCCAAGCACGAAGTCAGACCAGCCAAACCGGAGGGCAAGAAGTTCGGTCGACTCGCAGCGTTGGCCGACCAGATTAACAACTGGGAGGACGACCTGACGCACCATAACTTCGTAAGTTTTTAAAACTTGTACCTAATGCCTCATACCACTGACCTCTATTATACAATAAGTACGCTGGACAGAATACGTCTAATAAAATGTCAAATTTTTCTTGTGCTGGTTTGATGCGCCCCCTTGAGCGGCAAAGGTACTATGTTTGAGGTTTTTTGCTTGTACTTGACATTGCAAAGCATCGCTAATATTAGTTCCATGGACTTTGTCCTTCGTATACCGGTGCCATCAGCGCCAAGATGGCGATAATCAAATTGGCTTAATTTTTTGGATGACAACCTTCAGTCCTGCGTACTTGTATAATAGAGGTCAGTGCCTTATACACACTCACGCCGAGAATTCCCTAGAACACCCGAGAAGCGTGAATATAAAGAATTTCTTGCCGTCTCGTTATCTTTCTTCGATCGGTGTCGGTATTTTTCACGGCTTCAAAGGATTTCTACATACATACACAAATGACGCCTATATTCCCGAAGGGGTAGGCAGAGGTGAACTAGCACCCACGTTTCGCCAATTATGTTAGGTACCATGTAATAGGTGGCGAGCCTATTGCCACTTATCGGGCACAAAAGTCGCAGTACATTGCTATTGCTAGGTGGTATAAGAGGAACGCTGCTGCTCATTCCTCGTCGCTGATTTATCCTTAGTCGCCTTGTACGACACCCACGGGAGAGATGAGAGGGGTGTGACAATTGTATTCTACTCTGCCGTCACCACACGGTGAGTACTTAGATTTCTAGGGCAGAGAAAAGAGACGCCCTATACAGACTCACACCGAGAAAACCCGACAACACCCGGAGAGCGTGAATGTGAACAGTTTCTCGCTGTCTCCTTCTCTTTCTCGCCTATTCTCCAATAAGTCTCGGCAAACTTCTCGCCGCGCGTTCTCGCCGTGAGTCTGTATGGGGTATGATTATTCTAATTAAGCCGCCTAAATACAGTTGTCACCACTCCTCACATCTCCCGCGGATGTTGTCGTACAAAGTGACTTGGAGTAGAGACATCGATTAGTAATGGGCAGCAGCGTTTGTCTTATGCAGAGTAGAATACAATTGTCACCACCCCAAATCTCCAGTGGGTGTCGTACAAAGCGACTAAGGGTAAACACAGCAATGAGCAATGGGCAGCAGCTTTTCTCTTATATCACCTAGCAATGTACTGTGATTTATGTGCCCGATAGATGGTAATAAGATCACCTTTAACATGGGACCTAACTTAACTGGCGAAAAGTGGGTGTTTCATTCACCTATGCCTACTCCTTCAGGATATAGGCGTGATATTTGTATGCGTGTACCTAATGATTCGAATATGTTGCCTAAATACAATTGTCACCACTCCCGCGGGTGTCGTACAAAGCGACTAACTGCGCTTTTCAATATTCTATCTACAGTGAAAAGTAATCTTACTAAAGTTTAGATGCCTGGCATTTTTTGCTATATCCATGCGTTGATGAAAGGCACGTCAAGTTATTGGTCCCGGTTGCATCTGCAGCCGTTACAACCCACCAATCCGCACTGGGCCAGCCTGGAGATTATGGCCCATTTCCTCAATTCTTCCATCCATGTGTCCATGTGCCGAAATACATCTTAATTATGCTTGCCACCCGGTGAACTACAAACCAAGTGTTTTATACATTTCAGCATCATCCAGACCCTGTGAAGAAGACAATCAAAATGCAAACAAAACCCGATAAGCAGGACTCTTCAACGCTTGACGTGTCCATTCACTCGCTGGGTGACATCAGCAAGGTGCTGCACTCGGCTAAGGGTGCCCAGGTTGGTTGGCCATTCTCGCAATGCAAATCAATTCGTAAGTTCTCGCGATGCGTCGTGCGAGCTCCCCCGTATTGCGGACGATGCGTGTTCGATTTCGGCATCGGGATTGTAATTTTTCGATTTTCTTTTATTACTTCAGGGGAAGTTTGAAAATAGAGTCAGTGACAGAAAGACTGCAGAGTGAGACTTGGATGGCTTGGTCATTTATCGGTTTGAATTGTCAAAATCTCGTAAAAGGCGACTGAGGATACAACAGTGATGAGGAATGGGCATCGGCGTTCCTCTTATATCACCTAGCAATGTACTGCGACTTTTGTGCCCGATAAATGGCATTAGGCTCGCCACTATACATGGGACTTAGCATAATTGGAGAAACGTGGGTGCTAATTCACCTCTGCCTACCTCTTCTTAGGATATAGGCGTGATTTATGGACAGTTCAAAGCGGTTCAAATGGGCCTTTATCATATCGTGTTTCGGTGCTCATGCTAGCCGGCCATGGCGAACATTTTCGAACATTTTCTGATCTCTCTCTCTCTCTACCATTGTTGCAGCCCGCTAAGCCTGGTGGCCGAACATTTACGAAGCCATCTCAGAATGAATGCCAGCGACTACAAAAAGAGATTGTTGCCGAACTGGTGAGTACTTAGATTGTAAGACGTGTAGCACCTGAACGGTGAGGTGGTTTATTTACTTGTGCTCAAGAAATTTGCTCTTTTAATGCAAAGAAGAAGTAATTTGAAGCTACAGAATAATGTGAGGAAACATTTTGTTTAAATATGAAAGAGAATAAAATAGCGCGATGGGTGAGTACCAACATTAAATGTTTGTTTATCGAGTCTAATTAAAAAAAAAGTTTTGTTTGATTCAATAATTGCTACTTGTATAACTTCACAGAGTTTTTTTTTAATTTATTTCCCTTTTTTGTTGTTTTCGTTAATGTTTTCTATTAATTGATAAATACAGTGTTTATTTTACTAACTCATCGCTTTCCTATGATTGGTTTAATGGTGTTGGGTGTTTAAACGGTAAATCTTTTTTCCCTTTGCTTTTTTCTCGTTTTTTTGAACGGAGTTGCATCATTAGTTTGCGTTATTTAACCGTGGACGAATTTGTTTTGAACAAAATTTCACGATTTCTTCTCAATTAATTTTTTTTTACGAAAGTCTGAGATTGCAAGTATTTGATTAAGTGGCAGTAAATGCGATCTGAGGCTTTCCTTTTCATCGCCCGAGGTAGGTAAGAATAGTTTTATGTCACCTCCTGACCAGGAAGTGGGATTTTCCGTACGCTTAGCGGATAAAAGTGATTATTAACTTACAAAGCTCACTGTTTATGTGAGACGAATATAACATTACCCTTTACCCACAAGGCAATCATTAATACATAAACACAACACATTATAGGACCGTAAATCGTAACTCAAAGCAGTTAAATTTGCGTACGCGCATTGTGACGAAAATCCCGCTGACTTCGCCGTTGTCACATGACTTTAAATATCTACCAAGTGGTATGGAGTCGCTGTGTTAATAATTTTTTTTATATATTATTTTCTTTCTTGAAATCATTGTTTTATATAATCAGTGTATCTGATTGCGTCTTCCATGCTGGCCTGGGAGCGAAAACGAAGAATTGGCCAATCCCGTGGGTGTCGAAAAGTCGACCAAGGGAGATTGCCCGGTGTAGACCAATAAGCACCGTGGGGCACCCGAATGATGGAGGGCAAACCACTAACAACAGCATACCCACAGAGGGTTGGTGTCAGGCAGGCGGCCGGCTGTAAAACCTAAGCTAAAACTTTGAGGGTATATGGGTATGGATTGAAATGTTGTCATTCCAATCACTCTCTCCGTTCATCATCGGTCTCTCGACATGGTTCGTCTCTTAAAGCCGAAGCATACTTATAGTGTCCAATACTTAATCAGCATTTATTAAATAAAACTTAGTATTAATTAAGACTTGAATAACTAAAAAATTAAAATTGTTTATTGACGTTGCAACACTCTGGAACGAGTGCGCCCGTTACGTCAATCCAGGGTGCGAATTTGGACCTTAGTATTCAGGGTGAAAATTAGTATCTAAATTTTTTATAAAAAATAAACTAAAAGGCTTTCAAAAGGCTTGTTTAAATTGACAAAAAGTATTAATTAAGTTTCCTCTATTAAAAGATATTATTAAAAAAAGTGCTATTTTTAATACTTTCTGTACTAATATTATAAACCTGAAGAGTTTGTTTGTTTGGATGGTTGGTTAATCTAAGAAACGACTGGTTCAAATTGAAAAACTTTTTTTGTGTTGGATAGTCCATTTATTGAGGAAGACTTCCGAAGGCTAATATAACAAGCCGAAGCCGCGGCCAACTACTAGTATTTAATAAAATATTTTCTGTTAATTTAATAAAATATAAAATATTTTCTGTAAGTATACTCCATGCACTCGCATGTTCCCAGTATCAGATTATCCCTAACTTAGTAGCGACATTTGTTTGACTGCGCGTGCGTCGCATACTAAACACGCCTGATGTCTAACTACCTAATCTCCAGCCGTTGTCCTAATTTATTCGAATACTGATTGTGATTGCCCTTGGGGGGTTAGTAGCTATCAGTACATACTAACCTGTCGTTAAAATCAGAATCTGTCTTCTACGCGTTATTATGAAAGGGGATTGAGTCAAAATGAAAAATTTGAGTGAGGATTGAAGTTAACTCTAGGTAATTACAAATATTCTTGCGCAAAAACTTGTTCATGGTTAACTAAGTTGATGGTTTATGTTTTTTAGTAATATTATTTTGGGCGGCTGCCATGCTCGCCTCTTATGCCACCTAGCAATGTACTGCGATTTCCGGCAAATGGCAATAGGCTCACCACCTATTACATGTGACCTAGACCTAACCTAATTGGCGAAACGTGGGTGCTAATTCACGCCTGCCTACCCCATCGGTAGGCGTGATTTATGTATGTTTAAATATAATAATTATTTTAAGATAGATATCAACGAGTAGCAAACGCAATGCGATGCGTAATTTTGTAAGTATGTGACGCAACCTGCTCGCACATCCATCAAGCTAGTTTGCATATGTGAAAGAGTATGCGCTTGCCCTTACCGTCTGGAGGCCAACTGAATCCAAAGACATATTGTAATATAACAAACAATCACACCGGTATACAGGAAAACTGTCCGATTGCGCCAGACAATTTTCCACCTTATCTATTTTTTTTTTTTCAAATAAAGTGCTGACTCAATTAGGTAAAGTGTGGTAAAGTTAAAGTGGTTTGTGGACTCACACAATGTTGCCTGTAACTAACGCTATAAACGTTATTTTGTCTCCATAACAGGAGAGAGAGTTCTTTTTTTAATTTGCAAATTAATCATTTCGAAAGCTATATAAAATCTTTAGGTACGTCCAGTCAATACCTATGTGAACGTTGTAAATTTTGATGTTTGTTTATTAAGAATAAGAAATCTAAAACAACCTTTACGGATAAGACTCACGTATAATTTGGTGTTTGGCATATTAATTATTTAACCCGACGTTTCCATCACTTTACAGTGGCCGTGGTCACGGGGGGACTGAAGATGACAGGTGTCCTCACAATCAAGTAATAATTAACTACCGTCATAATATTTGATATTTTAGGTGTTCCGATTTACACATACAGAGCTTACAGTATCATTGTTTTTGGCAGTATGAGGACGGTGTTGGGATTTAATTATTCTAATAATTGGGTCCCAAGCAGGTGGTATGTTCCAACCATTATCTCTATTGAAGTTTGGATGTTTCTTGATTTCAATAGCTTCACGTATCATTCTAGGTATATATCGTTTCTCTTTAAAAATAAAGGTTAAATAATTAATATGCCAAACACCAAATTATACGCGAGTCTTATCCGTAAAGGTTGTTTTATTTCAAATGTGTAGTGCTCGTGCAAATATAAGAAAACATTATAATAAGAAATCTATTTAAAAATAAGAAAGATTTTATTATGTTAGCTTTTTTGAAAAAAATAGGTATGACTGTATCTATCTACACATTTTTGTTTGTATTTATTTTATCCCCGAAGGGGATAAAATTTATTTTTATCCCCGAAGGGGCAGGCAGAGGTGAACCAGCACCCACGGTTCGCCAATTATGTTAAATCCCATGTAATAGGTGGCGAGCCTATTGCCATTTATCGGGCACACAAAAGTCGCAGTACATTGCTAGGTCGTATAAGAGGAACGCTGCTGCCCTTTCCTCATCACTGATTTATCCTTAGTCGCCTTGTACGACACCTATGGGAGATTGATTATAGTATTTTTTAACTACCAATAATGCCTGGAGCATAGTGTTGTCCTCTGTCCACTGTAGCGTTGATTTGGTATAAGTCTATTTGTTATTCGACCAATCGTGACGCAGAAAATTAAAGGTTTTTTTTAATTTTCTATAATATCATTGGTCTCAACTCAAGAGGGCAAGAATTTAACGGCGCTGGCGGTCCACTATTTTGGTAATAGAATCCACCGTGTTCGAAGGAATCTAAAAATTTAAAAGCAGAATCTTTTATTTATACGTACTTTACTTACCAAGTATTCGCAGTTATTGTTCAAACTTAACTGTTTGGTAGGTACCTATTTCAGTTTTTTTTTTTGCTTTTTTCGAACAAACTGTCGAACAAAGAAGCCTTTGTGTCTCGCCCACCGCGACTGCGACGAATCACAAGTTCAGAAGAAACAGCGCGAACTAACCCCATTGTTTTATGGCCACATAAACATCCCTTTTACGAGTGATTTCGAATTTAACGGCCGTATTTATAGTCGTGCCTGTGTGGTCGCGGAACGTTCGTCCCCAAATCGTGTGCAAGGTCACGGTGTGAATCGGCGCGGGCGCATTCTCCCGTAGGCGCGCGTAGGGTTGTCAGTCTTTTCGTATGCTGTGCACAATACGTTTTCGAATATTTTATGTCATTTTCACTGGATATTCTGGTCTTTTATGCTGGCCTGGGAGCGAACAAATAACATAGAATGGGCCAGCCCCAACTCATCCCATGGGTGTCGTAAAAGTCGACTAAAGGAGATTGCCCGGCATAGACCAATAAGCACCTTGGGGCACCCGAATGGCGGAGGGCAAACCACCAACAACAGCATACCCAAAGAGGGTTGGTGTCAGGCAAGGCGGCCGGCTGTACAAACTAGCCAAAACTCTCGACATGGTCCGTTACGTCTTTTTTCTTTACATTCATTCATCACTAGCACCTTTACGGTATGATGGATGATATGTATCAAAAGGGAGTGGATGGTTTGATGACGTCTGACCGATATGAATGGAAGGAAAGAAACATACCGTAAACTGGTAGGCTTTTTATCTTAATCTGAAGATAGAATACTGTGAAACTGATAATGTCTGTAGTGCTAGCCCTATCAGTTTCGATGTCATTTAATACGTTCCTCCTTTGTTTTTCACCCCCGAAGTCTTGCAGTTTATGTAGCATTGTATTGACACGTAACCGATCGTTTAGGCCTGTAAAAAATAAAAATGGACGCAATAAAAACATTGAGAGCTTTAACTCGGGGTTAGTTGAACCGCTCCTATAAAATTGTGGAGTTGGCTTCAACCAGCCTGTTTTCCTCCACGCTATTAGCGTGGTATAAATACCAAAATTGCAATAACATTCGAGCAAATGAGAATGTTAAGATGGATGTGTGTGACTTGGAAAGATATGATTAGAAATTAGCACTTTAGAGGAAGTCTGAAAGTAGCGCCGATTATCGAAAAATTGAGGAACAGGAACAGTTACAGAGTAACAGGTTAGCATGGTACGGGCATGTGGTGAGGAGGGATGAATGTTACGTAACTAGAGGTATGTTAAGTATGGATGTGCATGCACCTACAATGGATGAGAGGAAGACCGAAGAAGCGATGGATGCAGGCAGCTTGTGTGAAAGATTATATAAGAAAGAAGGGAGTTCATGATATGAGTCTTAAAGAGGACAGTGGAAGAAGAAGACATGTTATGCCGTCCCTACTTAGAGTAGGACAAGATTAGGGAGTAAAAGAAGATATTGCAAACATCTATCATAGTTAGTTATCAGTCCAACAGTATTACCTACCTAAGAAAGTTAAGATTTTGTCACCAAGAATCCGTATTCGCGGATATACATTTTAAACAATCCGACACATAACTAGGGGCCTACACAAGTGGAAAACGACACAACGTTTCTTTTGAATAAACGTCAATTTTTGACAACTACTCTTACATTTGACGCGACAGTCACCATGTTTTCTCTGCAACACGTCAGTTTAAGAACGCTGCTAGCCGCTAGCTTTGGTCAGGAGGTGGGAAAGATGAGAGCGTCAAAATATTTATTCGACACAGAGTCCTGAATTAGCGCTATGCTGTGACAAACTTTATGAGCGGAAATTACGACACTAAGCTTCCTAATTCGACCCGCGTACAACTGAACTGGGGGGCTACCGCCTAACTCGATTGCTGATGATGGCTATATAGCAATGCTCTGCTTACGGCTATAGCAGCCATCCTGAATTTTTAGGCGGTACGGATAGTGTCAAGTTCATACAAAATCATTCGATGATCATTCGTTCAAAGCTATCGCTAATAGTTTAGGTACATTTGGTGCGAAATGACAGCATGACGTCATATATAGCTTTTGCTTTAGCAATCGAGTTAGGCGGTAGGCCTCCTGGTATAAATAAACGGGACAGGAAAGAGGACTGCATCAGTCATTAATAGCCATGAATGCGTTTTAACAAAAAATAAACACTGTGCTACTTTTTTCTCTCTGATCCATGCAGTTTAGCATTGGGTTTTTGTCGGTGTAACGGGCAAGGTTTTGGGACCGGTAAATTTAATTTCCTTATATAACAGGTGCCATTGTCTCACTGCTGGGGTGCAGGCCTTTCCTATAGATAGGAAGAATGGGCCAGAATCCACCACGCTGGTCCAGTGTCAATAGGCGTGTCATATTAAACAAACAATATTACAAAATTATATTTAGTAAGTACCTAAAAGGCTATAAATAAATATAATTTTATTTTTTATTGGAATAAGTATCCATGAAAATTAATTTAAAATACTTTATGAAAAATTATTGTCCGATCCTCTTTTGCCGGGTAGGTATTATCTACCTGAGGAGCTATTTTTCTCAGCAATGTGTCTCCTGTAACATTTTAATCGGTCAGACGCTATCCACTTTCTTCCGATTCCTTCCTTTTCCTGATACAGGAAAGGTGCTATACTGATGGGTTAATGTACCTATAGATAGATAAGTGATGGATCATGTCGAGAGACATGGACGGAGAGAGTGAGAGAGGACGAAATTCCAATCCATATGCCATGCTCGAGTATTTGGCCCAGGTTTTACAGCCGGTCGCGTGCGTGACATTAACACTCTTTGGGTACATAGGTACGTAGATATTTGCCTCGTTTCCTATAAAAAGTCTGCACCAGCCGTGTTTGCGTCATCGCTTCGAGATAAATGCGCCTGCGCCGGTTGCGTCACAGCCGTCACGTCGTCTCCGTCGAATTGACAGCTCAGCGCTTTTTGTTATATGCTGCTCTGTATAAAGTTCATTCGATTGTCATGTTGCGTATTCATTCGTGTGTTATGTAAATGAGAACTGTACAAAGGGTTTTTGTGTTATATCCAATCTGTGATATTAAAACTATACACTGTGGAAAGAAAGAGCGGGCCCTGGAGGGAAAGTACCTTAAATCTTTAAAACAGCTCAATTTACTGACAGGAGACATTCTTTTATTTTTAAAAAGAAACATAACTGCATTCAGAGAATTCTCAAAACAGATTACCCGAACCGGGAATCGAACCATGTAAAAAATAAAAGAAATAAACACTGGCCATTTTATTTGACTAATCGATGTAGTCGATGTTGATGATAATTTTTCTCTCACAAACATTAGGGTCTTAGAAAAAACATGAAATCTAACATTTGTTTTATTTTTACTCTCGAATAATCTCAATCTTTACGAGAATCTTGTTTTATTAGAATGGAAAGACACAGAAACTAATTTAGAAGATAAATATCACCTAGCAAGAGGCTAATAATTTGACTAATAAATTCCACTCTAATAATAGTAGGTACTGCAGTCTTTAATATCCACCAATCAACGCCTGCTGATGCAGCCGGGACCAACGGCTTGACGTGCCTTCCGAAGCACGGAGGAACTTCAGATAAAAAAAAAACCGTCACCCATCCGATGACTGGCCTTAGCGAACGTTACTTAGTTTACCTAATAGCAGGCCGAGCATGTTATGCTACTGCGTTACTGAGCTATTTGCGTGCCCGATGGATAGCAATAGGCTCGACCCCTATGGGTTTAACTAACGTCTTCCAACCCCTTTGGAGATAACTTGCCGTGATGTATGTGCAAGATTTGGGAAAATTATTACCTCGCGCCTACGTATGAGACATTGACCGTGGAAAGACGTACATATTACAGAGCGGCTGTCAATTACAACTTCCAAGTTTAGATGTCTCACGCGTCTAGCCACCGTGCACTCCGCAGCGTAGTATAAACTACTTTTTTGGCCTACTGTACTTTAGATTAAGAACGTAAGTCTCTCGTAGAATCTCTGTGCTCCGATAGGTGACAACTAAATAGGGAGTTGCAGAAGGTCGGTTACGTGTGGTGACGGCGGAGCAGAATACAATCGTCATCACCCCCATCTCTCCCGTGGGTGTCGTACTATAGGCTATGAAGGTAAAGACAGCGATAGGCTTACAGGCGGCCATTAGCTTTAGCTTTGGAGATATAGGCGTGATTTATGTATGTAATGTTAGACGCAAATCCAACACTTAGGGTCTGTTTCACAATCGAAAAGTAAAGTTATAAGTATTTACTTAGCCAGTAAATTACATAGAGGTTAAATCCTTCCGTTAACTTTCTTTGCGTTTCACAATCATCCAACTAGTAAATTAAAGTGAAGATTAACTAATAAATACTTACTAAGGAGTATGCTGGCAACTTTAGAGTTTAACGTTTCGTTTCAAGGTAAGAATAATTTCTGTGTTTGTAATAAGTACAGTAAATGCAGCAACTAAATTACAAATATTTTTCGTTATGATTTTCACATAAAATAAAGATGTATTCACATGAAAAACATAGTACATTGTGAGGTTATTGAGTGATTTCACCTTTTCTAAAATCAATGTTTCTGAAAGAATGGAACGTAACGAGTTGTCAACAAAAGATCCATGTCAAACGTTTGTCAGTGAGATAGGTTTCAATGGTGTCAGTCAGATTATTTTCATTATTTCAAAAATTGTTTCAGAGTGGATTTTGTGCAGTGAAATTGGTGTTATTTTGCTGCACAAACATCCGTGTTGATGTGCAATTATGCAGAATCATTGAAAATAAGTCTTGTGATGTGTTTTATGTTGAGAATTCTATAGTGGTTTTCACCACCTCATCAGTCATCATGAACTCTTTTACCATTAAATTCACGCCAAGCAGTAGATGCGTTTAAATATCTGACTCCGGTGATTCGTCTGTCTCTGTCTGGGCCTCACGAGGATATATTTTCATATACTTTAGCCAAATGAAAATTTCTTTAAATAAATAATTTCCTACTTGTTTTAGGTAAATAAAAACCAATGAGACCTTTTGAAAAGGTGGCAGAAAGCAAACTAGAAATCGCAGAAACAAATTATAGAAGAGGAATGAGAGCATAAACGGAAACAGTGGTTGTTTGAAGAAGAAGACTAGTTGCAAAATAAAATTGATAGAAATTTGTGAACATTTTATTTTAAATAAATTTCTTAACTAACTATATAATGTTTTCTTATAATAAATAAAACATTACATTGTGTAGTGCTCGTGCAAATGTTATTTGCACGAGCACTACACATTTGTAGGTGTTCCGATTTACACAAACAGAGCTACAGTAGGTATCATTGTTTTTGGCAGTATGAGGACGGTGTTGGAATGGAGGTGGTATGTCCCAACCATTATCCCTATTGATGTTTGGATGTTTCTTGATCAGTAGCTGTGCAATCGCATGTGAAATTAATTTAACAATTCGACTAGCAGATGCCTGTTTACACCAGTGAAGTCACAACTACGCTAAGGAAACTTCCTGTAGCATAATATCTTTGTGTTAATAATAGACGATCCAAAGGTTTAACTGCATAATTCCTAGAACAAGGACATAATATATTAATAAAACTAGGTAAGTAGTAGGACTAGGATACATAAAATAATGAAAAGTGTAAATTTTACGTACTGTCGCTATAGATGTAGGAATACATAACAACTTACCTTGACGTAGAAGCAGTTATTGAATGCTCTACTAGAGAAAACATATAATTAACACCCTCTTTAGAAAGTCGGAATCTTATCTTGAAGTCAGTATCATCATATTTTTCCATGTTGTTTACACGATACCGAAATATTGGTTCCCTACGCGGTCCCGTCATGCGACCGAAAAAATCGTCAAATTCATCTTCAATAAGATCAAAAATTTCCATTTTAAATGACAATAATAAACATTGTTGATGAATCTAGAAATGTCGTATTTGAGGTTATCTTGTCATAAATAGATTTACTTCTCACAAGTATACGGCTACTTGGTAGTGCATCTGATGATTAATTTAAACTGCAGATTACGTTGTAATTAACCCTACTCAGAGATTGTGAAACGCAAAAAATTGTTTACTGAGCAGATAAGTTCGAAGTAGCTTACTTCGAACTTTACTTTTCAATTGTGAAACAGGCCCTTAGTCTAACAATACATCACTAGTGTGGACGGTGGTTAAGTCGCTACACTAGCTGTCAGTGTGTGTTGTTACAGTCGGCCCTCTGCCTGGCACCAACCCTCTTTAGGTATGCTGTTGTTGGTGGATTGCACTCCACATTCGGGTGCCCCAAGGTTCTTATTGGTCTACACCGGGCAATTTCTCTTAGTCGACTTTTACGATACTCATGGGATGGGTCGAGGCTGGCCAATTCTACGTTATTTGTTCGCTCCCAGGCCAGCATAGAAGACTAATGATGCTTAACAGCGAGCAACGAGCAATGTACCTATAACGAAACGCGTCTCACTCGCGCCTACGGGGTCTTGTCGTTCTGATGTGCATATACTAATGTGATATGCGAATACAAAGCAAACCCTCTGCTCCTATGATTTCTTGCGTGCAGTTTGTTGAACTGATTTTTTGCGTAGCATAATACCGTCAGAGCAGTTTCGACCGGCAGTTTTTACCCGGTCAAATGGGCGAGATTGATAGCGTCGATTGCGAGTGCGACGAACCTGGGATCTCACTGTGGAATTGTGCTAAGCCATTTTGGTCAGGCTCGAGTTCACCAACACGTGAAACAGGTGATTATTATTTAACCGTCGGATTTTGACATTTTATCGTATGGAAGAACTGTCATAAACTGATGGTTAATTTTTTATCGCTTGATTTACGTGTTGGTGAACACGGGCATTGGTGACCCAATGGGGGGAAATGATCGTAGTGGTCCTCCTGCACTTCAGGCTGTATAGTGATTACGTAACTGTGTTGCTAACAATTCTAGATTGAAATTAAGGACATTGTTGCTTTACTAGTCGTTAGTCTCTCACATCGCACTTATAGCTAGGTAGTTAGCAACTGAAACAGCCTGTAACACCGCAAAAACGTAATCGCAATTTGAGTATTTCCAGTAAATGATTGTTAGCAACAGATTTACGTAGTCTCCTGTTCCCCGGTTTTCTGTCATGGTCGGTGCATTAGGAGCTTTGTCATTTGTTTGTAAAACTATACTCGTCATCTTCGTCCCTTGTTCCCAGTTTGTCTGAGGACGGTGCAGTATGTTTCATCTTCTATACGTATAGGTTAGACGTCATAAAGCCACCCATCGGGTATATGACGGAAGCAGCTCGATAGCGCAGTGTCTTAGGGCACTCGGCCTGCGATTGAGTGAACTAAGTAATGTTCGCTAAAGATGTATTATCTCGAATTCCTCCGTGCTTCGGAAGGCACCTTGAGCCATTGGTCCCTGCTGTATCTGCCTATTCTCCCCATAATCGTCTAAGCAAAGAGAAGGCCTATGCCCCAGCACTGGGGAAATTTGGTAGGGGGAGGTGTATTGGTATCTACGTTTGGCCAATTCTCTAAGGTTCCTATTGCTATATATCTTGTAAATCGAAGTAGGTATATTGCTGGGTCGCTGGGTGGTATAACACGAAAGCTGCGGCTCATTCCTTATTACTGTATTAACTATTAGTCGCCTTCTTGGTATACAATAGGGTAAAACCGGGATACAATAGGGGAAACATAGCTGATAATTATAATTTTTGCATGCTATCATTATATGGCTGAATAAGTTGAACTTTATGTTATATGACCATTTTCCGTGTACCTTGTTTATGTGCAAAATAAACGATTTCATTTCATTTCATTTCATTAGAAGCCTCGATGGGATAGTTGCCTCACTTTCAAAAAACCTTACTTCCCGAACTCGCGACTATGAATTAATAGTGTAATTCGGGGTGACTACGGCATACACGTATTCACCCCGTACCTCAATTTCCCACGGGCTGTCGCGTGATGAGAACTCGTTTCGCTCGTGTGCGTTTTGATCTCCGCGGCGAGTTTCAAAAATACGTCAAAGTTTTAAAGGGTAGTATTTGCCATTATATAACTTTATAAGTAGTAAAAAATTCCGTTATATTTTTTATTACGTCAATGTACTGGTTCATTAGGTGAGGATCTAAGTGTAAATAATTACTCTTTTGTTTTTAATTTATCTATAAAATAATAGGGCACCTATCCTAAACAAAAAAGATAGTTGCCCTGATACTCATATAGTAGTATGAAGGGATAGGTGCATTTTCAAATGGTCAAATCTATCCCGGTTTTACCCTATGTGATGACCAATGTCATGTTTGTCCGTTTATCCTTAACATGGCTCCACGGTTGGACTAAAATCCTCAAATCTCATAAGCCGAAGCGTGAAAAATATTTCTTATAAAAACTTGAAAGACAAGCGTTTGTAAAACAAACTTTGTGT
Source organism: Cataclysta lemnata (assembly GCA_963931975.1). Classification (NCBI taxonomy): domain Eukaryota; kingdom Metazoa; phylum Arthropoda; class Insecta; order Lepidoptera; family Crambidae; genus Cataclysta; species Cataclysta lemnata. The sequence continues at coordinate 4,406,269 of OZ008360.1, forward strand.
CGTGTTCAATAGGACTCGGTTTGGCATGATTTGGACGTCGAATGCGCGAGCGCAGGTACCGAATGTATTTTGTCAATATAAGAACCTTATGGTCTTGGCTTTAAGAGCTGGTTGCGGTAATTGTTTTTTCGACTACTACCGCACGTCTATCTCAATTTAGTGCGTTCAACGTTTAAGTACCACGGAATTGGTTGATCGACACTTACTTAATGCTATTCATTTTGTGATTAAGCACATTGTATGCTACTCTGATGTTTGTGTCCCTACGTTTTGTGATATAGGGGTATTTTTATTGCCTTTGTGGCTACAACGATGATTTTATTAATTGATTTTTATTTGTGAATTATTCCATTACAATAAATAGGTGCGTTCTCACGGAAAGAAAAATTAAGAAAATTGGACAATTTCATAAAATACAAACGACTGTTTTAACTTCGCACGTGATGAATTTGAAATAAGAATAATTAATTAGGTAAAAAAAATCAGAAAAATCAAATTTTGGCTTAAGAGGGGTAGAATACGTATGTATAAATTTCTCAATTTATCGATTAGAGGTTATATAACAGTTTTGTTTAGTGTTTATTACTGGTGACTGTACGTTTGTTATGCCAAATATGTCAGGTTGTAATATCACATAGCTGTCTATTGTACTGATATTTTTATTGAACCAAGTTCAAAAACATTGTTTCCGGAATATATTTATTCTAAATTTGAGGTCATCTTTGAAAAAAATTAAGGTATCTTACATCATAATTATAACACGTTAAAGCGTACCACTGCGCTTTAACATTAAAATCACTGCCACCATAATTTATACATATTTGTAATAAGTTTTGGGTTAACGAAGTAAAGATGAGTACCTACTATTGAGTTCTATACGATATTTTGTTCAATAACCTCTCCCAAAAAATGCCGCTGATAAATCTCTTAATGCAATACATAAGTAACACCAGCTTGTTATCTAATGGGGCAATTATAAACAAACAAACTTCCTAGTTGCAAAAGCAACACATTGCGCATCAAAAATTATAATTACTACTACTGAGTACTGTGAGCAAAACACCCGCCGTAAACGCAAACGAGCGAAACTCAGTTTTGCTGCGTACGTAATAAGATTCATCAAAAATTATAATGACCACTATTGAGTACTGTGAGTGACGTATCCGCCGTAAACACAAACGAGCCAAACTCAGTTCTGCTGCGTACACAATAAGATTCAAAGGTTAAACGTTGTGTTTGTGGAGGATTGTTTTGTTCGCACGTGTAGGGTGTAGCAGTCAGTTGTTTGGGGAACGCCGGTCGCGACTCACGCGCACGCCACACGCTCATTCATACACGCGATAACGGACCATCATCCCGCCGAGCGTAAAGAGACACAACTCAAAATTGCATAGAACAACAGTGAGTCTTAGTGCCATTGCTTTAGAACACACAATGTGCCCAAGTACATTTTGAGTTGGAGCTCTCTTGTGGACGGATATCTATTCATACACGCGATAATCGACCATCCCATCAAGTGTAAAGAGACACAACTCAAAATAATTGTATTCCTGCGACAGTGAGTCTTTGTGCCATTGATTTAGAACACACAACGCTACCAAGTATTTTTTGAGTTGCGTCTCTCTTCTGTTCAGCTGAAAAACCGACATTGCGCAACCCTAAAATGATGCAACTCCGCCGCGAACTCTCCCGACGCTAACCTAATTCCGATAGCCCACTAACTGACGGCAACTGTGTATGTCAATAAACGTAATGCACACACGTGCTCACCCCGCGCCTTGCACCGGCGCCGTCCAATCGTAGGAGGGCGACGGGTTCCGCCGGGTGTCCGCCGGCCAATCGCGGCTCGTGTACGATTTCTCGACGCCGGAAACCGCCGATCCCGCCCGACAGGAGCCGACGGCTACAGCGGCAACCCCCAGTGACGGATCACCCCCCGACATGGCGACCGCGGTGGCCGCGCCGCCGCTTATAATGAAAAAGCCGTCAATCAAAAAGTACAGAGCGCCCACGCCGCCGAGTAACGTCGCAGACGACGCGGAGAGAGACAAAGAGAATAATGAAGCAAGCGATTGTATACAAACAAAGCCGGAGCTGCCGGAAAAGCCGGTTATCGATAAGGGCTCGCCTATGAAAAAATTTGCGCCAAAATTCAATGGGAACGTCGATAGGAGTTCTGTGTTGTCTAAGGCGGCTATGTTTGAGGCTGGTAGCCCCAAAGCTAAGGACCCAGCCGAGATGACCCTTCGTGAACGGAAAGCTCTGTTCGAGAAGAACAAGGGTGCCGCCATCGTGCCTAAAGCTGCGTTTGGCATGGCACCCTCTGTCAAGTCGCTGCACGCGGACAAAGGTGAGTGGCTGTGTTTTTGTTTACTATACTACAACACGACTCGCCTCTTTGCTTCAATAACGTGTAGTTTTGTGAAACGCAATTTTTGGACTTGTCACGTTATAGAAGCGAAGAAGCGTGTATTTGGTAAACGGTGTCGACTGTGAGTCTGTCGCGAAAATACGTTGGCGATTGTATATTGTAAAATATCTAGACAATTTGATTGTTGTGACAGTGGAGTAAAATACATTTGTCACCACCACCCTGCAATTTGTACGTTCTTGCGGGTGTAGTACAAGGCGATCGAGATTTAGACAGCGATTTAGATGGCGATTGAATCGCCCCCTGTTACATGGGACCTACCTAACAAAATAGATGAAACTTGGGTGTTGATTCCCCTTTGCCTATCTTTTCAGGAATAATTGGACAAACGGATGAATCACAGATTCAAATATTAAATGTTGTTTACTTAATGGTAACTTACTTTATTAGTGGTAAACACTTTTATATAATACTAGGCGACCCGGCATACGTTGTTATGCTATATAAATTATCCCGTAGCCACGGTTACGATTTGGTGCTGTCATGCCCAAACACAGTACCGAACGGACGAACGTCAAATGTTTGACAGGAAAGCAGTTTTGAAAGAATTTAAATGGAAAAATGAAATTGTTGTTATTAATTAATATTGTTCTCTCAATTTTTGTCCATATTTTTTTTTACCTTTTATGCCTTGCCTGGCCCAAGACAATCATTTCATAATCAAAATCGGCTAAATCGGCCCAGCCCTTCTCGAGTTTTAACGAGACAAACGAACAGCAATTCCTTTTTATATTTAGAGAAGATTTGGTTTGAATTAAAAAAAAAACGGTGTCCACTGTGAATCCTCTCGTAAATGCTCCTTGGTTTTCCTTTAATTTATTTTGTTTACATATTTCGTTTAGGTAAATTGCCACGGTGTTCTTTTCCCCTATATGATGTGACACATTGAGTTTCCTGTATCAACAGTTCGTAACACATTCGATGTTGTTGTAGGGATTTTTTTCTTGGAAATTACAGTAATTATCCTGGTACAAAATACTCGAGAGTCATTCTCCGAAAATAACGCGGTAAAAACAAAGACAAAACAATGATTCAAGTAATCACACAACACTAATAATTACTATTGATATTTAAGTGTATCATCTGATCATTATCAGTAGAAAGACACAGTCGACAAGTATATCGAAACTGTCTATGTATTTACATTAGAGTGGATTGGGGTTATACGGAAAATGCCAACAACCAACCAATTGCCATTATTCTTTATTAGTATAATAACTTAGAGAGCTTTTGGGAAAACATTTCAATTTGTATGCAATAAAATAGACTACATATTTGAACCCTATTTATAGTAAGTATATCAATTGCCATGTGGCGGCAGTGCAGAATACAATGTCACCACCCCCATCTCTCCCCCGGGTGTCGTACAAGTCGACTAAGTAACAGAAGGGAGTTGAGAAAGGGGGCGTACTGCGCAGACCCCAAATATGGGTAGTTTGATGATTGATGAAGAAAAAGTTGATCTAGATGTTGACGGTAAATTTCAGCCGTTTTAACCATCGATAGTCTCATCACCTGACGGAGTCGTAATGATTGCTGCTAACTAACCGAACGTTACGGATCACAGATCTCCTACAGACAGCCGGGTTTATTTAAGTTATGGACATGCCGGTCATAATTCTTGTAACTTGTGAAATGAATATTTCGTACTTTCACACCTATGAAAATGAAAATGAAAATGAAAATATGGTTTATTCATATAAGGTATGATTACATACACTCATGAATCGTCAAAGAAATAACGTTAAACACTGGAAACGAAAAGAAAAACAGTTTCCAATATTTAACGTTATAAGCTACACCATCCGTTCGTAAACTACCAGGAGGCCTTGTTCTGAGAAGAACGGGCAAGAAACTCATCAAGTTTGTTCCTCCCTTTACATGAAGTTATGAGTTAATGAAAGATGTCATAAAATGTTTTAATATATTAAATATCCTATTATATCATCTAGCTGAATATTTTTTGTAAATAATTTTTCCAACTTTTTCTGACCTATATTTCTCTGTGGCCTAAAGTGCATCAGTAGCATAAGTTATGGATGTTATGGATACTGGACGACGGACAAATTTAAATATAGTTACAAAATATTTGTATGTAAATTTTTAAATATACGACACTCTTCTCCCTGCCCTGTTCCCATTCTCTGGGGACGGCGCAGTATGTTTCCTCTTCAATTCATTGAAATATACGACTATATATAACATAATACAATAAACTACCAGTACCATATTTCAAACAAGGCACCTTTTGTCATGTAGGTACCGGTCACTGAAATCGGAACATCACACGGCATTTAATGAAATCTTAAAATATCATGAAGTATAATTTTTTTTTAAGCTAAGGACGTTGTTAAGAAGAAGCAATCCAACCTAAACCCATTTCCAATTTTATAATCAATTTCACGAATTAATTTCATGACTGCTGCTTTTCGTTTGAGTGCGTCCTTTAAAACTTAACGGTAGCCTCTGTTATGTATTGTAACACGGGAAACAGCTGTCATAGTCAGCTGTCTTAATCCGTTAGTCTAGCTAGGCAAAAAATAGTTGATCGCGCAACACATTTAGGTCCAGTGATTATGTAGTTGAATGTCCATGTGTTCAACAATGTAAAAATTAATGTAAAGTACTAAATTTTTTGTAGTAGGTATGTGAGCCTTTTAACCTAGAACTAATTATGGAGAAATGCGGATTCGATGCCCGCATTAAGATGATATTTTTTCGAACATCATCATCTTCACCAGCCCTTTTTTGAATGTCCCCACTGCTGGAGCACGAGCCTTCCCCATGGATGGAAGAATATAGGGAGTTTGCGCCATAACCCACCACGCTGGCCCATTGCGTGTTAGGAGGTATTAATTACTGCAGATGCAGCCGGGACAATGACCGGCCTTAGCGAAGATAGCTTAGTTTACGTAATCGCAGGTCAAGCGCGCTATGCCACTACGCTAGCGAACTCCTCATTTTTCCCACTTTCTCCTCGTTTTCGAATATGTTTTGATCTTTTCATTATTTTTTAACATTTCTTCTTCTTCCTCTTCCTGCCCTGTTCCCAGTCTATCTGGGGTCGGCGCATTATGTTTCCTCTTCCATTCGTATGTCAGACGTCATCAAGCCATCCACTCCCTTTTGATTCATATCATCCATCCCACTGTAAAGGTGCTAGTGATGAATCAATGTATAGAAAAGAGACGGGACGGACCATGTCGAGAGACCTATGAACGGAGAGAGTGATTAGAATTACAACATTCCAATCCATACTGCTCAAGGTTTTGGCTTAGGTTTTACAGCCGGCCGCCTGCCTGACACCAACCCTCTTTGGGTATGCTGTTGTTGGTGGTTTGCCCTCCACCATTCGGGTGCCCCAAGGTGCTTATTGGTCTGCACCGGGCAATCTCCCTTAGTCGACTTTTACGACACCCATGGGATGAGTTGGGGCTGGCCTAATTAACATTTATGTAACGTTAAAAAAAAAACAAGAAAATAATTCTTATCCCATTTCATTTAGGATCGGCGCAGTATGTGTTTTTCTTCCATGTATCTCTATAATATCTATCTCTTCAAAGATAACAATATTCTTTGTTCAGTCTTTGCTAAGTTCTCGAAACTACCAAAGGTCACCGAGAGAATGTTGCTGTCGTCTAGTCACGAGTTCATGACACCAGCGAAAAAGTCTGATACCGTATACCTACTTAGGTTTCATTAAAATACTTCGACCGATTTTCAATCTTGCGTTCATGCAATAAAACTGAAGTCGCCAGTCGCGCCAGAAGCTAAGACCAGTTCTGGCGTTAGCACTTTTAGGGATCTCTTTCTCGTTACATTTTTTTAATTTCTCATAGAATGCATTTTCTATTAAATTCTCTTATGCTTATTTAGGACGGAGACTTAAATTTTTGGGGCATTTTTTCGACATAATTAGTGTAATTATTTTGACTAATAGTTTGGTAAAGTCATCTATCGGTGTAGAAAAATGTGTCACGCTGTAACACATTTTGTCACCCATGTCGGGGTGTGTCGTACAAGGTGACTAAGTGCAAAGACAGCGATCAGTAAAGGCAGCAGCTTTCGTCTTATGCCACCTTTCAAAATATACTGCGGTTTATAGTTCGGCACGTGAGTTGAACCAAAATGACGGTCGCCTCCGCAGGTATAATTGAAAGAAAAGTGTCTAAACTAAATTTTGAACGCGCAGAAGCGAGTACCCCTACATTGCTATGGTTACAGACACACGTCGCACCTCATACCAGAACCTCGAATACCTGAAAACGTTTTACTGCGCTGCGCATAGGTCGGTGGGCTACATCTGCAGTCGTTAATACCTACCAACCCGCGCTGGGCCGGCGTGGTGGGTTATAGCCCAATCTCCCTATATTCTCCCATCCATAGGGAAGGCCCGTGCTCCAGCAGTGGGGACATTAAAGGGCTGGTGATTATGATAATGATGCAAAGGTCAACTGTGCCGAGTATTGTACGTGCCCGACAGATGGCAATAGGTCTCTTTAATGTTTTTTAAATCAAAGCCCTCTCCAACTATGGTCAAGGTGCAATGGCCTTTCGTGGGTATCGAACTCGGACCGTTTGAAAACACGCTCCACTTACGTTGCCCCCTCGACCTTATTGTCTTTGTCAAAAAAGGATTAATTTCACACTTTAACGTCTAATTTTGTTGTGTACTTTTTCTGCAATAGAAAGGTCGTTGGTCTCAACCTGCTTATATCCCCGAAGGGGTAGGCAGAAGTGAATTTAACACCCGCTGGGATAAATAGGTGTGATTTATGTGTATCTATAATATTCCTTTTGCTACGATGCCCCGCATAAAAAGCCAAACTCCCATCTTGTTCTGTTTTTTGCGACCAGCGGTACAGACGCATTAATTATGTATGAGGTCGTAACGGCGAATCAAACTATGTAAATTGATTGGATTATTATATGCGTCTCTTTTTTGTGTGCGGCACGCCGAATGCGATGTGCCAATTGTTAAAATGGCAAGCCGTCATTACGGTGTAATTGGTCGTTTAATGCATTTAAAATGTAAGTTGATACTACAAATGGGCGGTCAGCTTTTAAAATAATATAATAATAATCGTCATCTTCACGAGCACCTTTCCGGTGTGATGAATTATATGAATCAAAAGGTGGTGGATAGCTTGATGGCGTCCGGGAATGTGAATGGAAGAGAAAACATACTGCGCCGACCCCAGATAGACGATAGAGAAGAAGAATCATAATCGCCTTCATCACTAGTCCTTTAATGTCCCCACTGCTGGCTGGGGCACAGGCCTTCCCTATGGATTCAAGTATATGAGGGTAATACGTCCTAATCTTAACCACGCTGATTCAGTATCCACTGTGATTAGAATATATTAGAAATTCCTCCGTGCTTAAGACGAATTTGTAATAATATATTTTTGGTCAACCATTATCTTCTCCGTGCTTCGGAAGGGATGTTAAGGCGTTGGGCCCAGCTGCTCTCTTCCTATATGACCCCATCCATTAAAGAGCTGGTAATTGTACAATTAACTTTGACGTCCCTACTGCTGGGACACACGCGTTCACTATAGATAGAAGTATATAGGGAGGACATAGAAAATACATACATACATACATAAATCACGCCCATATCCCCGAAGGGCAGAGGTGAATTCTCACCCGCGTTTCGCCAATTATGTTAAGTCCCATGTAATAGGTGGCGAGCCTATTGCCATTTATCGGGCACAAAAGTCGCAGTACATTGTCAGGACGGTAGTATAAGAGGAACGCTGCTGCCCATTCCTCATCACTGATTTATCCTTAGTCGCCTTGTACGACACCCACGGGAGAGATTTGGGATGGTGACAATTGTATTCTACTCTGCCGTCACCACACGGCTAACATAGAAAATATCACTGCCTAAACTAACTCGAAGTTATTGTAGTTGTTTCTTGAAACAACCTTATTTCACACTTGTAGCTGTATATAATTGTTTTTAAGTAGCACAGGGCTGCATTATAGGTAATGAGTGTTGATTGTCAAGCGACTGATTGGTAATCGTCATCATTATTTATTACTTGTTTCGTTACGTGGAAATGTTAAATAGTATCGACGCCGGCAGCGTTTGGTTTCGACTAATTACGCGGGTTGGTAATTGTTCAAAAGAGTTGTCGGCTTGTCATTTCTGGAAGTGAGAAATGCTATGACAATGTTGCAATATGCAGTAAGTAATGTGGTATCGTATCACGTGGCATAATTACTTGAATTATTCATGAACGATCGGAGAAAGCAGTTTGGGCGAGCATTATAAAATATTTTTTCAATTTGAATCAATATTTTCTGAGATTAGCGCGTTCAACCAACCAACCAAACAAACAAACTCTTCAGCTTTATAATATTAGTAGAATTTTTCAGAAGTTGCTTTTGTCGAGCTAGTAAGACTATACTGTATGTGTTGTTAAACACTTGACAGTTTTAGTAGAGCTGATGTCTTTATCTTATTATAAAAATATTCACTTGATTCAAAGTCTTGAGCAAACAGTGACACATTTTACCGCCATTCAAGTGCCAACAGTAGTATTAAAGTCACGCGACCACAGATTATGAATAATGGCTTAAACCGCGAACTGGGTTACCCACTTTTAGAAGATAATAAGAGTAACTAAATCTACGTCAATTGGAACAAGTGAGATAGGCTCTGATTTGAATACCCTGTGTCCTGATGACTTAGAAAGCGCCAAGATTCGTAGTCTTCTTATAAATCTTCTTATATTGAAAATTAATTGCTGTGCGTTTGTCTCGCTAAAACTCGAGAACGGCTGGGCCGATTTAGCTGATTTTGGTTTTGAAATGATTGTCTTGGACAAGGCAAGGCACGAAAGGTGAGAAAATATGGAAACATTGCGAGGAAAAAAGTAAGAACAACAATTTCATTTTCCCATATAAACTGCTTTCCTGTCAAACATTTGACGTAACCATGGCAACCAAATCGTAACTATGCCTACGGGATAATTTATATGGCATAACAAGGTATCTATGCCGGGTTAGTTAGTATACATGTTAAAAATCACGTCTTTCTCCCTGAGGGTTGCGCAGATGTGTTTTAACAACACGTTTCGCCAGCTAATGGGATCTCCCATGTAATAGGGGGCGTGCCTAATGCCATTCAGTGGGAACTTAAATCGCTGTAATTTCCAAGATGTGCACCAGAAACGCTGCTGCCAGTGGGCAGAGTAAAAAAAATCGTGGTTTCCCGCATCAAGTACACATACATACATAAATCACGCCCATATCCCCGAAGGGGTAGGCAGAGGTGAATTTTCACCCGCGTTTCGCCAATTATGTTAAATCCCATGTAATAGGTGGCGAGCCTATTGCCATTTATCGGGCACAAAAGTCGCAGTATATTGTCAGGACGGTAGTATAAGAGGAACGCTGCTGCCCATTTCTCATCACTGATTTATCCTTAGTCGCCTTGTACGACACCCACAGGAGAGATTTGGGATGGTGACAATTGTATTCAATCGCATCAAGTAGTTTCACTATAATTTATCGAACTTCTTCTAATCAGAATTTTATATGCAAATTATCTTTCATTATTTATAGAATTACAATACGCATCAAAATATTTGTAATGAAATACTTTATAAGGCATTGGTAAGTTATCGCGCTATAATTTGAACCTTAAAAGTTCGTAACAAGGTTTTAAAAACCCAGTGAAAAAAAAAGCATTGCACACATTGCCTTATCAGGGATAAAATCAATTACGCTCTAATTTCTCAGTTACTTGAAATACAATATTGTCGTGTTCGGAAGTTAATAAACCTACTAGCCAATCTGGGTCACGAAACGGACAAAGCAAAACATATAGGTATATCACAATCATCACAAATGTGATAATTATACAGCGTGAAAACAAAGGAAGTAAAAGGAAGTGCCGTGTGGTGACGACAGAGCAGAATACAGCTCTGTCGTCACTGTACAGCTTTATCTTCTTCATCCTGCTCTTATCCCGCTCTAGGCGTTTTCTTCTTCCTCTCTTCTCTGTCCTTCACTCATTTTCATCCACTCCTCTCGCTATCATATATCCTCCTTAACACAATCCGTCCATATCTATTTTGGTATTCCTCCCCTTGTACGCACTTCCACGTTGATACTCAACATTCTTCTGCCATAATTGTCCTAATTTTATGTACCTAACAACAAGTATCCCTTGATTGCATATGTAGACGTAACGCTCTGAATACTGTGATTCGTCGATTCGTGGTAATGAGTTTTGAGTTCTATATTATGGTATTGCCTTGATATTACACACGGTATACGAAAACTTGTTACCAAGCATATTTACAAAATAACCGACGATCATGATGCTTTTACATCCGGTTCCGTATGCATGACTCATATTGAGCAGCGTTTGATGGTTAGTGAATCTTCTTAGTATGAATGAATGAATACCAAAAAGTGTTCGTTTATGTACTTTGCCATACATTAGTGCTGATTATACATGGGTGGTCTGACGGCAGAGCAGAATACAGTTGTCATGGGGGCGACAACGACATGGCAGGGTCCCCATCTCTAGGCGATATCGCTGTCTTAATCTGAACCCTCTAGCTAGTCGATTAAGGCTAAAGACATACATACATACATAACTCACGCCTATATCCCCGAAGGGGTAGGCAGAGGTGAACTAGCACCCACGCTTCGCCAATTATGCTAGGTCCCATGTAATAGGTGGCGAGCCTATTGCCATTTATCGGGCACAAAAGTGCTAAAGACAGTCATGAGTTAATGAGCAAAAGCGTTCCTCTAATTAATACTAACTAGCAATATACTACGATTTACTTTGTTGTGCCTGGCACAATCTACGTTGTTTTTTCGCTCCCAGGCCATTATGGAGTCTTTCTATGTTACAACAATCATAACAAAGCCAAACACTTTTCTTGCACCGTCTTGACAAAACCACATGGAGTTTCACCAACACAAAACCAACAGATGGACCTTGTCATTTCTATGTTATTACAATCGTAACAAAGCTAAAAACTTTTCTTGAGCCGTTTGGACAAAACTACACGGAGTTTCACCAACAGATGGCCCTCTTTCTTTCCCATAACGGAGAACTAGCAATTTGCAAGACAATATCGAAGGCGAAGTGTCGCCAGCCCAAAAACGATTTCAGTACAAATCGTCCACAACACAAAGGCTTGCATAATGCACTTTCTAAACTTCAGTTTGATAAGGCCGCGTCCACACCAAAGGTAATGGTGACGTTATCAGCGAGGAGGGCTAATCGTTGTGTATAAAATGACTCTGGTTTTAATTAAAACAAAATGGGCAAGGAATAGCAAAATTGTTGAATAATTATGTTCGGATGCGTCAACAGCAAATCATCCACAATATGTCAAATTTTCTAATAGATTTTCTGCTTTACGTCAGACGAATCGAACTCGAGTTCAGTTTAGCCGGTTCTTTTTGACATTTTACAGTATGGAAGAAATGTCAAAAATTGACGGTTTACTTTTAATCGCTTATGTTTACGTGTTGGTGAACTCGGGCCTAACTGCCGCACTCAGAGACGTCAAATAACGCCAATGATTACTAATGTCAAAAAATGACAATTCAAAACTAATCGCTATTCTTGCCGGGTCTATGGTCTAGATTTGAATGAACATTTTTGGCATTAAATACTCATTAAAGTTAATTGACGTCTCTTGAGTGCGGCAGTAAGATTGATAACAGCTCTGCTCTAACAGGGAACAATTAATCAACTAGTTAAACTACATAACCCTGAATAATATTTAAGAACGCACTAGATTTGCACTAGATTTGACTTATTTCTCTCTTAAGTATGTGTATATTATGTAGAGGTTTACTGCATGAAATAAAACCAGTCTTTCTGGCAATAGGTACGTTGGTTTCATACAAGATGTCAAACTATGAACAAAACAATAGATGAAAATTAGAAAAAATACAAAATGAATTATTTTAATTTCAACATTATATAAATGTTCCGAAAAATTAGTGGTTAGAAAAAGAATTTTGAAAATAATTTTTCGAAATTCTTTTTCTAACCACCAAAATCTATGTACAAAATGAATTAAAATTGGATGGCGAGTCGTACACAGCTGGTGTGAAAGCGACCTAAAACCCAACGGAACGAATTTTCGGTCAATTCGATATCATTTCACTGTTACAAGAATGATTGTGAAAGTGACCAGTGAAAAAAAACCCCTTTAGAGTTTGTTGGAGGAACGGTCAACGGCATTTCAAACTACCCAAAACTGTCAAATTTCTTCAATCGATTGTCAACCCTAACTTGTTGGTAGTAAAGCACCTAGTAGATTGAGAAAATTTTACATATTTCGATAGCCTGACATGCTGCTGCCTGCATGTTTTTAACCCGTCAAGAATTGAATGAAATTGATAAGTTGTTCTTTACACAGCTAAGTCTAGGTTTAAGGTGTTAGGTCCATATTTTTTTTTACAAAAATGTTGAAGTGTTGTCTGTGAAATGTACAGGGAGAGATGAGTACTAACTGCCGCACTCAGAAGCCGATTTCAGTCGCTTTGGTCTACCCGTCTCTCTCGCTTATTGAGAATAATAGCAAAGTTTGAGAGTGACAGGTAGACCAAAGCAACTGAAAGCGACTTACACAATACGGGGACTGAGCCTTAACCAGTAATATCTTTAGGGAATTGTTAGTAACGGAGTTGCCTTTTCACTATCAGCCTGCTGGTCTAAACGAAATTTGGATCGTAGAACGCGTTGAAATGTGAACTGGAGGCCTATTCGGTTACTTTTTTTGACAGTTTAAAGTAATGATCACCGAACTATTAACTTATCCATTACTGTTTTATTTTTATTTATTTATTTATATATTTAACAATGTTTATTATTTATAAATATAACAATTTTCACAGGACTCACAATTGCGTTATAGTAAAGTAGTAATGGATCAGTAAATAGTTCAATGATTATCACTCTCAAGTGTCAAAAAAAGTTACCGAATAGGCCTACTGGCCTACATGATCATTTCTGAATTTAACCATACGCCCACAACACTGAATAAAATTACACCTAATATACATACATACATACATCACGCCTATATCCCCGAAGGGGTAGGCAGAGGTGAACTAGCACCCACGTTCCGCCAATTATGTTAGGTCCCATGTAATAGGTGGCGAGCCTATTGCCATTTATCGGGCACAAAAGTCGCAGTACTATTGTTAGGTGATATAAGAGGAACGCTGCTGCCCATTCCTCATCACTGATTTATCCTTAGTCGCCTTGTACGACACCCACGGGAGAGATTTGGGGTGGTGACAATTGTATTCTACTCTGCCGTCACCACACGGCATACAATATATCGCTCATATTTTACATTAGAGCGTCAAATAATATTTAAACTCTCCTCCCTATAAAACATGAACTAAAGTTAGTCATGTTTTGAAAGGGATGCTAACTCTGTCTTCCAGTCAGCAAATGAACGTGACAGCATTAGTTTTAAACTATGCCATGACTAACTTAAGTCTTTGTTTTATAATAAGGGGGTATGTGTTATAAGTGTATGCAGAAAAGAGTTACAGTTGCGGTAATGCGAGCTGTGTCTCTTTCATATTTAATAAGCTAATTATTTCACTGGATATTTTATACAAAAGATCTCTGTTGTAAAACTGCAATTGCGCTCGTAAATTGAATGAACAATCAACATTTATATTTATTGGTACATGATGCCGAATTAATGATAAAGACAGATTCATCTGTTTAGTTTCACTGTCGAAAATTAGATTATGTAATTTTGATTTACTAACTACAGATACGTGAATAATATGGGTTTCAATCGTTTGAAGTTATTATTTGTTTATTTTTGTTTATTTTTTTTAGTTTACTTTGTTTAATTTTGTTGTTTTGTCAGTATGTGTGATTTTTCCGTTATGGCTGTATGTATACGTACGTTTGATGTGTTGTTTTGAGTTTTTGCTACTAAGAGCATGTTCAGATTGAGAGAATTAGGCATAATTAGCGATTTCGCGAGTACATTACTGGTAGAACGCTACACAATTTTACTAATGCCCTTTTTAAAGAGCAATGCATAACGAACCGCGTCTCACTCGCGTGTTTTTCTGGATCGTGCCCTACCCCATTACTCTAAAGTTTGAGTCTAGCATTTCAGTATTGTCAAAACTTGACGTTTTTTCATACACATTCTGACAGTTGTTGTCGACTTAACCGTTTAAGCAGTGCTCAAAATTAGGGTAGCGTTTCTGTGTTAGGGGGTTAATTTCGCAATGCCGATCTCGATTTCGCGTCGATCCTCTAGTTTTGTGTTCATTTCGCCGCTCGGTCATTTGTCGCTTGTGTCACCGTTACAGAAAATATGACCGTTAAAAACGGCGTCAGCCACTGGCCGGCGCTTGCGCAGTCGCCCTTCCTGTGTTGTTATTATTATAATGGTGCTTCTACACGGTGCAAGTAGAAGTAGCTGGAACAAGTAAAGGCGCAAGCTGCACCGTGTAGAAGCGTCATTATTTCAAATGACAGTCGAACGTAGCTTGGTCTTAGATACTGCTGTACTTTCCTCTAAATTAAAATTGGCCAGGTCAAGGGTAACCGAAACTGACAGGCATGTATGAGGACATAAATGAGATTGGATGAAGCGAAAGAAGTTTGTAAGAATCGTAGCAAGTGGAAAGAAGTGATCTCTGCCTACCATTGTGGGAGAAAGGCGTGGTTTTGATTTGACAGTGTCTCATATCGCACTCCGATAGCAACGGAAACTGTTTCTTTTAATTTTTTTAGAGTTGAAATACTTAGAATTGAAATGCCTACTGCATCGAAGGGTTAAAGTATGAAATACCTAATTCATTATTGCATGAAAATTTATCGTCTTCGCATTAATGGTCATAAAATACATCAGAAGGTGCGCGAATGTCAAATCTAATTACGTCGCGTTGAAAGAACCGAGTAAAGAATAAACTAATTACTTCCACCGCATCATTACACGCGTTTCACTTGCGAATGATAGGCTACCAAATTGCATAGGGCCCTAGGATAATATGTCATGTCAACTTTCATTGTACTCGTAAGGCTCGGTGCATATTCAGCGCTTCGAAGCGTTGCGGTGTTAAAGAAGCTCGTGCTCGCCGAAGGAGCTATGGATAGAGCTATAAGGCTCAATCAGCTGTGGAGATTCCATAATAATATCTGCCCGGCTAGCATGACCACCGAAACACGATGTGATAAAGCCATTTATCGGTTTGAACTGTAGAAAATCATTGGATATTTGACAAAAAAAAAACGATAAATGGCTATATTTATAAGATATAGCCATTTTTTTAACTGTCAAAATTCAATATTTTTTTACAGTTCAAAGCGATAAATGGCTATATCATATCGTGTTTCGGTGGTCAAGCTGGCCGGGCTGGTTGAGTCTTTTTTATGTTAGACTTGCCCTTCATTCCACCTGCCCCCGTATTATGTAAGCCGATTTCAGTTGCTTTGGTCTACCTGTCTCTCTCACTCATTGAGAATAATAGCAAAAGTGGCTTACATAATACGGGGTCAGATGTTAGTGACGATAAGAGCCGAAGATGGAATCGAGCTTCACCTGGAACCCTCAACCACAGAGGGGCTTACTAACGTATCACAATTGTCGGAACACAATAATGCTGTTAACATTATTATTATGGCGACAGATTCTATAAAAGAAACGGCTTCAAACCCATTATCCACCAATCGCCACTGGGCCAGCGTGCTGGCTGGGTTTTGAACCAATTTCGGAAAATTTAACCAAAATTTTTCTTCATGTTTCTCTATATTATTCCACCCACAGGGATGAATTTAAAAAGGCTGACTATTTGCGCTTTGCTGCTCCACGCTCTGTGTGTTCTATACCTAAGATATCATTATGTATCAAGCGACAACTCGGCGCTCTTGAGACGTAGTAAATTGTGCGTAACGCAATGGATTTAATAGATTTGTCAATTAAAAACAAATCAGCAGGTCGATCTCATCAGAGTTTGACATTGTTTAGAGATTGATAGATACGTTTAAAGACGACACACACATTCTTGAATTTAATATTGAAGCTTTTTTTACAAACAGTCCCAATTTTGGGGTTCATAGCCAGTCGTTCAACTGGTCGTAACAGCTGACTCTTTTGCAAATGCAGATGGCAAGTTCGTTTTTAAGTAAAAAATACATAGAAAGTGGTTTCGGACTAATTATATGCGTTGCAGTAATGTGTGTGTATGTAATGCACAAATGAACGTCTTATTTGTTTGGGTAGTACTTAAAAAATAACCTTAGCTTTGATTACCACTAGTACAAAACTAATGTTTCTGACTTGCCTCCCTGGGCAAACTATCGAACGCATAGAATACAAAATGTATGAAACTGACGTATTACAGAGAAAGCAATACGCCAGTTTCATACTTTTGTTTTTTATGCGTTCGAATAGATAGCCCCTTGGCTAGGCCCTGTGGTTCCCAATCTAACGTACAAAATTAAATGAATGTGGATTATTAATGTGAAACGATATTTGTGCTGTTATGTTAATATTGGTTTTTCCATAGTTAGTTTTGTCTAACCGCATTGCTCGGCTAGGTGTGGTATCAAGGTGCACACGGCACGTTACATAGTTGGTAGAAAAAACAAAAACAAGATAAAACAAAAATATTGTTTGTTGGAAGACGATATTCAAATTAGGAAGAATAATGTGCATGATGTTGTATTTTCATTTGCTGTCCAAAATTAAGTAACATCACTTAAATGTTAAAACAAGGTTATGTTATGCCAGAAGTTGTCAACCTTGAAGATTGAGTGAGGCTTTTATAAGTTTTTGTGGTGCCCTTTTCAAGTGGCTGTTATATTTTTTGCTGATATCGATACAGTTATAGGTGCTCGTGTTGCGAATGCTATTTTCAGATGTCATGTTTTTAATTATCTTTTTTATGCTGCGCAAGTGTCCACTGAAGGTGCTGTGTGCTATTTGTGTAAATTCGTTAAAAAGCCTTAAGCGTAATACCAATTTAATTCAAGTTAAATTTATTTATATTAATTAATATTTTTTGCTCAATAATAATTACTTGATGATTGGTGCATTACTGTATAAGTAGCACTTTATATAATAGGTACTTTTCCTATAAAAAATAGCTCATGTGTAGTTACTTTTTTCTTTTATATTGTTTTTATGGGCCTTCATACATAGGTAAATGTCAGTCTCATCGTGATTGTAACAAAATTATATGCTTAGATGTTATCTAAGCTAAGTTTTGAGCTATGTGCTGCAAATAAGTGTAGGAAAGTACTTATGTTATTATTATTTCCACTTCAAGACAACCTTTTATAAGTATTTAAAAGGGTGTGATATATCATCACACTTGACTTAAATAGTTTGTAAAGCTCCATTCAAAAGTAATAAATACAACAATTTTGTGCGTATACAATTCCACCCGACCATTTTACAGAGACAAACTGCCGCTCTAAAAACCATCATTGTGCAAAAGCCATTGACGCGTAACAACAAAAGGTTGACGATGTCTGCATAGGCGTGGGATTCGGAAGCGATCGACTCGATTGAGAGGTCTCCGAGTCGCGGACCCGAGTTTGGCCAAAGTACCCTATTGCCATTCGGAGTTGCGCGAGCGCAGCACGTATTCTCGATCCCCTCGCTTCGCCGAGTATTTTTTCGTAGTTATTGTGGACAGTGAGTGACTCTAGTGAACTGTACGTACGTTTCATTGACATTTTTCCGTGGAGAAAATGTTCGATCGAGAGTAGTACCTACCTAGCAGACTTTGTCAACCGTTTTTGGATTTTCGTAAGTTAATTTTTATTTTGTTTTTGATGTTTATAGATTTCTGATAAGCACCGTAGTAGTAGGGCTTGTTTCAAGACTTTTGAATGCTCTTAGCGTAATCCACGCCTATGTGCAGTTTTGCAATACGCCGGCAAAAGATAATAAGCCATTGTTTAAATAAAAATGCTGGTGTCGAAGCGACATTAAACAATGTACAGGAATTAAGTAGTTTCCATAATTACACACAAGACGCTCTAAATGTGCGGTAAGCAATGTAAAAAGTTAAACAAGCTTATGTACCTAGGTACTGACAGTAGCACGCGAGACTTTACATAGCCGTCAAGTTACTACAGTTAATTTTCAACCTTACCTTGCTCAATGTAAAGTGCTTAAGCGACTGGCCGTCTGGTAACCAGACTCAGGACTAACAATTTTTCTCAATCCTTTGCACTTTAAGTCGGATGTGTTAGGGATGAAATTAGATTGGAGGTGTATGTCACAGTTTAGTGTAATCTTCCTTCTGTGGTGATGTCGAACTGAAGATGCTGCCTAATTACAACTCTTTGGTTACTATTTTGATTTTAATTTGAACATTATAAAAAGGAGGAGCTCGCTAGCGCAGTGGCACGGCGCGCTTGGCCTGCGATTGCGTAAACTAAGCAAGTTCGCTAAGGCCGGTCATAGGATGGGTGACCAAAAATTTATTATCGCGAGTTCCTTCGTGCTTCGGAAGGCACGTTAAGCCGGTAGTGCCGGCTGCATCTGCAGTCGTTAATACCCACCAATCCGCGCTGGGCCAGCTTGGTGGGTTGTGGCCCAATCTCCCTATATTCTTCCATCGGGGAAGGCCCGTGCCCCAATGTTAGAAAAATTAGTCCAAAGAATATTGTGGTTAAAAATTATTCCCAAATAGGCAACGGAACAGTTGAGACTACAAATACCCACCCTCTAGGAAATGATCGGTGGATGAGTATTTGAAATATTTTTATTTTATTTTCCTCCCGTTTTACACTGTATGCCCGCTTTTTGCCCCGTTCCCTCGATAAAGTACAAGCGTTAACATAATAATATCAGCATTCTATTACCAGTTACTCTAGCAACTTGATGCCCCTACGGTATATTGCAATGTTTTTTAATTTGATGCAACATTTCCATTGGACATTTTTTAAGCATTTTCCTCTTCGAATTCGTGTCTTTGACAAACCAACGCGTCTTGGAATGTCCAACCCGAATTTGTTGGAAATAATTACGAATAAATTAACTGCACTTAAGTCGGAAACTTCAGTTTTTCACTGGCTATGAATGTTGACTCAACAATGTATCATCGTCGGCGTATGTTTAAAGCCCAAACACAGACTTCTAAGGCATTAACTTTTCTGGTTTGTGGTTTGAAATGGGGTTATATATGGCTCTATTTGACTTGATCTCATACATAAATGGGTTGGCTGGAAGAGATCTCTTGTAGAGATAAGTCCGCCCCCCTGCAAACTATGTACTGTAACTTGTATTTATAATGTTTGTTCAAGTGCAATAAAGATATATAGAGTATATATTATATTTAATTGTTTACCAGACTATCTAAATCGCCGTTTTTTTTGAGCAGATTACCATTTTCCATTGAAATATACAGATTAGGAGAATAACCTACTGCACGGGTCACAGTGACCCACTTAGTAGGTTTTGGTGGGTGCGTGCTTTGCGTAACACGGAGGATACCGAGATAACATATTTATGGTTACCCATCAAATGAGCGGACTTAGTTTGCGCATTCGTAGGTTGAAAGCGCTAAGCCACTGCGATCTCGAGTCCTCAATACGTATTTGGGTTAGCCGTATTATCCAAACTGGGTTTACTGTTACACTAATACCTATACCATAGCCTAATATTATTTGTTTGTCCCATGCATAATTAGCGTGAAAAAACTTTCGTTTCAATGCTAAAGTAGTTAAAAGTGTAACAAAATCGAAAGCGATCTCAGTTAATATGGTAATGAATCGATAGATTTAATGCGAATGCGCCTTTTAACGCAAATAATAATATGAATGACGATTCTACAGAAACCAGAAATGGGACCGTGCAGAAAAATTCCATTGAATTGATTTGATTATGTTATTATTAAATAATTATAGTCATATTTCGTTTTATCGATTCGGATTTTAATCTAGTCAAAGAATTCTTCGCAACTCCCCACTCCATTGATACTATGTGGGGTCGAAACGTACGAGGGATTATATATATACACAAATCATGCCTATATATCCCCGAAAGGGTAGGCAGAGGTGAATTAACACACACGTTTCCCCAATTATGTTGGGTCCCATTTAATATGGGGCCAGGCTATTGCCAGCTATCGGAAAAGCAATTCGTAGTATATTCCTAGGTGGTATAAGAGAAAGCCGTGTGGTGACGGCAGAGTAAGATAAAATTGTCACCACCCCAAATCTCTCAAAACACGCTGGGGAGAGGAGTGGTGACAATTGTATTCTGCTCTACCGTCACCACTCGGCGCAGAAGGATTATCATCCTAAAATTTTATCCTTAAAGAAAAAGTCAGATCAGAAGTAAAGCATAAGTCAAGCATCTAGAAGTAAAGCAAAGTCAAGCAGCACCTATTATCCTCTTATAGTTCATGTGTTAAACTTTACCTTAACCCTGAGAGAATCTTGATGACGTCATGTGAATCTTGTAGAAACCCCGTCGCACATTGTCCCTATATACCTACATATCAATATTCATCTGCATTATTATGATACAGAATCTGGTATGTAAATTCAAGAGATCGTCGATGTAAACGTAGCAATTGACAAATACCCACATAGATACTCAGTCAACTCAGATACGGGTCTTGTTAGACTTGAATTTAAAAACTAATTGTTCAAGTGCGCTGTCAGAGATAAGAACCAATGCCTGACTTAGTGCGGTGCCTTTTCACTAACAATGCTGGTATTTGATTTTTATTTAAACGTTGTGTACATTTTAGAAAAACTATTACCAAGAATATGGTTCAGAACAATTATTTCGAAACACCTAATAGCTTATTGACATATAATATATCGCGCACGTAGTAAAGCAATATAATGCTAGGGATATATGTATATATAATAAATAATATGATTAGGCTAAGCACACCGCTGCCCATTCCTCATCATGTTTAAAACCCCTTGTCGCTTTGTAAGTTTGTAAGACACTCTGGGGAGATATTAGGCGTAACAATAATTGTATTCTGCATCACTACATGACGTGCAATGCAAATTTAACATCTATGTTTTGTTTGACACAAAAGTGGGCAAATTATATTATGTTCCATAATATTCTAAGTTGATAGTCCCCTTCCATATCGTATTACAATATTTTTTTTATTGTTAGGTAGCAACAAGAATTTTCAAACGCCACCTACTTATTTCGACCTAATCTAACCAATCTACATACATCATCGCCCTGCCCTTATCCCATCCTATTTGGGGTCGCGTATGTGTCCTCTTTTTCCTTTCTATTCTGTCACTCGTCATCTCCTCATTCACATCCATCACCTTCATGTCACACCTCACGCAATCCATCCATCTTTTCAGTGGTCTTCCACTACTTCGACATCCATCACCATTTATGTCCATAACTTTCTTACTCACATTCATGGCATCACGTCTCATAACATGTCCATACCAAGCTAAACGGCTCCCTTTCATCTTCTCTGTTACTGGCGCCACTTTCAGACTCCCTCTTATGTACTCATTCTGTATTTTGTCCATTTTTGTCAGTCCGCACATCCATCTCAACATTCTCATCTCTGCCGCATGCAATTTTCTTTCATCCGTCTTTTTCACAGCCCAGCATTCCGATCCATACATAACGACAGGTCTTATAACCGACTTCACATACACGGTTTCTAATGATTACTTGTTTACATAGCGGATATTTTTAACATTTTTGGACATTGTGTGTTGTCTTCGAGTTCATTGTTTACTTTAAATGTTAGACCCACTACTCTAAGATCGGCCGCACCGTATCAGAAAGGAGCGTGTTAATAAATCTGACATTAATAGTCGCATTGTCAATACGCCTTACACGGTAGGGCGCACAGAGGCCGCTCGGTAAATACAAGAATTGGGTTACGCAGATGTTGAGTGGATGACCTCACGAACGTTGCTGTCAATTCCATTGACTGTACATACATAAATACATAAATCTCGCCTGTATCCACGAAGGGGCATGAAGACGTGAACCAGCACCCACGTTTCGCCAGTTATGTTAGGTCCCATGTAATAGGTGGCGAGATTTATCGGGCACGAAAGTCGCAGTACATTGCTAGGTGGTATAAGAGGAACGCTGCTGCCCGTTCCTCATCACTGTTTTAACCCTTAGTCGCCTTGTACGACACCCGCGGGAGAGATTTGGGGTGTGGCAATTGTGTTCTGCTCTGCCGTCACCACACAGCTCCATTGATTGTGTAATGTGCTTAATCCAAATCTTTATCAAGATGACCTCTTGCGTGGGTGATATACGTACGAACTTACCAAGTTGTGTTCCTGTGACGCAATATTGCATGGCGCCATAGGCAACGTCTTGGCATTGAACATGTTACAGTACGCGGTTTTTAAGATCGCGAACTTTCAGTATTGCGATGTCGTCGCCAGAAGAAGCTTCGTGTTAGGAATTTTAGCGTATTACATTTTAAAAACCCAAAAAAAGCCTAACTGCCGCACTCGGAGACGTCAATTGACGATAATGAGTACTGAATGTCAAAAAATGACAATTCAAATATACTCTCTATTTTGTCAGGTCTTTGGTCTAAATTTAAATGAAAATATTTGACATTAAGTACTCATTGAAGTTATTTGACGTCTCTGAGTGCGGCAGTTAGTCTAAAAGTGTGGGTAAAGAATTGGCATACGAAAATAGAGCATTTATCACATTTTTGGTTCTGTTAGATTTGGCCACGGATTTAGCTTTTTATATTACGTTCATGGATTTGGCACATTTGACTTTAAACCACACAGTACGATTTTCGTGTTCAGTGACGAATAGTAGAAATAAATAACATCCAAAAGTTAGAGTAATTAATGACTCATCGCTGGCTTAACCCTTATGGCTTACGGCAAACAGTTATTATTTGTCAAACGCAATTTCGCCTCAACTTGATTCAACTAACTCCATTGGAAAACTTTAAAAAAATAATAACCAAACCATTTAAATCTTGTAGGAAACTTTAGTCAACTTGTTTATTTAAGAGTTCACAGTCGGCACCGAATACATTTCATCTATATTCTTTCTACATTCTGTGTGTACAATATTTAAACAATGTTTTCACACTTGCAGACAAACAAGTCAAAACCCACACAAGCGCAAAGACAACGCCGGTGAAGTCGAGCAGCTCTTCAACTATTACCTCTATGCATATCGAAGACAATCTAGACGATGATAATATAAGTCAGACGTCTATCGGTGGTGGCATCAGGGGGAAGCTGGCCGCGCTATTCAATAAGGAGCAGACGATAAGCGAGACGACAATAGCCAACAAGTTCAAACAGGAAAGGGAACGAGAGATGGAGATGCTACAGAACAGATTCCAGTTTAAGGTAATTTTTTCATTATGTTTTGCACATTGACTCCCCCCTCTGCCACGCTATGGACCCGACACCCGCACGGTGAATCCATTGAATGCTAAGAGTTATCGTCTCAAAGCAGGATACATGTGAGACTTTCTAAAAAGAACCAAAAAATTTGTGAGCAATAAATGTCAGTATAAATAAATTTTGGTGAGTGAAATAGAGTGAACATGAATCTTTAGGGTTGAAGAGGAATAGAAAGTCCGCGGAAGAGATGGATGGATTGCATGAGAAATTACTAGTGAATGTGAATAGGGTGAATGAGGAGGTGGCAGCAAACACGAGTTAATGGAAGAATGAACATACTGCCCCTACTCCAAATGAAAAGGGCAAAAGGATATGAAATATAAAATAATAACAAAAGAATACGCTATAGCAGTAATTGCAGATAACATACATACATAAATCACGCCTATAACCCCGAAGGGGTAGGCAAAGGTGAACCAGCACCCGCGTTTCGCCAATTATCTCAAGTCCCATGTAATAGGTGGCGAGCCTATTGCCATTTATCGGGCACAAAAGTCGCAGCATATTGCTAGGTTGTACGAGTATAAGAGGAACGCTGCTGCCCATTCCTCAGCACTGATTTATCCTTAGTCGCCTTGTACGACACCCACGGGAGAGATTTGGGGTGGTGACAATTGTATTCTACTCTGCCGTCACCATACGGCGATAAGATTACTGCTTTAGCTAGATTGCTACAATTTACAGGCGGCTTAGGATATTTGCGTGCTTTATTTGCCATGTCTTACAATGATAATTCCACTTTTTCTTAGTGTTGGCGGTCAGGATATTTAAGTATTATGTTGTCTCTGTTGGCAAAGTGTATAAGTAATTGCATTTCGGTGAATTAAAAAATGTCCTTGACTACTGATCATGCAAAACATGTGTGCCAACAAGGATTTGTTATCGTTCTTCATGATCATTGGACCTTTGTGATATAAATTACCTACTCGCAGAAAACGTAATATGTTCTCCTTTTTGGCATCGATTCAATACATGAAATCACAAGCTCTCTTTTTATACATTTTATGGCTCTGCCCGGCTAGCATGACCACGAAACACGATATGATATAGCCATTTATCGCTTTGAACTGTAAAAAAATATTGAATTTTTGACAGTTCAGCCGTGTGGTGACGGCAGAGTAGAATACAATTGTCACCACCCCAAATCTCTCCCGTGGGTGTCGTACAAGGCGACTAAGGATTAATCAGTGATGAAGAATGGGCAACAGCGTTCCTCTTATATCATCTAGCTATTACCTACTGCGACTATTGTGCCCGATAAATGGCAATAGGCTCGCCACCTATTACATGGGACCTAACATAACTGGCGAAACGTGGGTGCTAGTTCACCTCTGCCTACCCCTTCGAGGATATAGGCGTGATTTATGTATGTATTTATGTATGTATTTTTGACAGTTAAAAGCGATAAATGGCTATATCTTGAAGCATTTGTGGCTATATCATATAATTATAGCCATTTATCGTTTTAAACTGTCAAATATCCAATTATTTTCTACAGTTCAAACCGATAAATGGCTTTAACATATCGTGTTTCGGTGGTCATGCTAGCCGGGCAGGTTTGGTACCTTTTAAGCCTGTCGTCCTATTTAACGAAGTCCACACTAAGTAGTTGTTTCTTCATTGACCATGAAATCATTTTCCTGAGTTCTAGAGAACTTATGACATCTGTCCTGTAGTGTGGTGAGGTCAGAAGTAGCGTTCTTCAAGAAAAACATAATTTCATAGTTTTATAGAATTTGGGAACCTTTTTATCGCAAGTCCACACCAAATAACCAGATTTATGTTCGTAGCACACCATTCCAATCGCGCCAACAGATGTTATAAAAATGTCCCACCAAAAACTCCTATGATTTACTATTGAAGAGCGACTTCATAGGTCAGCGTCGTGCATAAACCTATATTTAGGTACCTTCATCCACACCCCTCTAGTTTATTCTCGTCCCGCAGACAACTTTTGTCAGTCTGTTTTTAACGAACGCTCGTTCGTGATTTGCAGTTCCGTCTCGGTATTCTCTTAATGTGTACACAGCATGTTGGCCAGAACAGGTTTTCAGGTCAGCTTTGTACGGACGAGTGCAAAACGCACGAGATTATGATAATTTATAAAAAGAAATATTAGCTGGAGAGCTAGTGAACCTTCCGAGTAACCGTCTTCCTCAGTAAGCACCCTCAGGGCTATAATCATGACCTGGCAGGCGTCAGCCCTGTACGTCATCTACATTTTTATTTTTTAAATTGTAAAAATAACTTGAGAAAATAAACTTGTTTCCTGTAAGCTTAAAAATTTTATATGATTTTGTTTATTTATTATGAATTTTGAAAACAAATGCCTGCCATGTCATGGTTATTGCCCTTAGGGTGCAAAAAATCATCATTCTACAAATTTTTAGCCCTTGGTAAGGATGTTTAGGAAGACCGTACTCGGAGGGTTCAGTAGCTCTTTGACTATATTGACGAGTTACGTGCCCAAGCCCTGTAGAAGTAACGTATTGCCCAAGGATTTCACAATGCGCCTCATGTTTCGCGTCTGGTTAGTGTGTTGATTGCGAAACCGACGCGAAATGGTGCAGATAAGGTTAAAAAAGAAAATATTTTGAGCATTGTTCATGCTCAGAATGCTCCATAAATTGATTGTCGAAAGGATCTAATAACGACACACAATGTGTTATTACAAACTAGTGGACGCCCGCGGCTTAGCTCGCGTTAATGTCGGTTATTATATAGAGCCGTCCTCGATAACTTCCGAGTATCGACTATCCAACACAAAAATACTTTCTTCACTTTGGTCGTTAGTAGTTCCTGAGATAGCGCGTTTAACCATACAAACAAACAAACAAACTCTTCGGCTCTATAATATTATATAGTATAGAAAAGTGTTTGAATCAGATGCTCTCTCTCGTGTTACAAACTATTGACAAAGAAGTGACAACACTTAACCAAAACACGTCCTAAACGCTTTTTTTTGTAATAACACGGTTATAGTTTTGGGAATTAGGTTGTTCCGCAAAATATCGCTTCTTGAATATAAAAGAAACACAATTCTTAAACGCTTTAATTGCAAAAATAAGTCTTATTGGATTCACCATGTTTCCAAGTATTTTTTGAGTTGTGCCTTGTTTAATTATGTGAGCGATATTTGTCTTATGATAAGAAGTCAATGGAAGGGTGTGATCTAGATAATTGAATGAATGGAGGTCTGTCTGATTATTTTTTTTATTATAAAAGCATAGTTTTTTGCATATGTCTCTGAGATGATGGTTTCTGTCTTCTTATACCATGTTTCATCGACACTAAATGCTTAAATGTCCAGAAATCAAATTCCTCTTTCTGATTACAGTATGAATCACATGAAATAATAGTTTAAAATTATCATTGGATTGAATTACGAATATCTCATTTGAAAATGTCTCGAAATATTGTGCAACATCAGACCGCGAAAGCCGGATTTGCAAGTCACTGGACTTAATAGAATTAATGATATAGACTTAAGCTATTGAGTATTACTGCCGCACTCAGAGACGTCAATTAACTTTAATGAGTAGGTACTTACTTAATAATAAAAAATATCTAACAAAACTAGACCATAGACCCGGTAAGAATAGCGACTAGTTTTGAAATTACAGATTTTGGTATTAAGACTGGGGTTCACTAACACTTAAACAGGCGATTATCATGTAACCGTCGGTTTTTGACATTTTGTCCCATGAAAGAACTGTCAAGTAGTAATTAACGTTACTTGACGTCTCTGAGTGCGGCAGTTAATGATATCTATAGACTTAAGTTATTGAGAAGGTATTATTTAAAGTTTATTTCCTCTTGGTTGATTCTACAGCCGAAACCAGAGGCGCCCAACCCCGAAGAGGAGGATTACCATAGCGACAATGATCCGTCAGAGAAAGCCCCGCTCATGGGCAGCGCTCTCAACTTGGTGGCCAGTGCCAAAAAACCGGAAATTGTAGCGAACGTACGCAAGCTTCCTGGCAAAACGGACGTCAGCGAAAACCCGGAGCCAGCCGACAGGGACGCGGATAAAGAGAGAGCCTCTTCGCAGCCGGTCAAAAGGAGAAGTGAGTATTGTCCGTTTCGGGGGGTCATTTTTTGGCGTGTGGTGGCTGACGGCAGAGCAGAATACAATTGTCACCACCCCCAATGTCATTCGCGTGTGTCGTACAAGGCGACTGAAGCGAGGAATTCACTACACGGACATGCCCGCGGGCATGCCTGCAGCATTGCCCGCATGACCTCGCTTCTATTAGGTCTGTGCGATGTTTGCCTAGTGTAGGGCCGTCACAGTCAGTTTAGTCCGCGGTTACACGAAGTCCGCGCGGGCATGTCTAGCGGGCATGCCCGTCTAGTGAATTCCCGGCTTAGGTTAGTCTCGACAGCGACGAGTTGAGGGCAGCAGCGTTCTTTTTATACTACCTAGCAATATTGTACTGTGATTTTCGTGCCCGCAAACCTAAGAGCTGCAAACCTATTACGTGACACCTAACATAATTGGCGAAACGTGGGTGTTCATTCACCTCTGCCTCTGACGGTCTGACGGGGGATACCCCGTCGGGGGATAAGTAGGTGTGATTTATTTAAATTTTATTTGTGAGTTGATTTCCGATGTAAAATATCTGTGACGTCATAAATGAGTCGTAAAAATGGATCCATTAGAAAGTCAGAAGTACGATGCTTCTTTTCCAAATAGACCCTTATTAGGTCATGTTATCGTTTTATAAAATACATTCTGCAGAAAATTGTTGTAGAGTTCAGAACTTTCGATATAAATATTGCGTTTATGCAAATGCGTTCTAGGACTTTTGTGATTTTAGTTCAGAACACTTAAGAATTAGTTAAATCATTGAATATGTTGCAATTGTGACATAAACTAATGAATTATGTAATAAGCAAATGCATTCTAAGACTCTAGGACTGACTTGGTGAAATTAATTACTTTTGTGATTTTAGTTCAGAACACTTTTTTGGTTAATGCATTGAAAATTTTGCATAGGCTTATTAAAATAATAAATTAGGTACCGTTAGGGTTTTTACCCTATGCCTATGCTTTTTAGCATTCTCCATGCCTTGTCATCTACCTCTTTTATAATGTACACAATATAACTGGATTGCATACGTCAAACATTTTGCTGATTCACCGATTCGTCGCTGTGCGTAAACAAAACATGTTTTTTGCATACAATCCGAAATTCGCGAAGATCCTTTACCTACTTTTAGTGAGCGCTAGTTTCGTAACTCAAACGAGGGCGAACCTAAAAAATAACGGGTACCTTAAGACCAGTATTTGAACTGGAAAATTTTGTATTGGTTGGGGAACCATGACGGCACTGAGATTTCGATTTTGGTCCCTTAGCGAAAGTTGTTCAGTTTGATGGCCTGAATAACCCCTTTAAATATGACTACACCTCCCTGTTACACCTTGTATACCAAGTTAATAATTCGAAATTCTCGTTTCAGGCTCCCAAGACTCGCCAGTGGTACTATCGGTCCTGGAAGACGTAAAGAGGATCAAAGTCAACAACAACAGGGAACCAGTGACGAACGGTGTGGTCACCAAGCAACCCAACCTGTACCCGCACTTGTCCGATATCGAGACCGACAACTCGAACACCCAGGAGGAGTACTCCGACTGTGGGGGCTCAAGGTGTGGACACTATACCTTGGAATGCATCTTTTTCTTCCTGTGTATCTGAATGTTTTCAGGGTCGAATCTGGAATGGGACGTGAAGCTTTGCGCTTAAGTTGAAGATTGAGAGTTGCGATTCTGAAGAGGAGAAGTTGCGATTCTAGTAGAAGAGTATTTCGTTGTTTTCTAAAGCGGGGAATTCACTGACGGGCATGCCTGCCAGACGTGCCCGCGTGAACCTAGTTTGTTGCCAGACTGACTGTGACGGTTCTACACGAGGCAAACATCGCACGGACCTAATAGAAGCGAGGTCCGGCGGACATGCCTGCGGGCATGTCGGTGTAGTGGATTCCCCGCTTAAGTGGAATATTGACTGTGTAGTGTGACGCTCTTTTGGTTGATCCTGTATAGGCCCGTGATGCATTTTCATTAGTTTTAAGCCTTATTACTCTATAACTAAAATTCTAAATACAGTTCCAACTATCGTACCATTGCCCTAAACAGGGTTAAAGGGTGAGGCCGTTTTTTTCATATTGAAGAAAGAACTATATTATTATGTAAGCCGATATCTGTCGGATCCCGAATGAACGATTTTAGCAGAACTTAGGGAGCGCTGTTTGGCATATTATTTTAAGTCTTAAATATTACAGTGTAATTATAACAACTTTAGATGTTATGTTTTCTATGCCAATTAACCCGTTGACTGCCGCGGTCGTATTTTGCAACTAATATTTTGGCATATGTTGGTATGTTGTCAAATAACTATATATCATAATACGTAACCATACTGTTGTTGTCTGATAAATCCGACTGGACCGTCAAGTGGTTAATTTAGAAATTTATATACAGCATTTTAAAATGTGAAATAAGAATAATAGCAATACAAACTACAAAACTGCCTTGCTTAATAGTACTAATTGTATCAATTACACCTAGTAAAGCTTCACTCAAAAATTTTACGTAAAGCCTTTTAAGAGCTTGTGCTATTTGATTAAAATAAATAACGTAATACAATATAAAAATAACGAAATAACCAAGAAACTTGAATCGAAATAGTCGAAAAGAAATTTGTACCTTTTTAAACGACAAATGCAAGTTGAATCGATATTAATAATCGATTCAATAGACCAATGTTCAATCAGTATCTTACTAGTTGCATTGACCTAGAGCTGTGTGTAGCGACATCACAGCATGTCCTACATTAATACACGTAGTAAGATTCATCACATTTGTAAGTTAACTTTAGACACGCACCATATTACTATTTAAGCCCATATTTGATTGTTTAATAAACAGACTTAATTACCACATCAAGTCGCATTATACTTCTTGCCCCTGGCCAACTGTGATTTAAACGACTTTGTCGGCATTGAGATTATCAGCCAATTATGTTTGTAGAATATTGTGGATGCGGGCGAAGGGTTCTCAATTATGCCTGCGAAATTTAAAAAGGCAGTAAGTAGCAGTTAAAAGAAATTTGTTTCTAAATGCGTCGTTTAGAAAAAGAAACCATAAAAACCATGTTTTGCTCCATAAATCTATAAACTTGGTTGTATAAAATTGAAGAATTGTTGTGTCCATTAATATAGAAGATGAAAATTTACATTTTTTATTAAAATCTACGTTTCTTTATATTTTGATTCAAGTAATTCATAAATAAAACCTTTTCTCTCGAATTATATCAAAAATAATGATTTTAGGCACGCAATTAATTCTTATTGTTAATTAGTAATAATGTTTTATATCAATACCCATGCAATGCTCAAGCAAAAATCTAAGAACTTATCTAATGTGTACATAATATTCTCGCCAGTATTAATAATAATATGCCTTGCTCTGTATATATACATTATTAATTCTCTATCCCCCGAATACAAAAATGCTTCTTAAAGTTTGAGTCCTACATAACATTTAAGTATCGTCAAAAGTGATGTTTTTCCATACAAATTCTGATAGGTATTGTCCACTTAACTTTATAAGTAGTGCTCAAAATTTGAGTAGCGTTTCTGTATTCGGGGGTATGAGTTATGTGCTGTTGTCAAAGTCTGAAGTTAATCAGTGAGTAGAGCCCGCATTGTGATTAATAAAAAGAAATGAATGCTTTTGTGTCAATTAGGTTCAGACAGACTATATAGAAATAAGAAAAGGCAAGACATTGTATAGGGATCATCCGTAACAATATTGGTGGGAGGGCAGAACAATGATGATTAATCGAATGTTTTTGATTCGTTTTTTAGAATAAATTTATCATAATGAATTATTGTTATATATTATTAATATGTACCTAGCCGAATTTGGGCAATAGGTTTTTATAAATGTTCAATATTTGACAGTAATATGACAAAATATTGTCATGACAATGATTCTCTTTCAAAAAATTCATATTCATATTTGTCATCCTATTCCGAGTGCAGGGTTCGTGGGGTTGGAAAAAATTTAAGTGCCTAACTGAGCAGAGACTGAGATATTGATTATACCTTGTTTTCTCTCCACCATTCGGTTACCCCAAGGTGCTTATTGGTATACACCGGGCAGTCTCCCTAAGTCGACTTTTACGACACCCTTGTATGAGGCGGGGCTGGCATATTTGACGTTATGTTTTCGCTCCGAGGGCAGCATAGAAGACAAATTTAAGGTCCACTTAATTTGAATAATATTCTGTAATACGTGTTGAATTATGCAACGTACTTGACTGCGTATGTAGGAAGGTTCCAATTATTTCCAGCAAACTCGATGTGAATCTTTAGTATTCACAAGGCCTTGGCAATGGCATGGTTCTTTATATATGGGCCAAAGTTAATGTACTGTAACCGGTTTGGTGAGTTGCATTCGATTTGTAGTTGGTAGTGGCGTATTGGATTTCTTATTATCCTTGTGCTATCGAAAGGCAGCACTGTGTAACTAGCGACAGGTCAGCTTCATTATTGTCTTGGAAACCGGTGGTCGCCCGCGGCTTCGCCCGGGTTAATGTCTGTTACTAAATAGCCTTCCTCGATAAATGGATTATCAAACACAATAAGAATTTTTCAATTTGATTCAGTAGTTCCTGAGATTAGCTCGTTCAACCAACCAACCGAACTCTCAGCTTTATAATATTAGTATAGATAGGGACTCACGATTTGTCTGAAGTCAGCATACATTATTTGTGATTACCTGTATCAAGAATAACTTGGCTGCCATATCACGGGAAATATTTTTCTCGGTGTCATATTGGTTTAAATTACATTTGCTTTGAGTCATTATTAAAAAAAAATTGAGTTTCGCCCCAATAAGTGCTCGCTTTTTTTCTCTGTGTAACACCACCAGAATCGCTGTATCAATTATATTGGTGGATAGGAACTTAATTAATCAGCAATAGCAACATTTACATACATACAGAAATCACGCCTATAACCCCGAAGGGGTAGGCAGATGCGATTTAACACCCATTTTTCGATAATCAAGTCAGGTCCCATGTAATAGGTGGCGAGCCTATTGCCATCTACCGGCAACATTTACAGCGAAATGTAATACAATATGTCTAAAACTTGTGGAACTAGACACTTTCGCTTGGTTAACAGTGAGTCGGTGTTAAGTTACTAATTATTGTGAAATTTCACACTCGCTCGTATTGGGAATCGCACAGCAACCTGCTAGTTAAGTGAGCTGTGTCGGGTCTATTGCAAATATAAACTGTAAAAGATGGTTGGATGGATACGACACGCTTGTAAAATGATGGAATTTTCACTTCTAATGCGTCGCCATACAAATGCATAGATAAACTCTGATACTACGTTACGGTATTTAAAAGATAACTTATCTACTTAATTATTGTCTTAGATAACTTTAAGCACTCTCATCATTTAGGTCTATTAAATTAATTTTAAATATTTTAATCAGAGGCATATCAGAAGAAACTATCAATGAATTTTGTATGTGAATGTGGAGGGATATCTGGTTAAGTTGGTACTGAAAAAGAAATATACAGAAGAAGTGATTGTGATAATGATATGATGATAGGTAGTCTCTCTCTCAAATCTTAGACAGTCTTTAGGCGGGTTTTATTCGAAAACCAATTGACTGAGATACTAAACAGTAGTATTTTTAGGCAAGGTTATATTTAAAGTTCTACAAAATAAAAACAGGGCCGTATGTTAGGTATTTTACGGTCAGCCTCAAAAGATGATAAGTTAAATAACACTTTAGTATCCTGTAGAATGTCGGATAAATACTACTCTGGTGGTTGAAACGTTATATATGGGAATTTGATAAAGTCACGGCCAAAACAAACACCTATCTATTAGAAAATTGGAAATAGAAGTTTGATTTGACAGATGTCTACTTAAAAAAGTACTCTTTTTTCTTACCGGATTGATGCTGAAGTGGGTTATAATAATATTATTATGTCGCTTCTTAAATACAAAGGAGTCGTAACTTAATATTGCATGTGTGAAACAGTGAGTCTTACTGTCATAAATTTAGAACACACAATGTTTCTGAGCATTTTTTGAGTTTGTTTCTTTTTCGAATTAATTGAGCAACGTCTTTGAAACGGAATCTAGTTTAAGGCTATTTAACCTTAGTGTATAAGCATTTTATTAAGATTTTTATACTGTCAAAAAACTCCTTTAGGTATCATAAGTAAATAAGAAGACTGTAATAGTTGCCTACTTTTTTAATTCGCTTAGTCTTTGTCAATTTCGACTTTATTGTCACATGTATTAGACTGTATCTTTAAATGCTGTAGTCACAGAGTCAGCTAAGTAACTTAATTGAATTTTTTAAATGTAGAACACAGCTACATGGAGTCACGAAAGACATGCATACAGAAAAAATTAAATGAAAAAAACGTTATATATCAGAATAAATCTACGCTGTTAAATATTTAAATAATTCAGATATATTTTACCTTAATGAATAAGGACAATTTGTTTTGTGATACAGTAAAGTAGGGTAGAACAATGTAATTTCTCTAAAGTTTCTTTTAAGCATTTCACAACCTTTAGCCGCCTAAGGGCCTGTTTCACAATCGAAAAGTAAGTTCGAAGTAGCTTACTTTGCAGATCAATTGACATCTATTGTGCTACTTAGAAATTGCTACTTAGAACTTACTTGTCGATTGTGAAACAGGCCCTAAGTCGGATTAATCCGACAAATATTTTCGTGTCGACTTCGTCGTCATGTACCGTGTCGGATATATACGACTTTGGCGAATTCGACACAAACATGTCTGTTGGATTAATCTAACTCTGGCGCTTAAGCCTTGCAAGACTACTATACAGGTGATGTATGCGCCTTAATTTTTTATGCTATCAAACACTGATTCTGATATGACGAATTGTGTGCCATAGTAAAATCACCGTTACGTACTTATATCAAAATAAAATTAAAATGTTCTACTCAGTGGAAATTATCATACATACGAAAGACTTGAAACAGGTAATAACTTAAATTAAATGCCTAACAATAAATAATAATCCATACAACGTCAAATACGCCGTCAAATTAACATGTCATAATAAATTAACATAATTTTATTTTTGTTATAATTGTATTAATTTGATATATTCGTAATGTTGTAAAGACCTAAATAAGTGTTCTATTTGTAAAAGGAAAAACTTCTGTTATTGAAAACTCTTTCTTATTAGATTTGATTACGAGATTTTATTATTATAATAGCTTATGGTTTTTTTGTCAATAAATGACTAATATATTTCATGATTTCTTTTTCAGGTATACTTAAGTAATAATTTTATTTATAATAAATTATATTTTAAGTTTCCAAGTCTGTGATAATAATTAATGATTTTGAAAAGTTTTTTTTGTAAAATAAATGTGTTGGAATAAAATTTTTTATTTTATTCTCCTTGCTGCTATTTCGTCCCTTTTCTTTACAAAAATATGCAAAATAACGATGAATGTGATTGGTAAAAGTTAAAAGGTTTTTAATGTTTATTGACGTTAATCTTATCGCATTCTACAGCTCAGTAGGTGTAAAATTTAATGTAATATTAGGTTGGGGAAAAAGTCTTTTCGCATTATATATATAAAAATCTCCTGTCACAGTGTTTGCTATCCAACTCCTCCGAAAAGCATTGATCGATTTTTATGAAATTTTGTGTATCTATTTTTGGTAGGCACGATGAGAATAGGTCGTAGGCAATTTTTTATGCCCCTAGGTGCTAGGTGCTTAGTACAAAACAACGTATGCTGAGTCAGCTAGTTATTAGTAAAATCTTTACGTATTCTTGAATTAATCAAATCCTGCGTTATAGACATCTATGCAACAAATCAAGATTTGATTAAACAATAATTTTTTTGTAAGGACCACATATTATTTTATAATAAAGAAATATCATCTTATCATATATATCATACATAAATCACGCCTATATCCCCGAAGGGGTAGGCAGAGGTGACCTAACACCTACGTTTCGCCAATTATGTTAGATCCCATGTAATAGGTGGCAAGCCTATTGCAATTTATCGGGTACAAAAGTCGCAGTATATTGCTAGGTGGTATAAGAGGACCGCTGCTGCTCATTCCTCATCACTGATTTATCCTTAGTCGCCTTGTACGACACCCACGGGAGAGATTTGGGGTGGTGACAATTGTATTCTACTCTGCCGTCACCACACGGCAATATCACCTTAATTATTCATAAATTTGACCTGTGCAAGACTAACGAACGAAATGGTTCTACCACGCACAAATGCATACCTAGCTCTACAAAAAGTTGATTTATAATAACATACATGTATATGAGTCCCAAAAAAAGTGCTCATTGATAGATCGGTCACGAAGACGTGATTTCAAGGCACGATTTTAAAACTGCGGACAAAAAAATACAGTATTTTTTTATAATCTCGGAGACAAAACTGACGGATTTATGAACGTGTGGTGACGGCAGAGCATAATACAATTATCACCAATCTCTTCCGCGGGTCGTACAAGAGGACTGATTGTAAAAACACTAGAAGAATTGGCAGCAGCTTTCATGGTATATAATGTGATTTACTTGACCAATAGACAGCAATAGGCCTCCCACCTATTTATATCATGCGACCTAACATAGTTTTCTATGAAAGAGGAATAACATAATTTACAATGCCCCGTGACGGAAAAAATTAGAATGTCTTAAAAGACGACTTCGAGTTCATAACGATAAATAGGCAGCAGCATTCATTTCATGGTGTACCACCTAGCAAATTACTGCGATTAAAAGTTCCCAGTGAATGGCAATAGCCTCGCCTCCTATTTATTTCATGTGACCTGAAAGAAGGTGGCAAAAATTGGGTGTTAAAACACTTCTGTCTGCCCCTAAGTAGGAAACGGCGTGAATTATGTCCATAATTTATGTAGATTTGCGGCTATAAGTGCAATATTTTACATAGGCTTAAAACCATATTAATAGTGGATTATATACCGAGGGCGATTAAACTTAGAATGTGACAGACAGATAGCAAGTATTTCACGCCCGAGCCGAAGGCTATGATGGTGATAAATATGCGATCTGAAGCTTTTTTTATCGCCCGAGGTACGATCATAGTTTTATGTCGCCCCCTGACCAGGAAGTAGGATTTTCTGTACGCGTTGCGGGTGGCAAATTCCAATTTATGGTCAGGTGTGACATAAAAATTATTAAGGCGAAACAATTTTACTAGTGCCCTTTATAGAGTAAAACAGCGATGAGTAATTGGCAGCAGTGTTCCCCTTATACTACCTAGCAATAAACTGCGATTTAGGTGTCCGATAGATAGCAATAGGCTCGCCACCTAAGGATAACGGATCATCACAGAAACACAATAGTTTTGTTACAATTTCTGAATCTGCCCGGCTAGCATATGACCACCGAAACACGATATGATATGTTTAAAACTTTTACATGTTCAAAATGGCGGTTATGTGCAATGATTTTTGACAGTTCAAAGCGATAAATAGTTATATCATATCGTGTTTCGGTGGTCATGCTATCCGGGCAGGAGAACAAATGAAACTGACGTATTACAGAGAACAGCATAATGGCGACCGTCGTGTCAAATTCGAATAGATTGGCAACTGTCGATCGATCTGTCGGTCCATAGAGTATCATTAGACCACACATACATAAATCATACCTGTTAACAACCATATTTGGACTTTTATGATGTCCTAGAGGGCGAGCCTAATTTGGCATACCTTACCAGGATCGCCACTGCCTATTGCACATTATATTTATATACCTACTCTGCGCTACCGCTACCCAAAGAAGGTTGGTGTTAGGCAGGGCGGGCGGCCGGCTGTAAAAAGTACGCCAACTTTTTACAGCCGGCCGCTCGCCCTGCCTGACACCAGTGGAATGTTGACATCCATCACTCTCTCCGTTAATCGATCTCTCGACATGGTCCGTTCCGTCTCTTTTCTATACATTCATTCATCACTAGCACCTTTACGGTGTGATGGATGATATGAATCAAAAGGGAGTGGATGGTTTTATGGATGGAAGAGGATACATACTGCGCCGACCCCCAGATAGCCCGGGAACAGGGCAGGGAGAAGAAGTGACCCCACGGAAAAAAGTACTAAGTTGTTGTAATCAGAAAATAATAATATAAATATTAGTTATTGGTAGTTTTCTTTTATATTTTACTATGAAAAGAGAACTTTAACATAGGAATAACATATTTGATAAATATTATGGATTACTAGCTGACCTGGAAACGTTGTTATGCACTTATCACCTAGGGGTATAAAAAATAGCCTATGACCTATATACCGAATATACGCAAAACTATCACAAAAATCGGTCTAGCCGTTTCGGAGGAGTTTGATAACAAACACTGTGACACGAGATTTTTATATATTGCCTAGATAATTCATTATAAATTATTCAATTTTAATTTTAACATTATATAAATGTTAGAAAAATTAGTACAAATATTTTGGTGGTTAGAAAAAGAAATTTATTTCTACATTGCGAGGGTACCCGTTGGCTTACAACGTGAAGTGTAAAGGTTAGAAGAATTTCGGCAAGTTAATTAGTGTCTTGGTTGGCCGACCGGTCAGGCACCTGCCCGGATAGCAGCGGACGCGGGTTCGATTCCCGCATCAAGACCACAATTTTTAGAAATTCTTTTTCTAACCACCAAAATCATTATAAATTATTTCAAATCTCATTGCAAACGTCCGCCGCGCTTAACAGATTTACATTAACCTAAAAACAATATACATTCTTATTTTACTTTTGCCATTTTATTCCTAATACTCAACATACACGTGTAATACCAATAAATAAATAAATGTAGAATATAGATGTGACAACCCTAGATGTCTAGACCAAAGCGGCTTTTCCTTAACTTCAAAGGCGTCGAACCACTGTTAGTTTTTACGCTGTGGCGATACCATGACCATGTAAACTGCAGTTTTGCAGTGAGACGGTAGTCCTCTATACCATGTTCAGTTTCTTATTAATCGATTATTGGCTTATTAATCGAGTGTAGGTACTTCTGAAACCCAATCACATTGTCTGTTATTGTTAACTAGAGCAGCAAGCGAAAATAAAATAAAGCGTTTTTCCCTATTTGTTATTATACGATTCTAATATTCTTTGAGGAGCAATGAACTGAAGTTTATCCTGTTTGAGCGTTGCTACTTATTTATTAATGGGTTATATTTAATTGTTCACCGCACTAGCCTAACCTAATCAACGAAAAAACCTGAAAAAACCAATCTAAAATACTAATTGCACAGTAAATAGCAGCTTTCATGAACATTTCGTCAGAATTTGCTGTGCATTCAGTTTATTTTAATAATATTACCCATTATTGTTCTAGGATTTAAAGTTAAGTTAAGTATTGGTGTAAATGTACCTTTTTGTGTGTTTGAACAGTTTTGTTTGATGTGTTTTCAGCGTGGACGAAAAGGAAAAATGCACCAATGATCTCAACAAATCTGACAATTGGGCGGAAACGTCCTTTGGAAGGGAAGTTATGAATGTGAGTACGTCAATTTTATTAAGCTTGTTATGTTCAATGCAACGAATTACGCGCAATGTGTTTAGTATTTCGAATACATTACTGCCCGGCTAGCATGACCACCGAAACACGATATGATATAGCCATTTATCGCTTCGAACTGTCAAAGGTCCATAGTTTATTGACAGTTCAAAGCGACAAATGGCTATTTCAAATCGTGTTTCGGTGGTCATTATAGCTGGGACGGTAGGTCACTGTTATTCTATAATGGTAATGATCCCGTCACATTATTGAAACGCGACGCTACTCGACGTGTAGACACCGATTAATCCGGCGTCGCATCGGATGTTCATAGTGTGTTTCTGGTCATAGAAAACCAATAGGTACATTTGTTTCGACTCAACACGCGTCGCGTAACATGGGATCGCGTCGTGTTTTAAAAAATTGTTTCTATTCTACCATAAAGGTCGTGAAG
This sequence comes from Cataclysta lemnata, assembly GCA_963931975.1. NCBI lineage: Eukaryota > Metazoa > Arthropoda > Insecta > Lepidoptera > Crambidae > Cataclysta > Cataclysta lemnata. The sequence goes on from OZ008360.1 coordinate 4,446,140, forward strand.
AGAAACAACACGAGCTACAAGAAGGCGGTGCGCGATAGCATTTCCGACAGCTCCGAGGGCGCCTTCGACAGCGAACTGGACGACATGCTGGACGAGGCGCTGAACGAAGAGGAGGGCCCCACACCGCCAAAGGTAAACAAGGTCAGTGTTTAAATATAATCCTCGCGCCAAGGATCTAACCCCGCGCCAATGATGGATCAGACCTCGCGCCAAGGATCTAATCCCGCGCCAAATGTCTCTCAGCTCGCGTGCCATACATACGCACACCCTCGAAGGTACTAAAACGCTTCTCGAAATTTGAGTCCCGATTAGCATTTAAGTCAAAATTTACGTTCATCCATGTATTTTACACTTAAAAGCAATGCTCAAAGAAAGAGTAGCGTGTCAGTATTCGGGGGATAGACACACAGAGAGACAGAGAGAGACAGACTGTGATTCTTGGGACGTAGAGGTTAGTAGTGTAACGGATATTCGCATTTCGCATTCGCAACACCAATATTTCAAAGCAGCTAACAGCATTATTTGTCTTACCTCCGCTCTGTGCGCTAGACGATATCGTCCAAACGTCACGACAACCCTTGTCAGTGCGATGGATGATTTCGTCTAAATATCTCCAATTTTATAAAGAATTAAGATTTTTTTGTTCTTGATTAATGATTCTTAAATAGTTTCCCTACCTAAATCTTTAAACCGATTCAACTGTCATTTTTTAATTTTACTGATATGTTATACCCAAATTGGAAGGCAGTGTCTTTGGAAATTGGAACTTTTTATTGAAAATAAGCCAATACAAAGATTTTAGTGGTTAGAAAAAGAATTTCGAAAAATTATGATTTTGAGGCGGGAATATCATAATTTTTCGAAATTTTTTTCTAACCACTAAAATCTTTGTACTAATTTTTCTAACATTTATATAATGTTAAAATTAACAACAAATAGAATAAGCCAATAATTATTGAAAAGTAGATAAATAATGATATAATTGATGATGAATTTTAGAATAATTAGCCGTGTGGTGACGACAGAGTAGAATACAATTGTCACCACCCCAAATCTCTCCCGTGGGTGTCGTACAAGGCGACTAAGGATAAAACAGTGATGAGGAATGGGCAGCAGCGTTCCTGTTATACCTACCACCCAGCTATATACTGCGACTTTTGTGCCCGATAAATGGCAATAGGCTCGCCACCTATTACATGGGACCTGACATAATTGGCGAAGCGTGGGTGCTGGTTCACCTCTGCCTACCCCTTCGGGGATATAGGCGTGATTTATGTATGTATGTATGAATTTTAGAATACACGTTTCTTGTTTTAAAGAGCATTTTGTAGATAAAGAGACATAATGATATTATCATGATTGTTTACATTTTGTCTCAAGCCCTTGTAAATGGGGTATAGTAGAACCGATAGTTGAAACGAGTCCCCCCGCCGTTTCGCAGCACGGCAGCCTGTCATCGACCAGTTTCGTGTATCAGGAGGCGCAGTTCAAGTCGCCGCAGAAGCAGTCTGCCTCCGCGCCAAGGGCGGACAGAGGCAACGAGCTGGTGCACAGCGTCAGCTTCTACAGGAGGATGCAGAATGCGGTGAGTTTCAATTTGTACCTACCATATACCGACAAGTTCGTGCGCGACCTTTCTGCGGGGTGAGAGATGGTGGCGGAGACGTGGCACTCTAGATGTTAGCGGGGGCGGGTGAAGCGGGGAGGATCGAGTTTTCCCTCTTCGCAGAGTCGAAGCGCCAATCGAAGCGTCAATCTGGAGTTTAACTTAGCAAATTCACCCTTATCTCCATAACTACATAAATCACGCCTATATCCCCGAAGGGGTATTTACAGCTTGGCAAAAAAGAGTTTAAATAAAATGAGAGCGCTACTTTTTATTGTTTTGTTCATTTTTAGTTTTTTATTTAGATAACCGTTGAATTACCGAAAAAAATGACAATTTAACCCCCTGAGTTCGACAGAAAATTACGAATTAAATTACAAATAACAATTACTTCTATCCACTGACCTCTATTAAACAAGTACGCTGTACTGAATACGTCTACTAAAATTTTAAATGTTTCTTGTGCCGATCTGAAGCGCCCCATCGAGCGGCAAGTGTACTAAATTTGACGTTTCGCGCTCTGGCGACCCTTCGTACCCCAGTGCCATCAGCGCTAAGATGGCTATAATCAAATTGGCTTCATTTTTTGGATGACAACCTTCAGTCCAGCGTACTTGTATACTAGAGGTCAGTGTATCCCATATAAATAAGACTTGTTTGTGTTTACAGTCGTCAACGCCGACGACGCCGATGCGCGTGGTGAGGCACGCGTCGCCCGAGCGCGAGCCGCCCGCCACGCCCGACGACCACGCCGCCGTAGTGACCACCGTGCGCCAGCGCATCAAGGAGCTCAACGCGGAGGTCGCCAAGCAGCAGACTGTCATATCGCAGGTATCGTCATGTCACCACATTGGCTCAGTCCGGCTGGCATGACCACCGACACGCGATATCAAGTAGCCATTTATCGCGTTGAACTTACAAAAATCATTGGATTTATGACAGTTCAAAGCGATAAATGACTGTATCCCTAGAAAATAGACCTAAAGGCTTATTTGTTTATTCAATTCAGGCTTATTTAAGTGTTAAAATTCAATGATTTTTTACTGTTCAACGCGATAAATGGCTATTTCATATCGTGTTCCGATGGTCATGCTAGGCGGGCAGAAGTGTCCCTTTGCCCCGCCTATTTGAGATAGTGGAACACCCCTGGGAGTTCTAGTGGGACTCCCGGGCGCCTTTCATGCCGGACAGTCCCACAGAGCGTTCTACGCTCTGGGATCGCGGGGCATGCTTAAATGCATTCAATCCCAGCCCGACTAGCATGGCCACCGAAATACGATATGATATAGCCATTTATTGTGTTGAACTGTAAAAAGTAATTTGACTTTTGACAGTTCCAAGTGATAAATGCCTATAGGTATCATATCATATACGCTATATGGCTATATCATATCGTGTTTCGGTGGTTATGCCAGCCGGGCTGTATTATCCTCCCTGGGACATTGGCCTTCGTTTGTAATTTTCATCGGCATATTCTACACCAACTGATTGGGAAAGAGAATCGAGCAAGTGAAAACACCGGCATATTTTATAATAGATTATGTGTGTATAATAATAATAAGATTCATTTTCTCACCAGGCCAGCCAAGCACTGAACCTTTGTGCTGCTACCATCGAGTTCAGCGGCTCCACAGAACAAGCTGAGGGAGAGAGGCTTCTGCTGCTAGCTAGTGAGTGTGTTTGTCTTATATCAAAGGCTTTCTTAATATTATGATATTTCCGCCTGGCTAGCTTCCACCATCTTATCAAAGTCTGTCTCTGTGATAATAATGTTATCAGCATTAATGTGTTCCGACAATTGACAACATTTCATTTTTTCAACATACCTTTATTATGATGTTATATGAAATTAAACCGAAAATGAAGACACCCATATTTTTTATTTCTTCTGAATTCCGTCGTTTTCATACAAAAAATCTTGATTGAAATACCGGTCATTCTAAACAGACGTAAGTGCCAAATGACGTCACTGGCGTAGACGAATGGCGAAATCACTCTTGACTCGAAAAATAAAAAGATCACTTGTCAAAATTGACGAACTGGCGTTTCCGGTGTCGAAAATAAAAACATTTTATCTGAAATGTTTGAAATTAATTTCAAAGTCAAATACGTTTTAAATTAAAGTTAATGAAGGATTTTATTTTATTGCTACTCTTATATTGTTAATTTCGACGATGACAATTAATAACATTGGATTTGATTTATGACTGACGTCTGTCATCATGTCTATGATAACTTTTTTATTCTTCCATCTAGGAAGGCAAACGTTTTAATTCATACATCCCCGACCTTGACGTCATCGCATGGTTTTTACATTTTATATTTTTTCTCTTTTAATAAAAGTATTTTCGAAGTCAGGATTGGAAAATAAAGAAACGGTATTTTTATTTTGGGAGGTTGTCATTTTTGAAATGTTTACAATTGTGATAAGATAGCCAGCCCCTCTGTGGTTAAGGTTCCAGGTGAGGCTCGATTCCATCTTCGGCCCTTATCGTCACTTACCATCAGGTGAGATGAAGGTCAAGGAGCTTCCCTGTCTATCTTAAAAAAATACATAGGTTACCCATGTTTCGCCAATTGTGTTAGGTCCCTGAATAGAATAGATCATAAAATAGATCATCTATGTAAACCATGGAGTCTTTTAACAACCATGGTTTACATAGATGACATTATTTGTAATAGATCTGCATGATTCGCTTCTTCTTCTTCTTTCTGCTTTTATCCCGCTCTAGACGGGGTCGGCACAACATCTACATGATTCGCTATAAGTAGCATGCAAATATTATTACATTTATAAAGATAGCCTGGTTCCCTATTAACCGCCTAATGCCATCTATCGGGCAAGTGAATCACAGTAGTTAGATGTTATTGACAGTTTGATCATTAATTATTTTATTATTATTAACGACTGCATATGCATTGGCCTGCGATTGCGCAAAATAAGCAATGTTCGCTAATGCCGGTCATTGGATGGGTGACCAAAAAATATGTTGTCTCGAGTCCCTCCGTGCTTCGAAAGGCACGTTAATCCGTTGGTCCCGGTTGCATATGCAGTCGTTAATACCCACCAACCCAGCGTGGTGGGTTATGGCCCAATATCCCTATATTCTTCCATCCATAGGGAAGGCCCGTGCCCCAGCAGTGGGCCACTAAAAAGGCTGGTGATGATGATGATGATGATGATGCTCGTAAACTAATATGCCTATTCACTTTCACAGCCCACCGCCGCCAGGCTTGCCTTTACGAGGTGCAGCGTCTGCAGGTGGAAGGCGCCGGTCCGGCGGCCACTGCCGGCATGGCCACCCTACACGTGAGGAACCTGCACGTACCACTGAGGAGGGATTATGTGCGGCAACTGAATGCTGGTCAGTATGTTTGAATAATTGGATATTCAACAAAACTGTAATTTGATGTTTGTTTTCAATTATAAAAAGTCGTAGAATGAAATGCTCTTGTTTATGATGTTAGCTATCTATACCCCATTCACTTGGACTTGAGACGAAATGTAAACAATCTTGATGTGTCTTTTATTATAAAATACAAAAATAAAAATGTATAACACCAATATTTCAAAGCAGCTAACAGTTTTATCTGTCTATAATTGATGATGTATATACACGTTTCTTGTTTTTACATTTCGTAGATAAATAGACATGTCAAGATTGTGTAGAATATGTCTCAAGCCCAAGTGAATGGGGTATATAGGCCTGCGAGATTGCGGGTACTTTGCAATGTTCAATTAAAAATCAAATAATAATAAAGCAGCTTTGTCTAAAGTAATCTGTTGGATGATGATGAAATATAAGTTATTGTTTTTATTATTGCACATTAGATTTTTATTTCAACATTATGTAAATGTTAGAAAAATTATTATCACAAACAAAATTGTGGTTATGCCACAATGCCGTTGGTGACGGCAGAGTAGAATACAATTGTCACCATCCCAAATCTCTCCCGTGGGTGTCGTACAAGGCGACTAAGGATAAATCAGTGATGAGGAATGGGCAGCAGCGTTCCTCTTATACCATCTAGCAATGTACTGCGATTTTTGTGCCCGATAAATGGCAATAGGATCGCCACCTATTACATGGGACCTAACATAATTGGCGAAACGTGGGTGCTAGTTCACCTCTGCCTACCCCTTCGGGATATGGGCGTGATTTATGTATGTATGTATGTATGTAAAATTATGGTTAAAAGAAGTTCGAAAAGTTATAGTTCCCGCATCAAGACTATATTTTTTTCTAAACACAAATTTCTTTGTGATAAGTAATTTTTTTGGTTTCGCAGACGGCGCGACCGGCCACCATGCGGTCTGTCTGCTGAAGTGCCGCGACCGCGTGCTGGCGAGCAGCATGCAGCTCACCAAGCCCAACTCGACCATTCTCATATTCCCGGACGAGGTTCGCATGGACGGTCTCACGAGCGACTTCAAGGTGAGATTTTATGACAATTAATTTTAGATACATAGCAGTGTACGGCTGAGTAGAATACAATTGGCACCCTCTAAATCTCTCCCGTGGGTGTCGTACAAGGCGACTAAGGATAAATCAGTGATGAAGAACGGGCAGCAGCGTTCCTCTTATGCCACCTAGCAATGTACTGCGACTTTTGTGTCCGATAAATGGCAATAGGCTCGCCACCTATTACATGGGACCTAACATAATTGGCGAAACGTGGGTGCTAGTTCACTTCTGCCTACCCCTTCGGGGATATAGGCGTGATTTATGTATGTATATCAAGCGGAAGTTGTCCATAAAAGTTAGTAAAACTAAAGAAAAAAATTACTATTTACTTATATTTTCGTTTTAAAATTTCAGGTGACAATTGAAGTATACCTTCTTCAGGCATCCAAAGAGGTTCTACCACATGATGTCAAATACCACATCAATAGTAAAAAGGTACATTTTTTACATGTATTTAGTTTTGTCTATTCTGTTAATTTTGTTTAAACTTTTATGGTATTGTCATAATTATAATCCCTCCGTGCTTCGAAATGAATGTATAGAAAAGAGACGGAAAGGACCATGTCGAGAGACATATGAACAGAGTGATTGGGAAGACAACATACATACTGCTCAAGGTTTCGGCTTAGGTTTTATAGCCGCCCGCCTGCCTGACACCAACCTTCTTTGGGTATAAATTATGATTAAAAAAGTAGATATATTATATATACCTAATATATACCAAGGCTGATAAAGCAAAGAATGCCTCAGATCGACGCCCTAGCTTTCTATTTTATCGCCCGAGGTCATCATCACCGCCCTGCTTTTATCCCATCCCATTTGGGGTCGGCGCAGTGTGTCTTATTTTTCCATTCTCTTTTATCACTCGTAATCTCCTCATTCACATCCAGCACCTTCATATCCACACCTCACACATATCGCCTGAGGTAATATCATAGATTATTCCCCTGGACAGCAAGTGAGATTTTTCGTCCGCTTAGCGGGCTGAAGAGTCCACTTTATGGTCAGCGGTGACATAAAATATGTATTATAAGCAACCACTGGCTGACGTCAGTCTTTCCCCGCCACTTTCCTATAAAAGGCCCCCGCGCGCTTGTCGTTCGCGTTCACTGCCCAGCTAGCATGACCACCGAAACACGATATGATATAGCCATTTATCACGTTGAACTTACAAAAATCATTGGATTTTTGAAAGTTCAAAGCGATAAATGGTCTCTAAGATATATCCTTACTATATAGGCTTACTCCGTTATTCAATTCAGGCTTATTCAAGTGTTAAAATCCAATGATTTTTTATTGTTCAGCGCGATAAATGGCTATATCATATCGTGTGTCGGTGGTCATGCTAGCCGGGCAGGAGGTGGTAACAACGTTACGTCGTGTTTTTAGAAGTGCGTTGGGTGGTTTCTGGTTAGGGACGTGTACTTTGTTTCTTTGAGTTGAGTTGGTTAAGTGAGATCATTGTGTGCATAGTTAGACTTGTTTTTGTAATAATTTAAACCTCGGTAAATGAATGGTAAATTCATTGAACGTTTTTTTATTTTTTATTAATTCTGTTTCTACCGCTAAAAGTATATTGATCTGCTCTACAGCCCATCTCCAAACTCCTGACGCCCAAGTCGAAGGCGTGCGAGCTGAAAACGCCCCGCATACAGAGCCCGGCGGGCCCGTTGGCGGTACGCTCCCCCCAGTTCGCGCTGCACGGGTACTGCATCTTCGCGCTGCCGCAGGCGACCAGGAAAACGTTTACGCTCAATAAGGTGACCGGTTTAAGTGTCATACATATTGTACAATGCATTATGTTTATATTAGCCGTGTGGTGATGGCAGAGCAGAATACAATAGGCTACTTGACAAATTTTGGAAAATGGGTTAAAATCTTTACTTTTATGTGTAATTTACACCAAAAATGTAATATTTTAATAAAATTATGTGTTCACTTATATTTTACGTTTTCAAATACCAATTTTAAATTTGCCTCGAATACGACCCAGACTGTCATGGTGTCTTGAATGACGTCACGGCTTCTTAAACTAAAGGCAGAAACACTACGTGTAGTGGCGTGCGAGAAGTACATCGGTTTCATACATTTATTATGGTATTTCATACATATTATAGCTACGACTCGACACGACATCCAAATATGTCTCTAACCATAGTAAATTTATGAAACCGATGTGCTTCCTTTCACGACACGTAAATATGTTTCCGCCTTAATGCCTGTCAAATAAAGGCGTGACGTCACGCTCTCTGACTGGTGTTTGATGTCACGTGGTTACATGCCATTTTTTGTCGATTTTATTTTCCATTAATATTAATAATATTTAATCTCATAAATAATGTTATTTCTTGTTAATTGACAACATTTCAAAAATGACAACCTCCCAAAATAAAAATACCGTTTCTTTATTTTCCAATCCTGACTTCGAAAATACTTTTATTAAATTTTTTTATTAATTAATTACAGAGAAAAAATATAAAATGTAAAAACCATGCGATGACGTCACGGTCGGGGATGTATGAATTAAAACGTTTGCCTTCCTAGATGGAAGAATAAAAAAGTTATCATAGACATGATGACAGACGTCAGTCTTAAATCAAATCCAATGTTATTAATTGTCATTGTCGAAATTAACAATATTAGAGTAGCAATAAAATGAAATCCTTCATAAACTTCAATTTAAAACGTATTTGACTTTGAAATTAATTTCAAACATTTCAGATAAAATGTTTTTATATTCGACACCGAAAACGCCAGTTCGTCAATTTTGACAAGTGATATTTTTATCTTTCGAGTCAAGAGTGATTCCGCCATTCGTCCACGACAGTGACGTCATTCGGCACTTACGTCTGTTTAGAATGACCGGTATTTCAATCATGATTTTTTGTATGAAAACGACGGAATTCAGAAGAAATGAAGAAATTCGGTTTAATTTCATATAACATCATAATAAAGGTAGGTTGAAAAAATTAAATGTTGTCAATTACATATTATAATTAGTCATAAGAAACTCTAAGCCAACCGATTTATTTTTAGTGGAAACAGGCGTATTCTACGTTATTTTTTCGTTCCCAGGCCAGCATGGAAGACTCGATTTAAAATCTACAATTATTTGACTTATCAGGTGCCGATAGGCAGCCCGCTCGAGGGCTCCGTGAACGTGGAGATCTCGGCGCGGGTCCAGCGACCGGCGCCGGCGCCGCACGCCGCGTTCCTGACCGCGTTCGACGACGTGAGCGGCTTCGGCGCGTGGCACCGGCGGTGGTTCAGTATGCAGGCGCCCACACTCGCCTACTGGAAGTATCCGGACGACGTCGCTAAGAAGGTACTGTATTAATATCTTTATTTGATCATTCGCACTGACCTCTATTAGATGATATGGGAAAGAGGGGTAGTGTTAGTTTTGGATGCTGATAATAAAGTCACCCGGTATAATAGAGGTCAGTGCAACATTTATTGAGGCTACCGTTTGATCACGTGAGCGGCTTCGGCGCGTGGCACCGGCGGTGGTTTAGCAAGCGAGCGCCCACGCTGGCATGTTGGAAGTATCCGGACGACGTGGCTTAGAAGATACTGTATTCTGAAAGAAGGTACCTTACCACCTTCTTCTACGTTATCATTCATTCATACGACGGCCGGCTTGGTCGAATGCTCAGATTGGCTGGGTATTGGCCAAGAGGTCCCGGGTTCGAATCCTGGTAGGGGCAAATTTTGTGATACACATAAATATTTGTTCCTGAGTCATGGTTGTGTTTATATGTTTATGTAGTATATTTTCAACATTTATATACATAATTATATTAAAAATATGTCCGTCATCTTAGTATCCATAACACGAGTGCTTAGGCTACTTACTTTGGGCTAGATGATAGGTGTGAGTGTAAAAAATATTTATTTATTCATTATTTATTATTATTATACATTCATGGCCCGCATGAATGCATGAATGAGTAGAAGGTTGGTGGTTCCATCTTCGGCCCTTATCGCCACTTACCATCAGGTGAGATGAAGGGCAAGAGCTTGGCTGTCTAACATAAAAATAAAAATACCAAGGTCGATAAATCAAAGAATGTCTCAGATCGCAAGTAGTTGACTATGCGATATGAGGCCTTCTTTTTATCGCCCGAAGTAAGATCATAGTTTTATGTCACCCCTGACCAGGAAGTGGATTAATCGTACGCGTAGCGAAAAAGTCCACTTTAAACAAAATAACAATAAACATAAGGGGAGATTCCACCAGTGTGCTGAACCGTGCGCCAATTGTTAAATTAAATTAATTACATTAATAATGATGTAAAATTAGACGACTGTCAACCTTAATTTGTTTTAAATTAAGCTCAAACTCGATCGATCATTCTAATCGTTCTTCCCACAGCCACCGATAGGCGACATCGACCTCACAACAGTGGTGTCTGAGAAGGCCGTCAAGGCGCCAAGAGACCTCTGCGCTAGACCCAACACGATCCTTCTAGAAACTTCCATACCGCAAGGGCTGGAGGTGCCGGAGACTGGATCCTTAGTGTACGTGAGGAAGCCTGACGGCGGCATGGTCAGGCGGCATTTGCTCGCGGCAGATACTGCCTCCGCCAGGGATAACTGGCTGGATTTTATTAATAGCGCTTTGGAGTACACCAGGTGTACCGTCACACAGGAGTGAGGTGGCCATCCTGATGATGTTCAAATGTCATTAACATATTGTTCAGGTCACTTAAAGTAAGAATTAGTCTAAACAAATCGTTGGAATTTCTCCGTTCATTTCGTTCAAAAATATACAGTTTAGCCTACTTGGTGAGATATTATGTGTAAAGTCATTTCGTTCATACGTCCTAAGTTACAGTTTAGCCAACTAGGAGAAAGAAATTGTGTAAGCAAACCATTGAACAATTTCCGTTAATCGCACCTATGAATTGTTAATAAATGAAATTTGAAGTGCATCCTTTTTAAGAACCAATGAATTGTAATGCCATTGATAAATAAACATTTATTGTAAATGTTTTAATGTATAATTTTGTAATACATTTATAATTTTAATCGGCGGACCATATTTTATAATGTTTATGACGACAATACCATATATTTGTATGGTGTTATTATAAAGAAGTGTTCTGAAATTCTTTCTTTTTAGGGACACAAAAGGATCTAGCTCATACAGCCATGCCTTTAGTATTTTTACATCAAAATACGGGTGTCGCACGTTTTATTGCATCTAGAGGAGAGTGCTAGGCGCGAATTAAATAATAATAATAGAGAAATTTTTAAATCAAATGTTGTCACTATCACAAACTATTGATAAGAAAATGACAGAATCAGATTGAAACACGTCTTAAACTCACGTCTTTTTTGTAATAACACCGTTACTCGCTGGCAGGGTCAGTCTAACAAATTTATAGTATTTTATTATTATGATATTTACATTATTGGTAATAGTAGCGTATGTGAGTTCCGAAGGGTCGAATGCTCACCTTTTTACTATAATTGCATCTATAACTAGTCTTAAAACTATGTAAGCTTTGTGTTAATCTAATACGGTACACTTATGTTCTGTTTAATTTTAAGCGGTTTTAATAAAACCACTTCAGCTAAAGCGACACACCTGTAGACCGTTTCATAGAGATTTGTTATTATTATGTAAACTGACTCGACAATTTTTTAAATTTTTATTCTACAGTTATTCTTTCGTTAGATCAGTTCAGTTATTGATTCTTGAAGTACGGATTGCATTGTATTTTGGTAAAATTTAAGTGCATACAACGATTTTAAAACTCTGTTAATTTTTTTTATCTAATATCCTTGAAGGGCAAATCACAATACAACCATTATTAAATTAGGTAGTATGCAATTTAGAACTGTTGAAGTGGTTTTACTACAACCATAAACACAATTTACATTTTTCTATTTTAATCACTGAGTACCTAGCGTGTAGTTGACTGAGTAATCTCTAGCTTTAACATTACGTAATTGAGTCATGCGTATTTTAACATTTTTTTAGACTAATAACGTAATAGTATGTATACTTAAACGCGAATACTAAAACGCTACTGTAAAAAAAATTGGCTGAAATTTTGGCGCCAAGCTGTATACTAATTAAAAACAAATTTCAAATTGGGAATATGTAGTACATACAAAATAGTAGTTTCTTTGGTCATAGGTATTTTTTGTTTCATTATCCTGTAATAATTATTAATTATGGTAATAGAAAAATGTGTGTATGCCACTATACGTTACAAATAGCCGATTTCAGTTGCTTTAATCTACCCGTAACTCTCACACTTTGCTATTATTTACAACGAGTGAGAGAGACAGGGAGACGAAAGCAACTGAAATCGGCTTACTTGATACTGGGTCTGTGCTAATTTATTGTGACATAAACAAGCACTTGTGACCATCATTTCGGTGCCGTGGCATAAATTACTACATTTTCTATCATCTGGTGTTTTATAAAAAAAGAATCATCAAACATTCAAGACCATAATTCGAAAATCTTTTTCTAACCACCAAAATCTATGTACAAATTTTTCTAACATTTACTTAACGTTAAAATTAAAATAGAATAGTTTATCTGGTATTTAGTTAAATTCTATGCAAGTGGTAGTGGTAAGAGCGGGGTAACAAATACCTGTAAAATAGATTTAATGTTGGGTTAATTTTACAAACTAACTGATTAGTAGGGACCAAAATTATATGTTAAATAACAACAAGACTAAGAAAGGAGTGGTTTGGATAGCATTTAGTTTTTATTATACGAGAGGTGTATCTTAAAGTATTGCAAATGCTGTTTGCTTAGCAATATAAATATAATTATCAAGATTAATTGATATGACGCAAGCTCTATCTTATCCAAAATATTTTAGTTGTTGACGTAGGTACGATGCAGTTTTTAAGATTTGTGGTATGTAGGTAATTATGATGTTAGTTGATTGCGTTTGTAAGCAAGATAGAATAAAAAACCCGTTTTTAACTATATTGATTTAAACATTGTTAGTTCATAAATTTAATTTTAATTTCACATGCAATTGATCACAATAAATTCTTAATAATGTTTCATATTATTATAATGACACCAATTCTATTGGGATTGGTTTATTAATATATTGCAATAAAATTTATATTATGTATTATTATTACAGGTGTATATAAAATCAATTTATTACAATAAAATACTTAAGTTACCTTATTTAAAGTGTTTCATTTCCAGTGTTTATCAAAAAGTTCCATATATAAATAAAACAACATATGATTTGATTTTAAATGCATTTATTTAATTAATTGTATACAATCATCTCATGACTGTAAAAATCCAGTATATGCCCGCCTAAGGGTGGAGGCTCACATAGTTGTCGCGCATTCAATTCTCTTAGCAACTAATATACAAAGTTTTATATAAGGTTTCCTTCTATGTAGGCATACATAGGAAACTTTGTATTTTATTCCATATTCTAGACACCTACCTACGTTAGTATTATAATTGATCTACATAAAGTATTGACGCACTTAATTACTTTATAATCTTAAATCTACTAAGACTAATCAGATGGATTTGTTTGTGTTATAGACTTAAATAAAAGACAAATTAAATATTATTTGACTAGATGGTTAATACTTCAACTGACTATGTGTTAAGTAACTTATATCTTACTAGGATTGCCTTAATTATGCATGTAAAAACTGTCGTTGCGATAGTAACATTCAAAGAAGTGCTGGCATGGCAATTGCAATCAAAACAGACGAAAACTTGGGAAGTATAATTTGTTAAAGAGGATTATTTGTCATACACCGGCAACCTCGCACGATTGGATAGTAAACATAATGAACAACTTTTGTTTTACAAGTTAACATTAACATCAATAACACTGAGTTATGTTAAAACAACAATTTTACATTGAACAAAAATTAGTGTTCAAGTGTGCTGTCGCGACATTTGTAACTCTATGTTTTATGTCTAAACGAAAGGACGACGCTGCGCTCGCGCGAGATGTAATAACATAGAGCTTAAACATTCAAGAGATGAATTAAACCTATACCTATTAATTGTTGTTTGAAAGTTTATAACGAATCATCAAAAGCCATAGACGCACTTGTTTGTGATGTTATGCTATCTAGTCTGTGAGGTTGCTGGTAAATTATTACCAACGGCGGGTCCCAATATTCTAATCTACGTTAAAAATAACCTTCTAAAGTTTAGTTGCCTGGCATTTTTTGTTATATTACGATAAATAACAGAAGTTGCTAAGCAACTGACCTGTAGTACGTCTATCTTCAACTGTTGATAGAATATTGGGACCCGCCGTAGGCCTGTATATCATGGAAATGACCAGGGGGTCATCATTCTGAGGGAGTTATCGTTCTGAAGATACGCATCGATCGGTGGGGTCAGTCGCGGCATTGTTGGGAGACTAATTTTCGTCGTCGTAAAGGAGAGGCGTCTTGTCTGTTTCACTGCGCCGTCTCTTCGATGGTATCTCCGCTGACATGGCTTGCTTCAGCTCGTGCTGTTGGAAATAGGACCAATAAAGACATATAAAATATATATTATCGCCCCTAATCATTCCCGAAGGGTGATGAGGGTAACGATGGATGGATTGTGTTAAAGATGATTTGAGAAGGAAGACATGTTGTGCCGACCCTACTTAGAGCAGATTATTGACAGGGAGAAGAAGACTCTTCTTCTACCTGCCCTGTTCCCATTCCATCTGGGGTCGGCGCAGTACGTTTCCTCTTCCATTCATATCGATCAGACGTCATCAAGTCACCCACTCCCTTTTTATTCACATCATCCATGGCACCGTAAAGATGCTAGTGATTAATGAATGTATAGAAAAGAGCCTGAACGGAATGACAACATACCAACCCATACTGCTCAAGGTTTTGGCTTAGGTTTTACAGCCGGCCGCCTGCCCGACACCAACCCTCTTTGGGTATTCGGAGAAGAAGAGGACTGTAGGATGGAAACACGTAGGTGTTTTAAGGTAAACGCACACTTAACACAGCCGAACGCGCCGAAGTAAGCGGAGGCCTCACATACCCATCCGCGCCGAAGCAATTGAATTGACAGATCCGTCCGCGCCGAAGGAATATAGACCTACTGAAATGACAGATTTTTCCGATGACGTCATTCGAATTCTGAAGATTATGACAGATTCGACTCCGGCAAGTGAGCGAGGTTTCATATTATGATTCCTTACAAAGATTTCCATAAACTCGTTTCGTGCGCGACCCTCCTCGTAGATGTTAGCGGGGGCAAGTTATAATAAATAAATAAAAATAATTGATCCGGAAATAAGTGATGCGGAGAGGAGCGAGTTTTGTCTCCTCCCCGCATCACCCGCCCCCACATCTAGAGTGCCCCGTCCCCGCCACCGTCTCTCATACCACAGGAGGGTCGCGCACGAAGTTGTCGGATTAGAGGTACTCACCACGAAGTGCCGGCACAGCCTGGTGAACTGCCCACAGTCGATGGCCAGCTGCGGGGCGGACCTCTTGCCCCCGGTCCAGTCGCGGCTGAAGGTGATCTGCGCGGAGGCGAGCGCGAACACGGCCAGGCACACCACCGCCACAGACAGATTCCTGAGGAAAACAGGGGTTTTTAACCAATAATAAAATGCCGCGGTGCCGTGTGGTGACGGTGACAGAATACAATTTTATTTTTTATTTATTTACTTCACAATACATTTATCATTACAGGTATCAATACCGAATTCGATAAAGCTGCATAAAATAAGAATAACAGATCTACATTTTATAACTCAAAACGTATAACGTAATTTTTGTGAATTCACTCATAGAACATGAAAATATGTCTAACGTTTCTGTGACCAAGTTGAGTGTATGTAGAGACCGCGTCAATGGCGCTTCCTCCAAGAGATTGGTCCGGCCTAGCGGCACTGCCAGCAGCCGAGGCCTCCTCCGTCGACCTATGTAATTATCTGGTACGTTTAGGTGTATGCTGGCCAACACCTCTACGTTGTATATTTTGCCAATTAATTGTCATGGCGGCTCCACATTAGTGTCGTGAAGCATCGTGAACAGGTGTGAACGTGAATGTGGACGGTTTTTCGCGGGGCTCACGCCTATTCCCCGAGCAGAGTCGGTATTTTGTCCCGCGACAAAGGGTCCCGGACAAATTTAGCCATGTGGTGACGGCAGAGTGACAGGGTGACAATTGTCACCACCCCAAATCTCTCCTGTGGGTGTCGTACAAGGCGACTAGGGATAAATCAGCGATGACGAATGGGCAGCAGCGTTCCTCTTATATCACCTAGCAATAGTACTGCGACTTTTGTGCCCGATAAATGGCAATAGGCTCGCCGCCTATAACATGGGACCTAACATAATTGGCGAAACGTGGGTGCTAGTTTACCTCTGCCTTCGGGGATATAGGCGTGATTTATGTATGGATGTACAAAGGGTACCCACCCCCTTCGCGCGACGATCACGCGTACACATTCTCAGCCCCATGCCAGTTTACTCAGGACTACAAAGTTATTGCAGCGGCACCTTCTACGTCCATTTCGGGACGGGTTTCACGAACAATTGTGAACCTCCCGAGGGTGTCGTATAAGGCGACTAAGGATTAAAACATTGATGAGGAATGGATGGGCAGCGGCGTTCCTCTTATACCACCATCCAGCAATGTACTGCCCTTTGGTGCCCGATAAATGCCAATAGGCTCGCCACCATTAAATGGGACCTATAACATAATTGGTGAAGCGTGGGTGTTAATTCACCTCTGCCTACAATATAGGCGTGATATATGTATGTACGTTCAATTAAGAATCAGATTAAGTCTAAATAAAGAGAAAGAAAGAGTTAGAGCAGAGGCTTCAAAAATTTTTCACGCCAACGTAGACCCCTCCAGTATCCTGTGGAACCATCTGGACCACTTTGGGAGTCAATGGGTTAGAGTAAGGTAACTGTAGTGTGGTATACAGTGTGTCCCTCGATAAAGTGCAATCCCGCAAGAGGGTGAAAGTAGATCATGAATTATTGACATAAAACATAGAAAAAACTAGAATTTAGAAAAATTCTTGCAATTTTTTATTAATTTATAAAGATATTTATTACTATATTTGGACTCTATGTAGTACAAAAAAATCGATTCTTAAAAAAGTAGTGGTTCTATTTATGTAAAATAAAAACAATAATCATGTCAATAATCATGTCATAAATTATATTTTTTGTACAAAACATGCACTTTTTTAAGCAATTTTTTTCAATAAAACTTCAATTTCTTAAAATAAAGACTATATTACCATATAATTTTATGAGTTATTATTATTCTCAATTATATTAGCTTTCAAATAAAAAAAATCTAGACTCTGAGGAATAACAACCTGGATACACATTTTTAAAGTTGACTATAATTATTAAAAACGACTATGATTATTCACGTAATATACCCTTTATTTCTGTTGTTGTGGCTGTTCTGTTTTTTGCCCAATAGATATAAAGGGGCAGGGAGAGGTTTTTCACTCCTCATGCTCATAAACTTTTGTGCCCGATAAATGGCATGGGACTTGATATAGTTGGCGAAACGTGGGTGCTAGTTAACCTCTGCCTACCCCTTCGGGGATATAGGCGTGATTTATGTATGTTGTACCTACAAGAACTTTTTGTATTTTTATTGTTTTTATAATATAAAAACGCCGCGAAGGCGCAACACGTGGCTAAGCTTTTATTGTGCTCGTCAATTACCGTTCATAATGAGTTTTACACACGGCTCGTAACTTCTGCCGGCAACCGATATTATTAAATAACGCTGATGTTTATGCCTAATAACTGTCATGTTACAAATTTATTGCGCCACCCACGGCACAGACAGGCATGAGATTAGAAAACGGTTTAGTTAATTAGATACTGAAAAATCAACGTTAAATTTTCAGGGTAGTGTCTAGTCACTAAGCCAATTGTTAGTAGGCAAATGTACATACATACTGAATGAATGAATTGAATTAGCACCCACGATTTCCTGTAATATTAAGATAAAAACTGAAATAAAGTAAAAGGTTTTTAATATTTAATTATTTCGTAAAGTTGCCGCCCTATTGCGGTTGATATTTTCATTAAAAGCTCTTTGTAACATTATAAGTACCTGAAATGAAAAAACAAGCATAGTTGTTGACTGCCGCACTCCGAGACGTCAATTAAAGTTAATGAGTGCTTAATGTCAAAAAATTTCATTCAAATCTAGACCATAACCCGGCAAAAATAGCGATTAGTTTTGAATTGTCATTTTTTGTCGTTAAGTACTCACTAACGTTATTTGAGTCTCTGAGTACGGCAGTTAGTGTTTTATCAAAAAACAAAAAAGCATAAAGGCTGGATTACACCACCACGTTTAACAAGTGATTGAAAGTTAACCGTTTATTTTCGACATTTCTTCCATACTGTTAATAAATTGTAAAAAAAACCGGTTAAATATTAATCGACTGTTTATGTGTTGGCGAACTCGGGCCTTACTGCCGCACTCAGAGACATCAAACATAATGTCAAAAAATCTCATTTAAATCTAGACCATAGACCCGGCCAAAATAGCGACTAGTTTTGATTTGTAATTTTTTGACATTAAGTACTCATTAACGTTACTTGACGTCTCTGAGTGCGGCAGTTAAGTAGATTAATTTAAAAGTACTGCTTTTTTTTCGACATGCAAGGAAATACGTCGTTCTCGGAGTTCATTGTTATTATTCTCAAAGGGCAATATATTTTAATTAAATTTCTTAATTCCAGAGACAAAAGACACGTCACATAGAGGCTTACATCTTACAATTACATAGAATCACGAGTAATAATCGTTACGCACCCTTCTCTGCAATTCCCTCTAATACGTTACACCACTATATACAACACTAGTGGTCGCCCGCGACTTTGCTTACGTTATTGTCGGTAATATGCATTGCAACCCAAAAACAGCACCTTAGAGGTTGAATTTCGCAAAAATCTTAGTGAGTACCTACGTCCTAAAAAGAACCCAATGCAAAAATTTTAAACTCCTAGCACAAATTTAATCTTTTCGCATTTATTTATATTTTTTTAAAAATATAATGATAAAAAAGCTTTTAATTTTATGGATTGATATTATTCAGGTACCTATATATACGTCGGGTTAAATAATATCAATGCCAAATATTATCTCTAATATATCATCATCATCATTATCACCAGCCTTTTAATGTCCCCACTGCTGGGGCACGGGCCTTCCCTATGGATGGAAGAATATAGGGAGATTGGACCATAACCCACCACGCTGGCCCAGTGCGGGTTGGTGGGTATTAACGACTGCAGATGCAGCCGGGACCAACGGCTTAACGTGCCTTCCGAAGCACGGAGGAACTCGTGATAGTAAATTTCTGGTCACCCATCCAATGACCGGCCTTAGCGAAATTGCTTAGTTTACGCAATCGCAGGCCAAGCGCGCTGTGCCACTGCGCTAGTGAGCTCCTCTAATATATACGTGGGTCTAATCCGTAAAACTTGTTTCATTTCAAATGTGTAGCGCTCGTGCAAATATAACAGAACACTATGAGAATATACCCGTTTTTAAAATGAATTTTATACACCCGAGTCCGGGTCCAGAGTCCGGTCCAGTGGTTCGCCCTCCGGTATTAAGATTCAGAGGTCTAGGGTTCGATCCCCAGGGGGGACAAATTTGTACTCGGTTCGGTTGGTGGTAGGACTTTTTCAAGTCGCCTGGCTAGCAGCTACCATCACCTTATCAAAATCTGTTCGCTTAATAATAACGACAACAGCATTGATATTCCGACAATTTTTGATAATTTTAGCCAGCCTCTCTGTGGTTGAGGGTTTCGGGTGAAGTTCGATTCCGACTTCGGCCCTCATCTTCACTTACCATCAGGTGAGATGAAGGCCAAGAGCTTCCCTGTCTAGCATAAAAAACGGTAGCATGCCCGTTTTGGGTCACCTTACCCAAATATAATTTTAGGCTGTAAAATGTTATTACTAGATATTCACTCTGTGCATCTTTACTACATTATGTTTTAAATTTTGAATTTTGCTTAAAGTTCAATTTCCGGTCTACCCTTCTACTTAGAAGTAATACAACTTATTGTTCGCAAGACTTGTGAATTAATTAAGATAAACATAAAGTTATCATCACAAACATAGTGAATAAAACAACAGAAATTTTAACTCCGCCGTAAGATATTCGGATGCCTTTTAAGGTACGAATTAGTTAAGTATTTTAAACTGTGTTCTCTATAAACAAATAAAGTTTTCATTGTTATTTATCATAGGTACCGGTGTTTATTTTTAGCTTCCTGTTTCAAGGACTATTACTCCATTCTATTCATTAAAACAATATATTGATTCCTACTTATTATGTCTGTTTATCTATGAAATGCACTTAAAAACAAGAAACATGTATTTCTAAAATGCATCATCAATTTATAGGCAAATAAATATATAAGCGCTTTGAAATGTTGGTGTTACAGACTGTTACACAATTTTATTGTTGTATTTATATTAAAAGACACATCAAGATTTTTCACATATTGTCTCTTGTTATAGTGGATGGAGTACCTGACGTTAACTACCTGTAATTAAGAACATTTAATATTTATTACAATTCTTTGTACGAGAGACGCATCAGGAATACTTTTTTTAAATATTCTCTATTTCTATTTCTTGTCGTTAATTTTAACAGCAATTTGGTATATTCACTATTTACTATATTTTTTTTAAGTAAAAAATATAAAAATATATACCATCTTATAAAAAAATTATTGCAAACAAAAATAATTAACAAAAATTACGAAAAATTATTGTTACCGCGCCTCAAGTCAATAATATTTCTTGAGAAAATTCTTAATATCGTAAAGTTTAGTTTACAATTTAGTTTAGAAAATAGTTGTTTTAACTATCTAACGTTGTTATTATGTTATAAATTAAAAAAAAAAACATAACTTCTTGTAAATTAAGAATAACATTTTTGATAATTACAAAAAAAAGTTAGAAAAATGATAACTAAAGAAAATTAGGTCAGATAAAAATTCGAAAAATGATTCTCCTGATGCGGAATTCGGCGATTGCAGTGGACGCAGTTCGGTTCCCGCATCAGGATAATATTTTTTTGAAAATTAACTTATTCATTTTTCTTTATCCTTAAAAATTGCTAAAAACAATAATGCAGGTAATTTCATTACTGTTATCTTCGTTGAAACTGCAGAATTGTTGACTTAAAGTTACCTATAATAGGTTATTTTAATATTTATAAAAATAATGGCATCGTGTAAATAAATAATCGTGTAATAATGAATAAAAACGTCGTAATAATAAATATTTCATCAAGAATGACTAAGCATAGGTATAGTTAACTTTGTAATGAGTCAACGACGATTTAGTTAATATAAATGCAATGTGCACTTCGTATTTTTTCAGATTGTCTAAAAAAATGCTTTCGCTAATGAGTCCGAAAAATATCAGATTATACTTTTTAATTCTTTAAAAAAAATCAGATTTTAAACACTGTATTTACAAACTAAATCGTAGATCTGTCTCTATTCATCACAGCGGTAAACTAAGTTTGGCAGCAAGAGACGAAATTAAGTTGAAACCATGTTCATACAAGCAGTTTTGTTAATTGATTTTAAAGATTTTTTTTATTTAAATAATATCATGTGAATTGTTGAAACACCATTCAAAAGAAAGCTGTAATAGTAGATAATTTAATAACCACATATTTTTTCTAAATATATATTTAATTTACTTTTATTTACTTTTGACAGCCATAACAATTAGGCAGAAATGTGCGATTTTCTTGTATTATTAAATAAATGTCAAGTCTACTTGTTATTTTAAAACATGTTATAAGTATTCATATTTATAAATTTATTAGTAAATGCAGGTACAATTTACCAATGGCCATTTAAAAGAAAATAAATAGCATTAATTACTCGAAAACCTATTAACAAAACATTATTAATTACTTGTTCTGCAAGAGTATTAAAATTTGTACAAATCTCCAAGGTACTTTTATTTTAATAAATTCATCGACTTTATTTCTGTTTTAATTACCTGATACATAAAATTCATTAATAAAAATCTACAAATAGCATTCATTAGATATTTGAGTGAGTAAATTATTTTTCGAATTAATTTTAAAGCATAATATCTTGTATCAAACAGACTATTTTAAAATTAATAATTATTGTTTGTTATTATTTGAACTTATAATTTGTAAATGTTAGAAAAATTATAACAAAGAACAAGAGGTGAGAATTGTTTTTTTTTACCTATTTTTTTTAATGTTGGAAAATTGATGACAAAGCACAAGAGGTCACAAATATTTTTTCGAATGTTTTGTTTTTAATGTTTGTTTACTTAAAATTGTGTACCTAATTGTGTGTGCATCATTAAGAATCCACTTACCCTGACTTCGGTGTCATGTCGTTGTTGTTCTGTTGCCCGTCCGACACCAACAGTCTTCCCATGAAAGGGGCAGTCGCCTTATATACCTACGTGTGGGTGCCGCGCAAATCTGAAGGAATTTTCGCTTGAAATATGAATTTTATGCCCGTTACAATAAAGACAAGAAGATACTGCCACTTATTCTGGGGGAAGGTTCTTATTTTGGAGTTGGTAGAAGGTTTCGGTTGTTCGGGATATGTGCAGATTGGATTTCTTCGCCAAAGTTTTAACCCAACATAAGGTTAGGTTGCATTGTATATAGTAAAAAAATATATTAAAATTTCGTTTTTTTTTTAACCACGAATAATGTTGACTTTTAGCTGTATAAACTATTACAAAGAAATGAAGTCAGGGAAATTTCGAAAAAAATTTGTCCTTTACATTTATAAATTGTAAGAGTTATTAGTGGAATGCAAAACAACAGTAATTATGGAGTAATTATAATAAATATATAATAAGAAAATACAAGACTAGAAAGACAAAACAACGAACACACAAGAAGAGTAGCAAAGACATAGAACATCACATTGACACTATTATAAAATATATATCAAAACCAGCCTATGTCGTGAGACCATGGAGATGATACTTCAACACACCCCCTTCAACTCATGGGCTCAACACCATAAAGATTCAATCAGGTCTGCACGCACAAACCTAACTCACTAGTTAGTAATTCATGCCTTATGCGAGACAAAGGCTTGGTGAGGATATCTGCCAACATCTTATCAGTTGCCAAATGTTCTAAAGTTATATCTTTATTCTCACGAAGCACATCTCTAATAAAGAAATGCCGTATATCAATGTGCTTACTCTTCGCGTGGTAAGCACCACTGTCCTCGGCTAGGCAAATGGCACTTAAGTTATCAGCATGCATTTTTACCTTTGATAAATTAAGTAGACCTAGCTCCTTCAACAGACTATTTAAGTAAATAGCCTCTTTCATGGATTCTGCTAAACTCACAAACTCAGCCTCACAGGTTGACGTGGCTACAGTGCGTTGCTTTTGTGAAGCCCAAGAGATAGCTGCACCCCCTAAAACGAAAACATAACCTGTAAATGATCGTCGATCATGTGCGCAACTACCCCAATCCGCATCCGCATATCCATGAACGCATAGCCCAGTTGGCTTATAAACTAAACTCTGACTCATAGTACCTTTTAAGTAACGAAGGATTCTTTTTGCAGCTCTCCAATGAGTCTCATCAGGGTTTTCTGCGAATTGCGCCAACTTTGCCGTAGCATTTGCTATGTCTGGCCTCGTCGCTACACTTAAATACATGAGCGATCCTATTAACTCCCTATAAGGGAAAGACTTTCCTTCCTCTTTATCTTTTTTCTCGCTCATTACAGACTTTCCTACCTCCATAGGAGTTTTAACGGGTTTGCTGCCCTCCATACAAAACTTTTTTAACATGTCCTTGATATATTTTTCCTGTGACAAGTAGTACATATTGCCATCGTTCTTTATATCAATTCCCAGGCAAAAAGTTGCCTGACCGAAATCTTTCAATTCAAACCTTTTCGCAAGTTCATGCTTGAAATTCTGTCTAGTCTCTTTCTTTTCTGACGCAATTAAAATATCATCTACGTAAACGACTACAAAAAGATTAGATCCATCTTTATTTCGCTTGTGATACAAGCAAGGCTCGTTTACAGTTGGACGCAAACCCATATTTTTTAGTTCTGTGTTCAATTTTATATTCCACTGTCGTCCGGCTTGTTTAAGCCCATAAAGAGACTTCTTTAAAAGGCATGTATTTCCACCTCCTTTGATATCTTCAAGCATCTTCACTGCTCTTTTACTAGTTGTACTATTTGCTCCATCAATGTTTATTAGCTTTTCTAAACATTCTTTTAGCAATTCTGGAACTTGCATATAAATATCTTCATTCAGATCTCCATTCAAATATGCCGTATTAATATCAATTTGATCAATACCCATGTTCATCTCAACAGCTAATGCGACCAACATACGTATCGTTGCTATTCTTGCAACCGGTGCGAATGTCCTGTGATAATCAAGGCCAGATTGTTGACTATATCCCTTAGCGACAAGTCTAGCCTTCTTTTTCTCTGTTTTGTCGACATTTAGCTTCGTTGTCAACACATATCGACATCCAACGACATTACGTCCAAATGGTTTCTTTACGATTTCCCATGTATCATTTTTCACTAAGCTCCGCATTTCGGATATGATTGCTTCCTCCCATTGACTCCTTTCATCACTTGACAGCGCGTCCTTCAATGAAGTTTCAATAACTCCCGCAAACACATCAGTGTCATCTAATTCATCCGTCAATGGTTCACTTTCGCTATTTTCTTCTATCTCAACCATATTATAGATTTTTCGAGGTCGTCCAACATGTCCTCGCTCAATCCGTGGTCTTCCAGGACCTCTTTTCAGAGTTACCTCTCTTTCACCAACCTCAGTACTGTCCATAGTCTCTATACTTGGTATGCTCGGTACCTCGTCCAAAGTCCGCGATGACGCATCCATTTGACTCATCTCGTTTTGGCTTAATGGTACATTTGATTGTTTATTCAATGGAATTTCTACCTCAACTGACTTTCTCACAATATCCTTTTCACATTGCGACTCAAGGAGTGATTCATTTGAAACTTTGTTATCATTTTCAAGGAATTTACCTTCTTGAAATTTTACATCCCTTGACACTACGAACTTTCTACACTCTGGTATCCAAATTTTATATCCGTTAGAATCAGCAGGATAACCTACAAAATAACCAGTTAAACTACGTGATGCAAATTTATCTTTTCCTGGTTCTTTATCTAAGACATGAACTTTTGTACCAAATGTCCTCAAGTTACTTACGTTCAATGACTTTTCAAACCATTTTTCGTATGGAATTTCACCGTTCAGACTGCTTGTTGGACTTCTGTTACGTAAATAACATGCAGTTGCTACCGCTTCTGCCCAAAAGCTAGCTGACAATCCCGACGATAAAAGCATACACCTGGCCATTTCTAATAACGTGCGATTCATTCGCTCAGCAGTGCCGTTACTCTGCGGCGTGTAGGGTGTTGTAAATCTCCTTTTAATTCCATTTTCTTGTAAATAAACATCAAAAAGCTTATTTTTATATTCCGTACCATTATCGCTTTGAAATGTTTTGATTTTTCCGCCTGTCATATTTTCAACTTGACATTTAAATATTTTAAATTTTGATAACACGTCACTTTTATTTTTCAACATAAATACTTGACACCAACGTGTACTGTCATCAATAAAAGTGACAAAATATTTATTTCCCCCGTTCGACTGAACTCTCATGGGACCTACCACATCAGAATAAATTATTCCTAATTTTTCTTTACAAGGCTCTCTGGACTTCACAAAAGGCAACGAAACCATTTTACCCTTAGCACACACGTCACAATTCTGCAAGTTACTATTGACCTTGGATGGGCCAATACACGATTTTTTAAGTACTTTCATAAGATCCCTAGCATTTAAATGTCCCATACGCTCATGCCATCTATACAGATCCACATCATTCTCTGATATAACAGATGCTGAGGCATCCAGTTCCCTCAAGTAATATAAACTACCCCGCCGATCAGCAGTTAACTTAACCTCACCATTTTTGACAGCATATGCAACATCACGCTTAAAAGTGACTTCACAGCCTCGTTCAGTGAGTTTAGCGATAGAAATCAGACTATTACGTAAATCGGGAACGAACATTGTATCTTCGAAATTAAATTTGCGCGTAGTACCATTATTGCATGCTAATATCTTAACCGTACCCTTACCTTTTACGGATGTACACGTATCGGTGGCTAATTTTAATTTTTGGCTAGAAGGCAGCACCTCATCAAACCTTGTCTCATCATTGCACATGTGGGAAGTGCAACCGCTATCGAAGATCCATTCATGTCGAGGTTTGACATCTACAGCATGGCATTCATCTGTAACTTCAACAGTGGTTAAAGCATCAAGATCTTCACACTTTACATTAGCACATGACTCTACACATCTGGTTTCCGAAGTACTTTCCTTTTTCTTTTTGCATTCTGATGCCTTATGTCCAAGTTCATGACATTTAAAACATTTGTATTTGAAATGCTTTCCATCTCCAGACTTATGCCCTTTCTTCTGATGTTTATTTACATACATAGCGCCTTCTGTATTTTCAACTGTGATGTTTCCTCTTGAATTATATTCTTCAATGATTTTTATACGCAGTTGTTCAGGCTTTGGAAGTTCGTCTCTAGACTCAATGGCGCATCTAAAATTTTCATAACTAGCTGGTAAGCTATATAGTAGCATAATTGCTAATAAATCGTCATGAATAACAATGCCCATCTCTTCAAGCTTATCGACAGCTTCAAAAAATAAATCGAGATGTTCGCTCACCTTTTGATCTTCACTCATTTTTTGCAACATGAGTCTTTTCATCAAGGTTGCTTTCTTCGCAGGGCCTCGTGATGCGAACAGACTCTCCAACTTCAGCCAAAGTTCACGTGCATTAGTCACCTTCTTAACATGACGAACTACACTCGGATCCAATGCTAAGATTAACTCAGACTTAGCCTTTCTGTCAGCAGTCTCCCATGTCAATCTAGCAACATCATCATCCGTAGGTTTTGGCTTCTCTCCACTTACATACTCCCAGTGATCGTTTCTTATTAACAACGCCTCCTCTTGTATTTTCCAGCTATCGTAATTATCCTTGTTCAATAATTCGATACGTACCGATGACATTTTGTTGCAATCTGTACTTTTTTATCTATTACAGTACTCGAACTTTTCACTGCTTATTTTTACTGCCCTGGGCCCATAACCTTTGTAAGAGTTATTAGTGGAATGCAAAACAACAGTAATTATGGAGTAATTATAATAAATATATAATAAGAAAATACAAGACTAGAAAGACAAAACAACGAACACACAAGAAGAGTAGCAAAGACATAGAACATCACATTGACACTATTATAAAATATATATCAAAACCAGCCTATGTCGTGAGACCATGGAGATGATACTTCAACATAAATGTAGGTGGTACATGTTCAATTAATAACCGAATGAACTATTCTAGTACAAATATTAAGTAACTAACTACATTCATACATACATAAATCACGCCTATACCCCAGAAGGGGCAGGCAGAGGTGAACTAGCACCCACGTTTCGCCAATTATGTTAGGTCCCATGTGAGAGGTGGCGAGCCTATTGCCATTTCATCGGGCACATAAAATCGCAGTATATTGCTAGGCGGTACAAGAGGAATGCTGCTGCCCATTACTCATTGCTATCTTTGTTTAAGAAAAAGAGAAATTAACTAAGAGAAACTAACTATATGTATAGGACGACTACGAGGACTGGGTACCTAGTAGCATTCCTGGCACCCCACCTGATATACACGTACAAACATATTATATGAATCACGCCTTGCCTAACGGGGGCGAGCCTATTGCCATCTAACGGACACGCAAATCGCAGCATATTGCTTAGATTGGTAGCTGTGACGTTCCTCTATCTTCCTTCTTTTTGATATGAAATATAAATATTTAATGATATAACAAACGAAACATTAGGTATGTGTATAATGAGCCTAATATGTATGCATGACTCGCGACTGTTCTCATTTCGTATTCATCACACAAACATTTGCCCCTACCAGGATTCGAACCCAGGAACCCATCGACCATACTGACCGTTAAAGGTAGTCTAGAATTACATACATACATACATACATAAATCACGCCTATACCCCCGAAGGGGTAGGCAGAGGTGAACTAGCACCCACGCTTCGCCAATTATGCTAGGTCCCATGTGGCGAGCCTATTGCCATTTATCGGGCACAAAAGTCGCAGTACTTTGCTAGGTGGTACGTATAAGAGGAACGCTGCTGCCCATTCCTCATCACTGATTTATCCTTAGTCGCCTTGTACGACACCCACGGGAGAGATTTGGGGTGGTGACAATTGTATTCTACTCTGCCGTCACCACACGGCCAGTCTAGAATTATCCCCACTATAATTATGTCCCCGAGAGGTGTTGCTTGGAATGAATATCTGCATCCGTGATATAGCAGTAGAGATAACTCGAGCGGTATGTGCTTAGCGTACTAATCCCAGCTTTCAGACAATTCTGTGCTGTATTTATCAATAAGCCTGACATATTGTGTCTGTTTCGTACCCCTCTGTTCTGACCGCTCTCCTCAAGATAATCAACCAAGCATACAATCAAAATCAAAAAGATAGAGCCCTATTACTAATCTCACTCCTCTCATACTCAGACGGCCAGTGCATGGGGGATTTCGTAGTAATTTGCAGTTTTGTTTATCGTGTAGGAGAAATTAAGAATAAGAATGTATTATGAGGTAGGATAATACATTCTTGCTTGTTCTCAAAAATATTATTGCAGAATGGAGATTCATTATCAACATCATCATCACCAGCCCTTTAATGTCCCCACTGCTGGGGCACGGGCCTTCCCTATGGATGGAAGAATATAGGGAGATTGGGCCATAACCCACCACGCTGACCCAGTGCGGGTTGGAGGGTATTAACGTCTGCAGATGCAGCCGGGAACCAGCCTTCCGTGCTGAACTCGAGATAATTTTTGGACAGCCATCCAATGACCGGCCTTAGCGAACATCGCTTAGTTTACGCAATCGCAGCGCAGGCCGAGCGCGCTAAGCCACTGCTCTATCGAGCTCCTACTCTGTGTCCGATATTTTTTTTATATTTATATATAACATATTTTTAGAAGGTTTCTGGCTTGTTTTCTCATATCTTTGAGCCACATCTTCATTTGCGAATGTTCAGTCCAAGCCGTGTGGTGACGGCAGAGTAGAATACAATTGTCACCACCCCAAGTCTCTCCCGTGGGTGTCGTACAAGGCGACTAAGGATAAATCAGTGATGAGGAATGGGCAGCAGCGTTCCTCTTATACCACCTAGCAATGTACTGCGACTTTTGTGCCCGATAAATGGCAATAGGTTCGCCACCTATTGGACCTAACTTAATTGGCGAAAAGTGGGTGCTAATTCACCACTGCCTACCCCTTCGGGGATATTAGGCGTGATTTATGTATGTATGTACCTATGTATGTTCTGCCTTTGAGTCATCATAATATTTATATCTTCATTTGCAAATGTGTCTTTCTTCATTAGATTTGTTTCAATTTAATCTCCTTTACAGCCGCACTCAGAGACGTCAAATAACGTTAATGAGTACTTAACGTCAAAAAATGACAATTCAAAACTAGTCGCTATTCTTGCCGGGTCTATAGTCTAGATTTGAATGAAAATGTTTGACATTAAATATTCATTAAAGTTAATTGACGTCTCTGAGTGCGGCAGTTAAGGTTTCAATTGTGTCCGGTTATTTTGTGACAGTTGAGCAAATACTAAAAAGATTGAAGAGCCGCTTGCTTATCGCCTCGTATTGGCGTATTATTTACAAACTCCTTTGACAGATTTCACCCCTTTGTGATCAGCATAGTTCTTGGGAACACGCACATATGCTTCGCCTGACCATTTCTAAAGCGTCAGAGAAATTATTTATCTCTTTTGCAGCCCACGAGGGTATTGTAAGGATTATTTACAGACAGACGGACAAAGAGGTATTCCTTTTTAGTACTTTTGTTATAAATAAATACTGTGTACCGTTTGATTTGCATTTCCTTTGTCGAGACGAGATCGAATGTAGTTTTGAACACGTAGGCTAAGGGGAAGTTTTCATACAACCAGTGTTCGGTGGAGTATATAATATTTTATAATTTTCATGTTGTTTGACTCAATATCGATAACAGAATTAATGTGCGATGTAATGTTGAAGGATGGCGTCCTGTTTAAGGTTCAATATACTTATGTGCACTACAACGTGTGTAAAGCTGGCCTGGGAGCGAAAAAATTACGTAGAATCTGCCAGCCCTGATTCACACCTTTGATAAATATGCAAAAAAAAAATTGTGTTTATTTTATTCGGACGCAAGTATTTATTGAACTGCGATAGAAGATTGCAAACCGCTAACAGCATACTAAAAGAGGGCTGGTATCAAATCAAGGCATGCAGCCTTCCATGTTGGTATGCGAGCGAAATAATAACGCAAAATGTGCCAATCCCGACTTACCCCTAGGATATCGTAAAAGTAAAAGTCTGCCGTCTATCGCCACACTTCTTAACCGAAATACGTCTTACTGCCGCACTCAGAGACGTCCATTAACTTTAATGAGTACTTAATAAAAAAAATGTCAATCTAAACTAGACCATAGACCCGGCAAGAATAAAGAAGGCGGCTAGTTTTGATTTAACATTTTTTTGTATTAAGTACTCATTAACGTTAATTGACGTTTCCTGGTACGGCTGTAAAAATTTTTAGTAATAACATTTATAACATGTATACATACAAACATACCT
Organism: Cataclysta lemnata; assembly: GCA_963931975.1. Classification (NCBI taxonomy): domain Eukaryota; kingdom Metazoa; phylum Arthropoda; class Insecta; order Lepidoptera; family Crambidae; genus Cataclysta; species Cataclysta lemnata. The sequence goes on from OZ008360.1 coordinate 4,477,032, forward strand.
ACATAAATCACGCCTATGTCCCCGAAGGGGTAGGCAGAGGTGAACTAGCACCCACGTTTCACCAATTATGTTAGGTCCCATGTAATAACACCGGCATTAATTATAAGTTTAATTTAGCCGTGTGGTGACGGCAGAGTAGAATACAATTGTCACCATCCCAAATCTCTCCCGTGGGTGTCGTACAAGGCGACTAAGGATAAATCAGTGATGAGGAATCAGCAGCGTTTCTCTTATACTACCGTCCTGACAATGTTCTGCGACTTTTGTGCCCGATAAATGGCAATAGGCTCGCCACCTATTACATGGGACTTAACATAATTGGCGAAACGCGGGTGAGAATTCACCTCTGCCTACCCCTTCGGGGATATGGGCGTGATTTATGTATGTATGTATGTATGTAAGTTTAATTTAAGGTGCGTCTAGAGTGCGTCTCTCTTTTAGTCAATGAGCTAAAATATGTTCGTAAGCTGCAGGTAAATTTGAATTAGGTTGTTTGACTGATGAGCATGTCTGCATTCGCGACAATGCGTCTGGCGTTTTATGCGTAATTTTCATTTCAACTATTTTCAACTACGTTACGTGACAAACGCGAACATAGACACGGTATACGCGTAGTATTATGTTGATAGATTAACCATTTCAGGGAGCCTAGACAACTGGCGAATCTATTCTAGAACGAATTTATCAACTAGGTGACCCGGCATACGTTGTATCATTGTTGTTAAAGGTATATATGCCATATAAATTATCCCGTAGCCATGGTTGCGATTTGGTTACGTAAAATGTTTGACAGGAAAGCAGTTTATATGGGAAAATGAAATTGTTGTTTTTACTATTTTCCTCGTAATTTTTCCATATATTTTCACCTTTCCTGCCTTGCCTGGCCCAAGAAAATAAAAAATAAATTTTAAAATAAAATAAATTAAATTAAAATAAATTTCAAAAACGTAAAAACGGCTGATTCGGCCCAGCCGTTCTCGAGTTTTAGCGAGACAAACGCACAGAAATTAATTTTTTTATCTAAGAGAAGAAGATAAGCTAAATGAAAGTGACGTACTACCTAGAAAACAAAATGGCGACCATCGACCCAAATGTACATAAGAATACCTAGTTGTCAAAAATTGACATGCGTTCAATAGAAACGCTGTATCGTGTGCATACCATCGTGTGTAGTTTATTTTCAATATTTATTTAATTACTAGCATTTACCCGCGGCTTCGCTCGCGTTGATGTCTTTTTATAACCCAATAAGTTCATAATCTTTATTTATTATAATAATTAATAACAAAAAATCTATTTTAATCAGTTTCATGTTAAGTGTCAAGGGGATTTCCTTTATTTTCTAATAAATAAAGTGGCAGTTCACGTCAAATAATGTCACAACTGACCAGAAAGTGGCATTTTCCGCCTGCTACGCGTAGGTACGGAAAACCCACTTCCTTACTTCGGGCAGTAAAAAATAAAGTTTCAGATCGCATATCAATTGTCTAATACTTGCGATCTGAGACATTCTTTTTTACCGCCCTTGGTAATAAAATGCACTATTAAAGGCAAATTTTTGATACCTAAGGTTACATTATTGTAGTTTTTGATACCTAAGGTTACTCGCTCATTTAGTTTTAGCGTGAAAGCGTTACAAACAAGCAAAAAACTCACTTTCGCGTTATTATATATTAAGATTATGAATAATATCCGTAATCTAGTTCCCATGACACAAGCGATGAAGCTGATTATTTTAGTATTTATAATAGATGTGAGTATCAGAAATACATACATAAATGACACCTTTTTTTTCGTGGATTTTTTATGTGATTTTTTTTCTTCTCACATAATTGTATTATATTATTATATTATACAATATTTGTAACAAGCAACTCAATCAGTTAAACAGTGTGAAATAACAGCTGTTAGAGACGCATTTAAGCCATTTTTTTAAAATAAATAACTAAATAATAAACCCAATGTTTATGGGTTTCTATCTGAATGTTATGCTGAGATTAGATTGATCTGATTAGAATGCTAATCAGGTCTATCTAATCTCACGTGTCGTCCTAACCGGCCCTGCTTTTGCCCAAATATGAAGGTTGACAGATGTCATCGAGATAAAAATCAATGTCAGAGTCAATACCTTAGTTTTTTTATTTATTTGAATATTTTCGATTTATTTCTTGTAAATCTTTTTTAATTCATATTATTTATGTGTCAATATGTCCCTACTAGCAACAGACGGGATGTTCTTTTCTCATATGGCACTTCTTCCCAATTACTATACGATCTTTACATACTTCTTTCGCCTTATCCTATCTTTAATGACCTCATTCATGCCCGCCGCGTCGGTTTCGGGTAATCTGGACCTGCCACAGATATTATATCTGTGGGACCTGCCCTTCTAAGGCCCGAGTTCACCAACACGTAAAACAAGCGATTAAAAGATAACTGACAGTTTTTGACAGTTCTTCCATACAATAAAATGTCAAAAACCGATGGCTAAATAACAATCGCCTGATTAATAATAAGTGCATGGTTAAAGTAAGAGAAGTTGTCGAAAATCGACATTTGTTTGTATTCTATTCGCTCGAAATCGAATAGATTACTTATCAATGCCCCCTTTTATTTTATATATTTTTTTTATTTTCAAGTGAAACGTACATTGCTTGTTTTCTAATTAATAATTTACATTAATTAGGTATGCATTGTCATGTCACAATTAAGTTTCCACAGATAAAAACCCATTGCCCTTTTCATAAGCCTACTTTGAATAGAAGATCGTTCTAGACCTCCTCTACCGTTTCTCCGTATTGATTATTGAGTGAGATCACACACTTAAGCTAACAAACAAAAATAATATAATTTTAATAGTGATCAAATTACTTCCCGTTGGAATGTTATTAGGAAAAAAAATACCGAAACCCCCGAAAACAGATAAAACGTTATCAGTTTCTCAAATGTGAGACATGTGACCAAAAAAATGTCGTAAAAATAAAGTGTTGTTAAGGATATATTGAAAATAAATCTTTACATAATATTATGCTTGTTCGATCGAAAACATTGATACACAATTTGATTGTTGTTATCTTGAAGAGTACAGCTATGTGGAATTGTTTCAACCAATGTGACATAACAGTAATGACGTTCAGATGCGATTAAACAAATATTATGTAGGTATCTAAGTTTTTCTGGAAGGTGCAAAATTGATTCTTTTTTATGTCACACCTGACCAGAAAGTTGTATGTAGAATATACCTACATACAAAATTGGACATAAAATTTTGTATGTAGGTACTTACCTCGGACAGTAAAAAAGACTCACATCGCATATTAATCGCAAATACTTGTGATCTGAGACATTCTTTTTTTTTACCTTCTTTGGTACTAGTACTGTGAAACTAAACAGATAAATCTGACTTTCCCAGTGATGTCGACCTCATGACAAAGTTGCAGTTCTACTGTTTAACAACCAACAACATTTTTATAAAATATATGATTATTCAATTATTTAGGTTAAAAAGTTCGAAAAATCATAGTCAATTGCCGCATTTTTCGAACATTTTCTAACATCTATTTTTTTTCGAAACTGAAAGTAAGTTTGATCACAATTATGTGACGTATGAATGTAGAAAACTGTATTTTTTTCCCTTTTTTTAGATTGCTGAACAGACATTCATTCAATAAGTTAGAAAAATATATATCCATTCATTTACTAGGTGTTCTAAAAGTAGTGACAAATGCTTTCTTCACATTGAATAAGACTTTATCAAAGTTATAGGTAGGCCCCTATTATTATACTTTTGTTTCAGATTTCCTAAGGGATAAGTCAACGGATTTATTTAATGTTTTTCTTAAAAATGCCAGATTTGGTTGTTGAAAACCTGAAAATTGACGACTTTCTCTGCTCGGGAGTGCAATATAGGCGCGCACGGGCTCACAATTACTTTTTACGATTATATTACACGTATTTATTTGTTTCACCTTTCAATGTTTACTTTTTAGTGAAGGAAATAAGAAACCTCTGAAACGTCAAGTATTATCAAATAACAAAATACTTCTTACACTCACACAATATTTTTAAAAATATTGCGACTCATTTTTCTAACTTTTATTTACGTTATCTAACAATATAAAAAAAAAAACAAAAGTATATGTAACGATTATGTTTTATCGTAATTGAACAGTATAACCCTCGTAAACATTTAACTGCCGTACTCAGTGACGTCGATTAACTTTAATGAGTACTTAATACTTATTCAACAATATGACCATTTGACCAACTATTTGACCATAGATCCGACAAGATTAATGACTAATTTTGAATTAACAGTTTTTTTGTTTATTTAATCATTAACGTTAATTGAAGTTTCTGACTACGGTTGTAAAGTACGTTTTAAATTACAAAAATAACACGCGTACTTAAAATACGTGTTGTATTTTATTGAAACCCTATAAGATAATGTTTGCTTAGATATTATTTCATAATGCACTCCGATAGATAGTAACGAAATCACAAAAACAGGTTATATTTGAATAGTTACGCAAATTACTGTTCTACAATTTGATGCAACTGTGTGAAGCGTAGCTCTTTGTGAAAAGGTTCAATTTTGAATCACCATCGTCACTGTTATAATATGTGTCCAATAAACTGCGGTTGCAGGCGATACTTCTTGAAACAGGCGCCCGAAACTGGTCTTTATTGCGACGAGTTAAAGTGCAGTCACATGCGAAAGTAGGCCAGCGTAACCTGTCGTTGCCGGTACTCTCACTGGGTAGGATGTCTGACAAGTATTACAATAACGTGTTTCCTAAGATCAAACCCACTTACCTGCCAAACCATGACCCAAGAGAGCCAATCCATCATCGCTGCCACGTTCCGATAATGCGAAGAGAGTCGAGAAAACATTTAATTGTTTACTTGCATCAGTGTAACCGTCGCACTAAAACACACAACACGCTCGGAGCGGTAATTTCGTAAAAACGCTAACCTATGAGTGATCAGTTACAAAATCGTGCCCGCTGACTTAACGGAGCAATGTGAGTACCTAACCTTAACCTTTTTTTAATCTCGCCTCTTTTCTTATCTGTGGTTTTAAAAATTAAACACGGCAGTGATTAAAAATCGATAATTGTGACAAATGAAAAATAAACATTTTAATACCTGCATTATTAAATTTCTTTACTTTTGTTTGCAATTGATTTATTAATCTTTTTATAAACACAATATAAAAATATACTTATTTAAAAATGCAAAGGCAATTTGATAGCTTTCGTCGACCTTGGCACGGGTTTTATGTTGGCACGTTTTGAAATACCAACTGTTTATAAATAATTGTGCGTCCAGATTGAATGTTTATGTTTTGATTACATAACTTTATTGCCTATTTTATTAGATAGTCTTTGTAAAACAGCACAACATAGTTATGATATGTTCGAATAAAAAATGTATTAAAAATAGTCGATAAACTGACTGCTTATGAAAATACATATATACATAAATCACGCCTATATCCCCGAAGGGGTAGGCAGAGGTGAACTAGCACCCACGTTTCGCTAATTATGTTAGGTCCCATGTAATAGGTGGCGAGCCTATTGCCATTTATCGGGCACAAAAGTCGCAGTACATTGCTAGGTGGTATAAGAGGAATGCTGCTGCCCATTCCTGATCACTGATTTATACTTAATCGCCTTGTACGACACCCACGGGAGAGATTTGGGGTGGTGACAATTGTATTCTACTCTGCCACCACACGTCCATTATGAAAATGGGAAACCAAATAAAGTTCCCTTTAGAATATTTTTACTTCTTGGAAATTTTTAGCATAGGAAAATAAAAAAAAAACGCATAAGTTCTTTTGTATGTAACAGTGGTTTAGAAGTATAATATAGTAACAATAATATATTATTTATTTCGTTTAACAAACATGGATCACAATCAGCCTTAAATAATAGAAATCAATTACATTCAATCACACAATCAATCACATTTTAATTGGAAATAAAAATAAAAATGTAGATATTTATAGTAGGTGCCTAATGTATAACGCTGTTAAACGGTATCTATGAGTCAGTGAATATGGTTCATAAGTATTATAATTGGTGTCATCAAACTAACTGTCAATAAATTCTAAGAGTTATCTAATAGGCACGCAAATAATAATTGGGGTTACATGAGGAGTTTACCCGTGTACATAATTTATAACGACTAAAGCCATCTCATAATATAGTTATGACAAGAAAAAGGCAGAAAAAGGCACAGTCAAAGAGATTTTTCAATTTAATCATGTCTAAAGAAACCACAGATAATTTAGTTTATACATAAACCATTATTTTTCTTATGTACCGGCAACAGCATTATCTATATACAAAATTGTCAAATACTGCCCATCCGTTTGATGTAAAGTCTTCCGCCTGGTAGCGAAAGAAAAATAACATAGAATATTATTATGTCAGGGTATCCTAAAAGTCGACTAATTGCTCTGTGTAGACCAAGAAGCAACCCGAATGGTGGAGGGCAAATCACTAACAAAAGCATACCCAAAGAGGGTCGATGTCAGGTAGGCGGCCGACTAAAACCTAAGCCGAAACCTTGAGCAGTATAAATTGGAATGTTGTCATGTTTATGTCCAAATGTTAACGAAGCTCAATTAGCCAATTTATAAAGATAAAATTATTGAGTAAAGACAGCGATGAGTAATGGGCAGCAGCATTCCTTTTTTTTTATTTATTTATTTATTTATTTTGATACACCAACGACATATTCATAATACATTCAATAACTTATATCTAACAGCAATAATATAGGACACTATGAAATGCCTTTACAGGTGTACACAGCATTACATTTTTGTACAAACGCAGTCTGATTAATCTAAAGCAGTGAGCTCAAAAAATTTTACAATACGATAACAATCTACTTACCTAACATTAATGTTAACAATTTGAAAAAGTTTATTCTTGAATTCCTCATGAACCACCTAGCAATATACTACAATTTTTTGTACCCGATAGATGGCAATAGGCTCGCCACCTGGGACCTAACTTAATTGGCGAAAAGTGGGTTTTTAATTCACGCCTACCCCTTCGGGGATATAGGCGTGATTTATGTATGTATGTAAATTATCATTGAAGCTCTTGTAGAAACAAAGCAAACCATTATCTACTTAGATGAAAACGTTCCCACAGTTTTCTTTTTTAATCTATTTTTAATTATTATCTTAACTAATACCGTGGCGTGCCGTGTGGTGACGGCAAAGCAGAACACATTACTAAACACCCCCATTTCTCCCGCGGGTGTCGTACAAGGCGACTAATGGTTAAGACAGCACAGTACTGGGCAGCAGCGTTTTCTATTATGACACTTACTGCCGCACTCAGAGACGTCAATTAACTTTAATGGGTATTTAATGTCAAAAATTTTCATTCAAATATAGAACATAGACCCGGTAAGAATAGCGACTAGTTTTGAATTGTCATTTTTTGACGATTCATTAACGTTATTTGACGTCTTTGAGTGCGGCAGTTAGCAATGTACTGCGAGTTCCATGCCCCTTAAATGGCAATAGGCTCGCCCTTACATGAGATCTAACCTTATTGGGGAATCGCGCATGTTGATTCACCTCTGCCTACCCCTTTGGGAATTTAGGCGTGATTTATTTAAGTAGGTATCTATAACACTAACTAACAGGTTGATTGATTTTCTCTACACATAAACTGGTGTCCGCTAAGATTGACCTAACGGATTTGCTAATAAGTAATTAACTAACTGCCGCACTCAGAGACGTCAATTTACTTTAATGAGTATTTAATGTCAAAAATTTTCATTCAAATCTAGACCATAGACCCGGCAAGAATAGCGACTAGTTTTTACATACATAACATACATAAATCACGCCTATATCCCCGAAGGGGTAGGCAGTGGTGAATTAGCACCCACTTTTCGCCAATTAAGTTAGGTCCAATAGGTGGCGAACCTATTGCCATTTATCGGGCACAAAAGTCGCAGTACATTGCTAGGTGGTATAAGAGGAACGCTGCTGCCCATTCCTCATCACGGATTTATCCTTAGTCGCTTTGTACGACACCCCATGGGAGAGCTTTGGGGTAGAGACAATTGTATTCTACTCTGCCGTCACCACACGGCCTAGACTAGTTTTTCATTGTCATTTTTTGACGTTAAGTACTCATTAACGTTATTTGACTTTTCTGAGTGCGGCAGTAAGTATTCTGCTAGCAGTGCGCTTGTCTTCGCATATCTACGTCTTACCTACTTCGCATATCTATCACAATCCATTTGTTTAGTTTTAAAGTTAATGTTAATGCACACAGTAGTTGGTCGCCATATTGTGTTGACGTATTCTATCAACAGAGACGTACTATAGCTTAGTTGCATAGCAACTTCTGTTCTTTATCGTAATATAACAAAAAATGCCAGGCAACTAAACCTTCGTAAGCTTCAAAGATTTTGATGGTTAGAAATAGTTCGAAAAATTATGCTCTTGATGCGGAAAACTTTATATAGTATATAATAGAACTAATTTTTCTAACATTTATATCATGTTGAAATTAAAATCGAATAGTTTAGCAAGCTTACTTTTGACTGTAGATAGAATGCTGTGACCCGCCGTTAGGTGATGCCGGAATCCCTAAAGGGGTAGGCGGAGGTGTACCATAAACATATACAATCAGCCCATAAGTGTGTGTTGACATACGGTACCTACTAAAACGTGGCCGCTTACAATGGGCACTCAAAAGGCAATAGGGAGGGCTATGCTCGGTGTTTCCCTATGTGATCACATCAGAATAGTCACCAACATATCCCGAAGAATTGAGGAACTTAAGAGCACATTGCAAGGATGGGCCTCTTATGAAGCATCAAAGTCACTCAAAGGGCAAGGTCTATCTAATGCTCGGTGTTTCCCTATGTGATCACATCAGAAATGATGAAATCCGCAGGGGAGTTAAGAGTTAAGAAAGTGATGAGTAATGGGCTGCAGCGTATCTCTTGTCAACTAGCAATTTACTGCGATTTATGTGCCTGAAAAATGCCAATAGGCTCGCTTCATAGTAAATAAATAAAGAAAGAAAATAAAAAGGATGTAAGAGTAGGTACCTATGTATAATCTGAGGTGATGTTTAATGTACCACGGTGGCCCGCGATCTTACTGCCGCACTCAGAGACGTCAAATAACAATAATGAGTACTTAATGTCAAAAAATGACAATTCCAAACTAGTCGCTATTCTTGCCGGGTCTATGGTCTAGATTTAATTGAGTTTTTTTGACATTAGGTACTCATTAAAGTTATTTGACGTAACTGAGTGCGGCAATTAGTCAAGTGCCCAATCTATTCGAACGAATAATACGAAATGAAATGTCAATTTTGACTCCTCTTACATTTGACACGACGGTTGCCAACATAGTGTATTATATACTCTTTGGTTGCCAACGTTGTTTTTCCTGTTGCCAACGTTGTGTGGTAGTGCGCGGCATGTTTCGGTTTATGTGATTGGCGAGTTGTGGGATTGTATTTGGTGCATAATTTACAATGTACCTGCAATGTCATAACTCGTTGACAATGGTGGGTTTCTTTACAGCCTACTTGCGTGCCGTTCTGCTAGCGGAGCGTTGGGCCCTGATGCGTTTAGTACCATCTTGGTATTGAACGCGGCAGGGTCGGCGCTTCGTTGCGGACCGGGGCGTGGGCGGGTTTGGGAGACCTATAATTACAGACTGAGGCATGCTGCGCACTCCACTGTTTTTTTTTTCACTATTTTTTTTTCTTGGACACACGGGTTTTCGGTATCTAGCGTCTTGACGATTCATAAGTGTATTGTAATCATACCAGATATGAATAAATGAATTTTAACTTTGACTTTGACTTTCCTGTAAATACGTCAGTTTCACACATTTGTATTCAATTCGTTCGAATAGATTCGCTTATTTATTTATTTATGTCTAAAAGGGCCGATCTCAAGAGAAATACGATACGAACAAACATTTTAATGGCATGCCTCTTTTTCTGAAGAAAATAATAATAAAAACAAAAAAAAATCCAGATAGTGAGACTGTATTAATAGCAATGACAATGTGTGTTGACGATTACTCGGAACTGAGATAAGCAAATCAAGTCGTATCTGAGATAACTTTGTCGAGTGGTTGCTTGGTGAGGCACATTTAATTTATCACGTTGATTTCCATGAATACAGCATACAAAAATAAATCACGCCTATATCCCTGAAGGGGTAGGCAGAGGTGAATTAACACCCACTTTTTGCCAATTATGTTCCATGTAATAGGTGGCAAGTCTATTGCCATATATCGAGCACGGAAATAGCAGTACATTGTTCATCAACGTGATATATTTTTTTTTTTACACTCCACCTATCATCTAGCCCAAAGTAAGTAGCCTAAGCACTTGTGTTATGGATACCAGATGACGGACATATTTTTAATATAATTATGTATATAAATGTTGAAAACATACTACATAAACATATACACAACTATGACTCGGAAACAAACATTTGTGGTCATCACAAGGGTTGCCCCTACCAGGATTCGAACCCGGGACCTCTTGGCCAATACCCAGCAATCTGAGCATTCGACCAAGGCGGCCGTCAATTTAAATATTGTTCTAGAAAAAAGTGCCCATGTTAATCATAATTTAAAACGTTATTCATGTCCAAGTGTCGTTTCAGAATACGGGCCTTAGATTAGGATGTACTGAATCTAAAAAGACCAAAATTATTTAATTTTGTAAAGTTTTAGGGGAATGAAAACGGTATCGCTCGAAACTATATTCAAAAAGAAAAATGTAGAATGTAGGCATTATTCGCGCCGCGTATATCGACACTTCACAATCCTCTACCCGGGTCTTTCCTCTCCCGATATCACGCAGTTGCGATACACCCTACATCCGCAGTGAACCCGTTTTTCCACTCAACGGTCCGGCACCGGCCGCTTGTTTTTGGGTACACACGGCTACAATACATACACAATACACATGCAGTTTTACCCGCCGGCAGTGAGCTAGCGGCACCGGCGACGGCACAACGGAGGAGGCACGACGGAGTCAACGCCGTACCGTTGCCGGCGCCGGTGAGCGGAAAAAAATTGCCATATATTTCATACATTTCTGCTTCCCCGGCAGCCGGGCTGGTGCCGGCGCCGTGCCGGTGCCGGGCCGGTGAGTGGAAATAAGTAGTATCGTCCGTCATCCCTGTTTACGCTTTCATCCGTGATTCATCCGATCAGTCTGAGATAAAAGCGTAGAAGCCCGACGAACGTCACGCAAGCAGTCATGTTTACAGATCGACTATCCGAGGCCAGAGTTCACGCAGAGAAACACTTACATCATCAGTGCAAGGGGACTCACAACAGATAAGAGAACTAGTTTAAATGGAGCAACACAAATACGTACATACATACACAAATCACGCCAATATCCCCGAAGGGGTAGGCACAGGTGAATTAGCACCCACGTTTCGCCAGTTATGTTAGGTCCCATGTAATAGGTGGCGAGCCTATTGCCATTTATCGGGCACAAAAGTCGCAGTATATTGCTATTGCTAGGTGGTATAAGCGGAACGCTGCTGCCCATTCTTTATCACTGTTTTATCCTTAGTCGGTCGTCTTGTACGACACCCACACAGGAGAGATTTGGGGTGGTGACAATTGTATTCTGCTCTGCCGTCACCATACAGCACACACAGCACGTAGCAGTATAAATGCTTTGTTCGTTACTATTTGAACATAGTAGGTACACGCCCTAATACATGTTAGAAAAATTATTAGAATGAAAAATAATTAACGGCTATTTCCTGCAAGAGATGGATTAACCCCTTGGACTCTACGCCAATTAAGTTAGGTCTTATGTAACAGATGGCGGCCTATTTGCCATGTATAGAGCATAAAAATCGCAGTATATACCCGATTGACGTAGTCCTATCTTAGCTATTATGATTATTCTAAATTCACATTCACATCAAAAACGCCAAATGTGCGAAGTTAATGATTTTAGACAAAATCCCTTCCAATAAACTTAGTTTGGGTTTCAATTAATTGTGCAACGAGTGAAAAGAATTTTTTTTATCAATTCAACTCGGGAGAGATTTCGTCTAAAATCATTAGGCAAGTTCGAACATAATAAGACAGTTTGCATGTTTGATGAATGTGAATAACATTCATAGCTAAGACAGACGTCTGTCGGATCAGCTAGTAAACAATAAAAAATCGTATTTCCGTAAAGATGAGACCAATATTAGCTCTAATCTCCGTCATTGGACCCGAACTCTCTCTACGCAGTCAATAAGGGTCATTTTTGTGTGTCCTCTAAATTTCCTGCAGGCGTCTTCTGATCTGCGTAGGGGGGCGCTGTAATTAAAAATTGAGCTCTATTTACAGTTCATTGCCAAATAACGGAGTTTTTACGCTTGTTTGATAATGTTATAACTTACAATTGCTATTTACAGCCTTTGTGAAGACAATATTTTATTAAAACGCAAAAAGGGAGAACTTGGGAGAATTTTAACGAAAAAGGGGAGAGTTACAAAGTAGGTTTGTTTTATTTATTTATATTCGGTATAAAAATAGATAACCATCAATATAAATTAAGGCAATATTAAATACTGTCTTCTAAATTCTACTGTATTCTAAATTTAGTGTACACACAATATGCAAAGAATTAAATGAAAAAATTGCGATTTATTTGATGAATGTTTGTTTTCCATGTAAAACAGACTAGCAGTCAACGTTTGTGTATCCGCGAATAAGTTATAATAGTCACACCAGGTCTGCATGCAGAAATGCAGGAATATCTTAGGAAGACAGAAAAGGTGGTAAATTCATTCGATCAGCTGACTTTAAAGCCCTCTATTTAGCCCCAAGTGGTAGGCAGAGGTGTATTAAGCAACCTGTCCGGCTGGCATGACCACCGAAACATGATATAAGGCGGTAAATGGCTATATCATAAAGCCTATATGGCTATTGCATATAGATAAAGCCATTTATCGCTTTGAGATTTTCGACAGTTCAAAGCGATAAATGCCATTATCATCAAAAATTTTAATGGTTAGAAAAAGTATGATCTTGAGGCGGGAATCGAATCCGCGTCCGCTGCTATCCGGGCAGGTGCCTGACCGCTCGGCCACCCAAGACACTAATTAACTTGCCGAAATTCTTCTAACCTTTACACTTCACGTTGTAAGCCAACGGGTACCCTCGCAATGTAGAAATAAATTTCAAACATTCCAAAGCAGATATTTTTACAAATACCGTGCGTTCGGTTATAAGCTTAGGTTTGCTTTATAAACTATTCGATTTTAATTTAACATTATATAAATGTTAGAAAAATTAGTACAAAGATTTTAATGGTTAGAAAAAGAATTTCGAAAATTTATGATCTTGAGGCGGGAATCGAACCAGCGTCCGCTGCTATCCGGGCAGGTGCCTGACCGCTCGGCCACCCAAGACACTAATTAACTTGCCGAAATTCTTCTAACCTTTACACTTCACGTTGTAAGCCAACGGGTACGTACCCTCGCAATGTAGAAATAAATTTCAAACATTCCAAAGCAGATATTTTTACAAATACCGTGCGTTCCACCTAATAGGTGGCGAGCCTATTGCCATTCCATGTACGCACTATGCACGTTCATCGCACTACATTGCTGGGATTTGGTGGGAAGAGAAACGCTACTGCCATTACTCATACCTATCTTTTTGTCCTCTAGTCGCCTTGTACGACACCCGCCGGAGAGATTGAATTTGGGAGTGGTGGCAATTGTACCTCTTCTACTCTGCCGTCACCACACGGCCAGTACGTAAAATAACAAATTACTTTTACCGTTGCAGATTAACCAGATTAACACTCCAAAATGGTCTTCTTCTTGCAGAGAGCTACGAAAAAGTAAGTCCCTACCATTTCATATTATGTGCATAGGTATCTGTTGTACCTAGATGTAAATCTTAGATATTCCGTCTTAAGTGATTGTTTTTGTATAACCTTATGTGTTTACATTGTTGATGTGCCTAATTAATAAAAATAAAAAAAAATTACAAGCAATTAAACCTACCATGGTACCTACGTCAAACTTTTTGGGTCGGTTTTGCGCATTTGCTGCGATACTTTTGCTACGATAATAAATTAAATATGACTAGGAACACGTACCAGTACCCCGTAGAATAAGTTTGAAAATGTGCGAACACTGTTCAATTTTTTATGAAAAATTTAAGTAATCTTAATGCAATTAAAAATACATCAAATGCACACACAATATATTAATAATTATGATTGGTACATCGGCTTATTCCATAATTTCCCTTAGATAGGTACTTATTCCCCCGCGGAGGAATGTTGACTTTTCGTCTGCATATCCCTTGAGCATCGCCGTAAAGAGATTTCTTAAATAAAGGTCTACAAATCCCTTTAATCAATATTTAAACATTCGCTTTTTAATGAAAAGCTAAGAGATTGTTAAACACGAATTACGATCACGATCTTTATTTTTTTATATAAATAATATACGAACGTTTCAAGGAATATATTATACCATACATATCTTATTTCAAAACTCACATAGGGCTGTCATTGTAATAAAATAAAAGTATGTTTTGTAACTCAAATGTGATTCTCCTACCAATCCGAAATATTTCTTATTTATAACAGTGTGATTGCTGTAAAGTTTTGCTAGGCGCTGCTTTGCCGTTTAACTATGCTATGTTTACATACGTAGCATGCTGTGTCTCCAAACAAATGTGCAAAATAAATAATTATTTTTATAAAATTTTATTAAACTTAATATGTTTAGGGTAGCAAAAAAGATCACATCAGTTAACGTTTTCTTACGTAGGTACCGTACAAACAAGTCTTTAAAATTGAATTAGATATAATATTTATGAATATTTTAGTATTATTTTGTTCACAGTATTAATTTGATTAATAATGGGAATTATTATGGGGTTCCGAGACGGTCAAACAGCTTGACGTCAATCACGTTGGTTTTAGCAAGCAAGCAGTTTGACCGAGATAAATTCAATAAAACAATAATAAACGACGCGGACGCGGGTTCGATTCCCGCCTCAAGATCATAATTTTTCGAAATTCTTTTTCTAACCACCAAAATCTTTGTACCTATAACTACTTAGTCCTTCCAAGTAATAAATATATCTGGATTTAAATGACACGCGCGCATGTCATTTAATTACAAAATAACTAAGCCACAAATCTCTTCATAATTAATATTACTACAATTACTGAGAAATCATTAAAAAGTAATAGTTAATGTCTACAATCATCTAGGTCACGTCAAATGTGATAGAATCATCCTCAATAGGAGTGAATACTTACCAATACATTCGATACATATGGCAATAAATCAACATCAGAAGTAATCAATGTTCCATTATGTGCTATGCCTCAATGAAAACCCAGCTACGAAATATAACCATAATATAATGCCTACAATATGTTTATTAAATTACAGTTTGTTTTCTGCACATTACCATTGAACTTCTATTACCTACTAGTATCTAATTAACCCAATGCATATTACCGCCTCTATTGAAAATTGCTGTCAAAATAATTGGTTGACCAATTGGAGACAATAAACATTGCAGACCCGAAGAGGGTTGTTGACCCCACGCGGCTGTAAAACCTAAAAGCCAAAACCTTGAGCACTATGGTTTTTTTATGCTAGACAGGGAAGCTCTTGGCCTTCATCTCATCCGATGGTAAGTGACGATAAGGGCTGAAGATGGAATCGATCGATCTTCACCTGGAACCCTCAACCACAGAGGGGCTGATGGCTATCTTATCACAGTTGTCGGAACACAATCATGCTGTAAACATTATTATTATGGCGACAGATTTTTGATAAGATGGTGGTAGCTAACCAGGCGGACTTGAAAGAAGTCCTCCAACCAAACCGAGTACAAAGTTGTACCCCCCCGGGGATCGAACCCGGGACCTCTGGATCAAATTCTGGCAGTGCTCTGGTTCATACCAATCAGCAATCACTCTCTCCGTATATTTGACTTCGTATTTATGTTGTTTGGTGGTGTTGACCCGACGAAATATAGTTATTGTATACAAATCGATCTTCTGAAAGTCATCGAAATCGTCACCAATCATAGGACGAGCCGACACTTTACAAGGTCGACAAGATTAACATTAAAATAATATCATATTATTTATACATAATAAATAATTGTAGTAATGTATAAAGTAAAGTGCTATTTACATTGACAGCGAGCGGCATTTTACAACGTTTCTAAAGGAAATACGAATTTATTTCATACATAAATAACGCCTGGTCTAGTGTCTTGGTTGGCCGAGCGGTCAGGCACCTGCCCGGATAACAGCGGACGCGGGTTCGATTACCGCCTCAAGATCATAATTTTTCGAAATTCTTTTACTAACCACCAAAATCTTTGTATTAATAACGCCTATATCCCCGAAATGCAGAGGTGAATTAAACACCCACTTTTCGCCAGTTAAGTTAGGTCCCATGTAATAGTTGGCGAGCCAATTGCCATCTATCGGGTACGTTAATTGCAGTACATTGATAAGACGAATGCTGCTGCCCATTACTCATAGCTGTGTTTAACCTTAGTCGCCTTGCACGATACCCGCGGGAGGGATGGGGGTGGTGACAATTTTCTTCTGCTTCACACGGCATTGCTTAAAGTAACCCAATTTATGATATCTATATATCTATATATCATCACCATCGCTAGCTATGAACGAATGGTGGAGAAGAGTAATGGAAAGGACCATTATTCATTTCATCCATTGAACTACTATTACTGTTTACTTTATAACTCAATGATATCATCTTTCACACCGTAAAGGTGCTAGTGACATTGAACTACATACATACATACATAATTTACGCCAATATCCCCGAAAGGGGAGGCAGAGGTGAACTAGCACCCACGCTTCGCCAATTAGGCTAGGTCCCATGTAATAGGTGACGAGCCTATTGCCATTTATCGGGCACAAAAGTCGCAGTACTTTGCTAGTTGGTAGGTATAAGAGGAATGCTGCTGCCCATTCCTCATCACTGATTTATCCTTAGTCGCCTTCTACGACACCCACGGGAGAGGTTTGGGGTGGTGACAATTGTATTCTACTCTGCCGTCACCACACGGCCATGTTCTGCTCAAGGTTTTGGCTTAAGTTTTACAGCCGGCCGCCTGCCTGACACCAAGCTTCTTTCGGTACGCTGTTGTTGGTGGTTTGCCCTCCACCATTCGGGTGCCCTAAGGTGCATGGTCTACACCGGGCAATCTTTCTTGCATTCAGAGGCGTCAATTAACCTATTTAATGTCAATAATTTACAATAAAAACTAATCTCTATTCTTGCCGGGTCTATGGTCTGGATTTATTTCATTCATTCATTCATAAAACACGCCTTTATCCCCGAAGGGGTAGGCAGAGGTGAACTAGCACCCACGTTTCGGCAATTATGTCAGGTCCCATGTAATAGGTGGCGAGCCTATTGCCATTTATCGGGTACAAAAGTCGCAGTAGGTACATTGCTAGGTGGTATAAGAGGAACGCTGCTGCCCATTCCTCATGACTGATTTATCCTTAGTCACCTTGTGCGACACCTACGGGAGAGATTTAGGGTGGTGACAACTGTATTCTACTCTGACGTCACCACACGGTCTAGATTTAAATAAAAAAACAAACAAACAACATATGTTTATATAAACATTCTATGTTTTTTGCTCTCAAGCTAACATAGAAGGAAAGCTTACTTCTGTCACATTGAATAAGTAAATATGAATGCTGACTGCATACAAGAATGCGGGGAATTGCGTTATCTATCGGGTGATAAGACTTGTCAAAGGTCTCTCGGAGGCGCGGCCACACACCCCTGATAATTTCATCATAAAGTAACTGAACGCACACACAAGCCAATTTTATTTATTCACAATAAATTATCTGCACACGTGTGAGTGTAGCACGCCGATAAAGAATATCTTGACATTGAAACTAAGCACGGCGATTTGAACTTTTTTACTGCGAAACACGACTGAATTTGCTACGTCGACGTCACTCCAGTAGGTACCAAATTGCGAAAGTTACACAATAATCTAGTGTTTTATTTCAAACTATAAATAGAATTCGTCGAGTTCCTTTTCAAAGACAATCTTGTCTTTGTCACATCTGACGGCCGGTATGATCTATCGATCGCTGGCTATTGCATAGGCGTTATTATAGTTATGATCTGTGGATGTGGTTTGTCTTGCACCATTCAGCCCCCGTAGCACGGAACGTGGACACATCTCTTTCGGGGGAAAGAAAATCTTTTCCTCTCGCCCTAACTCCCACTAAATACCGAGACAAAACACTGTCAAGTAGTGGAGAGAGACTTGTCCACGTCCCCGTGCTAGGCCCGCAGGCCGCAGGTGCTGGTCTAACTCTAAACCGAGCAAGCTCCCATAGTCGACTTCTACCTCACCCCAGCACCTCTAGGCAACTGGCCAATCCATTCGAACGATTAGAATACAAATGAACCAGTGGCGTATTACTGAGAAAACATTAAGGGGATCGTCTCATGTCAAATGTAAGAGAAGTTGTCAAAAATTTGACATTTATTCGATATAAACTAGAATTTGTCAGGAGTGTTTGGCGCGTTTCGTGGTGTCAGTCGGATTTATTTTCGATAGTTCAAAAATTGCTTCAGAGTGGAGTTTGTACAGTGAAAGTGGTGTTATTTTGATGCACAAGCATCCGTGTTGATGTGCAATTATTCAGAATCATTGAAAATAAGTCTGGGACGTGTTTGATGTTGTGGTGAGACACTATAAAAAGTGGTTTTGTCCACCTCATCAGGCACCGTCTTGAACTCTGTTACCATCAAATTCGCGCCAAGCACTCCCTTGATGCGTTAAAATGTATGTTAACGTAAAATTCATTTCATTCATACATTTCACCCTTTCATTATTTCATAAGACTACAAATAAAATATACACTAAAGACATGGCTATATGGGCTAGAACCTTTTGCCTTCCCTAAAGTATAGGGAGAATTAAAAATAATAATAAATTAGAATTTGTCACTTACTAGCCCCGCTAGAACTTGAGTACAGTGCGTTCACAGCTATTTTACCTCTGACACTTCTCATCATCCTGCTCTAACATATTGAAATGTCATATTAGTATCCTTCTCTCACATTAAACGTAAATGGAAACGTCAGAGGTAAAAATAACTGTGAACGCACTGTAAATAAATGGAAATCTGCCGCTACGGTGAGTCGTGGGATGGGTTATTTATCGCACAGGAATAATAATCAATAAACTAAATTTTGGTTTTATCTCATGTTTAGAGAAATATGCCAAGAATATGTGCATAATATAAGAAAAAATAATTGTCTATTAATAACTAAATATAATAATAAAAAAATATACTATCCGAAGTTGGTACCATAATTAGTAACAGGAGATAAAAATATACCTAAAACATGTTGGTAACAGAACTGTAGGCCTATTCCCTAACTTTTTTTGACAGTTGAAAGTGATGATCACCGAACTATTTACTTATCCATTACTGCTTTACTATAATGCTATTGTGACACTTGTCCTGTGATAACAGCAATGTATTAGTAAATAGTTCGGTGATCATCACTTTCAACTGTCAAAAAAAGTTAGCGAATAGGCCTACTGAGCGGCTGTTGTTACCAACAAGTTTATATTTATTTTTATTTCAAAACGTTCGGGTTACCGTTACGGCTGGCCGTTTAACCTTTTAAAATTTTATTATCAGTGTGCGAAACAATAGGAGGTCGCGACTTAGGCAGATTCCACTCGGATGTTACATTACGCTTCGTGTCGTGATACGAACCAATTAATCTAATAGTAAGTACAAACGTATACTTCTCTTTTCTAAACATTAATTCATCACTAGCAACTTTATGGTGTGATGGATGATAATGAATCAAAAGAGAGTGGATGGCTCGATGATACTGCGCCGACCCCAGATAGACTGGAAACAGGGCAGGAAAAAGAAGGATATATACTATACAACGAATGTAATGTAACTAGAGGTGTGTTAAGTATGGATTTGGATGGACTAGAAAGGGAGAAAGGCCGAAGAAACGATGGATGGATTCTGTGAAAGCTAATATGAGGAGAGGGGAGTTCATTCTGAGCTCACATGTGACAGGAAAATGGAAGAGGGAGACATGCCGACCCTAATTGAAGAGTAGAATAAGGGCAAGGAGAAGAATACATACATTTCTCCCCCAGGGGTAGGCAGAGATCACTTCTTGAGGCTCACCTCAATTCCTTGTGAAGGATTTCACCCATTTAGAGTGGTCCCTCAATCCAAATGAAATTCATCATCATTCATCATTACTAGCCCTTTAATGTCCCCACTGCTCGGGCACATTACTACCCAATGGATATTAAGTTACGTGCCTTCCGAACCACGGGGGAAGCCGAGGTAATAAATTTTTGGTCACCCATCCAATGATCGGCCTTTGTAACATTGCTTAGTTTATGCAATCGCAGGCCAAGAACGCTAGCCACTGCGTCGTGGAGCTTCTCAGTCCGTCTATTATTTTAAATAATCATTCTTGAACAATTCCATCTTTAGGGGTAAAAGTTGATGCCATTCCTGGACGTCACACACAACCAAACAAACTTTTTCATAAATCTATCTGGATTTTTCTTCGGACACTGTTCTGAAATTTGTGGGGCAAATCATAGTTTTATACCAATTGTAATTGAAAGAATTTCAATTAAAAAAATTATTAATGACACACATAAATCGCGCCTATATCCCCGAAGGGGTATACCCACTTTTCGCCAATTTGTCAGGTCCCATGTAATAGGTGGCGATTCTATTGCAATAAATTGTAGGTACTAGAATAAATTCTAAAAATACACTACCGATAGGGCCTTTATCAAATATTTCGTAATCTAGTTCATCCATTAAGGAAATCGTGATCCGCCATTATTACAATCAAAACGGTATTTTATTACATTAGATTTAATATTTCATATGAAACTGACGTATTTCTAAGAAAACAACATTCGCGTCAAATGCATGATTTGCGAAAATAGACATTCGTTATATCGTTTGTAGTTTGGTCAAATGGTCAGAACGGTGGTTCGAATCCTACATTGGAACATATACTGTTTATCTAGTATATTTCCAATAGATAATACATAAATCACGCCTACATCCCAGAAGGGCCAGGCAGAGGCGAACCAGCACCCACATCTCACCAACCGTGCCATGTAATAGGACTATTGCCATTTATCGGGCACAAAAGTCGCAGTACATTGCTATTGCTAGGTGGAACAAGAGGAACGCTGCTGCCCATTCCTCATTATTGATTTATCCTTAGTCGCCTTGTACGACACCCGCGGGAGAGACTTAGGGTGATGACAATTGACATCTAGTTTTTATAACATACCCCGAAAAAAATGTGGTCTATCGCCCAGGCCAGGGCCCATCGAGGGAGCAAATACATATTAACATCTTCAAATTATTTTATAGAGTAAGGTGCCCGTTTTAGGTATACCCCCTTTGGACCGCCTCTCCCTTTGTTTGTAAACGGGTAATTACTCAGTATTATTTGATGACAAAGCTATAGGTATAGAATGTTGCAATCGTTCCTTTCAATTACAGTTGATTGATTTAAGATAACGAATATTGGTCATGCAAGCTTACTTATGAGTCAAGTACCTACCTATTGTTAATTATAATTTAATATATTGTAATTAGGAGGGAAAATCCTGTGAGGGAACTATTAAACATAGTTCTGTTCAAACGTTTATCATTGGATACCAAATATAAATCTCGATCGAGATATATTTTTGTTTTTGAACTCGAGTTGATAACATAGCATAGCTTCTATGTATTTTTGACACTACTTTGGGAATCGTGGTAATTAAAAAAATCTTTACCCTGTCTCTCTCTCGTGTGTCTCTGTTAGGACATGGTCTTTCTTTACGGTTGATTTTTCATTTTATTTATAATAAAAAATCAAAATATAGCCACATAAAAAGAAACAAATTCTGACCACGACAGCATAAATGCTCGTCAATTTAACGATTTTTTCTATTATTCTTTTGTTCGGTAAAAGTACCGTTGCAGTTTTCGAGAATGTCTTTTAATAATTATAAGTTCTGATAGAGCTACCAAAAAAAATTGCGTGATTCAATGACAATCATAAGAACGCATCCAATCCTTGACATTTCTTATATTTACAGGAAGTAAAAGATCGAATTAATATTGAAGATGTGCCTCGGTGACTTGTACTATGTTTTTTTTTGTGTACGCTCAGCCTCATAAGTAGATTAACACTTCATTTGTCCTCTGTCATACCAACGATACAGCGCTATGAACAGTAAAAGTTGTCACCATTTATAATAAACAATTAATGCGACAAAGTACTAAGGTAAGTGTCTATCTATATCTGTGATAAATAATAATTATCTTTTACACTCTAGCATCTAGCCCAAAGTCAGTGTTATGAATACTACATAGATGGCGTACAAACATACATAAATAATATCACGCCTTTCTGCCACAGGGGTAAGCAGAGACCTCAATCACACAGGCCAACCAAAGAGCCGAACACATCTCACACGCACTAGCTATAACACCTTGCCAATACACCGCACCCGAGAGTACGAAGACCCGGTCTACACACAATTTCCTTTACCAGGTACACTCGTGTCCCTGGGCGCTTCTCGCCCCCCTCCCCCCACTACACGGCACGCCTGAGCCGAGGTCCGCGCCTATAGAGGCACACTCAGGCCTGCCGATCCAAGCTCCGACACGGGCGCCCTGTGAGGCTCTCCGCGGCAGTATATCTCCCTCGGCAGATGCCGTTCCCCCAGGGGAAACGCCTGCCGTGAAGGCACCCTCACAGGGAGTGCTCGACTGCAAGGCTTGAGGACACGTTTGGCTTTAGGTCAAGGTCTTCGCCTTCCCCAAAAAACCCGGTAGATGCTGTAAAGGCCTCTCGGCCAACAGCCTAGGGTCCTTCAAAAAAAAAGGGTAGGCAGAGATCACACTTGCTACGATCCTTACATACTTCTTTCCGCTTCGCGGACAAATTTTGATATACATAAATATACAAGGTGTTACGAATTAGATAACTACATAGGTAACTGGATTAGTTAAAAATTAATTGTTTTTGAGGTATAAGAGATTTTATTTCAATGTTGTCATGTGTGTTCTCTGTTTCACTGACAATATATGTTTGTGTATAGTTTTATTTTTAGACGCTTCCTAAATTATTTATTTATCGCCAAACAATATTTCGCCATGGCTCGAGTACAAATTACTGTGTTTTTCACAAAGATTTGCCCCTACCAGGATTCGAAACCCGGGACCTCTTGCCATCCAATCAAACCGGGCGTCACATACATGACACTGTACAATCTGACCTAAGTCTTAAATTAAAGAAATAAGGATGAGTTTTGATCGTTACATCACCTACGCCATCCAGTCAGACTACTCTGACCCTAAGTGAATATCGCAAGATGTTATTGAGAATAATTCGAAAAACATTTTCATTAAGCATTCGAACGATAAGAGCTGTGGAATATTACAATTGGTCTGTTTACATGTCGCTCCAACTAATTAAATGACTTCTTCCATCGGGAAAAGTATTGCTCGTAATGGCCACAGAGGTGAATACAGGATTCCACCCCCTTTATCATCCCAAAGGTGAAGAGGTGACTAAAGCAGTTTTCTCGACATAAATTGCATAAATTATCATCAAACGTAGTGTTTCTAGCGCGTTACGGTGCATCCACACCAAGTTACTTTTTGTTGAATAACATTTACAACGGCTTATTGTATCTGTCACCGTGTGCCGTGTGGTGACGACAGAGCAGACTGCAATTGTCACAACCCCCATTTTCTTCCGCGGGTGCTATATAAGGCGAGTTAGGCAGCAGCGTTCTTCATATACCTACCAACTAACAATAACCTAACTACGATTTACGTGCCCAATAGATTGCGGTAGGCTCACCGCCGCGAGATATAACACAATAGGTGAAACGTGTGTGTTTAACACACC
The DNA here is from genome assembly GCA_963931975.1 of Cataclysta lemnata. Lineage (NCBI taxonomy): Eukaryota > Metazoa > Arthropoda > Insecta > Lepidoptera > Crambidae > Cataclysta > Cataclysta lemnata. The sequence continues at coordinate 4,501,071 of OZ008360.1, forward strand.
TGTGCCTACCCCTTCGGGGATAAATACGCGCGATTTATACGGCACCCATGCGATGAGTCGGGGCTCGCACAAAATCGATGTAATTTTTTCGCTCCCATGCCATACCAATTACTTTACTTACTTGAATGTGTTTCTTTCATCATCATCACCAGCCCTTTTAATGTCCCCACTGCTGGGGCACGGGCCATCCCTGATGGAGGGAAGAATATAGGGAGAATGGGCCATATCCCACCACGCTGGCCCAGTGCGTGTTGGTGGGTACTAACGACTGCAGATGCAACCGGGACCAACGGCTTAACGTGCCTTCCGAAGCACGGAGGAACTCGAGATAATAAATTTTGGTCACCCATCCAATGACCGGCCTTAGCGAAATTGCTTAGTTTACGCAATCGCAGGCCAAGCGCGCTGTGCCACTGCGCTAGCGAGCTCCTCCCGTGTTTCTTTATATGTTTATAAAAACAATGACCAGACATTATCGATACATACACGCGTCGATTGTCCGGGTGTTTGTGCGCATGCTTCACTTTTTCTATTTCGAGTGCAACGCAAGGCAAGGTCGCCAGCCAGGTGACAGGCATAGCACAGTTCTTTGTTCAGAAACAAGGAAGTCTCTCCGCGATAATAACATGGCTGAATTTAATAAGCATCTCATTTTTAACTGGTTTAATATGTCGTGTTTTGTTATGTAACAGCCGTAAATAGCTTTGTGGGGATGGTGATAGTGACGGCAAGGTGGAATACGATTGTCACCACCCCTACCTCTGTGTTGTGGGTGTCCGACAGGGTGTAGGTATAAGACTCGCAGTACTCCCCTATTACTCCATACGCTTAAAGTAATATTAGAATAAAAGTATCTTCCAAGCCGTGTGGTGACGGCAGAGTAGAATACAATTGTCACCACCCCAAATATCTCCCGTGGGTATCGTACAAGGCGACTAAGGATAAATCAGCGATTAGGAATGGGCAGCAGCGTTCCTCTTATACCATCTAGCTATGTACCTACTGCGACTTTTGTGCCCGATAAATGGCAATAGGCTCGCCACCTATCACATGGGACTTAACATAACTGGTGAAACGTGGGTGCTAGTTCACCTCTGCCTACTCCTTCGGGGATATAGGCGTGATTTATGTATGTATGTAAGTATCTTCCATACTAGCCCAAGAACAAATAAATAACAAACAAATTTCGTAAAAGTCGACAAAGGGAGATTTCCCGTTTTACACTTATAAGCATCTTTGAATAGGTACTTATAGTGAAAGACAAACCATCACCAACAATTAATAATAACTTAATAACTAAGCAATGTTTGCTGTGGCTGGTTGGGATGGGTGACCAAAAATATATATCCTTCCTCCTCCGTGCTTCGGAAGGCATGTTTGCATCAACACCACTGGGGAGGGCTGATGTGTGATGATGATGACGCATTCTATTCTTGTATATTATCTTAAAATACACTAATGATTTTTCATTCTGTCTGTTTGACATTCTGTCTTTCTTTATTATTTTGATAATAATTAGATAAATGTTAGAAAAAAATACAGAACATTGTGTTTAGAAAAAGTTCGTGATGCGGGGATTGAACCCGCGTCCCTCCTCCGCGATCTCGGCAGATAGATGCCTATACCACTCGGTCAACCAAACTTGCCGAATTTTTTCTAACCTTTACACTTCACGTTGTAAGCCAACGTGTACCCTCGCAATGTAGAAATCGATTCCCGTATCAAACCTATATTAAAAATTTTGTTGTTGTGTGGTTTAGAAAAAGTTCGAAAAATTTTATATATTTTTCGACAATTTTTTTTTGTACTCTGGCCTTTCGTTATAGGTAAACTAATATTACTAAAAATCTCGTGTAACCGTGTTTGTTATAGAACTCCTTCGAAACGGCTTGATTGATTGTTATGATTTTTTTTTGGTAGGTCTGAGGTCGTAGGCTATTTTTTACACCCCTAGGTTAGACGGGTAAAACAACGTTTAACTAGTTGAAGTATGTACCAATCGGATCAGCTAGTGGAAGTATATACCAACCGGATCAGCTAGTGGAAGTATATACCAACCGGATCAGCTAGTGGAAGTATATACCTACATATTACGCACGCTCTTCAATTCTCGAAATAAGTATACCTATAAACTGATTGCCCAATCTAGGAGAGTCAACATGTTTACCGTTACGTAATAGATAACAGGCTCTCCCAAATGCGCTAGCCGCTGCGTAGGATACGACGCTACGTGCGCCGGCGCACTCTCCGCGTCTCTCGGTCTCGATGCTTCCACGTCACGGCCGTTAACCTTATTTGGAGAGGCCTCGGTTTAGAACTCTATTAAACCATAGCATCACTGCTGTTTGAAACCCATTGTATGGAATCGTGACGTCATATTTGACGTCATTTTGTTACGTAGGCGATCTTGTAAAACACAATTTTTCGACTTGTCACGTTATTGAAGTAAAGAAGTGTAGATTAGGTTTGATTTCTATTTGAACACTACATAAATGTTAGATTACAAAGAAAATAGAGTAAGAAAAATTAAGATAAAAGTAGCATTTCCTTAAGCACCTTTTTTCGAAGGTTTTTTTTTTAATAAAGCAAAACACTTTATCCAGTACTCTCAAATTAATTTTTACATAAATAGTTTATTTAAATAGGCCAAGGTACTTCCGAATGTACAAAACTGTCAAACATCTCCAATAAATTGTCAACCTTCACATATTTTAACTACGGATCATCGCATTCTACAACATTAGATTCATAATAATTAATAAGGCATGTTTGGAGGTGACGTAATTTCCCACGAGCTAATTATGAAAAACGCAGACTAAATAACCCTCCTGATTCAATAACATGAGCTCGTAAAGTCATAATATTTTTGAAATGGAAACGTAAAGAGGTTTACGTTCCGATTCCGGCGCTAGATGGAAAATTGATGTCAGCAATAATAATGTTTTAACCGTCAAATCCGTTGCCTCCATTGTTTGACATATTGACCATTTGACAGCCGGCTTGGTCGGATGCTCAGATCGCTGGCTATTGGCCAAGAGCTTCCGGGTTCGAATCCTAGTAGGGGTAAATTTTGTGATGAACACAGACATTTAATTTTTGTTCCCGAGTCATGGATATTAATATAAATAATATTGAGGTTACGCATTTTCCACACCGCCCGTATAAGAGGATGCAAGGGTATGTGGGTCATGCTCTCCCCGTCAGAAAGAAGGAGAATACCTACTAAAATGACGCACTTCTGACCGTCTCACCGATGGATTAAGAGAGGAGCCTAGATGGGTCCATGCCTACCCCAAGGATCTCAAAACCGGTCGGTAGTGCGCTGCCCGCATCCAGCGAATCGCACGTCCATTAAACTAGGTACGAAAGTATTAGATAATGTTTTCGACGTACAAAAATAAGACTTCACACACGTCAACGGAGTAATAGGCCTGGCAAATTTGGCTGTCCAAAGAAATTGTCAATCATATTTGAGTCCAATAAATTGGCTACAATTGAGTCCCGAAATTCGCGAAGCATCTCCATCGTCCGTGACGTCAATGCCTAAGTGGTTGAATAACTATAGATTATTGTTTAAATGACTTTGACTTTTATCTTTCGGTAAACAAAGACAAGTTTCGGGTGTTTTTTTTAAAGCTCTTCTTGTGATGACGATTAATTAATTTCGACGTTATTATAAGTGGAACGCGATCGAGTGATCCATGCTGGCCAACGAATGTGGCAGCCCCGACTCAATTCAATAAATTCGGATCTGATCTATTGTCATTATTGCGTGACATTAAATTACCATTATTAAAATATGATGTTGCTATCTCGCAAAAAGAATATAGTTCCTTTTTCGCCTCATTATTGTAATTTCGCTCTAATATGTAATGGTTAATAAATATTTCGGGGGAAATGCATATTTTTCTTCGCATCTTTCCCCGAAGTCACATTAATGGGGAAAAGATGGCATGAAAATTCCCATTGACTTCCGTTCTGTGCAAACCTTTTTAAGAAAGATGTGAATCAAATGCCCACTGTTTTCTATAGAAAATCAAGAATGCACAAATTATATTTTATTCAGTAATTGATTTATGTAATAGTTCTAAGTCAACTACCAATAAGTTTGTCTTTCCTCAAAGTATAAATGGTCCCCCGGTTCCGGACTACCTTATGCGATAAAAAAGATAAAAACAACGCTCAAGTCACTCTTTTGTTATGGTAACATGTTCATATCAACGCGTTATACAAACAATTCTTTATAAAGATCGCTTGGCGTCATCTTGTCACGAAAATATCATTCATCTGCATAACTACAAGTTTTTTTTCCATCATTATGTAACTCTTTTAACAGCTAATACATGACATTGACTTCCTAAATTTAGAATTGGGAGCTACGTGGGTGGAGAAAAAGATTCAAATCGCAAAATATCACAGTTAAAAAAATTGCTTTTATGTTACACCGTATAAAGTGGACTTTTCCGCCCGTTACGCGTACGAAAAATCCCACTTCATGGTCAGGGCGGGGGTGATGATCTTACCTCGGGCGTTAAAAAAGAAAGCCTCGATCAGATCGCAAATTTATGAAATACTTTCGATCTGAGACATTCTTAGTTTATTGTGGTTAAAAAAAGTTCGAAAAATTAAAGTCTTGATGCGGGTATCGAACCCGCGTCCTCTGCAATATTCTTTGTACTAATTTTTCTAACATTTATGCATATAATTTTCAAATTCAAATCAGAATAGTAAGTAATTCTTTGTTATATTATATCGCCCTTGGTATATAATAAATAATAAATAAATATTTTTACACTCACACCTATCATCTAGCCCAAATTAAGTAGCCTAAGCACTTGTGTTATGGATACTAGATGACGGACATATTTTTAATATAATTTTGTATATATTGAAAACGAATGAAAATGTTGAAAATATACTACATAAACATATACACAACCATGACTAGGAAACAAACATTTGTGGTCATCACAAAGTTTGCCCCTACCAGGATTCGAACCCGGGACCTCTTGGCCAATACCCAGCAATCTGAGCATTCGACCAAGGCGGCCGTCAAGTATATAATCTACTATTAAGCAAAGAAACTACTTTTTTAATGATTGTGTTAAATTGGTATAGAGAAGAATAACGTATGTACCTAATAAAATTGTCGCTAGGCGTGGTCGTATTACAAGTGTACCGGTAGGTAGTGTGGCATTTAGTGTAGAAATCTAACTCGTTTCGTGTTTCGCTAGTGTCGCTAGGTATTGCCCCTGGCTGCGATCGTTATTCGCATTCTCAGTAACAACAAATAAAAATTGTATTCTCTCTACACCAAGTTTTTTTTAAAAAATCTTTAAAAAGACCAACTTTGATGACAATCAGTAACTTTTTAAAAATCGGTAAATCAATTTTCTTAAAAAAAAAAAAAAAAACAAATAATAATATTCCACTAGTTTTCTGAAAATTTTCCGAGTCTTATTATTTTGTCAGTCATAATTTTTCCCGCTAAAATCTGTACAGTTATTAGGAAAAAGCCAAAATCTTTATACTTATTATGAATTACCTATGCAGCATTATTATATTTTCTTTTTAGTTTTTTTATTTTTTCTGTTTTTCAAAGTTGAGGTTTTTTTTACTAGTTACTTCTTTTCTTGGGATGTTGGAAAAATAGCCTGAGGGCGTTTTAAAAGACCTACTTATTTTGGTGTTGGATTAAACTGAAATAATTGTCATTGACATGGGTATTTTAGTTTAGACATGCTGTTTCGATGAAGAGGAACATAAAAACATAAATAATGTAATAGAATTTATTAGTAATTTCACTATCATATGGCCTTTGCACTTCACATAATTATGCTTGTTTCAATATGAGTAATAAAATAACAATGTCAAAAGTCTACTGATACACCTCCTTTGCTGTAATGATGTAACATTTCTCTAACAAAAGTCATTATTATGTATTTTATATAGAATTACAATTTTTGGTGGTTAGAAAAAGAATTTCGAAAAATTATGATCTTGAGGCGGGAATCGAACCCGCGTCCGCTGCTATCCGCTGCGATCATAATTTTTCGAAATTCTTTTTCTAACCACCAAAATCTTTGTACTAATTTTTCTAACATTTATATAATGTTAAAATTAAAATTGAATAATTACAATTTTGTTAAAATTTGTGCAAGAGTTAAAACTCTTGTATTTATTTAAAAATGCATTTAAAAATACGACGAGAATAAACTGGAACATCCGAGACGTATTAGAATGCGCCCATTCCCTTCCAATGCGCCTCTTGCGCAAGCGTAGGTTCTTGAGTAGGCTGATAAATAAACATTTCTTTGTCTAAACAGCCTTGGAGGTTTATGATCTTGCGTTCTTTGCATCGTGTGGTGACGGCAGAGTAGAATATAATTGTCACCTTCCCAAATCTCTCCCGTCGGTGCCGTACAAGGAGACTAAGGATAAATCAGTGATGAGAAATGGGCAGCAGAGTTCCTCTTATACCACCTAGCAATATATTGTGCCTTTTGTGCCCGATTAATGGCAATAGGCTCGCCATCTATTACATGGGACTTGACATAGTTGGCGAAACGTGGGTGCTAGTTCACCTCTGCCCACCCCTTCGGGAATATAGGCGAGATTTATGTATGTGTACGTATGTATGTTCTTTGTATTAAAGATATCAATATAGGGAATTCGGTGCAGCATTTCGTATGCTAGGTACTTACTGCAGAAAAATAAGCAACGCTCACAAAACCCTTTTATTGGATGGGTGGCCAAATAAGTATCAGGTTTCAACTACAGAAAACTCGCACAGTCTGCAATGCAATGCACATAATGTTCAATTTTTAACTAAAAGTGATGGATTTTAATGGTGTCAGCCAGATTTTTTTTCGATAATTCAAAATTTGTTTCATAGTGTATTTTGTGCCTATAATTACAGTGATATTTTGATGCATAAGCATCCGTGTTGATGTGCAATTATGCGGAATCATTGAAAATAAATTGTTTGATGTTGAGAATTTTATTGTGGTCATAACCATCCATGTCATCAGTAGCCATCATGAACTCTTTTACCGTTCGATTCCCGCCAAGCACTCCCTAGATGCGTTAAAATGTGTGACGCCCATATTTTTACGTAAAATTCATTTCATTCATACATTTCAACCACTCATTATTTTATAAGACTACAGATAAAATATACACTAAAGACTTGGCTGTATGGGCTAGACCCTTTGCCTTCCCTAAAATATAGGGAGAATTTAAAACTACTACTACTGAACTTGTTAATCGTCTGCACGAGTTCCCGCCAAATGTGTCATTGACCTGCGAGATTTTGTTCTCCGTGGTTTATCACAGAAAGTGAATATACTGTACCTACCTAGCTGCTTACATAGCAACAAGACGAAAAGTCAGACATTTTGATATTTGCAATAGTAGTAAATATTGGCAATAGTAGTTTTGAAGTTGAAATATCAAATTAAAAAAAACAGGTAACACAACATTTGAATGCCAAGGACACACATTCGTCCTGTCGCGGACACACCCACCATTCGCGCAACTCTAAACGGATACTGCTTTGCTAAACTAACTCTTATCACTGTATTGACAAGGCCGTTTAATTAATGTCAACAGTTTAAATATCATTTCACGTGCCTAAAGTGGCGTGATAGTTGTATTTTTTTTATTATGCTTTGTTTGTTGCTAGTTGCTAATCGAATCGAAAAGTTTAGGCAAACGAGTTTATTTTTACTTGACTCTTTTTATCTACTTATTTGAAGAAATAAAACAATGTAATGTATGTTGTAAGCTAATCTTGGGTGTACTGTTGACATTGGAGTAGATCTCTGTACGTACTTAGGTAGCTAAGGGACAACGATGAGTAATTGACAGCAGCGTTTCTCTTTTATGTGCCCGATAAATGGCAATAGACTCGCCACCTATTTATTACATTGGACTTGACATAATTGGCGAAGCGTGAGTGCTGGTCCACCTATGCCTACCCCTTCGGGGATATAGGCGTGATTTATGTATGTATGTATTCTTCTAATATCATCTACCCATAAACTGCGATTTATGTGCCAGTTAGATAGCACGTACATATGGGATCTAACACAATTGCCGAAATTTGGGTGTTATTTCACCTCTGCCTTCACCTTTGGGGATAAATATGTGATTTATGTGTGTATTCTTCTTCTCCATGCCCTTATACCAATCTAAATGGTGTCACCACATGTCTATTCTTTTTTAAATCCATGGTAGAGCAAAACCGAAATATTATATTATCCTGACAATAGAGATCAGGGTGGTTACAAATGTCTTTGACTGTACCATAATACCTATACATTACCTACTAATAAAATTTTACTTAAATAATTTGTAACATCTTTCATTATCTTGTAACTTCATGTAAAGTGAGGAGCAAAACTTGCTGAGTTTCTTGCCCGTTCTTCTCAGAACAAGGCCTGGTAGTTTACGAACGGATGGCGTAGCTTTATCGCGTTAAATATTGGGAACCTTTTAACTTTGCCACACACATTTCCAATGTTTAACGTATTTTTTGACGAGTTATTGAGTTATTTAATGATACCTTTCTTTGAATAAACCATTTTATTAAATAATTTACACAATTATAACTATTATTCCCTCAAATCGCCACATTTATGATCAAAAAGACAAACTTAACAGCTGATTTAGAGCAAAATCTCAATACTTCAATTCAATAAGCTTTAAGTTAACAAGTGAACAGAGATAAACTTTAGTTAGATAGGCGTCCAAACAGGTTCGATACGTGGGCAACCTAAATCAAAATGCCCTTCAAAAGATGATGCAATCGATACGCCTTGAGCACCGAAACTGCTGACGAAACAACTCGACGCTCTTACTGTGCATAGAAAACAACAAAATATACATATCAAACTAAGCTAAGCATATCAACTTTATTATGTTACCTGTACAAAGTGCTCACACGACAAAATGATAAATGATTCAGTTATAACCAGTCGATATTGCGATAATAATTTGTGACGTACGTACGGCGATTCCAGTCACAGAGTAAATGCAGAAGGATGTCTTATTAAAATCAATAGACGCTCTCTTTTGTACCCAAAGAAGGTTGGTATCAAGACAGGCAGGCGGCCAGCTGTAAAATCTAAACCCAAAACCTTGAGCAGTATGGATTGGAATGTTGTCATCCCAATCACTCTCTCCGTTCATCGGTCTCTCTACATGGTACTTTCTGTTTCTTTTCTTTAAGTATATTCATTCATCACCAGGACCTTTCCGGTGTGATGAATGATATAATGAATCAAAAGGGAGTGGATGACTTTATGACGTCTACATACATACTACATAAATCACGCCTATATCTGTGAAGGGGTAGACAGAGATTTAACACACCCAATTAGGTTAGGTCCCTGTAATAGGTGGCGAGCCTATTGCCATTTATTGGGCACAGGAAATTGCAGTACATTGCTAGGTGGTCTAAGAGGAATGCTGCTGCCCATTACTCTTGCTGTGTTAACCCTTGGTCGCCTTGTGTACGACACCCGCGGGAGAGATGGGGACAATTGTAGTCTGCTCTGACGTCACCACACGGCCATCTAGTCGCCATATAATCTTATACCACCTATCAATAATTATACTGCGATTTTATATACCCGATAGATGGCAATTGGCTCGCCACCTTTTACATGGGACCTAACTTATTGGCGAATAGTGGGTGATAATAAATTCACATCTATCTACCTACCCCTTCGGAGACATAGACGTGATTTATGTATGTATGTCGAACAGATTGGTCATTTGAGGCCCCAAGTCCTAGCGTCAGCAGCAATAACAAAGACACGACAGCGTCATCCTTCTGGGTCCATCTATTTCGTGGCGTGTGCGCGACACGCCCGCAGTTTCAGCCAATCACAGCGCGCCATTCAAACACTCCTCCGGTATTTAAGCGCCCGCGCATGTGGCCTCCACTCATTCGACGTAGCATAACTGTGTGTCGATTCTAATTGTTAAATGGCTGATAGATTAAATATCATAGGATATTATAGGTGGCTAATATTCTTGTTCAGTTTCAGTAATCTCGATAAAATTTAGTGTTCAATTCTCTTTCTCAATCTCCTAGGAAAAATAACAAATCAGAAAGTATTAATATATTAATTAATCGATAAGTTAAGAATAAATCTTTATTTTTTTACGTCGCGTTTTTTAAACTTTAAATCAAAATGCTTCATTTCAAGAGCATTCCTGAAGACTACGTGAAGAAAACAGCCCAGTGAGTATTATAAGAATCCAGATTTTCATTAAATTGTGCACAAAATATTAAAATCTTCGCGCCAAAATTAAAATTTTCTAATTACTTCTACAAACTCTCCTTCTCTTCAGACAATCGTAAATATTAAATAACATAACAATGACTTACAATTATTCATTTACCAAAATAACGTTTTCAGTATTTAACTTTAATGTTTCTTAATATATCTATCTATACCTACTTTAATTCATTGCTCTATTTTTTTTAGTGTACTAAATTCATAAATTGTATTTTAATGTTATGGTGAATAACTATCTCAATACTATTACTACGGTTGCTTTAAATCGTTTTAAAAATTATCAAAAAGTCTAACAATTTTTTTGAATGGCGTTATTAGAAAATGGCGCCTATATTGATAAAATATGTCATCAGAATTTATGCCTTCTGTGTTTCGTGGTAGCGGGAACTTACTTGGGGGACTCACGGAAAATTCCAAGAAAGGGACTCGGTAGAGACCAACCAGTCGAAATAAGGCACACGCGATTTTTACAATGTCCAAACATTGTAAGTAGATTTTTTCTTTGTGGACCACAAAGACATAGTCAAAATAAAAGGTAGCCTTTCCTTTTTATTTCCCATAAAAACGCGTGTGCCAAATTTAGATAATCCAATGGACGGGTTTTCGGAAAAAAATTATAAATTCCCGCATCGTGGGTTATTTTTTTTATTTTTCTGATAATAAATATTAAAAATTTTGGTCTGCTTTTTAATGACTTAGTTTTGTCTTCTTTTTGCAAAGAATTAATTTTTTTTTATTTTTTCATATTGCATAGTTTGGTATTGGTCATTAATTTAGTTCAATAAAATATAGGAACCATAAAGTAAATAAATACAAACAAAAACCTTCGTGGTGTCCTAGTGGTATGCCTACGTTTTTCGTTAAAATTGTTCTAAACAAAACCATACATACATACGAACAAGCACCCACGTTCCGCCAACTATGTCAGGTCCCATGAAATAGATGGCGACCCTATTGCCATTTATCGGGTACAAAAGTCGCAGTACATTGCTAGGTGGTATAAGAGGAACGCTGCTGCCTATTCCTCATCACCGATTTATCCTTAGTCGCCTTGTATGACAACCACGGGAGAGATTTGGGGTGGTGACAATTGTATTCTACTCTGCCGTCACCACACGGTTTTTTATAATAGATAGAGCCAATCTAAAAAGTTTAGCACAGTCGTGCACAATAAAGTTATTAATAGTCAAAATAGTAATGCTGTCGTGTGTACACTATAAAATGAATAAATAAATTCCAATGCAACAATTTCGTATGTTAATTTAATGACAATACTTACTGGTTATGCTTATTCATTTATTTATCACACGTCACACAATAATAATTGCGTTGCTGCATATTTTTAAATCAGTCATTATAATTAATATTCTTTGCTTAGTTATATTAAAATATGTACAAAACAAAAGCATTATAGCGTTTGAAAAGCTTGCCTACCAAAAAAGCATGTTTTTCAAACATCTCTATACGTTTGTCTGCAAAACAATGCTACCCATTTTTTTCTTTTCAAATTTTAAATCAGAAACATTCATTTATTTTATTAATTAAATTTCATCTCTCCACTATTTACTTATTAAAATGATGGGTACTGGACTTAATTATCTATATTGCTAAATTGCAAAAAAAAGTATATTTTACAGAGTTTTTTATTTCAAATAAACACTACTTACGTTTTTATACCTATGTCACAGTTATTTCTGCTTAGAGTTAGCTAAAAGGAGAGACGAAATTTAAAACCTGTTAAGTAATAATAATTCAATTTTCGAGATAGGTCACTGTAAGTCTAAGGACGCATTGTGTAGAGTACAGAAAGCACGAAATCTTTGCAAAACAAAGTAATTCAAGCCAGAATCGGTCTTTGTTTGACATTTCTCGTTACCGTCTGTGAGCTTAGTACTCTGTCACATTAACTGGCGTTTGTTCAATATACACCTATAATCAATGAATACGTAATTATTATGGAAAAGTACTAGACAGTTTATCTGTACTTAAAATAACACCTCTATACAAAATGTATTGTGAGTAATTAATATCATAGTAAATATTTGTTATGACAAACTTGAGCCAGGCATTGATTTTGAAAATAAAAAAAACCCACTGAAAAAAATCCTTTTTCACTCTTCTCAACAATGTTTTCATTAATGTTAAAATAAATAGTCAAAGTGACAATAATATGTATAAATTAGGTCGTGCGTGGTAAACTGAGCGAGCGTGGTGGGTTATAGCCCATTCTCCCTATATTTTTCCATTCTTAGGGAAAGCCTGTGCCCCAGTTGGGGACATTACAGAACTAGTATAATGATGATGAGGTTATGCTGGACTAACTGCCGCACTCAGAGACGTCAATTAACTTTAACGAGAACTTAATATAATGTCCTCTTATATGTTTTGGCACGAGCACTACTAGATATTTGAAATAAAACAAAACTTTTACGGATTAGACTCGCGAGAACTTAATACACAGAAATGTCAATCAAAACTTGACCATAAAGCTAGAATAGAGACTAGTTTTGAATTGTCAATTTTTTATATTATGTATTCATCAAAGTTAATCGACGTCACGCCTTTAAGAGCGGCAGTAGGTAACCCCCGAATATAGAAACGCTAATCAAATTTGGGGCACTGCTTAAAAACTTAAGTTGACAAAGCTAATTTGTATGGAAAAACGTCAATTTTGACAATACTTAAATGTTAAGCCGGACTCAAATGTTGAGTAGCGTTTCTGTATTCGGGGGTGTGGCAATCAGGTAAATAGAATTTATTATAAGCGTTTCGTCTCTTCTTCCACCAGATGTGCGCAAGTGGCGCTGGCCTGCGGCAGGGCTGCTCATCAGACGGCTCTGCGTGGCTCCAACAAGCCCAGCCCCCAACTAGCTACATTGACGCCGAAGGTAGGAGCCATAGCCACATCATATTTCATGAGTAAATGAAAAAAACAGAGTGACAGCTTTTCCACTGACTGTCTGAGCGTAAACTGGTTTTTTCCAGTCTCGCCTACCAGCCAGTGGACAGCTTATGTGCTGCCGAGACGGTCAAGCGGCTTCGCGACAAGCTCGTTCATTTTTATTCTGTTGCTTGGTCAAACAGATCTCTTTTATGTCTGTTTGATTTGTTTCACATAAAAAAAATATTTGTTTTACCTAGCAACAGCATGAAAAACACAGAAAATGAACGAGCTTGACGCGAAGCCGCTTGACCGTTTACGAGTCCTTTTAGCGTTTCAGAAACAGACGGGTTGACAGCCAATGGCACGTCGGCCCCCTGTAGCACGGGACGAGGACAAAATCTCCTCGGGGAAATGAAAATGTTTTCCACTCGCTCTAACTCCCACTAAATCCCGAGACAATACACTGTCAAGTGGTGGAGAGCGATTTTGTCCACGTTCCGTGCTAGGCCCACAGACTATAAAATCGTTAAAATCCTTTCAACAGTTAAAAGTAAGCTTATCAACTGCCGCACTCGGAGACGCCAGTTAATTTTAATGAGTATTTAATGTCAAAAATTTTCATTCAAATCAAGACCATAGACCCGGCAAGAATAGCGACTAGTTTTGAATTGTCATTTTCTGACGTTATGTACCTACTCCTTATAGTTATTTGACGTCTCTGAGTGCGGCAGCAATGTTTAGTTGCCTAACATTTTTATATTAATATAAATAACAGAATTTGCTAAGCAACTAAGCTACGTCTATCTTCAACTGCTGTTTCGCCTAGAACCGTTAGGTAAATAATATCTATCAATACTATTTTATTAAAACATATAAACGTCATCATAGTCATTTTATTAAAATGTCATCATTGTTTATTTTGCATTAGAAGACATTACAATTCAGTACAAATTGACTGGTTAACTGTTATTGTTAAGTATAGGCAATTATTTGTAATTAATAAAACTTCTATTAGATTGCAATCAAGAAAAAACGGTATATTTAGGTATTTACTACCGAAGATACAAAGAAATGAGACTATCTGTTTTATTTATGAGGTATTATAAGTAGGTTTTAATTTTACCAGTAAAAAATGTTAAGATTAATTTCGCGTTCTGTTGATTGTGCCAATTCATTGTTTTAAATAATAAGAAAATGGTACATCTAGTTTTGGGGGAGGAAATCGTCAAGAGCCAAACCTCGAATTTTGCTTTTATTCGCAATATTCAACGGGAGCTGTAGTTGTGCCTATCGCACAGTATTTTGAGAAGGCAACAGTTCTGCCGCGCTTACGAAAAACGCATTATCTACCTTTTTACAACTTCTGAGAAATACGCGAATTATTTTTTTAGTATACTTGTATGGCCGGAGCTAAGTTTGTTTTTGATGTAATAATTAGATGGATAGTGGCGTCTATGGGAGTTATAGAGCTTGTTTTCCTGATTTCAAATATGTATATAACTAAATTCCGCCATAATCGTACTTAATGCGTTTTTCGTAAGCGCAGCAGAGTTGTTTCAAATACCTATTTTTATAATGTCTCCCAGCTCTCGTCTGATCATAAGCCACTGCGCTATCAAGCTCGAGCCTTGTTAACCACAGTTAAAAATAACACGTATCCTGTGCCACAGGTTCGCTCGTTCGTCGAGCGCAGCGTTGCTCTGTGCCAGCCTGACCACGTGCACGTCTGCGATGGCTCGGAGGCTGAGGCTTCCGCCCTGCTGCAGCTCATGCAGCACCAGGGAACACTCAAGCCGCTGCCCAAGTACAGCAACTGGTGAGTCCTCAGTTCTTTATTATCATTTTTAATATACGAAAAACCGGAGGAGGTTACTCAATTCGTACCGTACCGTTCTGCTAAATCTCGGCACAGATTATATAGATGTTTAAAAAATAAATATTTAGAATTCTTAAAACAGATACTAGGTAAATTATTGACTTCACAAACATATTGAGATAGGCACTTCATTGCCATACAATACAATATAGCAATGTTAAAAATCTATTTACATTATTACCTAATTCATATCTCCGGAAAGAAAATCATAGATCACAAAATTATATACCTACCTAATATCTGAAAGTGGGGAGCCACTTTTAAAAAATCATCAATCAATTACAAATTAATGCTTTATACATGATTTTTTTAAGTTTATTCTCTAAATGTAGCTTTTCCAAATTAACCCTAAATAGACTAAACCAACAACACGATAAATTAACCGCCTTCTGTATAGTTACAAACACAAAATAATATCTTTGATTTTGACCTATTTGCTATTGGAAACAAAACACAAACGAAATAACTGATTCAATTATAAACGTACACGGAACGTAATCTACAAAAGAGGTTTAAACAGATCAAAGAATAGGATGTCTGGAACACAATTGCTTAAGGCTAAGTTTTGTGATACAATCGTTTTGAATCTTAAATACAGGGGGTTTACGATGAGCTGAGCAGGATTTAAACTGATATCCCATTTCTTTTTTAATAAAAATAATACCTGATCATTTTAGAAGATTGTAATGTAAATGTATTATTACCTATTATTCTTTATAATAATTTCTATTAAATATCAATAAAAAAACACATCATAAGAAATAACTGGAGACGAGTAGCTAGTACGTTATCTCATTTTTTTTAAAAGCAAACCGTTGAGGTCATTATTAACTCAGAAAATGGCTACTAACTTGTTAGGATACTTTTGTTGCAAAGTGACTTCGCAACCACCTGTATAAGCACAGGTTATAATTGTTTGCCCAAATAATAATTATTATCGTCCTTTAGATGCTATTTCTAATTAACCTTTTGTATCGGGTTTCAATTCATTGAATTCGCAATGGCAATGACAGGTTTTAATTCTAAACGGCATATTATCGAACGTTTTCGTACTAATTCCAGAGTTCCCACAAAGCGTAACCCCATATTGCGATATGAATGAATTTTCCGAAGACAATATTTTTTCTGCGCCGCCGTAACAGCCGTGTGGTGACGGCAGAGTAGACAATTGTCACCACCCCAAATCTCTCCCGTGGGTGTCTTACAAGGCGACTAAGGATAAATCAGTGATGAGGAATGGGCAGCAGCGTTCCTCTTATACCTACCACCTAGCAAAGTACTGCGACTTTTGTGCCCGATAAATGGCCACCTATTACATGGGACCTGGCATAATTGGCGAAGAGTGGGTGCTCCTTCACCTCTGCCTACCCCTTCGGGGATATAGGCTTGGATTATGTTTGTATGTATGTATGTAAATTATACGAGCACTTGTTTTTGCACACTGATATTTATTTCTAAAACTAATATAAAAATCTCGTTTCACAGTGCATGTTAAAAAAACTCCTCCGGAACGGCTTGACCCGTAGTTATGAATTTTTTTGTGTATATTTGGTAGGTCTAAGAATAAATAGGTCGTATACTATTTTTTATATGCCCCTAGATGATAGGGGCAAAAAAACGTTTGCCAAGTCATCAGCTAGTAATAATATAAAATAGTATAGTTAATTGTTTGTACAAGCAAAACGGCGTATTTAAAACAAAGATAATAAAGAACATTGTGTACCTAGTATCATTATAAAATCAATATACATACTCAAATAAAGAACATGGTATCTCAAAATGTAAGTTGGTCGTGAACACAAAATGGTAAACACGAGAATGTCCACTTTAGGCACGATAACGGCTTTGGACTCTGTTTCTCTAGATACAATAAAGATAGAAGAATTCATCGGCTACTAAGAATCGTATGTTCTCTTCCAGCTGGCTAGCCCGCACCGATCCCGCGGACGTGGCCCGCGTGGAGTCCCGCACCTTCATCTGTTCTGACAGCGAGAGGAACGTAGTGCCCGCCGCCAGGCTGGGACAGAAATCCGCCCTGGGCAACTACATCACCCCCACGGACTACGAGAAGACTGTCGCGGACAGATTCCCTGGCTGCATGAGAGGTGAACATTAGTTTTTCTTGAATCGAAATTAGTTTTTCGAACGATCTATATGCACACACCGGTGTGCAGAGTTTTTGCCATGTAAACGTGATGTGAGCATACCCGGCTCATCATCATGGCTATATTAGGACAACCAAAAAAACTGTTTGCCACGGCATGCAAATATGGACTAATTATTATATGTATTTTATTGTTATATTAATAAATAACTATCCATGCAAAATGTACACAATACACTCAATAAAATAAATTTATAAAATTACGAAATAGAAAAATCCCTTTTAAAAACTGGAAAGAGATCAAATGGAAATAAGCTTATTACATTTATTTGATGTTACTTTACTGAAAATAGTTAGCGAAAAGAGGGTGTTAATTCACCCTTCGGGCATAAGTAGGCGTGTTTTATGTATGTATGTATGAATGTATGTTGATTGTATTTTCTCCATTTGTATCCAGGTCGAACCATGTACGTGATCCCGTTCTCAATGGGCCCCATGGGGTCTCCGCTCGCCAAGATCGGAGTGGAAGTCACCGACTCGCCTTACGTGGTGTACTCCATGCGGGTCATGACCAGAATCGGTGAGTAAACTCTTCTGAAAAATTCCGATTTTTTTTATGATTATTTTCCTGATGCGGTAATCGAACCCTCGTCCCCCGCAATCAGGTCAGTAGTATTTCGAAATTTTTACTGACTCTATTTTCTTTGGTAATATTTTTTTTAAACATTTTTATATTTTATATAAACACTGTTATAACCAATTCACTGATCTTTCTATTTTCATTACAACGTACAAAACAGTTTGACAAAAATCAGATCAGTGATTTAGTTAAAACTGTGTTTTTTAAATTATTATTTCGATGTTTCGGGGCTGTTTGCGTCACTGCGACCTATGGAGATCTATTGTGACTTGGAACTAGTACTTACATGAACTTCTTTAGCTGGGCACTGTATTTTAGTTAAGTGATTTAAGAGTGTTTTATGATGGGGTTAATGTTTAAATAATTATCAAAATTCAGGAGGAACACAATGGACTTTTTGGAATAGACCGATGAACGGAGCGAGTGATTGTAATGACAACAATGCGTATCCATACCTACTGTTCAAGGTTTTGGCAATATTCCAACCCATCCTCCTCTTTGGCTACCGATGAACAGAGAGGGATGACAACCCATACTGCTCAAGGTTTTGGGTAGGCTTTGTCTATAAAAGACCCTGAAAGAAGGAATTCCATTGCAGGCAGCAAAGTGTTGGAAGCTCTGCGTCAGGACGAATCGTTCGTGCGATGCCTTCACGCCGTCGGCTCTGCCGGGACCCCCGGATGGCCCTGTGACCCCCCGCGCACCGTCATACTGCACAAGCCGGCCGAGAACGAGATCATAAGCTACGGTACGTCACTACTTTACCCACCCCCTGTAGCACGGGACGTGGACACATCTCTTTCGGGGGAAAGAAAATCTTTTCCTCTCGCTCTAACACCCACTAAATACCGAGACAAAACACTGTCCAGTGGTGGAGAGAGACTTGTCCACGTCCCCGTGCTAGGCCCTCAGATGCCCCTTTAGTGTTCGAACGAATGTATGAAAACAATTTTTTTACCGCCTTCATTGTCTAGTGGTTCACCCAGCGGAATTAAGATCCCGAGGTCCCAGGTTCGATCCCCAGTGGGGTACGAATTTGTACTCGGTTTGGTTGGTGGTAGGACTTCTTTCAAGTCCGCTAGCCAGGCGAACTGGCACCATCTTATCAAAATCTGTCGCCATTCCATCTTCTTACCATCAGGTGAGATGAACGGCAAGAGCCTTCCGTCTGGAGAAAAAAAAAAAAAGCGACCGTCTTGTTAACTAATAGTTGTAAAAATAATGATATTTGTATTCTATTCGTTCGAATAGATTGGCTATCTACTTGTCTAAGCAGGGGCAAGGCAGGGCATTCCTCGTAACCCCCCTTTTACTCTATTTAAACTCTCTTCATAATTAACTAACAACCTTAGGCCTTTTGTCATACCAACGATAACGCATACCTACCCATTATAAGTTGCAACCAATTATTTTTTTACAATGATTGTGACAAAAAGGACCACGTCGAGAGAGTGACTGGGATGGTGAAACGTGGCGTGGGTGTTCCTACCCTATGTTGGTTTAAATAGTCGCGATTTATGAACATGGGAAGTCAATAATAGTGATTTAATTGTAAGTATGAACATGGAAATCCAATAGTAGTGTGATTCTTTCAGGCAGCGGATATGGAGGCAACAGCCTTCTAGGCAAGAAGTGCTTCGCTCTGCGCTTGGGCTCGGTGCTAGCTCGTCGGGAGGGATGGCTCGCTGAGCACATGCTGGTGAGTCGATGGTCCTTTCTTTCTTACAGAAAGGCTCCTATAGGAGCTTCTATAGGAGCTATTCCTATATTTACCACAATAAAACCTTGTAAAGAAGAATAGGTACAAAAAGTTCGAAAAATTAAGTATAGTCTTAATGCGTACTATAATTTTACGTACCTAACCTAAGTCGGACCTTGAACAGCATACTGTTCAACAGCTTGAAATGTTACAAAGAAAACCAAATTCAGAAAAATTATGATTTGACGCGGTAATCGAAGCCTGGAAGCATGGACTATAATTCTTCGAAATATTTCCGACTTCAACAACCGTTGCCCATCCCGGGATTCAAGCCCAGGACGTTTTTGGACAGCGAACTGACCATTCGCATTCGACCAAACTGGCCGTATTTGTTCTATTTCAAATGTGTAGCTCTCGTGCTAATGTCTGAGAACACTTATTATTCTTCGTATTTGAAGCGAAAATGGCCCCCATCCTCAGAAATGTAATAGAATACTTCCCTTTTCTTCGTATTTGAAGCTAAAATGCCCCCCTTCCTCAGAAATGTAATACAATACTTCCCTATTCTTCGTATTTGAAGCTAAAATGGCCACTTCCTCAGAAATGTAATAGAATACTTCCCTATTCTTCGTATTTGAAGCTAAAATGGCCCCCTTCCTCAGAAATGTAATAGAATACTTCCCTATTCTTCATATTTGAAGCTAAAATGGCCCCCTTCCTCAGAAATGTAATAGAATACTTACCTATTCTTCGTATATGAAGCGAATTTTCCCCTTCCCCAGATCCTCGGCATCACCAACCCTCAAGGGGTGAAGCGGTACATCGCCGCTGCCTTCCCGTCCGCCTGCGGAAAGACCAATCTCGCCATGATGACACCCAGCCTGCCTGGCTATAAGGTGGAGTGTGTTGGAGACGACATAGCTTGGATGAAGTTTGACAGCAATGGAGTCCTGAGGGCCATCAATCCGGAGAACGGGTTCTTCGGCGTCGCACCAGGTAAGAGAAAATGAGATGACTAGAAATGGGATGAGTAGAGTGGGGATGAGTGAGGATGGGATCAGTGGAGATGAGATTAGTAGTAATGAAATGAGAACAGATGAGATAATCATGTATTTACTTTGCTTTAATAAAAGTTAATATCATCTCATCTCAAAAATATAATAAAGTTAATATTTTTGAGATGAGATGTGTAATGTATGAGATAAGTAGGGATTAGTTTAATAGAGGTAGATATGAGATAAAATAATCATTTATTTTCGTAAAAACAATATTTTACTAACCAATTTGCAATAGACCAGCGTGGTTTCATGGCCCAATCTCCCTACATTCTTCCAACCATAGAAGGCCTGTGCCCCAGCGTTGAAGACATTAAAGGGCTGGTAATCATGATAAATATATGTATTTCAGGAACATCCGCAGACACCAATCCGATAGCAATGGCGACCGTCTTCAGCAACACAGTCTTCACGAACGTAGCCGAGACGAAGGACGGTGGCGTATGGTGGGAGGGCATGAGCAAGGCGCCCGAAGGCCTTACAGACTGGAAAGGCCAGCCGTGGGACCCCAGCAAGAAGACTCCGGCCGCCCATCCCAACTCACGGTGAGTTCTTTAAACATGTAGTAAGGTAGTAACGGGGTCACCACCTCCAATCTCTCCTTGTACAAAAGACACAGGTTAAAACAGTGATGAGGAATGGGCAGTTGTTATATAGAGAAATGGGCGGCAGTTCTTGTTACACCATCTAGCATACTACGATTTTGGAGCCTGATAGATGGCAATAGGCGCGCCACATGGGACTTGAAATAGTCGGTGAAATTTGAGCGGTAAGCTCTGCCTATCCCTTCGGAGGTTTATAGGAAATATTCCGTTCCCTCAACTTAAAATGTAACTTCCGCACTCTGATATGTCAATTTACATTAATGAGCATTTACTTAATACAAATAAATGTCAATGAAAACTAGACCATCGAACTGGCAAGAATAGCGACTACTTTTGACTTCACATTAATAACAATAAAACTTTATTGACAAAAAACATGTACCTACAAAAATATAATAGTGAAATCCCTGACTCCTGTGCTAGGTGGGCCGGTGTTACAGAAGTCAGTGCCCACATTTTTTGTATTAAGTACTCATTATATTAACGTTAATTGACGTCTCTGAGTACGGCTGTAAAAGTCTATTTTGCCAGAAGACCAAAAGATATCCAGCCTAACTTTCCAGTCTTCCGCTATTTCAGGTTCTGCAGCCCCGCTACCCAGTGTCCGATCATCGACAGTGAGTGGGAGAACGCGGAGGGGGTCCCGATATCCGCGATCCTGTTGGGAGGCCGCAGGCCTGCCGGCGTGCCTCTCGTAGTGGAGGCGAGGGACTGGAGACATGGGGTCTTCATGGGTGCCTCCATGAGATCCGAGGCCACCGCCGCCGCTGAGCACAGTGTGAGTACCTAACACCGGAGATTTTGTCTGTCTTCGTATGAATGGTCTACCTATCTGTCATGTTTGGGAAACTGCTAACCTCTTAGACACCTCTTGGAACTAAGTTTTATGTTCGCCCACCGGAATTAAGATCCAGAGATCCGGGTTCGATCCCTAGGGGGCGTTTGTATCCTCAAATTTGTACTCGGTTTGGTTGGTGGTAGGACTTCTTTCAAGTTCGCCTGGCTATTAAAAGTCGACTAAAGGAGATTGCCCGCCAGTGTATACCAATGTGTGTACCAGTGTATACCAAACCACCAACATCAACATACCCAAAGAGGATCCAAGCTTAAATCTTGAGCAGTATGGAATTTGTCATCCCAAAAGCTCTCTCCGTCCATCAGTCCATGGACATTGGCCGTTTCATCACTGTTGATGTTAGTCTCGATTGAGTTATACAGTGTGGAAAAAAGTCGACCCTGGTGGGAAAGTACCTTAAATCTTCAGAATAGCTCAATTTACGGAAAGGAAACATTTCTTTATTTTTAAGAAGAAACATTCACAGATTTCTGAAAAAGCTTACCCGAGACGGGAGTCGAACCAACTAAAAAATCTAAAAAAATTACCTTCGCCATTTTGTTTTATTAATGCTATTATAATGCTATTATTTCGATGCAGTCGATGTTAACGATAATTTTTTTCTAAGAAACAGGTCTCAGCAACAAAATGAAATGTTACATTTTTATTTCCACACTGTAAATAAAATGTTCCTTGTTTCTTTTCACAGGGGAAAGTGGTGATGCACGACCCGTTCGCAATGCGCCCGTTCTTCGGGTACAACTTCGGCGAGTACCTCAAGCACTGGCTCTCGATGCCGCAGTCTGGCCGCAAAATGCCCAAGATCTTCCACGTCAACTGGTTCCGGAAAGATGAGGAGGTAATTATTACTAAGGACCATGTTTAGAAGTTACACCGGTTTAGAAGTTAGAAGTTACACAATAGAACTCGCACTTTATAATTATTATTTAGATTTTTATTTGATCAATATGTGAATGTTAGAAAAAATATTAGAAAGATAACATGGGGTGGAGGGCGCGGGTTCGATTAACTGATCAAAACAATAATTTTTGTGACCACTTTGTCTTTGCACTCAATGTCAAATTTGAATAGGTTGACAATTAATCAATGAGCAATTATTATAATATTATACTAGTGGTTGCCCGCGGCTTCGCTCACGTTATTGTAGGTTCTTTTTCAACATACTATCATCCCAAAAACGACCCCTTGGAGGTCGAATTTCGCAAAAATCAGAGAGCATCTAATACGTCTGAAAAACAAGCCACATGCAAAATTTTAAACTCCTGGCACTTTGAACTTTTCGCATAGGCACCGCATGTAATAAAGAGTGTGAAATACCTACTTTAGTTTCCAAAAAGTGTAGCAGTCACATTACGAATGGCCCATTTTTTCCAGGGCAAGTTCTTATGGCCCGGTTTTGGCGAGAACTCGCGAGTCCTGGAGTGGGTGCTTCGTCGATGCGACGAAGAGCCATGCCAGATGGAAACACCACTAGGTTTCGTGCCGAAAGAGGGGGAACTGAACGTTGAAGGCCTTGGAGATGTGAACATGAAGACCCTGTTCAGTATACCCAAGGACTTTTGGCTGCAGGAGGTGAGACTTTTGATTGTAATTCGATTGTGGTTGTGGTGAATGGTCAGAACGTTGGCTGTTGGCCGCGAGGTCCCAGGTTCGAATCCTAGTAGTAAAATCACTCTAATACTTAGGGCCTGTTTCACAATCGATAAGTAAGTTCAAAGTAGCTTACTTTGCAGTTCAAATGACATAAATTTCATATTACAACCGTCAAATGATCTGCGAAGTAAGCTACTTAGAACTTACTTATCGATTGTAAAACAGGCCCTTAAGAAATATTGAAGCATAATTTTTGACATATAACACATTTTTTGCCGTTTGATGACAGCGGAGTATAATACAATTGTCACCACCACCATCTATCCCGTGGGTGTCGTACCAGGCGACTAAGTGTAAACACAACGATGAGGAATGGGCAGCAGCATATCCTCTTATACCATCTAGCAACGTACCTACCGCGATTTATTTGTCCGATAGATGGCAATATGCTCGCCACCTATTACATGGGACCTAACTTACTCGCGAAAAGTGGGTGTTAATTCACCTCTGCCTACCCTTTCGGGGATATAGGCGTGATTTATGTATGTATGTAATAGCATGATTTTTTTCTGTCATAGGCGGACGCGATCGAGAAATACTTCAAGGAAGAAGTCGGCGATGATTTGCCGAAAGAAATGTGGGAAGAACTGAACAAGCTGAGAAAGAATATCCAACATTCGTAAACATACCAAAGAGATTAATGCGACGCGTATTAAGGATATATTATTAAGGTTCCTCTGCTTAGGAACAGTAGACATAACTAGTTTATTATAACTATCTAGAATGCTAATCGTATGCGTTTAAGTTGAAAATATTGAATTGTAAGTGTCAGTCCACATATAGACGTGAAGCGAGGCGGTTAGCTGTCCAAACAGCTCCTCTAGACAACATTTATTCTATTCGAACGAATTCAATACAATACAAACTAAATGACGTGTTACAACATGGCGAACGTCGTGTCAATTTTTTTTAATTCTCTCTTTTTAGGGAAGGCAACGTGATCTAGCTTATACTGCCATGTATAAGATTAATTTATTTTCAATATAACATTAAAATATGGGTGTCACGAATTTTAACACGTCTTAGGAGTGCTTGGCGCGAATTGAATGGTAACAGAGTTTGTTGTCAAAAGTAAGAGTTCCTTTTTAAAAAAAATACAGTTATATTCTATTCGTTCAAATAATAGATTGGCCCCTTTAGTTCTCTTTAAGTCGCAAAAATATTGAGTCTGTCTTATTCTACGTGTGGAGAGTGGTTTATCGAAGTTGCGGATCGATTGCATCATGACAAGTGTATTAGAAGAATACGATGGCTGTGTTAGTTAAGTTTGTAATTGTTAAAACATAATTGTTAATTGTAAATAGGATAGGATAACGAATGTTTCTTAGTGACTTGCCACGAAATGAAATTAAATATGTAATTGAATATTTTAACCGTTGCTTTTTATTTCAATTTAAGAACTCGCATGTTTGTCGTCTCACTTCCCAGTTTATCTGGGGTCGTATGTTTTATGTTGAAGTCTTAAAGGTCAGACGTCATCAGATTCTCTATTTTTTCCCTGTTGATCTATGATTAAACATCGCACAGGAAAAGTGCTTGTGATGATGAATGATGATGATGATGATGAATGAATGTGTAGACAAGTAATGGAAAGGACCATGTAGAGAGACCTCAGAGTAAGTCCTATTTACTCCGAGAGAGAGACCGATGAACGGAAAGAGTGATAACTTTTCAATCCATACATAATATCTGACATTAACCCTCTTTAAGAATGCTGTTGTTGGTGGTTTGCCGTGTGCTTATCAGTCATCTGAACTCATAAATGTACACAAAATTGATTCATTAATTTTTATTTACAACTTAATAGTATACCTGTGTGACTTAATTATTGATTTTTCACAAATATATGTATCAATTTTAAACTTAAATACACTAGAAATAAAGTTGAATTTCTTATTTCATGTGCTTCGCCGAGAAAACCCTGACGCCGCCCAGTGTGGAAGAACGGGCATATTTCGTTAAAATGGCATTCACGTTTAGTTTTTCTGTTGCATAACACCTGGAAACAAAAAATTGCTTATTAAATAAGTCTTAAATAATTCTGGCTCTTTCTCCCTTCCCTCCATAGGTAAACCAATTGTAAAGCACATGGAGACGGTCAAGACGTACAAAGTTCATACATACAGAAATCACGCCTATATCCCCGAAGGGGTAGGCAGAGGTGAACTAGCATCCACGTTTCGCCAAGTAATAGGTATGTTAGGTCACATGTAATAGTTGGCGAGCCTATTGCCATTTATCGAGCACAAAAGTCGCAGTACATTGCTAGGTGGTATAAGCTGCTGCCTATTCCTCATCGCTGATTTATCCTTAGTCGCCTTGTACGACATCCACGGGAGAGATTTGGGGTGGTGACAATTGTATTCTACTCGGCCACACAGCATAGTAATATACGTCAAACTATTATACTATTTCAATTAATTTAGAGTTTTTTTTCATAAATCTGTAGCTTAATCTGGCAGATTCTGTAAGCCTAGCACGGGACGTGGACAAAATGCCTCTCCACCACTTGACAGTGTTTTGTCTCGGGAATTAGTGGGAGTAAGAGCGAGAGGAAAATACTTTCATTTCCCCGAGGAGATTTTCTCCACATCCGGTGCTACGGACGGCTGGCACTGTATCCAAGAGACACAAACTAAAACTTACTCAATGTACGGTGATATTTCTTCGACTGTCCACTTAGGTTTTGTTTGGAACAGAATTTTAAATCGCTCATTGATTTCTTCCGGCAAATCCTCTTCGGAGAATCCCCAAATAACTTTGGGCGAACTGCTCTTGTCGATTAAAGCTATGCCGGCCAGTATTTTTTCCTGGAGAGACGAAATTTATCTTTATATTAAAATAAAACACATTTATGTCACACCAGACCATAAAGTGGAATTTTCCACCCGCTACGTGTACGGAAAATCCCACTTCCTGGTCAGGGGGTGACATAAAACTATGATCTTACCTCGGGCGATAAAAAGGAAAGCCTCAGAACGCATAATTATCGCGATCAAATACTAGACATTCTATATTATATCGCCCTTACTGCCGCACTCAGAGACGTCAATTAACGATAATGAGTACTAAATGTCAAGAAATGACAATTCAAAGCTAGTCTCTTTCTTGTCAGGTCTTTGGTCTAGATTTAAATGAAATTTTTTGACCTTAAGTACTCATTAAAGTTTCTTTGGTCTAGATTTAAATGAAATTTTTTGACCTTAAGTACTCATTAAAGTTATTTGACAACTCTGAGTGCGGCAGTTAGTATTTATTCTAGTATTTTGCTTTGTATTATTTTCTATTACGACGGCCGCCTTGGTTGAATGCTCAGATTGCTGGGTATTGGCCAAGAGGTCCCGGGTTCGAATCCTGGTAGGGGCAAACTTTGTGATGACCACAAATGTTTGTTTCCGAGTCATGGTTGTGTATATATTTATGTAGTATATTTTCGACATTTATATACATAATTATATTAAAAAAATATGTCCGTCATCTAGTCTTTGGGCTTGATGATAGGTGTGAGAGTAAAAATATTTATTTATTTATTATATTATTCTATTTCATAAATACCGTGAGAAGCGGACTTTGCACCTTTCGTTCGCTTCATTTTGGTCCTTGCACCTCGCGTATACCAGTATAGTCGCGTATTCATGCAATATTTCATTAGCACTTAATTGTTTTTGTTTATTCACCAGAGATAACCAAGATAACTATAGGTTATTCGATTTTAATTTCAACATTATCTAAATGTTAGAAAAATTAGTACAAAGATTTTGGTGGTGAGCATAAAGAATTTCGAAAAATTATGGTCTTGATGCGGGAATCGAACCCACGTCCGCTGCTATCCGGGCAAGTGCCTGTCAAGACCATTCCCACATCTCGACCAAAATTTTTCGAAATTATTTTTCTAACCACCAAAATCTTTGTAACTATAGGTACATACATACATAAATCACGCCTATGTCTCCGAAGGGGTAGGCAGAGGTGAACTAGCACCCACGTTTCGCCAGTAAATGTTAGGTCCCATGTAATCGGTGGCGAGCCTATTGCCATTTATCGGGCACAAAATTCGCAGTAGGTACATAGCTAGAAGATGGTATAAGAGGAGGATAGAGCACATTCCTCATCACTGATTGATCCTTAGTCGCCTTGTACCACACCCACGGGAGAGATTTGGGGTGGTGACAATTGTATTCTACTCTGCCGTCACCACACGGCTGTTACTATAGCTATTGAGGGAAAAAACGATTAATATAGTCGATAAGACTAGAATAATCATCACCAGCCCTTAACGTCCCTACTGCTGGGGCACCGGCCTTCCCTATGTATGGAAGAATATAGAGCCACTGGGCCATAACCCACCACGCCGGTCCAGTGACGTATGGTGGAAATTATTAACTGCAGATGCAGTCATCTTCGACCCTTATTATCACTTACCATCAGTAGGCCTATTCGCAAACTTTTTTTGACACTTGAGAATGATAATCACTAAACTATTTAGTGATCCATTACTACTTTACTATAACGCTATTGTGACACATATCCTGTGAAAACAGTAATGGATAAAATAGTACGGTGACCAACACTTTCAACTGTCAAAAAAAGTTAGCGAATAAGCCTACAGGTGAGATGAAGGGCTTCTCTGTCAAGCATTTAAATAAAAACCAAACGGATTTTATTAGATAAACTTACATTAGTGACCATACCCTCAGGCACAGAATCGCTCCACGCTTGCAAAAACTCCTCCAAATTGAACTTCCCGGCGCTCTTAAGGAGCACCCTAGCTAGGAACCCGCAGACTTTCCCCTGTCTGTACTCGTAATACCTCACACCGTCTTCCAGGACCGTCTCATCTGTGTAAAACCTGAACATTGCTTCCAGAATCGCTTCAGGAACTAGCTCCTTCAAGCTATCCATCGTGATCTCCTTCGATATCCTGTTTAAAGGCCAGGAGTTTTCCTCGATCAGGTCCAGCATGTAGGACAGCGCTCGAAATTCATATTCAAAGTCCAGCAAGCGGTAGTACCCGTCTATATTGATCGCTTGGATTTTCTCAAATTCCACGTTCAGTTCGGCTCGTGATGCTTGCACTTTGTCGAAAAGACTCTCGTAGTCCAACAACTTGGATTTGTCCACTGCATACTCGAGCTCGACGCCCTGGTACTTGGTCGGTTCCAGAAGATTCCGCAGCTTGGAAAGTCGAGGCTTACACGGCTTCAACTCGTAGTAAGTGAAGAAGGTATTGGTGATGTCCTGGTGAAGGATTTGTCTGGGGATCCGTTCGGCCTCGTCCGATTCTGTAGACTTGTTGAGGCTGGTGTTTGATTTCTCGAATGATGTGTCCGAGTCGCATTCGGTCGATGTGTTCTGGACGGTGGTGTCGAGGCCGGTTGAAGCGGCGAATAGGAGATTTGGGACCAATAGTAGACTGTTTGAAGTCTCCGCCTCTTTTACGTCGTAGGTTTTGTTGCTGGTGCATAAGACGACGCTCTCTTCTGTGTCTCCTAGAAGCGGAAGACAATAGACATTGTTGACGGCAAAGGAGAATTCAAGGTCTCTGCATACGTAACGAAATAGTACCTCAGACGGAACGTGAACGACACGGGGACGGGGACGTGGCTGGCTCGTTCAAAACGCCCCGTGAGTGCTACGGTCACGTCCCGTTCGTGGCTTATGGCCTTCACATTTAGTATGAAACATACATACATACACATACATAAATCACGCCTATATCCCCGAAGGGGTAGGCAGAGGTGAACTAGCACCCACGTTTCGCCAAATATGTCAGGTCCCATGTAATAGGTGGCAAGCCTATTGCCATTTATCGGGCACAAAAGTCGCAGTACATTGCAGGGTGGTATAAGAGGAACGCTGCTGCCTATTCCTCATCAATGATTTATCCTTAGTCGCCTTGTACGACGCCCACGGGAGAGTTTTGGGGTGGTGACAATTGTATTCTACTCTGCCGTCACCACACGGCTTAGTATGAAACGATATTTCTAAACTTCCCGTCCCTTTTATATAAAAACCCGTCACGTATACCTTTATTTGTCACC
Organism: Cataclysta lemnata; assembly: GCA_963931975.1. Lineage (NCBI taxonomy): Eukaryota > Metazoa > Arthropoda > Insecta > Lepidoptera > Crambidae > Cataclysta > Cataclysta lemnata. The sequence goes on from OZ008360.1 coordinate 4,530,794, forward strand.
ACCTACAATCTCTTGCGCAGGTGTCGTACAAGGCGGCTAAGTTTAAGACAGCGATGAATAATGGGCAGCAGCGTTCCTCTTACACCACCTAACAATATACTGCGAATTACGTGCCCGGTATATGGTAATAGATTAATTCACCTCTACCTACTCCTTTGGGGATAAATGGGCGTGAATTATGTATGTAACAGCTGCATGCAGTTGCGAATAGTAAAATGTATTCCTTAGAGAATGCGATATGATGCCAATGTTAACAGGTAATAATTAATCATAACAAAGCTTACCCTTGAAAAGAAGTTCATTGCCGTTTTCGATCTCCTTTAAAAGGTTATCATCCAAGAGCATCAATCTCAAATTATCATTTTGAACACTGGCCTCTGGAAACCTTAGAACTTGAGTCAACTCGGACAGTTCTGACTCGTGCAGTTTTGCAGTTTTAATTATCTTTCTTGCATCATCTGGCGTTCTTTCTTCCCTGAAATAAATATCAGTGTTCAATAAAAATTAGCCTTAAATTATAGGCATTTTCACAAGTTTCAGATGTCTGCCTACCAAAATGACAAATATTTTTTTTTAAGTTAATTAAATTAACTATAAGATAATACTAATAATTAGTGTCGATTTGTTCCAACAATATTGAATCCCGTACTCTATGAGGTATTTGTTAAAATTACAGATGTCACAAGGATGTGTAGAGATATTCCTCTGCTTTCCTACAGAAGAAGATTTAAGAAACAATTAAAATCATCTATGGTGATATTTTTTATTTTGACATTGACATTTCACTAGCTCCCAGAAAATTCCGAGCGTGATTTTAAATCACGAAATTAGTTTTATTTAGTGCCTCATAGATTTAATGTATTAATTAATAAACGAAAATGTCCCTATTTGGTGATTTGCTCCCCATCAATAAACATGAAGAAAAATCAAGTAACCAGGCTAGTGCGAGCCTGTCTCCGTATCTCAACTTCGACCCACACTACATACCAAAAATGCAACCCGAATTCTTATATCCTGATGATAGACATATGGCATCAACTGCGAGACGATCAAATGTGGCCCTACCCATCATCGGAATGTCCTTCATGACAGGATCAGGTATGAATATGAGTGATGAAACATATAACCTCAAAGAGTAATAATTTTACATAACAAGAGAAAAAGCGTGTAAAAGCACATCATAAATCTCAACAATACCAATCCATAAAGAATTTTCTTGTTCATAAATGCTAATTACATCTAGAAACGACTGTCACAGCACCGAGGATGTCAATATTTTCAATAATATTTATTTTTATTTTATGCAAAAACCGTATATTTCATCGAAACAAGAGTATGAAATTATCCAACTAATTAATAACCTCATTAAACTGACATAAATTAAACACTTTTCCTTTGCACATGTACTCTTTAGAATATTGGTATTGGCAACACCCAAATCACAGGAAAAAAAAGTTACACTGACTGTCAAGTTACTTTAAAATATTGATTCATTCCTCCTGTTATCCTCCCCTGTGAAAAATCGTTTTCAAAGTTAATTTAAAATGGTGACCATTACAAAAGTGTCAATTTTCATTAAGAAAGGGTTTACAAAAGCCTATACTTCATTTGTGGACTTATTTCAAAGTCCACGCATAATTCTGTTGAATCAGAGGCAAAATGTAGTCAAGAAGCAAATTTAAGATGCTGAAATTATTCTTTTTGTTTGCAATTTCATTAAGTATGTCTTTATTTATATAAGTTTTGTAATAATTATTGTAAATTTATTTTACATACATATAAGTCATGCCTCTTTATCTCCAAAGGGGTAGGCAGAGGTGAATGAACCCACATTTAGCTAATTATGTTAGTGTAGTGTGTATTACAAGTTCAATTCTATTTATAAACACAATGGTCATAAACTTGTATTTTACAAAATGGGATATTTTCAGGTTTGGGAGGTGTGAATGGACTTTACAAAGGACTGAGAGCAACCACCTTAGCAGGACAAGTTGGAAAAGTTAGAAGAACACAGATTGTCAACTATATTATGAAACAAGGTAATTATTTGATTTTTATTTTGCAGACCAATTAAGCTTATCTTGTGCTATGTATTTCACATTGTAAGTATAATGAACTAAGAACACCATAGCCAAGATGCAATTGAGTCATTTAATACGAATTATATTAAATCATCATCATTTAAATTTGTTAATTTGTGCTCTTTTTGAGTAAATTGCCCTAATACCATTCCATTACAACTTTAATGATCACTGTACAAAAACAAATATATCTTAGATTAACTGCCGCACTCTGAGACGTCAAATAACGTTAATGTGTACTTAACGTCAAAAAATGACAATTCAAAACTAGTCGCCATTCTTGCCGGGTCTATGGTCTAGATTTGAATGAAAATTATTGACATTAAATACTCATTAAAGTTAATTGGCGTCTCTGAGTGCGGCAGTTAAAGCCTTAATTTTCAGTAGCAAATTTAGCATCAGTAGCAAGTTAGGCGCAATGAGTTATAAAATTATTCATAGTTTTTATTCAACAATGCTTTAAGAACGGAGACACTTTCAACCCTTAATTGACTGGTTGTCAATCTTGGTTATAGTCAGTAGTCAGCAGGTGTTAATTCAACTCTTCCTACATGTTTTTTTGGGGGGAAATTCCCATTCCCCAGTTATGACTCCAAATGTAATAATCTCATGAAACATGACCCATGGGAGACAGGGTAAATAAGATCTCTCTTAGAGAAAGTCTTATATTTTTCAGGCACAACTACAGGCTGCACTCTTGGAATTATCGCTTCATTCTATTCCTGCATAGCTCTGGGTGTAACGTGGATACGAGATAAAGAGGACACATCTAACACCTTCATAGCTGCAGCGACCACTGGCATGATATACAAAAGTACAGCAGGATTACGTTCCATTGGCTTGGGGGCAGCTGTAGGACTTACATTAGCAGGAGTCTATACACTTGTCACTGATAACGATAATATATGGAGCAAAGCTAGATACAATAGATTGTGATTATCTTTACCGCCTATTTAGAAATTTTGTAAATAATAGACTGTTATTTTAGTTGATTTATGTTATTGATGGAAACATAATTAATTATGTTAGCATAATAGACTTTATTTTATCCATGTCTGTTTTGCTAGTGTTATGCTTAAGCGTTCTGCCAATTGATCTTTACCCAGTATCAGAGCAGCACAAAATATGCATAAACCTTAAAATAAAACTAATTGTTTGAAAAATTATAATGGTTATTTTATTAATATATATTTATAAACCAAGTGCCTTTGTACATATTTTTAGCTACAACAATAATTAAAATTAAAGTTGTGGATAGTGTAATAGTCGATTAGGTAACTTTAGGTCACTTCATGTAGTAAAAATCATTTTTTCTTGTATTTTAAATGTAATATGAGTAATATGGGATATAACAAACCCAGTATTAGTTGCCATAGTTTTTATTTACGTAGACAAGATGTGGGCCAACACTCGGCTACCTAGAAGTCATTCCTCCCTGGTACTACACAACACATAAGTTGTTAAAATGGAGACAGTTATTTTCAGCAAAAAAAAAAGTCCCACTGACACTATTAAAGTTATCAATATTGAGTAGGTATTCAATATTCTAAAGACAGCGACAGTAGTTTTATCATATATTGGGTGATAACATTATATTAACATTACAAAACCAGTCCAAGATGGTTTCTCTATGCTTCTCCCATTACGTTGCAACTGGCAGCACTAATTGTAGCATGAATAATTGGCACCCCCATTTTTTTTACAATATTGCACTTATTTTTAATTTCTTAAGCAACTATTATAACATCATTCAACACACTATCTATATGTACTTAATAAAATAATTATAATGTATCTATTTCTCATATTATTATTAGGACTTTACTTCGTAGTTTTTTTAATGCTAGACAGGGAAGCTCTTGCCCTTCATCAAACGGCTAACCTGATGGTAAGTGACGATAAGGGCTGAAGATGGAATCGAGCTTCATCTGGAACCCTCAACTACAGAGGGGCTGGCTATCTTATCACAATTGTCGGAACACAATACTGTTCACATTATTATTATTATTAAGGCGACAGATTTTGATAAGGTGGTGGTAGCTAGGCAGGCGGACTTGAAAGAAGTCCTACCACCAACCAAAAAAGTTATGACCAAACAGATCATAAACGAAAATTGCAATGATTTGTCAGCCACCAATTAAGCTATTTAATAATCAGTCAAATAAATAACAAGCCCTTCTGCATTCCACAGGATACCTCTACTCTATATTTTTTATTATTATCATGCATCAAATATAATTATTTGCAAAATTTTTGTCTTAATCAAATTCTTTTAAGCTTATTTGTTCTTGAAACCTTAAGCTGAGATAGTAAATATTGCCGGTTGTAGGCATCTCTCATATCCATTCACTATTAACTTACCAAGTATAGACAAAGATAAAGTAATCATGTCCATTATTGCACCTAAGACAGAAGTTCATTAATTATACCCCTGAGCAGTTTAAATAACAACTGTAATGCAATATTGCATGGTGCCATAGCGACTGTCTATGCAATATTGCGTCACTGGTATTGAATGTGTTAAATACTAAATAATTCCCCCGATTATCTCTTAACTAGGTACTAATTCAGATGCATAGGATTAATTGTACAAATATAACAGACAAATCAGAGATAAATATTAATGGATGGATTTATTGCGGTAAGAATAACATCTTATTTTATGTATTGTACATGATACAAGTCACTTTTAGTTCATGGAATATTCAATTGACTTTAAGAGATTCTACAATATATAAATCTAACACATTTTACCTATACAATATCATTCACAAGAAAAAAAATAGAGACATGTATAAAAATAATAACATTAATATTACTATCCATATTAACCTAGGTATTTATTTATGAGTTTATGGCTACTTAACTTGTTATGATCATAATATATATTTCATAATATCTCTGTGGGTGCCTGGAATTTGACATAATCCATCGAGTTGGATAATTTTGGCTGTCATATTTATATACTTACTTACACAATTTTGTAATAGAATTATAACATATTTTTGCAACATGATTATTACAATTACTTATTAGGATAACCTTACAAATGAATAAGCAAGTATAAACAGCACAAGAAATTTTCATTAGAACAATGGAAGCAGGCAGGTCCACCATAATATGTTTAAAGCTAAAACAATGTTGGTAGTCTTATTCTTTATTAGGTTTGTGAAAGAGTTTACTAACTGGTTTAACTAGTTTGTCACTTAGTATCGTTATAATTTGGCCACCATTCTCAAACACAAGTTACAGATATTAAATTAAAACTAAGTCTAATCTTGCAGTCATCGCTGCAACCCCTCTGATTTGAGGTGCAGCAATCTGTATGTCACGACGCAGCATCCAGGATTGATTTCATGTCTTCGGGCAGTACACAATTTAAGTCATCAAGTCGCCTGGCTAAAAGAGTTCGAGTGTTATCAGCAACTGGAGGATTGCTCTTTAGTACTTCTCTTAATTTCAACACCATATCAACAATTTCAACTTCTTTTTTACCAACAGACCATTTTTTCAAATCACTCTCTGCCAAAGCTTCCAATTGCAATGTGTGAAGCTTACTAGTCAAATTGCTATGTCTTTGATGGAACCACGCACTAAAGTTAGGAGTCCTAAAGAAGTTTTTGTACAAACCAATCCAATCACCTTTGATTCCTGATGTTAGTTGTGGGCCAAACTGCTGCAATGAAGCGAAGAAATCTTCAGGATTGAAGGGGTTTGGGACAGGGGGTGCCCTAAATGGAGAAATATTTTTCTGCAAGGGCATCAATGAAGCCATATATCTCTCCAATGGAATCATAAAGCTCTGTGTCAACTCTAGCAAATGTCGTTTGACCATAGCTGTTTGAACTTCACTAGGACGATCTGTTCTTATTCCATTATGCAACTTTTTTATAATTGCTTTATCCTTCTCTAAGAAAGGCTTGTATTGTGTATACACACCAGGAGCAGTATCCAATAGCTTTATATTACCAACTTTACGTAATTTGGTCTTAATAGTTGTTGATTCACCAAGTTTTATTGTATGTGGCCAATGTTGCAATGTTTTAGTGAAGAATGGGTTTGTAACACCCAGTATTACACAAGGTGGGTTGAACTGCTTCCTGGTGAACTCTTTGAACTCACTGTCATGTATTGTAAAATATGGCCTGTATTCAGCAGCATAAGGCAATGGTTGTATCAGGTATGTCAAAGCCTGGACTAATGCAGAACACTCTGTTGGCGAACTGGCCATCACAACTATTGGTTCAGCTGTCAACACGAGTTCCCAAAGCAAATGCAAGTGCGATATTAATGTTGATAGAGTATCAAATACATTTACGTCTTGAATGGAGGCTAATATGTGCGGGACATTAGGGGAGTGAACATGTTTAGCTATATCTGATCTAGTAATTTTACCAGTTTGTTGGTTAGGAATATATGACTGAAACACTGAACCTAGAATAGGTAACAGCACATTCTGTCCAGCGTCCAACACTGGCCATCTGTTGATATCGTGACAAGCAGCCTCTAAGCTACTCTGGCCATCTTCAAACTGTTTTGGTGCTATAAGTTGAATAACTTTATAAAATAAATTGATAAAAGGAAGTCTTGTCAGCAGAATTATACTCTTCTGAAAGTAGCCTCTCGGCAAGGTCGGGTCTTTGACCTGTCGAAAATACACGAAGCCCCAGTAGTGTGTGGGGTCCGCCGTAAGCGATGGCACCGCATCATCATTGTAAACGAGTTGCTGATTAGTGAGAGGTGCACGAGACCGCAGCCTCACATGAAACTGTGTGTCTCCCATACAACCCGAATTGGAATCGGGGAAGGCCAAATAACAAATATTGCACTTCTCTTGATCTGTCAATTTCACGCCTGGCGGGTACACGCTTTCCATCGCCTGTCCCAATTCCAAATCAAATGTGACCACACAAATACAATGCAGCCAGTCGGAAAACTTTTTCCATTTAACTTCGAACTCCGTTTCTTCCTTGGACAGTTGATCCTCGCATCTTTGTAATCCGCAAGCCATTATTGACAATGGTTATTTCAACTCATTCCCGTATAAATGTAAACATTGTCGCAATTTATTAATTATGTCTGCACTGAATGTACACAATTTACGCTAGTAAACAGCATTTTTATACATTTTTACACTTGTAACGCAATAAAAACAATTACAGGCACGCAAGTCGCGATCCATAACAGCTGTTCTGTCAAACAAACATGGCCGCGCCCGCCAAAATAAAAGTTGAGTTCTATTTCTCTAAAAACTAATTTATTAAACTTGAACAAGTATTAAATAATATTTAATAAACTTACCCCATTATTAAGGGATGAAACGAAACCAACTTTGTAGGTTTTTACCTCACAAATTTAATTCAATACATTAAAAAGCAAATTATAGACTCAACCACACTGTTTTACTTTTCTTAATTTACGTTTCGTTCTGCGAACGATATACATGAATTCCAATGCTAAACATCAGAGAAAAAGTCAGAATAAAGGCTTAGTTTCGGAACAAATTATTTATTTTGAAATTATTACAGTTAAAAATATTGTCATTCGGATAAAGTACATAATAATTTGTTACATACATAATAACATACATAATTCACGCCTATATCCCCGAAGGAGTAGGCAGAGGTGAACTAGCACCCACGTTTCGCCAATTATGTTAGGTCCCATGTAATAGGTGGCGAGCCTATTGCCATATATCGGGCACAAAAGTGTCGCAGTACATTGCTAGGTGGTATAAGATGAACGCTGCTGCCCATTCCTCGTCACTGATTTATCCTTAGTCGCCTTGTACGACACCCACGGGAGAGATTTGGGGTGGTGACAATTGTATTCTTTGTTATCCGTAACTAAATATGTGGCTAGCTTTTACAGCCAACATCCTATCATACTTGTCTGATTACCAATAACAAAACTGATTTCAGTGATTTTAGGTAGCTGGCTGAACAATAGATGAACGAGTAGCAGCTTAGAACAGAATTGGCTGTAATACAAATATTTCATATTATTAAACAAAAAAAATATTGATCGCTCATTATCATATTCAGTTTAAACCGAGACGCGAGAGGCCATTGGATTCGCGCTGCGCAGCATCATCATCATCACCAGCGCTTTTAATGTCCCCACTGCTGGGCACGGGCCTTCCCTGTGAATGGAAGAATATAGGACGCTGTTACAGTGCGGGTTGGCGGGTATTAACGACTGCAGATGCATCAGGGACAAACGGCAGATGATAAATTATTGGACACCCATCCATCCAATGACCGGCCTTATCGACATTGCTTAGTACCTGGAAGGTACCAAATACCAGTAGCATCAAAAGTCGTTAGTTCTGACCAAATAGGACGTAAATTCTTGTAAGTCTGTCCGTAAGGAAGCTTTGATGTGAATGAAAATTCTGTTTCCATCCTTCTTTACATATTACTTAAGCATACTTAGAGCTACGCCTGTTGAAAATTATTTTCTTAAAGGCGAGGCAAATTAGTTTACTCAATCCTAGGACAAGCACGCTATGCCACTGCGCTAGCGAGCACCTCAGCGACCGACGTGGCAATTTCGAATTCAAGTAATGAAACGTGTAACCTTATTGTGTAGTACCTACATAAAATAATTCTCTTAAAAAAAGTCTCGTTTCGGTATGAACCTTAGAGAACAACTTACCAAGTTCGTTCCAAGAACTCCTTGGTTCTTTCTAGCAGTAAGCACGGGACGTGGAAAAAATCTCTCTCCACCAAGTGGTGGAGAGACAAAACACTATCAAGTGATAGTGTTTTGTCTCGGGATTTAGTGCGAGTTAGAGCTAGAGGACAATATTTTCTTTTCCCCGAGGAGATTTTGTCCACGTCCCGTGCTACGTACTAGCGCATGATAATATTACTTGATGACCAACGGAAGATCATCAGGATAACAATAATAGCACTCCATTCTTAATTCCGGGATCAGTTTATTTGTGTAAACGAAATACAGGTTTGAAAAGGGACTTGAACAATTATGACTAAGGTCCCGTACAGAACTCACCTAAGTTATTAACGTATAAGTTATTAACTCGGAGTAAATAGTCCTATTTACTCTGAGGTTATTAATCATTGATACAAATATTATCAACATTTTAATAATAATTTGAAGATCTATTACTAAGTACATAAACCATTGGTAGGTACCTAACTACCTAGAACTTAAAATATTAGCCATAGTATTAGAATTTCAACTTGAGTCAGTTTGTGCTAAACTGAATTTCTCTATTAACTTTGTGCATTTTGTCAAACAATTAAAGTTGACAATCAATTTTGACAGTTTTGTAAATTCCAACGTGCTGTTCATTGTACTTACTTCAAGACGGAAACAGTGTAGGCGCAGCTACATTCCGATGTCTATTCGCCTCATACATAAATATCTATGCAAAAAAAAAAAACTAAGCGCTATGGAATCATTATGGAACAACCAGGGGCTTAACCACCAATTCTAAACGCGACTCAATAGGCATGATGACTAATTTTGAAAAACTACACCATGTTTTTCTTGCGTGTCTACTTTACCCAAAATAAATTATATTTTTTGTAAAAACTTTCGATTTTAATAGAAAAAACATGTTTTGAATAATGCAATTTAAAATTTCCCCTAAAACGCCAAAATAGCAATGGCGTCTGTGTGACGTCACTATTCCGTAAAAAGGCTAGTTTTTTTAGTAACCTAGTGAATTTGATTGGCAAATAAAATGTCAAAATGGAGATAACAAAATAATGAAGTCACGTGGCGTTTTAGCAAATGTAGCGGATTGATAAGTTTTCTACTTTTATAAAATAAATATGAACTCCTTATCCTAAATTATTATTATAAATAATTATATCAGCGATTATTTGTTAGTGTCATCATCCCTATTCCCATTGTTAAAGTAAGACAACGCTATAAGCGGAGTAGAGAGGACGTCGCGTCGCAGTTTTGTGACCTTATTGCAGTGCAATAGGGTCGGAAATTGGCAACCCTGCGATTATTTGGACTATCGATGTCCAATATAACTTCCATCATAGTACACAGCCAGCCTTACTATCAATTAGTTTAAAATTTTATTAAGTAAAGTAGAGGATTGAGTATTAACATTTACTCTTTATTGTGTACCCATGAATACCACTTAAAATATATTTCATGTCGCCAGTAATTGCCATGTCGAACAGTCGCGCACTATACATGCGCTTACGTAACCGAATAGTTAATATCCACGTTTCAGTTTTTTTTCCCTTTCACAGGTGGGCTGGAAGAGATTTCTTTAGAAATAAACTTCACCTTTTGTACTATTTTATATGAATGAAATCTCCTTTGTGTATTTTTGTGTACTATAAATTATTAAATAAATAAAAATAAATAATATAAAAGGAGACAGTGTACCCCTTCATGAAATTAAAAGTTGTTTTAATTTAAATGTGTACAGTATTCCTGCAAATAAAAGATTTTTTCCAGAAAATAATAGATTATACACATATCATCTACGCTAGTATATAGATAGATAAAGAAAAATCAAATAGATATTCCAATTAAAATAATAATTTTAATAAAGCATCAAATAAACATAATTTGTATAATATCACGAAAATAAAGAAATAACTATTTTATTTATCGCAGACAATACTTGAATTATTATTTTGTTACTAAAACTATTATTGGAAAAATACTTGTTGCTTTCCAAAATGGCTGCGTGCACTGACATTTGCAAAGCACAAATAAAAAATACTAAAGAGAATCAAAGACTTCTATGTATGAGCATAGAGTGATCTGTTTTTTAATCTTGAGGACAACAATACAGATTGTGTCAAATACATATAATTACATAATTTGTATTGTTGCTTACAGTTTCGGCATAAATGCATTATGAAAAATATTTAACGTCTTTATATTTATTTGTCTCTGGAATACGAAACAAAAAATATACCAAGGTACAAGACACTAGCAACAAAGCATACATAGAAGACTGGATTACAAATTAAAAATTAACTACTTAAGATTAAAAATGAAAAATTGAATTAAAAAAATACAAACACAATCAAGTGCACATCTGAAAATCGGGTTATTTTTAAGATTCCAATATAAATAATAACTTAAATAATACAATTTCATTGCACATGAAAATATCGATAGTTAAAAATGTCCATTGGAATCACTACTGCTGAAGACAGCAGTAATTCGCAACTAATTACTGTTATTGCATTACTCAGACGTCAGAGAAAATATACTTTATAAAATAAATGTTCAACAAAATATCGACTGTTTCTGTAACTCAAACGAATGGTAAGCTATTTTACCTCTAAACACATCATGCCAACAGTAATATTATTTCCAAGACTTTTGTAATCGGCCTACATCGTTTGTTTAAAACCAAAACGGCATAAAATAAACTCTATGCTTTACAAAATTTGCCACAGATAAAAAATGAGTGTCCAGTGCGAGATTATTTAAACGACCATGAACATTAAACGAAAACTTATTAAATATAATTATGTTATTAACAGTCAATGATTGCAAATACACATACAGGAATGAATTTGTAAACCAGTTGTTGACTCTATGGCTTGAACAGATTATCTACAAGATTTTTAAAAATAAAACTAATACATTTACATAGTCTATGTTTGCTTGTAGGCGGGTAAACTAATCGCTCGTTTAATATAAAAACGGCACAACTCGAAGAATACTTCGAAACATTGTGTGTTCAAAATAAGTGTCAATGCCCCGAATACAGAAACGCTAATCAAATTTGGGGCACTGCTTAAAACGTTAAATGGACATTACCTGTCAGAATTTGTATGGAAAAACGTCAATTTTGACAACTTTTAAATGTTAAGCAAGACTCAAACTTTGATTAGCTTTTGTGTATTCGGGGGAATAAGAATTATTTTTGCATGAAAAGCTATTCGATTTGTGTCTCATAATTTAAGTAATTATTACAATCAAACATGAGGTTTGTTACTTAATATTACTTTTATATTGTCGTCGTATGGATTTAAATGCTGGACCGCTAAGAAGACGGATGGAAGGAGATTGATACTACGATTTTAAGGTGTTTTTTTATGTTAGACAGGGAAGCTCTTGCCCTTCACTTCACCTGATGGTAAGTGACGATAAGTGCTAAAGATGGAATCGAGCTTCACCTGGAACCCTCAACCACAGAGGGGCTGGCTATCATATCACACATTGTCGGAACACAATAATGCTGTGAACATTATTATTATTATTAGCTAGCCAGGTGGACTGCAACGAAGTCCTACCACCAACCAAACCGAGCACAAAGTTGTGCCCCCCTGGGGATCGAACCCGGGACCTCTGGATCTTCAATTCGGTGGGCGACCACTAGACCACAGAGGCGGTATGAGTGGAGTAGCCAGACACAGCCGGACATGATAAAGAATGATATAATGAACAAGAGAAAGCATGAAAATAGCACCCGTGACTTAAATGCTTGAAAGTAAGGCGACTGTTCTGGTGTGGGCATGTAATGAGAAGAGATAACGAACATGTAAGCAAAGGAGTTGGTGGAAGAGGCCTCGTAAAAGAAGGATGACTTGACGTGAAAGACATGTGATCGAGATGTATGGAAGTATAAAAATAACTGCACCGAACCCAGATAACCTGGGAACAGGGTAGCCGAATGATGATATTATTCGTTGCACATTTTCACCCAATACACATTCACGCATACTACACACCTCTAAAACGACTCAATGCTCATTTGATATGGCAACACACACGACAGACACAACACGTCACGACACACTATACCCACTTAAGTACCATAGCCAATCCGGGAGACATTCGAAAAAACTTTGCGCGATCAATACTTACAAGCAAACATAGCCGGGTGTTGCCTCACGTAAAAAACTACGCTACTCATTGCCACGTGGTATTGCTGGCAACATTGCTGTTTTGCGTGAACGCGCTGGGAAAACTGGCGCCTAGATTCAAATTTCCGAATTGCTGCGTCACATTTGGTTGGGGTTGGTTGAAGAATTGGTTGTTTTGGAACGGCTGTGACGTTTGAGGACCTTGTGGGGGTTGTGACGCGGCAAACGGTGTCGGAAACTGACTGCTGAATTGGCTGCCCTGTGGCTGATATTGGTTAAACTGCATTCCGTTCTGCGCGGGCGCATTGAATGGTTGGTACGTGGCACCAAACGGATACGCCGGCTGAACGGGGGGTACAGAATTGAATTGGTTACCTAAATTTGTGGAGGGGGTTTGACTGTACAGGGCTAATATGCTGTCTTTGGTCAACTTGGATTTCTCCTTCTCTGTCGGCGCGGCTTGCTTGAAGAAGTTCTCTTCTTCTGTCTTGAGATCCGTTTTGTTGTCTGTCAATGTGAGTTCCGTGGGTTTCTCTTGTGGTGCGGAGAAGAAGCTAGAGAAGATATCATCGTTAGCAGTCTTCGGTTCTGACTTTGTGGTGTCCAAGCCTAGGAGATCAGCTGAGCCGTTGGAGGCTTTGGTGTCAGGCAGGTTTGTGGGGGTGCTTCGCCCGAGTTTGGGGCTGACTGACGACTTTGGTTTAGGCAGGCTTGGTATGACGTCCGATTTCTGGAATTATACATTCAACAGTTAGAACAGAAATTGTGGATTGAAATTTGAAGTTTGCCTAATTCTTAAAATTCAATCATATATTTCTATTTCTTGGGCCGCTTTCATTCTTCGGAGTGTCGGTGGTTGCGTGCGTACGCGACCGGCAAAATTTGCATGACGATTCATAGTAGCTTTCAGTTGTTACACGTCGATGAATGAAAGGGGCCTTATTGCAACAATATCATGATGTTAACGCGGCATGACATGTGGCGACAGAAGAGCAAAATTATGACCACACCACCACATTATATCTCGCAGGGCCGTGCAAGGCGATTGTGGAAACGGGCATGATTTGTATAGTTATTCAGTTTAAGTGTGTTGTAATTATCTCATTTCGTCTCATCTTATTTTATTCCTATCAAAAAGAAATTCCTGAGAGAATCAACAGAGCTCTTACATTATATTTTTTGTCGCTAGCAATTCCCTAGAGAATCAACAGAGCTCTTACATTATATTTTTTGTCGCTAGCGGTGGGAGCTGGTAGCGGTCCGAGTCCTGAAGAGATCGAGGACTTCTTTTTCCGTTTCTGTCGTTCGATTTCTTCATCTATTTCCTTATCCCTGCAATAAATAGTAATTTGTTAACTAAGAATCGTAAAAATATTACATTATCATAAACATTTACATTACATTACATCATTCTTAAAAATATTCCAGTATTATATTAATATTTTTAAATTAAATTTTGTTCTCCGTTTGAAAATTACAATGTCTTTATTCAGTTCAATCTCCATAATAATATCCTTTGTATGATATATGATTTAATATTCAAATCAAATCGTTTATTTGTGTTATGTTATGGCAATAAGCTCCCCACTTTACTAATGAACCCAATTTAATTGGCGAAAACTGGGTGTTAACCTCTGCCTACCTCTTCGTGGATATAGACGGGATTTGTCTAAGTTTGTATGTATGTTATTTAGTCTTGAGATTGTATAGATCATCATCGCCCTGCCCTTATCCCATCCTATTTGGGGTCGGCGCTGTATGTCCTCTTTTTCCATTCTCTTCTGTCACTCGTCATCTCCTCATTCACATCCATCACCTTCATATCACACCTCACACAATCCATCCATCTTTTCAGTGGTCTTCCTCTACTTACTTTGACCATGAACATTCAAGTCCATAACTTTTTTACTCATAATCATGGCATTCCGTCTCGTAACATATCCATACCAAGGTAAACGGCTGCCTTTCATCTTCTCTGTCACTGGCGCCACTTTTAGACTCCTAATCTGTATTGTGTAGCTTTAAATATTGACATTTTTGTACACTTGGTAACACTGACCTCTATTATACAAGTACGCTGGACTGAATACGTCAATTGAAATGTCAATTGTTTCTTGTGCCAATTTGAAACGCCCCCTCGTGCGGCTTGTATATGAAGTTACAAATGATACTCTAATATTAGTTCCATGAACGTTCACCTTCGCACACCAGTGCCATCAGCACCAAGATGGCGATAATCAAAATGGCTTCATTTTTTGGATGACATCCTTCAGTCCAGCGTACTTGTATAATAGAAGTCAGTGCTTGGTAAGCAAATAAATATCATAATTCCCGCATCAAGACCACAATTTTTGGAACTCTTTCTAACCACCAATTCTTTGTACTATTCTTTCTAACATTTATATAATTTTGAAATTAAAATCGAAAAGCAAATAAATAAATGTTTCATTTGATTTGATAAATAAATCAAGAACCACTCACCAGTTGACTTTGGGCGTGGGCGGCGGCACCCACTCCTTGGCAATGTACTTCTTCTGTTCGTACTTGGACCGTATGAACGTTTCCAAGGCCAAGTCGTTCTGGGGCCGGCGAAACGAGTCCGGAAGGTTCGCCTCGTACACTGCGCGCGCGCGGGAGTTGCCCATCTGTTGGAGGGACACCTGCGAAAGCGATGATAATTAATACGTCAGATAACAGAATAGGGTATTTATTACACATGACATGACGCATCACAATATATCAAAGAACACGATAGGGTATTACAGATAAATACATAATATCCATCTTCTTCTTCTCCCTGCCCTGTTGCCAGTCCATCTAAGGTCGGCGCAGTATGTTTCCTCTTCCATTCATATAGGTCAGACGTCATCAAGTTATCCACTGCCTTTTGGTTCATATCATCCATCACACCGAAAAGGTGATAGTGATGAATGAATGTATAGAAAAGCGACGGAACAGACCATGTCGAGAGATCGATGAACGGAGAGGGTGATTAGATTGACAACATTCCAATCCATGCTCAAGGTTTTGGCTTAGTTTTTCCAGCCTGCCTGACTGACACCAACTCTCTTTGGGTAAGCTGTTGATGGTTTGCTCCACCATTCGGGTGCCCAACTGCCCATACAAACATTCATATGCGTGACATAAAAATGTATGTGCGTGTTTGTACGAGCCTATTGCCATTTATCGTGCACGAAAGTCGCAGTACATTGCTAGGTGGTATAAGAGGAACGCTGCTGCTGCCTATTCCTCATCACTGTTTTAACTTGAACGACGACACCCGCGGGAGAGATTAGGGGTACCCACTGACAATTTTATTCTGCTCTGCCGGCACCACACGGCACGTAACGTGGATACAGGACACATTTTAGTTCATATATTATAATCTATATAATCTGGGCAACAATATGCAATTGTAATCGGCACCTCTTACATCAATTAAACTAACGTGCCTTATCACCAACAAACTCAAGCATCGTAAAGTTGAATGAAGTCACATTACGCCAGATAAGATATGAGATACAGCGTCAAAGAAACCTAGACTAAAATAGGTAATTATCGATTGGTTTCATT
Source organism: Cataclysta lemnata (assembly GCA_963931975.1). Classification (NCBI taxonomy): domain Eukaryota; kingdom Metazoa; phylum Arthropoda; class Insecta; order Lepidoptera; family Crambidae; genus Cataclysta; species Cataclysta lemnata. Next base: position 4,547,274 of record OZ008360.1, read on the forward strand.
AAGATAAGGGTAATTAGAGAAGGGGTGAACGTGAAAGGAAAAGAAAGCTTTCTATTTAAATTCAGTTTAAATATACTGCACTCGTCACAGCCAAAAAGCGCTATCACAAGAAAAATATTTCAAAGGAAATAAAAATATTTAACTGAACTCGTCCAAAATTACATAAAAGTTTTTTTCAAAGGTCATAAAAACATTATTATCTTTTAACTGAACTTGTTCAAAATTACATAAAAGTTATTAGTTATTTCAGATAGGCTCGAGATAAATTTTGCCTGGTAGTGACGTCACCACCCTCCAAGGTGGTCGCCAGCTTTGTACCAACGACTCGGGTGTCGTTGGTACAAAGCTGGCGACCAAGGGTAAATACAGCGGTGAGTATCTAATAGGCCGCAAGATTCTTCTCAAACCACCTAGCACAATACTGCGATACACGTGCCCGATAGATGGAAATAGGCTCGGTGTTCATTCTGCCTACCCCCCTTCCGGGATGAATAGGCGTCATTGACTCGAGACAAAAGAGTTGACGCTATCAATAATTTACATTGATAGACTGGGAACAGGGAAGAAAGAAGAAGAATAAACATAGGACTCAAAATTATTTGGGGCAAGTCTATTCGAACGAATACAACATGATAGTCGCCGAGAAAACAACATATTCGTTCATTTTTGTTGACAATTGTTTCAACAATTTTTTTTTTAAACATTGGGACCCTTTACTAGTTTCTCTGCTGAAAAAAAAAACTTACCACTTGCTCAGGCGTCCAAGAGTCGAGATTGACGCTCTTCACTTTGGATATGTGCACACCGAGGTTGCGGTGCATGCCGGCGCACCGGATGCACAGGAAGATGCCCAGGTTCCATGAGGCCCAGCGTGGCCCTGAAACACACGAGACATCATCCATCATCATCGTGACAACAGTTCGCTTACTAGTAGGTAAATTCTACTTACATCCATGTAGTAATAATTAATTATCCAGTGTATATCTTTTTAAATTCAATGTTGAGCAAAGAAATCAATATTGTCTGTGGCAACATTTAATTAGGCAATACTGTTTTCCAACAATGGCAATACTGGAGATATGTCAATTGGAGTTTAAAAAAGTTGTTCGAAGAGGAGTTTGTAAAAAACGGTGAATGGTGTTAAAGTTTATTTTAAAGGTGTAAAATAAACAGTAATTACGATTATCAATTGTTTTCACTATTCGTATGTAATAGATGTATGCAGGAGGTGACCCTACATACATCTATTACATACGATCCAGACGAGTGTAACGCGTAATGTAGCACGAATTCTACGTTAAGACAGCTACATGTAACGCTCGTAGTGTCGTCCTAACGTAGAATTCATGTTACATTACACGTTACACTCGTCTGGAATAAATAATCATAAATAAAGGGGTAATTGATGCAACAATATTGTCATAGAAGTTTGTCTCTGTTACTCTGAAATACTCTGAATGATAGATCAAATATGGTGCAGTCAGTCAGAATCATGTAATAAACAATTAAATCTTTACACAATAATTATTGCCTTGACATCCATTTCATAATTACAACTTACCTATTATACACAGAATTCAAATAGTACATTAATTGTTTCCTTTATGAGTTTACCAAATTAAAACTTCAAGGGCATTTATAAAAATAGTGAGTTCAGATGGATTGGTTAATGAGGATCATCATAATTATTATTTAACCAATCGAGCTAAATATGTAATAAACACTATTTACATTGTGGAGTCATCAACATTGTTCGTCCTGCGATTGAGTAAACCGAGCAATGTTCTCTAAGGCCGGTCATGGGATGGATGACCAAATAATTTCTCGAGTTCCTCCATGTTATTCATAAAGGTATGTTAAGTTGTTGGTCCTGGGTACATCTGCAGTTGTTTGTTAGTACCCACCAATCTGTACTGGACCAGCATGTGTGGGTTATGGGCCTTTTTCCCCATATTCTTCCATCCATAGGGAAGTCCAGTGCCCAAGGAGTCCTCAACATTAAAGGGCTGATGATGATGACTATTTACAATGAACATCATAAACTTGGTGAAAGGACATCCTCCATTTTGGCCCAAAATCAAAAGTGTACAGTGACATTTAATCAAAAATCTGTGAATGTCGACTGTCATCATTCAAAAAGTTTGGAAGGGTCTCCTAAGACCATTTTCGCATGGCAGCAAGGGATCTGGTAGCTGCCCTTAATGCCCCATCTCAACTTTCCACCCTGTATAGCACTACTAATATTGGTACTACAGCTTTGGTGTCATATTAACAAATGTTAAGGCTGACGTGTTCTATCAGAATACAGCCCTTTTTTTTTATTGGCCGGCACTTTCGATTTTGGACCTTTATGAAAAGTGGAGGATGTCCTTTGTTTGTTTGTTTGTTACATATGTAAAGGTAGTAAAGAACAGAAATTTATACATTAAATTGGATATTTGTTACCATAAAGGAAAAAAATATGAGTCAATTACTACGAGGAAAAACTAAACCCAGTTAGAGCACTTGTGACGAGCTAAATACAAAGGAAAACAAGTTTATTTTTCATGACTCCAAAGGACTGATAAAAATATATTTATTTCCTAAAATAAAATGGGTAGTTATTATGTAGAACTGAAATATCAGTTCTACATAACAACTATTGTATTGTTAAGTGTCACTATTTGAATTTATATTCTTATCTCATTGTTGCATTATTTATATATATGCAGTTCAAAGATGATATTATTATGAACAATATTTTTTATGTGTATTGTTGCTCTCCTATAATTAATTTCCTTTGAGAAATATTGTACATAGTGATAACTTATTAATACCATCAATTGAATGATTGAAGCAGTTACTTTATGTATTAATTATCTCATAGATAGATTTGACACACTTATGTGATTTAGTTGAACCTGACAAAGGTCAAGTATAGGTACAATTTGTACATTCAATAATTTATAGTTCACATACAGAATAGGCATTAATTAAAAAACTAAAGTAATATCTGAAGAATTAATCACTTTAATGATTCTTAAGAGTTTGTAAGTTGATATCAGATAATTTCATTTATGTATTTAGATACACAGGCGGATTACAGTAATACATGTTTGTCACTAATCTAGAAATGTAATCCATAAAATACATACATACATAAATCACGCTTATATCCCTGAAGGTGTAGGCAGTGGTGATTTAGCACCCACATTTCGCCAATTATGTTAGATCCCATTAATACACAGCCACAGCCACAGTAATAGGTGGCGAGCCTATTGCCATTTATCGGGCACAAAAGTCGCAGTACATTGCTATTGCTAGGTGGTATAAGAGGAACGCTGCTGCCCATTCCTCATCGCTAATTTATCCTTAGTCGCCTTGTACGATACCCACGGGAGAGATTTGGGTGGTGACAATTGTATTCTACTCTGCCGTCACCACACAGCTTCATCCATAAAATGATACAAATAAATAGTGCAATAAATTATTTACTAAATTAAAAAATCTTATTTGTAATTGCATATCAAAAACCAAGATGAGGTAATGTGACTTGGAATAAAAGTAACCTGACCAAACTCAATAGTGACAACAATAATGAATTATTTTGCCTAGTTAATCAATTGAATAAGATAAAGTTGCAACACTAAATAATTAAGTTTTAATAACTAAAAGGTATAACTATACATAACTTCTGGCTCTGGGCTTTGTTATTATAGTAGAGCCAGTCCTCTTTGATAATTCACTCAAACGCATTGCTACATAATCTTTGACCATATGACTAAGTTATTCGATTTTGATTTCAACATTATATAAATGTTAGAAAAATTAGTACAAAGATTTTGGCGGTTAGAAAAAGAATTTCGGTCTTGATGCGGGAATCAAACCCGCGTCCGCTGCTATCCGGGCAGGTGCCTGACCGCTCGGCCAACCAATATCAAGACCGTAATTTTTCGAAATTCTTTTTCTAACCACCAAAATCTTTGTACATATGACTAAGTGTAAAAATATGATTGTAAAATTTCGAACCTAAGAGGTAAATACAGAAAATAATTTAACACATTTTAAAGGGCCCAATTTATCTAAAATTGATTTTGTAATGCTGTAGTGAAAGAGATCACCAAATTTTATATGCCTAGGACAAGCCGTTGGCACTAATTTAGGGTAAAATATGCTCAAACTCCTGTAAATAATTTATTCACTCAAGCATGGTTCATGAATGACTGCTCTTAGAACTCAGTGTTGTGTAAATAACATAAAATGTTATTTTGTATACACAGCATCAACATAAAAGACAATGGTCTAGCGGATTTTTTTTATAGTGTTTATTGATTTTTTGATAAATAACTTTAGTGTGGCAATGGACTAAAGCGTATTAATTCGTATATAATAGACTTCAAATGTATAATTTATCTGCCTTGTTAATTTTTAGATTTGTTCCTATAATGGTTTATGTTTACAGCATTTCATAAAGTTAGTAAATGCGTGGATAAATTCACAATTCTATTAAGCTACGGAAACTAGGGAGAAGATAGATTTAGTTAAATTTATACTTTTAAACAATATATTCCCCAATAACGTCAGTTTAGATATTTGCAAATTTATAATTGAAGAACCCCTTGAGGTAACGAAAATATTTTGGATGAATGCTAATTATATCGGCCCATTTTAAATAAATTCGTGAATATGTGAGGATATCTCATTTAAAAAAAGATAAAATAAAAGTAATAAATTTTTACCTTTGGCGTCACAGTCAACGCAATATTTATTATCCTCGTCTTTTAACATCTGCAACAATATATTTTGACATCGGTCCTGGATTTGTTTGGCTCGATCTTTTTCACTTTTGGAAGTCATTTCTGTTACCTAAATTCGTAATGATTTAAAATGCAACAAAAATGGGTGACTTGTTTGTTGAAGGAAAGAGAAAGATCATAGACAGGCGATAAATGACAAGCGAATGATGAGGTGTATTGTCATTCTAATTTGTCAAAAGGGCCATCCAAGGCTGCGTTCATAGGAAGTAAGAACAAAAAAACGAGCTCGTTTGCATTTTTTATGCATTATTTATTTGTTTATTTTTATTATATAGAATCACGTATTATTCCGAGCTTATTCTGATGATAGGTAATCACTAAGAATGGAAAGATAATTCAAACGTTAAATCATGTTTGCCAATCTACTGCGGGCCTGTTTTACAATCAACAAGTAAGTTCTAAGTAGCTTACCTCGCAGATCATTTGACAGTTGTCAGATGAATTATATCTCAAATGAACTGCAAAGTAAGCTACTTCGAACTTACTAGGCGATTGTGAAACAGGCCCTTAGTATAATAAAATTTATATAATAAGTCAGTCTTAATTTTAAAGCAATGTACTGCGACTTTTGTGCCCGATAAATGGCAATAGGCTCGCCACCTATTACATGGGACCTAACATAATTGGCGAAACGTGGGTGCTAGTTCACCTCTGCCTATATCCTTTTGCCTAGAACTTTAAGAAAAATACTGTCACACAAATGTCAAAATAGATAGATTACAGCTGTTTCGTTCATTGTTGAACAAAATCCAATCATTATTTCATTGTAATCATATTAATAGAATACTAATTCGTTTATAAATCATCACAAAAATACTACATACTACTATATTAGGCCCCAAATTAAGATAGTGAAAAAATATTTTGTAATACTGCGTAGAACTTCAAAATAAATAAAGTCAATGCTATGTTATTGTTGTGATCCGTATTTGGAATTTACACTTCGACTAAATAATAATGGGGAATCAGCTCGTGGGTGTTGCTCCTTCGCAAATATACCCCGTGGAGCACTATTTGAGCGACCATGCCGATTTATCATTTGATCAAAGGTAAGATGTTCTTGTTAAATTCTCTATATCTATCCACCGTGTGGTGATTAATGGCAGAGGAGAATAGAATAAAATTGTCACCATCTCCCAAACTCTCCGCGGGTTTCGAACAATACACCGAAATAGTTAAGATGAGTAATGGGCAGCAGCGTTCCTCTTGCACCATCTATCCTGCACCATCTATCCATCTACTGAAATTACGTCTACGATGGATGACAATAGGCTCGCCAACCGGGGTGTTAATACACCTCTGTCTTCCCACCTTTTCACCAAAAATAGGTGTGACTTATCTATATATGAGTATGAACATTCCTAAAACCTGTATTATTTCCCAGTTTTGTTTATTTATTGTATCAAAAATATGCACTATTAATATTTGTATTGCAATTACCGATATTTAAAAAATGTGATACCTACATACAGATGAGTAAGTCAACCATTGGTGTTAAAACTGTTTTTCAAACATTTTGGGGGTATTTGCATAATAACTTACTTTATATAATTTTTTTTTATGTTACACAGGGAAGCTTGTGCCCTTAATTTTTGTAATTGAATATTATTAATAAATATCTAACATTTAATATCACTTCCGCAATTTAATTTAATTTCCTATTACTAAATAAGAATTTAAAAAAAACTTGATGGTAATATTAATTTTTTTGTTAATGTCCTCTTAAATTTGCTATGCACAATGCATGGGTAGCTAAGTAGAAAGCACTAAGCTTTAAGACCTTGTATACCCTTAATTTGCAAATATTATATGAATATGAATAATTATGTATAAACCAAACTATACCTTACTTTATTGAAAAGTAAAGTTTAAAAATCAACTATTTTCAGTATATGTTGGTTAAATTATAGTTTTGATGCAGTTGACTCTACTTTACTTTATAACTTTTTCTATTGCAGCCTGGGCTCAACAAGGTTCCTTAAGGTGGCACGAGCTAGATCTCAGGAAGGCTTGGTAGTGGTCAAAGTCTTCGCAGTCCACGATCCGTCACTACCGTTAGCTGAACACAAGGAAAGAATCCTGAAGATTAAGGAACAACTTGCTTCAGCATTCAATTGCTTGCCGTTTCAAAGAGTGATTGTAGGAAAATTTTTTCTTCTTAGTTATGGTTATTGCGTACTACCCGAAATATGTCCCCCTGGTGTTGTACAAGGACTAGGGTTTAAAACAGTGACAAGGATTGGGCAGCAGCATTCCCATTGTATTGATATATGGCAATAGGCTCGCTCTCTATTGCATGGGACCGAAAATAGTTGGCGAAACGTTTGTGTTAATACACCTATCCTTATCCCTTTAGGGATATACAGCCTTGATTTAAGAATATAATATTAAGTCTATTCCAAAAATTTTTAAGCAAAATAGATTTAGTAGTACACTGTTTAATTATTCATATTCCAGCTTACGGACAAAGCTGGGTTATTAATGAGAGAGTACTGCAAGTGTAGCGTCTATGACCGCATGTCCACAAGGCCCTTTCTAACAGTTCTCGAGAAGAAATGGATAACTTTCCAAGTCTTGTATGCTTTGCACCGTATGCACAAACTGGGAATATGTCACGGCGATATAAAGGTAAATAAATTTCATTTAATAACTTGTACTTATTTCATGTGATTATTAGAATGTGTTACTTTTTATTACGTGAGGAAATTCGTATTACATTCTGTGTTTTTGTTATGATGAGTAATGGCCAGTAGTGTTCCTCTTTTACGACCTAGCAACTAGCAACATAAATTGCGATTTATGACTCGGGAACAAATATTTGTGGTCATCACATTTGCCCCTACCAGGAATCGTACCCGGGACCTCTTGGCCAATACCCAGCGATAAGATTCGGTGAGGGCCGCCTTAGACACATTACAGTGTAGAACTTACGAAAGCTCTAGACAAGCAAGGTCTTTTAGTAATGAATATAGGAATTTAGCTGGTATACCCCTCGCTCCCATCTCAACAGCATACAAACCAACGGTGTAGCGTTTTTTTGTTATTTGGTTTGTAGTCATAGTTTCAAACTGATAGTGTCACTTTTATTTGCTGAAGACGAGTTAGCATCAATTTTAAAGAGGGAGAGACTCGCTCAGAGAGCAATGGAAAGGGCTCGGAGTAACTCTAAAGGACCACCGCATCAGAAAGGATGTAATCCAACAGAGAACCACAGTCACCGAATCAGCAAACTGAAGTGGCAGTGGGCTAGTCACATTAGCCGCAGAACGAGGGGAGACCGCGACTCGGTATACATAATGTAGGACGCCCAGCGACAAGATGGGATGATGACATTCGTAGGCTGGCTGGAGTGAGCTGGATGAGAGTGGCCGAAAATCGGGAGCAGTGGCGTGCATTAGGAGAGACCTATGTCCAACAGTGGACGAGCATGGGTTGATGATGATGTATAAATGATGTTCACATGACTCTACTTTTAAAACAAATTTATCATTAATACTGTTATGATAATAATAATAATTTATTTGTCTTTGATAGGGGTACATTGTAGATCTTAATTATATACAATACAATTATTGTTAAGCCCAGTCAGCCATATAATCATAGCATGCAAATTTTATAATTATTTATAGTTACTGTGGAGCGGTGCCGTGTGGTGACGGCAGAGAAGAATACAATTGTCACCACCCCAAATCTCTCCCGTGGGTGTCGTACAAGGCGACTAAGGATAAATCAGTGATGAGGAATGGGCAGCAGCGTTCCTCTTATACCACCTACGTACTGCGACTTTTGTGCCCGATAAATGGCAATAGGCTCGCCACCTATTACATGGGACGTAACATAATTGGCGAATCGTGGGTGCTAGTTCACCTCTGCCTACCCCTTCGGGGATATAGGCGTGATTGTATGTATGTATGTATGTACTGTGGAGCGAGAGCGAAAATCAAACTCAAATATTGTAAAACTATTTGTTTATTGAATAAACCATTTTTCATTTTTTCATACGTTTCAGCTAGAGAACGTAATGGTGACCTCGTGGCTGTGGGTGCTGTTGACCGACATCGCGTCGTTCAAGCCGACGTTCCTGCCGTACGACAACCCCGCCGACTTCAGCTATTTCTTCGACACCTCCCGCCGAAGGCTGTGCTATGTCGCGCCGGAGCGGTTCGTACGCGCTCCGGATCCGCATAACAGGCCCGTGGTAAGGGTTTTAATCTTTAGAGCAACAAATTAAAGTCATCAGCATCGTCGCCCTGCCCTTATCCCATCCTATTTGGGGTCGGCGCAGTATGTCCTCTTTTTCCATTCTCTTCTGTCACTCGTCATCTCCTCATTCACATCCATCACCTTCCTATCACACCTCACACAATCCATCAGCAACAAAAAAAAGTAGTTACATATAATCATTACAAAGAAATTTGTGGTTAGAAAACGTTGGAAAAATTATAGTCTTGATGCAGGTATCGAACCCGCGTCCTCTGCGTTCCGGGCAGATGCCTATCTATACCACACGGCCAACCGAGACGATTCTCTTCAATACCTTCTAAAATTAAATTTAAGGGGCATACATTCAATTTGAAAATGGCACGACCTCCGTGTCATACGCCACACATTAAAAAACATTATGACACTACTACCGTGTCATACGCAATGAATCTGTTACAAACCAACTGCCATTCTCAATAACTGATAAACAATGATACAAAGAGTATTTAACACTACCTTTTTATTGATACAGCGACATATGTAACAGAAATAACTCATACCCTGAACACTATAGATACTCATAAATTATTTAAATTTGTTAATTTGTTCATGGCAACCTAATATAGGTGTGTATTTATTCCCCAGGGTGATGACAAGACTGGCTTACTGTTGAGCGAATCGCCATGCAAAGTGGGTGATCTCCTACCAACTATGGACATATTTTCAGCTGGGTGAGTTCTGTTTGTAACACGCCACACGCACAGAGTTCCACTCCGATTCTGTCTTTCCTCAGCAGAGCCTTTGGAATGGCAGAAGCAGGAGGGTGGAAACCAAAGAGAAGAATTATAAGAACTCCCAATTCTTATTCCCTTTCTTTTCTTGTAATTTTGTAAATGGGTGCAAATGGGGTGAATTAGAAAAAGAAGAATAGCAGCAGAATGTTATTCAAATTTTGTTGTTAAATTTAAATGGAAAAAAAAAATGAAATAAATCAATCAGAAAAACAAAATATCTATGTATATATAAAAAAAAAATATAATTTTACAATTTTTAATTTTTCATGTCACCATAGTGTTTCTATGACTATGTTAGGTGCCGGCTTGATACCCCATGTGCCAAACACCTTGTATAATTTACAATTTTTTATGTATTTCACAACAGGTGCGCTCTCCTAGAGCTCTGGAACGACGGGACTCCAGCCCTAGATCTTCCCGGTCTACTGGCGTACAGGAACGGCGAAGACCGTCCACCCACCATGAGTCTGCCCCAAGGGAGTGATCCCCAGCTGATGACCCTGCTCCGCTCCATGACCGAGAGGAATCCTAAAGACAGGAAGAGTGCGGAACTGTATTTGGATGAGGCGAGGGGCAAGTGAGTTTCTAGCATAGCCATTCATCCCTTTGACAGTGGTAAGATAAGAGGGATGATGAAGAATCACTCCTCAACAGTGTATTGATATTTTTTTCGTGAATTTGGAGTTGCTCCCGTAGTGAAATTTGTTCAGTTTGATGGTCTGCACGAATTCCTAAATTTTTGCAGTGACCAAAAAGTCTTTCTTAAATGAAGAAATATTTTTTTTTAACAACATTTTTTTTAATCCGTACATCATCATCATGGGCATCATGAATGAAACTGGTATACTACGTATTAGTTTTCACAAAGGATACGACCAAAAAGGACGTCACACTCAGTCAGATTCATAACGTGGCGTTTTAGCATTTTTAACAAACAATATTAATTATTCGATTTTAATTTTAATATTATATAAATGTTAGAAAAATTAGTACAAAGATTTTGGTGGTTAGAAAAAGAATTTCGAAAAATTATGGTCTTGATGCCGCGGTCGCTGCTATCCGGGCAGGCGCCTGACCGCTCGGCCAACCAAGACACTAATTAACTTGCCGAAACTTGAGTTTATAAACAAACCCAAGCTTAACCGAACGCACGGTATTTGTAAAAATATCTGCTTTGGAATGTTTGGAATTTATTTCTACATTGCGAGGGTACCCGTTGGCTTACAAAGTGAAGTGTAAAGGTTAGAAGAATTTCGGCAAGTTAATTAGTGTCTTGTTTGGCCGAGCGGTTTAGGCACCTGCCCGGATAGCAGCGGACGCGGGTTCGATTCCCGCATCAAGACCATAATTTTTCGAAATTCTTTTTCTAACTACCAAAATCTTTAAACAATATTAAACATGGTTTTGCCTACCTCAAAGGCTATAAATGAATTTAATTTTTTTTTGTGGAGGAGTACCCATGAAAATTAATTTAAAATACTTTACTGCCGCACTCAGAGACGTCAAAAAACTTTAACGAGTAGTTAACGTCAAAAAATGACAATTCAAAACTAGTCGCTATTCTTGCCGGGTATGGTCTAGATTTGAATGAAAATTTTTGACATGAAATACTCATTAAAGTTAATTGACGTCTCTGAGTGCGGCAGTTAGCGTTTTAATTGTGTGTGCGTTAGTTGACATTGCGACACTCGGACTTCCTATAAACTCAGCGATTAAATATAAATAAATAAATAAATATTTTTACACTCACACATATCATCTAGCCCAAAGTAAGTAGCATAAGCACTTGTGTTATTGATACTAGACGACGGACATATTTTTAATATAATTATGTATATAAATGTTGAAAATATATAAACATATACACAACCTTGACTCGGAAACAAACATTTGTGGTCATCACAAAGTTTGCCCCTACCAGGAGTCGAACCCGGGACCTCTTGGCCAATACCCAGCAATCTGAGTATTCGACCAAGGCGGCCGTCGGGACCTCTTGGCCAGTACCCAGCAATCTGAGTATTCGACCAAGGCGGCCGTCGATTTTGGGCCGATTGGGCCGATCTCCTGAAATTGATATATCTGTGGCTGTGCACTATTATTTTGACATGCCCCCCCTCTCCCGCAGACTGTTCCCCGAGTACTTCTACTCGTTCCTCCAGTCGTACATGCTGATTTTCTCCGCACAACCAATCCTGCCGGCCGACGAAAAGATCCTGAGGGTACACCAGGACATCCGGAACATCATCAAGATATTCACCCAACCATCCGACGCTAAGAACTACAAAGACCTCGTGGAGGAGACCACAGACAACCAACCGACGGACACCATAGACAACCTGAAAGACAAGTTTCAGGTATGCGACCAACTCTTATACCACCTGCCGTGTGGTGGCGGCAGAGTAGAATACAATTGTCACCACCCCAAATCTCTCCCGTGGGTGTCGTACAAGGCGACTAAGGATAAATCAGTCTTGAGGAATGGGCAGCAGCGTTCCTCTTATACCACCTAGCTATGTACCTACTGCGAATTTTGTGCCCGATAAATGGCAATAGGCTCGCCACCTATTGACCTAACATAATTGGCGAAACGTGGGTGCTTATTCACCTCTGCCTACACCTTCGGCCCCCTTATACAAGGTGTAAAATAAAGATGCAGTAATATTTAAAGGACTTTTACTATGAGACCAATAACAAAATCTCAAAAAAAAGAAACAACTCCCCATACAAACTGATGTCAGCTGGTACTCAGCTTAGTATGGGGAAGTGTTTGTTAGTTTTTTCTGAGATATCGATTTTGATCCCGTAGTGAAGGTTGTTCAGTTTGATGGCCTGAATAACCCCTTTAAATATGACTACACCTCTCTGTTACCCCTTGAGAGGTAACCAATAGAGGTCAGTGATGTATGTATGTAAGTTTCAGGTTCTGAGAGTGAACGTGCCGGACTACGAGCAAGAAGCGGTCCAGCTGCAGGAGAAGAAGCACTTCGGGCCGGACAACGAGGGCCTCATACTGGTGACGTCACTGGTGACGTCATGCATACGCGGCCTGCACCACTGCACCTCCAAGCTGTACTGCCTGGAGATACTGCAGCTGCTGTGCGAGAATTCCAGCTCGGAGACCATATTGGACAGGATACTGCCTTATATTGTGAGTATTTTATGGTAACACCTGTCTGACCATAAAGTGGCGTTTTACGCTCGCTACGCTACCCGTACAGAAAATCATAGTAATAATGTTAACAGCATTATTGTGTTCCAACAATGTGTGATAAGGGCTGGCCAGCCCCTCTGTGGTTGAGGGTTCCAGATGAAGCTCGATTCCATCTTCAGTCCTTCTTTGTTTTATCGCCCTTGGTATATAATATATAATGTACTATTATGCCACATACTAAACGGAGAACCAGCTGACATCAGTTTGTATGGGCGAGTGATTTATTTTTCTGAGATTTCGTTTTTGGTCCCTTAGCGAGAGTTGCTCAGTTTGATGGCCTGAATAATAACCCCTTTAAATATGACTACACCTCTCTGTTACACCCAGTATAACCTATAGCCTTCCTCGTAAAATGGACAATTTGAGTCAGTAGTTCCTGAGATTAGCGCGTTTAACCAACCAAACACACAAACTCTTCAACTTTATAATATTATTTATAGTATAAAATAAGTGTGGTGACGGTAGAGTAGAATACAATTGTCACCACCCCAAATCTCTGCGACTAAGGATAAATCAATTATGAGGAACGGGCAGCAGCGTTCCTCTTATTCCACCTAGCAATGTACTGCGACTTTTGTGCCCGATAAATGGCAATAGGCTCGCCACCTATTACATGGGACCTAACATAATTGGCGAACCGTGGGTGCTAGTTCACCTCTGCCTGCCCCTTCCGGGATATAGGCGTGATTTATGTATGTATGTATAAAATAATGTGTAAATTTTTTATCCGCCGCACCAGATCCAGCTGTCGCACGACTCGGTGTCGCGCGTGCGCGCGGCGGCGGTCTGCACGGCGGCGCGGTGCGTGTCGCTAGTGCGCAACCTGCCTAAGTCTGACTGCAATGTCTTTCCTGAGTACATACTGCCTGAACTAGCCCCCAGGGCCACAGACCCGGCTGTGCCCGTGAGGATCGCTTACGCGAATAGTATAGGTGAGTGTTGTGAATTTTTAACTATGTCGCACTCTTAATAAAACAACAACCTAATAAACGAAACTTTGAAAGTAGCGCTAGTGACTGAAAGACTGCGGAGTTATAGTCTAGGATGGTTTGGTCATGTTATGCTAAGAGATCAAAGCTATGTTGGCAAAAAAAAATTTTGGTATGAACGTAGAAGGAGAGGAAGACCAAAGAAGAGATAGGTGGATTGTGTAAAGTGCAATAATTGATAGTGACGGGAGTGGATGAGAAATTGGTGAAGGATAGAGAGGAGTGGAACGAGGAAACATGCTGTGCCAACCCTGCCTAGAGAGGGAAGAAGCAGAAGGTAAGGACTACCTTACCTTCTTCTTCTTCTACCTAAGCGAGCATACCGCCTACTAATGTATCGTGATTTTTAAAACTGATTTTTTTGCAGTAACCCTCATCGTGTACTGCCTAAAAGTAATGAAAATTTACATCAGAAAATAAAGGCTAATTCACCTCTGCCTACCCGTTTGGGGACAAATTATAATCTTTATTTTGGAAAATTATTGACCAAACAAGCATGTCTTACATGATATTTAGAAAATCTTTAATTAGTCGCTTGTAACTTTTGCTCCTGTCATCTGTCGGCTTAGTTTATTGAAAAAATTATTACAGATGACAGTAGCTTTGTATAAAAAGCCGTGATTTATTTATAATTGCAGCAAAGCTGGCTGAGACAGCTGTGAGGTTCTTGGATCAAACGCAGAACATGGTGGACAAGGAGACGACCAATATCAACTACGAGACTGAACTCTCCGCCTTACACGAAATGGTTCGTTTTGCAATTTCACTAATATAGGGGAAAATGGGGTTTGTTGAATCGCATGCTAGATTGAACTAAACTTTTGCCTTAAATTTTTTTACCTATTAACCAAAAGCTCCCATGCTCGAAGCTTGCGAAGAGAACTTTGGGCTGAATGATAGGTGTAAGTGTGATAAAGGAGATGTTCCAAAATGTATGGAGTCTGGCACTTTGTGTTAAAATCCTATGTATAAGCTCTGTTTTTTGGCCTGTTGTATTAAGGCATATATTGCAACACAACAGCCTAGCCTACCGTCATGGCGAACGGAAGATGTCACTTTTATAACATTGGCGTACGTATTTTATTTAACATTAGATGGGTAGGTACCTACTTTATGTGAAGTGTATGTGATTTTAATGGTATAAACTATACATTATTTATATTTATTTGCAATTTTCCCACAATCATTTATGTTTTCTCAATTTTTTGATATAGTGTACATAAAAAAATTGAGAAAACCATCCATGGGCATTTCGGAACATCTCCCTTTTGTTCTGTTTTTGGACAAAACGTACACTTATCACATATTGATATCACTGAGAAAGATTCATATAACTTAACTACTACATTATACTCAACGCTACACACATAACTAAATGTATAAATAACATATAAAAATGATATAAATTATGGGGTAGTATGGGGTATAGTATGGGGTAGATATTTTTGTCGTGATTTTTTTTTATATAAAATTCATTGTCCCAGCATTTAGACTAAATATTGGTTTATACACAGGTGCGCTCCACCGTTTCGTACTTGCTGACGGACTCACAGGCGGTGGTCAAACGTGCTTTAGTCGACAACGGCATCACGAAACTGTGTATATTTTTCGGCAAGCAAAAAGGTAGGTTTTATTTGTGCAATTTATTTATGTAATTCTTTCCAAAAAATATGCCCGTACCGCGCTTTCTGTGCCCGACAAATGGCAATTGGCTCGCCACCTGTTACATGGGAATTTACTTAATTGGCGAAAATTGGATTTTTAATATCCCTTATGGTATATAAGCGTGCAGCTCGCTAGCGCAGTGGCATAGCGCGCTTGGCCTGCGATTGCGTAAACTAAGCAATGACGCTGATATATACTTTTTACATAGCTAACAGTTCATGTTTTCTTTGATATATGCTGTCACATCAGCGTGACATATTTGATTTGATTATTAGAAGAGCAACTAATAAAATGTGTATTACGATTAATTCCTAGTATTTATTATTGGCGACGATGGAGGAAGAATTAAAACAATTAAAGCGTAATCGCGGAGCCGTTCACGGCACATTAACACGATTTTACAACTATGTAAGTACGAAATCTACACTACCAGAAGAAGAAATTACAATTCGATTACAAACACTACAAGAAAATCTAGAAAAACTGCACAAATTCCAAGAATCTATAGAGAAATACGTAGACGATGAAGACTTAGAAGATGAAGCAAAATACAGACATGCATACGAAGAACTCGCGATATCTATAAAAGTGAAACTGCTTAACCTGAACACGTTATATCAACAAGAGAATCAATTTACACAGTTAAACAACCCTAGCACGAGCTCAGCCCAACATAACGTCACCAGCCCAAAGGTTTTTAACCCTAAAATACCATTTCAACCACTAACCGATAATGAAACATTTAAAAATTTCGTCAGCTGATTGGAATTACACTTACTTTTAAATAATGTGAAGGACCCGAAGTTGAAAACTTACACTCTTCTTTCGGCACTAAACCCGGAACTTCATGAACAAACGTATAATTTATGCTCACCCGCTGACCCAAAAGAGTTGAGCTTTGAAGAACTTAGTCAAATTATTTCTGAATATATAGAACCAACACCAAGCATTTGGACATTACAACACAAATTCATAAATAGAATGCAAAAGGAAACCGAAACTACTGCAAATTACGCGACAGAACTAAAAAAATTAACTAATAACTGCGAATTTAACTGTCTCAGCTGTAACAAATCCATCGCAGAAAATTTTTTATCGCTTCAATTTTTACGTGGAATACGTGATAGCGAAATTAGAACTCGAATACTGCAGGAACGAAAAATATTAAGATTTTCTGAACTAACGAATTTGGCATCGGCAATGGAAATGGGAAAAAATGAAAACAACGATATAGATAAAAACTCACGCCACCAAGACTCAATCTACAACCTATCATCAAATAGGACAAATTCAAATTCGAAGAACCAATCGCAACCTGTCACAAGCAACTCTCATCAAACTCCCATAACTGTCAAAGACTTACATGGTAAATGCTTTCGATGTGGAAAAAATGATCACCGTTCGAATGAATGTGGGTGCATAAACGAAATATGTTTTAATTGCAAGAAAAAGGGCCATCTTGGTAGAGTATGTCTGCAGAAAAGGAAAATTACAAACAACGTTAATGTATTGGACGACTCAAATCAAGAATATGATGAATTATGTGACATTAACGTAATTAGATCTGAAACCCCAGGAAAATATATGATTACAATCAACATTGAAACTGCTAGGTTACCGATGGAAGTGGATACTGGAGCGGCACTGTCATCGATGTCATTCAAACAATTCAAGAACTTAAATATAAAGAACGATATATTTGAAACGGACGTTAGAATGAAGACCTATACTGGAGAAATCATAGAACCTATGGGAGTAGCCTTTGTAAACTGCAACTATGGCAAACAAAAATTTTTTGGGAAGCTGTACATTATTAAACAAGATGTTGAAGCTATATTCGGTAGAACTTGGATTAAAGAGATTAAACTTAACCTAGCTGATATAAAATCTGTATCTATAGAAAAATACCCAAAACTAGATGACCTACTAAAGGAGTATACATCGACAGTCTTCAAATCAGACCTAGGTAAAATACCAAATTTTAAAGGACATTTAAATTTACAAGATAATGTACAGCCAATCTTTATCAAACCACGTAGAATCCCTTACGCACTTAAAGAAAGAGTAGAAGAGGAGATCGACCGACTCTGTTCGCAAGGAGTCATCACTAAGGTTGACAACTCAGAATGGGGCACACCTATTGTACCAATCGTCAAACCTAATGGTAGCATTCGTCTCTGCGCGGACTACAAAATAACATTGAACAAAGTTATCAAAGATGAAAACTATCCAATACCAATAATCGAAGATCTATTTTCAGAAATGAATGGAGGGCATTTATTTTGTACACTCGATATAAGTCAGGCTTACCTACATATGGAAATGGACGAGGAAAGTTGTATCATGCAAACCCTAAGTACCCACAGAGGGACCTTTAAAGTTAACAGATTAATGTTCGGAGTAAAGGTTGCCCCTAATTTGTGGCAAAAATTTATGGATAGAACACTACAGGGAATCGAAGGAGTAAAATGTTTTTTTGACGATATTTTAATACAAGGCTCATCTGAACCGCAACTTCTAACACGTTTACGACAAGTTCTTGAAAGACTAAAGGAAAACAACCTTAGAGTCAATATGAATAAATGTCACTTTTTTAAAAATAGTATTAACTACCTCGGCCATACCATAGATAAAGATGGACTACATAAAAATAAAGAAAAAGTAAACGCTATTTTAAAAACCGTACAACCCAGAGATATAAATGAATTAAGATCATTTCTGGGCATAGCTAACTATTACAATAAATTTATACCAAACTTAGCTACGATCACGAACCCATTAAATGAGCTGCTTAAAAAGAAAAAACGTTTTGAATGGACAAATGAATGTGAAAACAGTTTCTTAAAAATTAAACAAGAAATCACAAGCGACACTACTTTAGTACATTTCGACCCCCAGAAACCGATAACACTGGCCACAGATGCTTCACCTTTCGGACTCGGAGCAGTTTTGTCTCATAAATTCCCAGATGGAACCGAAAAACCAATAGCCTTTGCATCAAGGACTTTAACTAGCAGTGAAAAGAAATACAGTCAGATTGACAAAGAGGCCACTGCTATTTATTGGGGCTTAAAGAAATTTTTCCATTATTGTTACGGTAGAAAATTCACCTTAATAACTGATCATAAGCCGTTGACCTCTATATTTCATCCCAGTAAGACTCTTCCTACAATGAGCACTATGAGACTTTTCCATTATGCACATTTCTTGTCAGGTTTCAATTACGATATAAGCTTCAGAAGTTCATCGCAACACGCAAACGCAGATTTTTTATCACGATTTCCTGTCGAAAAAAGTGTAGAAGATAACAAAGATCAACATACTTCTTTTCAAATTGGACAAATCAATCAATTATCAATTAATCCTGGAACCATAGGAAAAGAAACATTGAAAGACGAGGAACTCAAACCCATACTTGACAAACTACGCACCGGAAGAAGTGTACAATCACATGGTTATCAAGACAACGAGCTCACTCTCCAAGACAACTGCATCCTGAGAGGCACACGCGTTATGATCCCACAATCACTTCGAAGTCACGTTCTAAATGAACTTCATGCAGGACATTTAGGAATTGTGAAAATGAAATTACTAGCTCGAAGTTTTGTCTATTGGAAGAATCTAGACAGAGATATTGAAAACCTAGTAAAAGCATGTCGACCGTGTAGACTACAACAGAATGAACCACCAAAGGTTGCTACTCACCATTGGGAGGAACCTACGAGACCTTGGCAGAGATTACATATAGACTTTGCGGGGCCAATTAGCGGCCACCAACTTTTCATTATCGTGGATTCATACACTAAATGGGTGGACATATTTCCAACGAAATCGACCACTAGTGGATGGTGTATAACCAAACTAAGGGACCTCTTTTGCACATTCGGAATCCCAGATACCTTAGTTTCGGACAATGGACGTCAATTCGTATCTACAGAATTTACGGAATTTTTGACAGCTACAGGAATCCTACACAGAACTTCAGCTCCGTATCACCCATCTACAAATGGACAGGCAGAGCGATTCGTCCAGACTATTAAAAGATCCCTAAAGTGTATGGAAGACCAACCAGGAACATTAATTGAAAAACTAATGACAGTAAAAACTCTCTTACGCAGGACCCCTAGTACGACCACGCAACAGACACCTTACGAATTAATGTTTGGAAGAAATATCAGAACCGATTTACATACGATGTTTTATAAGAATTCTACAAGACACACGGGGCAACTGATTACACCTATTAAAAAAAAAATTGGAATAGGAGATAGAGTGCAAATACGTTCCTACATGCCTAGGGGGAGGAGATGGGCGTTTGGTACCGTCGTACAAAAATACGGACTGCTGCATTACGATGTACGCACGGATGATGGTCAGATGTGGCGCCGGCATATCGATCAGATGCTCTCAGCTGATGGAGTCGTCAACACGCACCACCGCTCATGAAATTTACGGCGGGGGACTGATATATACTTTTTACATAGCTAACAGTTCATGTTTTCTTTGATATATGCTGTCACATCAGCGTGACATATTTGATTTGATTATTAGAAGAGCAACTAATAAAATGTGTATTACGATTAATTCCTAGTATTTATTAGACGCTAAGGCCGGTCATTGGATGGATGACCAAATTTTTTTTATCTCGAGGTCCTCCGTGCTTCGGAAGGCAAGTAAAGCCGTTGGTCCCGGCTGCATCTGCAGTCGTTAATACCCACCAACACGCACTGGGCCAGCGTGGTGGGTTATGGCCTATATTACCTCCCTATATTCTTCCATCCATAGGGGAGGCCCGTGCTCCAGCAGTGGGGACATTAAAGGGCCGGTGATGGTGATGGTAATTATGTATCATCACCAGCCCTTTAATAATTATGTATAATCAATCTATACTAATATTATAAAGCTGAAGAGTTTGTTTGTTTGGTTGGTTGGTTGGTTGTTTAAACGCGCTAATCTCAGAAACTACTTTTTTGTGTTGGATAGTTCTTTTATCGAGGAAGGCTATAGGCTATATAACAACCGTCATTAACGTGAGCGAAACCGGGTGCGACCACTAATTCAAATTGTACAGAATAATTCAAATAAAAATGAAAACAATGATTTGTGTAATGATTTCGTCCAGCAAACGACGTCATCCTCTCCCACATGGTGACGTTCCTCAACGACAAAGAGGAAGCTGCCCTAAGGGGCTGTTTCTTCGATCGAGTGGTGGGCGTCGCGTCGTACGTGGGCCAGCATGCGGCGCCTATACTTCTACCGTTGCTACAGCAGGTATTTTTAAACTTAAGTATTTAAATATTATAACAACCGCCTCTGTGGTCTAGTGGTTCGGCCACCGGAATGAAGATCCAGAGGTCCCGGGTTCGGTCTCCAGGGGGGTACAACTTTGTGCTCGGTTTGGTTGGTGGTAGGACTTCTTTAAAGTCCGCCTGGCTAGCTACCACCATCTTATCAAAAATCTGTCGCCATAATAATAATGATAACAGCATTATTGTGTTCCGACAATGTGTGATATGATAGCCAGCCCCTCTGTGGATGAGGGTTCCAGGTGAAGCTCGATTCCATCTTCAGCCCTTATCGTCACTTATCTTCAGGTGAGATGAAGGGCAAGAGCTTCCCTGTCTTACATAAAAAAAAACAATAAAAGTTATGACGGCCGCCTTGGTCGAATGCTCAGATTGCTGGGTATTGGCCAAGAGGTCCCGGGGTCGAATCCTGGTAGGGGCAAACTTTGTGATGACCACATATGTTTGTTTTCGAGTCATGGTTGTGTATATGTTTATGTAGTATATTTTCAACATTTATATACATAATTATATTGAAAATATGTCCGTCATCTAGTATCCATAACACAAGTGCTTAGGCTACTTACTTTGGGCTAGATGATAGGTGTGAGTGTAAAAATATTTTTTTTTTATTCTTGTATAAATAAATAAATATGAAATACCAAGTAAATACACACATACACACACACATACTCACTCACACACACGCACACTCACACACACGCACACTCACACACACAACATGTACTCAAATACACTATAAATTAATTAGATAATTAGTATACGTCATAAATAGTATATACTTACTTGCATTCACATGTAAGGCTTATGTTAAAATAAATAGTTTGACACAATGTTTGAAACAATAATTTGGAAGAGTTAGCGCCTGTCACACAGATTTACTATAAAGCTAGCACAGATGCTAACGACTCACTCTGTCTTTAGAATGTGCCTTGCATTGAAAATAATATCATGTTTTGTAAGACACCATGTACTTTTCATTGGCTCAATAAAGATTATTTTATTTTATTTTTATATAAAGATTTTGGTGGTTAGAAAAAGAATTTCGAAAAATTATGATCTTGAGGCGGGAATCGAACTCGCGTCCGCTGCTATCCGGGCAGGTGCCTGACCGCTCGGCCACCCAAGACACTAATTAAGTTGCCGAAATTCTTCTAACCTTTACACTTCACGTTGTAAGCCAACGGGTGCCCTCGCAATGTAGAAATAAATTTCAAACATTCCAAAGCAGATATTTTTACAAATACCGTGCGTTCAGTTAAGCTTGCGTTTGCTTTATAAACTATTCGATTTTAATTTTAACAATATATAAATGTTATAAATTCTTTTTCTAACCACCAAAATCTTTGTACAAATTTTTCTAACACTTATATAATGTTAAAATTAAAATCGAATAGTTTATTTTTATATTTAAATAAACCGTAAATCAATGTTTAAAAACCTAATATTCGGGTAGAGAGTAGAGGACATACTCTTAGCATTCCATGGGTTTACCGTGCGGGTGCGGTCCGACTTCTCTCTCTGCCTCTCTTTTCTGTTTATTATTTTGTTTCCTCCTCTGTTTCCTTTAAAAGGAGCGCCAAAATATCACACAGTCCAGCCATTATAAATAGATACAAATTGTAAACAATCTTGACGTGTATTTTATTTAATAAGTGCAAAAATAAAAATGTACATACATACATAAATCACGCCTATATCCCCGAAGGATTAGGCAGAGGTGAACTAGCACCCACGATTCGCTAATTATGTTGTAATAGGTGGCGAGCCTATTGCCATTTATCGGGCACAAAAGTCGCAGTACACTGCTAGGTGGTATAAGAGGAACGCTGCTGCCCATTCCTCATCACTGATTTATCCTTAGTCGCCTTGTACGACACCCACGGGAGGGATTTGGGGTGGTGACAACTGTATTCTACTCTGCCGTCATCACACGGCCAAATAAAAATGTGCAGCTAAATAGGTAGGTACCTAATATTTTTTCCAAGTCGCTAGTTACATTTTATAAAATGGATGATATATTTAAAAATATGCATTTCGTAGAAAAATAAACGTCTAAAAATTGTTTACAGTTTGTTTCTCCCTATAATAATAAAGGAGGTGGATTCCGAGCTATAATTATACATTTGGCGAGCGATAATGAACTTTATGCCGTAGGGGATAGCGGACCAATCGGAGTGGATCATAGCCAAAGCCCTCAGGGCTATCAGCAGCCTGGCCGAGCTGGGACTGCTGCCGAAACAGTCGCTATGCGATCTAGTCGCCGAGAGCGCTGTGTATTTGGCGCATCCCAATTTGTGGGTAAGTTGCACATTATTGCCATAGTGTTATGGGTGACTTTCGTACGTACAGTACATAAAAAAGGGATTTTTCTCAGTTATGATTTGAAGTTAAGTATTATTACAAACAAAATAAAGCCATACAGAACCTCCTGGCTGGCCGAGTGGTATAGATATCTGCCCGGATTCCGAAGGACGCGGGTTCGATCCGCATCAGTACAATAATTCGATCGATATTTTTCGTGCTCTATAATGGGCGACTTTTTGTTTCTCAAGGAAAGTACCATGAAAACAATTAGGGGAATGTGGCCCAGAGCGGGTATACTGTCTAAACCGGACTCTAGTTTATAATAACGAGAAGATCATTGGCATAGTGCGCTTGCCCTGCGATTGCGTAAACTAAGCAACATAGCTAAAGCCAGTCATTGATTGGATGGGTGACCAAAAATTTATTATCTCGAGTTCCTCCATGCTTCGGAACGCACGTTGAGCCGTTGGTCCCGGCTGCATCTGCAGTCGTTAATACCCACCGACACGCACTGGGCCAGCGTGGTGGGTTATGGCCCAATCTCCCTATATTCTTCCATCAATAGGGAAGGCCCGTGCCCCAGCAGCGGGGACATTAAAGGCCTGGTGATGATGATGAAAAAAAAACACTGTTCACAGATAAGGCACGAAGTTTGCGGCCTCGTCTCGTGTGTCGCGAGTCTGCTCAACCCAATTGATGTGAACTGCAAAATATTGCCGCTGGTCTGGCCTCACCTCAAGCATAAACTAATACAGGTACAAATATATACATACACACATACAATTCTCGGCACGTGAGTTGAAGCAAAATGACGGTCGTTTTCGTATGCGTAAGCGTAAGGTACGCCAATAAAGTTGGGTTTCCCATGTAATAGGTAGCGATCTTATTGCCATCTATCGGGCACATAAATCGCAGTATACTGCTAGGTGATATATGAGGAATGCTGCTGTCCATTACTAATCGCTGGCTTTATCCTTAATCGCCTTGTACGACTCCCACGAGAGACATGGGGGTGGTTACAACAGAAACCTCTCCGGAGTACATACATACATAAATCACGCCTATATCCCCGAAGGGGTAGGCAGAGGTGAACTAGTACCCACGTTTTCACCATATGTCATATATGTCAGGTTCCATGAATAGGTTTCGAGCCTATTGCCATTTATCGGGCACAAAAGTCGCAGTACATTGCTGGGTGATATAAGAGGAACGCTGCTGCCCGTTCCTCATCAATGATTTATCCTTAGTCGCCTTGTACGACACCCACGGGAGAGATTTGGGGAGGTGACAATTGTATTCTACTCTGTCGTCACCACACGGCCGATTAAAATTCAGGTGGAAAGGGCGGAGCTGCTGCTGGAGAGCCTTTCGGAGCCGATACCGCGGAAGGTTCTGGACGCTGTTCTCAGGCACGGCGACGTGGACAGACTTGTCCACACCCTGAGGGAGAGGAGGAACACTAGGATCAAAGTGAGATTTGGAATTCGTACATTAGTAGATTTTACAACAAGTGCACAAAACGAATCACTTTTATCCGAGACTTTCGGCTCGGGCTGATAGTAATGTCGAGGATAAAAATGGCTTTGTGGACGAGTTATAAACTCTGCTTTTCACTTCCATTGAGAGGAAATAAAACAGTAGTTAATCGTCACATTTCTTAAAATTCAAACTAAAATTAGTACAGTTTTGAATACTGGAGGAAAATGTTTTTCCCATTGATATAAGGCTTGCGCTGCAGACATGTACAGCCTAGTATTAAATTAATTTTGTAATATAATTTTTTTCTAAATTAATTTAATAAACGCTAGGTTATTTATTGAATTACAATTTTAATATCTTTTATGTATCAAAAGACTGTGTGCTGCCATACTATATGACTCATGTACAAACGTGTTTTTTGTTACAGGCAACACAGGGTACTATGCCCCAATATTCAGAGATGGGCCAGCAACTTAGA
Source organism: Cataclysta lemnata (assembly GCA_963931975.1). Lineage (NCBI taxonomy): Eukaryota > Metazoa > Arthropoda > Insecta > Lepidoptera > Crambidae > Cataclysta > Cataclysta lemnata. The sequence goes on from OZ008360.1 coordinate 4,572,502, forward strand.
AATTTGTTTCGAAGATTGTCTTCAGACGGTTAGTATTAATGTTTATTTGCTTAAATTTTAACGAAACGATTATTTAATGGAGACATTTTGTTAAGGAGGTCCCATTTCTGCGATGATTTAACGAAAAATCAAATCAAAATTCTTGTATTCATATCTGGTATGATTACAATACACTTGTGAATCGTCATGTTATTAGACATCGAAAACCTGTGTGTCCAAGAGAGGATAGGGAAGTGTGCAGCATGTCTCAGTCTATAATGATGCGTCTCCAAACCCCACTCAAGCCCGCAGCGGGGTTATTATGTAAGCCTCTTTCAATCGCTTTCGTCTACCTGTCACTCTCACTCATTGAGAATAATCGCAAATTGTGAGAGTGACAGGTAGACGAAAGCGATTGAAAGAGGCTTACATAATTGGGGTTCCGATACGCCAATAAAGTGCTCAATACCAAAAATGGATCCTAAACGTGTCAGAGCCCACACTTCACTAGTAAAACGGCATGCAAATACTAAAGCGAGGGATGAAAGAAAAATGCATGCAGCGGAAATGAGAATGTTGAGATGGATGTGTGAGGTGACTAGGAGAGACAGGATTTGAAATGAGCACGTTAGTGGAAGTCTGAAAGTAGCGCCGATGATCGAAGAATTAAGGAGTAAATTGAGAAGAGTGGAAGAAGAAGACACATACATTGTGCCGACCCTAATTATAACAGGATAGAGCAGGGAGATGAGACGAAAAAGATTAGTGACCAAAAATAAACTATCTCGAGTTTCTCCGTGCTTTGGATGGCACTGTATTTACAGGTTGTCACCCACACTGGGCCAGCGTTGTGGGTTATGGCCCAATCTCCCTATATTCTTCCATCCATAGGGAAGGCCCGTGCCCCAGCAGTGGGGACATTAAAGGGCTGGTGATGATAGGAAGAGTTAAGAGTTTTAATATGTGAGAGTCAACACCTAATAGTATTTTTTCTGAACAGGTATGACGGAACACGTGGAAAATCAGCTCCTGGCGATGAGCGCTCACCTCATCAAGATACAGGGTTCATCCACACAGGTACCTCTATGAATTATACATCAATAAAAACAAAGTAAATATATATCTTATGTCACACCTGACCATAAGGTGGACTTTTCCGCGCCCGCTACACGTACGTAAAATCCCACGTCCTGGTCGTGGGGTGGCCGCATATCAGATCCGCAGATCAGCGACCTAACTCTGCAAGTCGATGGCAATCGTCTTAATATTCCAGTCACTCTCGCTCATTAGGTATGATAGCAACGTTTGAGAGAGATGGCAACACAAAACCGATTCCAATTAATTTAAAGAGTAGCCCCTCAGGTCGCATATTTATTACTTGCGATCTGAGACATTTTTAATTTTATCGCCCGTGGTTTATAATAATGTACTGTTATTATTCATCAAGTTATCAATTCGACAGCACATAACGGACGCGCCCGGCAGACTAGCGATACGCAACACGGCTATATCCAAGTCGGTACAGCTCGACTCTGGTGGAGATGCGCTTGCGCATAACCTGCCAGACAAGCTGTATACCGCTATGCCGAACAGGTAACAATACCTACACACACATACACATAAATCACGCCTATATCCACGAAGGGGTAGGCAGAGGTGAACTAGCACCCACGTTTCGCCAAATATGTCAAGTCCCATGTAATAGGTGGCGAGCCTATTGCCATTTATTGGGAACAAAAGACGCAGTACATTGCTAGCCTAGGTGGTATAAGAGGAACGCTGCTGCCCATTCCTAATCATATTCAGATTTATCCTTAGTCGCCTTGTACGACACCCACGGGAGAGATTTGGGGTGGTGACAATTGTATTCTACTCTGCCGTCACCACACGGCAAATAACAATACCCACTTATTTTTTTAAATAGTAATGACGACACTAACAGAGCGTCACTGGTGTTTTCTTATATTTGCACGACACTACTACACATTTGAAATAAAACAACTTTTACGTATAAGACTCGCGTATAATTAGGTGTTTGGCAATCATTTAACCCGACGTTTCGATCACTTGACAGCGGTCACAGAAGAATCACTGAAATAATGATTAATAATAATAACTTAGGATAAGAAAATTCTTTAATAGTCACTTGTTATCAGAATAAGTATACAAATACAAAACTTAGCAATCCGCCATATTTGCAAAAACGCCGCGTGACGTCGATATTTCGTTAACTCCAGTTTGACATTTTATTTGCCAATAAAAAATCACTAGTATACTATAAAAACTGACATTTTTACGAAATAGTGACGTCACACAGACGCCATTACTATATTGGCTATTACTATTTTGCAATTTTAAATTGCATTAATTAAAAAAAAACATAAAACATGTTTTTTTCTCGAGTTTTAGCGAGACAAGCGCACAGCAATTCATTTTTATATATAGAAAATTAATTACAGTTCCTCTTCCAGAAGAACGCCGAAGACATCTCTCTCGCACGAGGCTCACATGAATACTGAGTGGCAGCACATGTTTGGACAGTCTCACGAACAAAGCACAGTCAGAGGTTAGTAATATATTACATACATACAAGTGACAACTGGTAGAGCGGTTACGCACTACGCCCGACCCGAGTCCGTGAAAGTATGGTCCGTAGTAGCCGCCTTGGTCGAATGCTCAGATTGCTGGGTATTGGCCAAGAGGTCCCGGGTTCGAGTCCTGGTAGGGGCAAACTTTGTGATGACCACAAATGTCTGTTCCCGAGTCATGATTGTGTATATGTTTATGTAGTTTTTCAACATTCATATACATTATTATATTAAAAATATGTCCGTCATCTAATATCCATAACACAAGTGCTTAGGCTACTTACTTTGGGCTTGATGATAGGTTTGAGTGTAAAAATATTTATTTATTATTTATTTGTTTATGGTAACTTACGCACTAGGTCCGATCTCCGTCATCCGATTTCTTTCCGTCAAATCAAGTATAGTAAGAGATGGGAATTGCTTGTTTGGTATTTTGGTGTGTGAAAAGTAAATGAATAATCCAACTCACAGTATAACAGTCCAAAGCTTATATTTTTGGTTCTCCAGTAGAGGAATAACATATACACACACAAATACACAATTAACATTAAAAAAGAATTTACAATTAATATTTAAAAGAAAGCAACGTGCACTTCGCGTCGTGGTGTAATTTCGAGACCTTGTTGATTCGTTGCTAGGCAACGCAATGCGGCGCGGGGTGCACGTCAGTTACATAAATAGGTTGTATAGGTGATTATTTATTTTATGTGTAATATATAGATACAATGATAAATAGTTTAATAATATATGTAATTATTATAAATAAACTAAATAAATGTAGGAGAGTAGCCTACACTTGGATTTGTATCGGAGATCAGAGTAGTCTGTAAGCGATATCCGAATTCGGTGCGAGTTTTCTAGATCACGAAATCGGTTCGCACGTAGTGCGTAATCGCTCCTACTGCCGCACTCAGTGACGTCAATTAACTTTAATGAGTATTTATTGTCAAAAATTTTCATTCAAATCTAGACCATAGACCCGGCAAGAATAGCGACTAGTTTTGGATTGTCATTTTTTGACGTAAAGTACTCATTACGTTATTTAACGTCTCTGAGTGCGGCAGTTAGTCTCAAAAGAACCGCATAGTGGGATTTTGCCCATTCTCCCTATTGGGCAAATCGGGTGATGATGATAGGCGTAAGAAATATTGATTTCGGTGGGTAGTCGTAGTATTTTTTATTACGAAAAAAAGTTAATTATGTTTTAGTTTGTTTTATAATAGACTTTTGATCTGACAGGAGTATACACGAAAACGAAAATGTGTGAAAGGGATAGATAAACATATCCATTTACCAATAGAGCAGTCACGCGCACCACCCTAATGCGAGCGAACTATATTCAAGCCCAATTTGCGGTGTTATCACAAAAAAGTGCCTAAGACGGTATTTTATTAGAAGTGTTACACTGTGCCGTGTGCCGTGTGGTGACGGCAGAGTAGAATACAATTGTCACCACTCCAAATCTCTCCCGTGGGTGTCGTACAAGGCGACTAAGGATAAATCAGTGATGAGGTATGGGCAGCAGCGTTCCTCTTGTACCACCTAGCAATAGCAATGTAGTGCGACTTTTGTGCCCGATAAATGGCAATAGGCTCGCCACCTATTACTTGGGACCTAATAAATTGGCGGAACGTGGGTGCTAGTTCACCTCTGCCTACTGCGACTGCTCTATAGGCGTGACTTATTTATGTATGTATGTATGTATGTTACACTGTCTCTGTCGCAAATTATTGACCAAAAAAGGGACAACATCCACTTACCTCTACTATACAAGTAGGTACGCTGGACTGAAGGTTGCCATCCAAAAATCAAGCTATCGCCATGTGAATTTGGTTATCGCCATCTTGGCGCTGATGGCACTGGTTTACGAAGGTGAACGTCCATGGAACTAATACTATAGATCAGAGGTTCCCAAACTGTTTTTTCTAATAGACCCCTTTCAATAATTCGTTGAATACGGTGCACCCCTTGTAGCTACACTTTTTTTTTTTTTGCACTCACACCTATCATCTATCCCAAAGTAAGTAGCCTAAGCACAAGTTGTTATGGATACTAGATGACGATGATACATATTTTTAATATAATAATGTATATAAATGTTGAAAATATACTACTTAAACAAATACACAACCATGACTCGGGAACAAACATTTGTGGTCATCACAAAGTTTGCCCCTACCAGGATTCGAACCCGGGACCTCTTGGCCAATACCCAGCAGTTGAGCATTCGACCAAGGCGGCCGTCAAATACTATATTCCAAAACCTCAGCCCAACCCTATATTAACAGTTATCGAAAAAAATGTGAGAATTGTTTGGTTAAATAATTTATTGTAGGCCTGGACCACTTTGGGAATCACTGCTATAGATGCATTTGTAATGTCAAATACAAGCAACAAACGTCAAATTTATTACCCTTGCCGCTCAAAGGGGCGCTTCAAATCAGCACAAGAAACATTTGTCATTTTAGTAGAAGTATTCAGTCCAGCGTACTTGTATAATATAGCTCAGTGACAACATCACATTTAAACAATTCCACGAATAACATAAGATTTTGATTACTTCCCCTATAATTAATACTTTTAATTTCGAGAAGAATTGTAGAAAATGGAGCAGGAACTGGATGAACAGTGTACCCCCCACTGTCATCTAATATTGTCCATGGAGGAAGATCTGTTGACTTGGCTATTTTTCCCCTTACACGTGTTACTGCCGCACTCAGAGACGTCAAATAACGTTAATGAGTACTTAACGTCAAAAAATGACAATTCAAAACTAGTCGCTATTCTTGCCGGGCCTATGGTCTAGATTTGAATGAAAATTTTTGACATTAAATATTCATTAAAGTTGATTGACGTCTCTGAGTGCGGCAGTTAAACCTTTTTTTTTTTTTTGTAATAACCATTGTGGTAGCATTTAATATTGAACCCTATTGCCACAGCCGCAGAGGCCACGTCCCAGTGCGTGTCCGGCGTGTACCACAGCGTGGCTGTGTCGCAGGCCGCCTCGGCTGCGCCCACGCACTCGCAAATGGGACACAGTGCGAGCTACGTGCAATGTAAGTGGTGTGGCGATGTTCTTTCTCTCGTTGTCTACCTCCAAACCGATATTGTGTAATTGGGCGTTTTTCAAAAAATATGTATATTTACGAATTTGGGGTGTCCTATACTTATGTTTATTTTTTGTATGCACCGTACCTAAATAAACTGCATGTATATATAATAATTATACATTTAAGTTACAAAATTGACTATTATGTGCAGCCCATTTATCATTTTTATTGAAATATCATAAAACTATCAGCAAAAAAAATTGAAATATTCATGTCCCACCTACATTGTAGAAACTGTTAAGTCTCAGGTAAGATTATATTAACTAAACAGTGTCACTGTTTTATGCTCTACAGGCGTATCTTGAACTCATAAATATAATTAAAAACATTTCTTTTCGAATTCATGCTAAAATAAGGCTAAATAATATATATTACATGTGTCGTGTGGTGACGGCAGAGTAGAATACAATTGTCACCACCCCAAATCTGTCCCGTGGGTGTCGTACAAGGCGACTAAGGATAAATCAATGATGAGGAATGGGCAGCAGCGTTCCTCTTGTACCACCTAGCAATAGTAATTTACTGCGACTTTTGTGCCCGATAAATGGCAATAGGCTCGCCACCTATTACATGGGACCTAACATAATTGGCGAAATGTGGGTGCTAGTTCACCTCTGCCTACCCCTTCGGGAATATAGGCGTGATTTATGTATGTATGTAGTTTGTAACAAACCGGAACATTTTCCTATGAACTTTTTCATAAAAATTAGGATTATCCCGTTGTTTTTCATAATACCGAAGTATTTTTCTTTATTCTTGATTAGTTTTGAGAGTATTTTATCAAAAGATATAAGAAATCACAGTAAAATTTTTAAAATACAAAAATCAGTTTTTGTGCGTCACGTGTACATCTTTTTTGAAAAACGCCCAATTACAAGCCGTGTGGTGACGTTTTTTCTTTTATCATATCATCGTGGTGACGGCAGAGTAGAATACAATTGTCACCACCCCAAATCTTTCCCGTGGGTGACGTACAAGGCGACTAAGGATAAATCTGAATATGAATAGGAATGGGCAGCAGCGTTCCTCTTATACCACCTAGGCCAGCAATGCACTGCGACTTTTGTGCCCGATAAATGGCAATAGGCTCGCCACCTATTAGATGGGACTTGACATATTTGGCGAAACGTGGGTGCTAGTTCACCTCTGCCCACCCCTTCGGGGATATAGGTGTGATGTATGTATGTAAGAGAAAAAATATCGCCGTGTGATGACGGCAGAGCAGCCTTCTATGCTGGCCTGGGAGCGAACAAATAACGTAGAATAGGTCAGCCCCGACTCATCCCACGGGTGTCGTAAAAGTCGACTAAGGGAGATTGCCCGGCGTAGTCCAATAAGCACCTTGGGGCACCCGAATGGTGGAGGGTAAACCACCAACAACAGCATACCCAAAGAGGGTTGGTGTCAGGCAGGCAGCTAGCTGTAAAACCTAAGCCAAAAACTTGAGCGGTATGAATTGAAATGTTGTCATTTCCAATCACTCTCTCCGTTCATCGGTCTCTCGACCATGGTCCGTTCCGTCTCTTTTGTATATATTCATTCATCACTAGCACATTTACAGTGTGATGGATGATATAAACCAAGAGGGAGTGGATGGCTTGGTGACGTCTGACCGATATGAATGAAAGAGGAAACATACTGCGCCGACCCCAGATAGACTGGGAACAGGGCAGTGAGAAGATTATCTACTTCCAAACCGATATAGTATAGTTACAATTTCTTTTCCATTTAATGTTATATTATATTTGATTGTGTGTTATCATGCAATATTTTAAAACCGTTTAACCGATTTTTTTTAAAAATTGCATATTTAAACCTGTTTTTTTCCGGACGTTTTGCATTCCCTATAACTATGTCCCTTTACTGGACAATAATTATAATATATTATATGATTAATATAATACTCTTTATAATATATTTTGTAACATTGAATTTAATTTTATTTAAACATTATTCATGTATATCAAATACGTTTATAATGTTTAAATAAAATTCAAATAACGTGTCAATAGTGTGTAACATGTTCTGTCATTTACATTTTCTTCAAATAATAATTCTGGAATGGAAGATAGTTCTCCAGCAGTGGAATCGTGTAGGTCTGATGATAGCTTCCTCTTTCAGACAGCATGGCTCCGTGCCGAGCTGAACTGAGGGACCTCACGGCTCGCATGCGTCAGAAGTTCTTGAAGTCGCTCAGGTATCAAGAAATTTCATTTTGATTGAACTTGCATGAAGACATTAATGAGATTGGATGAAGCGATAGAAGTATGTGAGGATCGTAGTAAGTGGAAAGAATGATCTCTGCCTACCCCTGTGGGAGAAAGGCGTGAGTAATAGTGTGGCGTGATGTAATATATCATCACTCTTTAATGTCCCCACTGCTGGGGGCACAGGCCTTACCTATGGAAGGAAGAATATAGGGAGATTGGGCCATAACCCACCACGCTGGCCCAAGGCGGGTCGGTGGGTGGACAAAATTCATGGACCTACGTGTAGCGGCTGTGCGTTAACCGCTTTTTGAAATTGGGTTTTTTTTTGGGGTGCTGTTACTGGATGGTATGAAATAATGGAATGCGTGTATGCTAGGTAAAAATCAGTTACCAAATGAATATGTAGTTAAGTAAGAAAAGGGTGAGGGGGTTTTATGTCCAATGGCATGGCAGTCCTCGCTGGACATGATGGGATGGTCACCCATTGGCATGACGCTGCAACTACGTAATTACAGGACATGACGTAAAAGACGCACGATGCAGGGTTCCCTTTGTCCTCGGCAGATGGCACCATCAGTGTCGTCATACTATCAACGGCTTGGACACTAAGTGGAAACTATATTTAGAATTTTCTTTTTAGGAGTCATGACGACGGCCCTGACAATAACGAAGATATCGTTCCGCCGGCATCATGGCGGCCGGGCAACCAGCTCATGGCGTATCTCCATGAGCACAGGTAAGTTTCATGCGGTCGGTACAATAGGGATGATGACGCTATTAAGGAATCATTAAATTAATGATTTATAATAATAATTTATTCGATAAAAATCACTTTTACTCAGATATACCTAAGTGATATTCATTGATATTTATTTATATAAAAATAAAAAACTTATCAATCCACCATGACATTTGATTTTTAATAAATTTTGTTCTGATTGTTATCTATTTAACTGTGCCATCCCTACTTTTAAAGCGTTCACATAAAGCGATGCTGCACACTAATTAGGTATCGTGTTTCAAATTTTATATTTTGTAGATGTTGTATTCCAATTTTTGTCCTTACACTTTATATAATTACTAATTTTGTTCCTTTTTATACTTTAAAAATAAGTTTACATACAGGATTGACATAAAAAATTTTCAGGTCTCGAGTCAATCAGATGGTGACTCTGCCAGCTCAGCGGAGCTTCTTCGGGTCCTGTTCTGATGATGGCACCGTCCGCCTTTGGGACGCGACACGGTTGCAAGGGCATGCCTACGTCAACAGGTATGGTTGTCCGGAGGGATAATAGAAAGATAGATAGAGGCATTTATTGTGGATGTGAGTGAGGTCTTCCATGCTGACCTGGGGCTGAAAAAATTAAGTAGAATTGGCTGGTCCCGACTCAATCAATGGGTGTCGTAAAAATATATTCTATCTTCTTGAAGTTAGACGTACCTCAGCTAAGTTGCCTAGCAAGTTCTGTTATTTATCGTAATAAAACAAAAAAAATGCTAGGTAAATAAACTTCAGTAAGCTTACTTTCAACTGTTGATAGAACGGAAGGGAACAGGGCAGAAAGAAGAAGATATGGGCAATAAGCTTTAACATAATTGACCGTGGGTGTTAAATCACTTCTACAGTATACAGGCGTGATTTGTGTGTATGTAATTAAGGCCCTACGGAAAAAAATATTTGTATCGAAGTGGCGGCGCTTTAGCACGAAGCTGATTGAGATAGCTGTATTGTGCCGCACGGTCTCGAAAGCGAGACAGAGCGCAGCGTACCCTGCTCAATAAATTTGACGTAAGCGCCAAATCAAACATCAATTAACTGTGACTATACTAACAGTTTTTATTCAAATTATCGCCTAGCAATCCTAGGTGCCGTGTGGTGACGGCAGAGTAGAATACAATTGTCACCACCCCAAATCTCTCCCGTGGGTGTCGTACAAGGCGACTTAGGATAAATCAATTATGAGGAATGGACAGCAGCGTTCCTCTTATACCACCTAGCAATAGCAATGTACTGCGACTTTTGTGCCCGATAAATGGCAATAGGCTCGCCACCTATTACATGGAACCTAACACATTTAGCGAAACGTGGGTGCTAGTTCACCTCTGCCTACCCCTTCGGGGATATAGGCGTGATTTATGTATGTATGTATGTATGTAATCCCTAGGAAATTATATACACTTTACATTGATACAAGTCTGACTTTTCAATGCCTTTAACTGTAATATTGAAAAATTTTAATAATCAGAGGTTACATTGATTTTTTTTTCTATCGAGGAAATGTTTTTAAATCGCGCAACGGGCTGTTCCACGCCCTTTCATATATGCCCAATTTACACAATTCTGAGTATCAAATACCTGTTTATAATAGATTACGAGATAAATGCATTTGAAAAACCCTTATTTTTTTTCCGTAGGGCCTTAAAGATGTATGATAAAATAATAATTCCTCAGATCCAAGTCGATGTATAACCGAAGTGCTGGCCCGGTCGTCTCCTTAGCGGCATGCGAAGGGGGCCAGTCGCTGGTCGCTGCCACACAAGAAGGATCCATATTTGTTCTGAGGTAGAGTACACACAAGTACATATAGGTCACTTTAGCTAAAATAAATTATAATTTTGTAAAAAAAAAGAAAAAGATTTTGATTGAAAAAACATGTTTTGAATAATGAAAATTTTAAAATTGTCACAGAAACAGCAACGGCGTGTGACGTCGTTATAGTGTAAAACATGCCAGTTTCATGTACAGAGTAATATTGTGATTGGCAGATAAAATGTCAAAAAAAATGTGACGTCACGCGGCGTTTGACCAAATAAGGCGGATTGCTCAATTATGTATTAGGTTGGGGAAAAAGTCTTTTCGCATTATAATATGTATAAACTTGTAATAAAATCTCTTTGGCTATACTATTTGTATCTGGCTGGTTTTGGTATCATTGAAAGTTTAAATTTTAAAGAACATAATTCCAAATTCAAATTAGGAAAATGTGTGATTTTCATTTGTTTTTCGTACCGCCAAGACGAGTGAATCTAATAAAGAAATTCGATACATTTTAAAATTTTACTACAAAAAAGGTAAAAATGCAACGCAAGCCGCGAAAAAAATTTGCGATGTTTATGGACCTAGTGCAGTGTCTGTGAGAGTAGCACAAATTTGGTTTAAGCGTTTTCAATCCGGAAATTTTGATGTCAAAGATGCACGTCGCTCTGGTCACCCTATTACAGATAAAATGGATGCCATTTTTGAAAAAGTGGAGCAAGATCGGCATGTCAGTAGTTACGACGTAGCTGAAGAACTGGGAATTGACCACAAAACAGTTTTGGCGCATTTGAAAAAAACTGGGTACACAAAAAAGCTCGACATTTTGGTACCTCACGAGCTCACTGAAAGAAACCTAATGAACCGTGTACTCATTTGTGATTCTTTATTACGACGTAATGAAACCGAACCATTTTTGAAGAAGCTGATAACTGGTGATGAAAAGTGGATCACATACGAGAAGAACGTGCGAAAAAGGTCGTGGTCAAAGGCCGGTCAGGCTTCACAGACTGTGGCGAAACCCGGGTTAACTCGCAACAAGGTGATGCTGTGTGTGTGGTGGGATTGGAAGGGCATTATTCATTATGAGCTGTTACAACCAGGCAGGACCATCGATTCTGAACTCTACTGCGAACAACTGATGAGATTAAAGCAAGAAGTTGAGAGAAAGCGGCCGGAATTAATCAACAGAAGGGGTGTGGTTTTTCATCATGATAACGCTAGACCTCACACATATTTAGCCACTCAGCAAAAATTAAGAGTGTTTGGCTGGGAGGTGTTAATGCATCCGCCGTATAGTCCTGACCTTGCACCTTCAGATTTCCACCTGTTTCGGTGTCTTCAGAATTCTTTAGGCAGTGTCAGGTTAACATCACGAGAGGACTGCCAAAACCACTTGTCGCGGTATTTTGACCAGAAGTCCCAAAATTTCTGTAGCAATGGGATCATGCCCTACCTACAAGATGGCAAAAAGTTATCGAACAAAATAGTACCTACATACTTTAGTTAAATGTAAATAAACTATTTTAAAAAATGTTTAGAATTTTCATAAAAAATGCGAAGAAACTTTTTTCCCAACCTATTATTTATATTAGTACAAAGATTTTGGTGGTTAGAAAAAGAATTTCGAAAAATTATGGTCTTGATGCGGGAATCGAATCCGCGTCCGCTGCTATCCGGGCAGGCGCCTGACCGCTCGGCTAACCAAGACACTAATTAAGTTGCCGAAATTCTTCTAACCTTTACACTTACGTTGTAAGCCAACGGATACCCTCGCAATGTAGTAACAAATTTCAAACATTCCAAAGCAGATATTTTTACATATACCGTGCGTTCGGTTAAGCTTGGGTTTGCTTTATAAACTATATGTCCCCTGGGCAGGTTGGACAACGCGTCGTCCCGCATGACCCTACATAGTGCCAAATACCCTACTGTGTATTTTGTCCCCTGGGCAGGTTGGACAACGCGTCGTCCCGCATGACCCTGTCGCAGTGCCGCCAGGTGGAGGCGACCGGGGGGGAGGAGGGGGCGTGTGTGGCCCTGGCCTGCGCCGGTGGCGTGCACGCGGGCGTCATCTCGTACGCGACGCTGCTCTCGACGGTCGTCGGGTGGGACCTCAGGGCGCCGGGTTTGTATCCGAACTGCACACTAAATTATTACTAAATGTTCTATATGGATATAAGGAATAGAGCGAATGTAGGATGGATGAAGTGGCAACAGGGGCCTTACCACCAACTCTAAACGCGACTCAATTCCTATTGTTAAAGTGAGACAACGCTATAAGCCGAGTAGAGCGGTGTCCCGTTTGGATCGCAGCTAATACTTCATGGTACGGCCACAGGTCTAATCAACGATATGTGCCCCACGGATGCTTCTAAGCTTAAGGGGAAAATCTATAAGGCGGTCATTAGACCTGTCGTCATGTATGGATCAGAGTGTTGGGCTATGAAGAAGGCACTTACGCTTACACTTAGGCAATAATCGGAAGTTATTTTGTGAAGTTTTTTTGACCGTTGTTGGTTGTTGGGCCTAAGAATCTTTGTCTAAAAGAAAATTTAATATAATCTTACTTTATGCTCTACCTAGAGCATATGCAGCCTTTAAACGACATAAAGTCAAACTTTTTGAGCTAGAGAAGCGAAAATAGTATTTTGCAATCTCCTATTGTTTTTTGATCATTCCAATGTTACAAACTGACAGGCAACGCGTGGAAACTCCAAGGCGACCTGAAGCAGGGCGTGTACACTTGCCTGTACGCGAACAGCGCCGGGTACATCGCGGTGGGCACCTCCAGTGGTGCGGTCAGCGTGTGGGACCTGCGGTTCCAGCTGCCGATCACGTCCGTGCGGCATCCCAACTGTGAGCTCCTTTATCGTTCGCCTGCACTGCCCCCCTAGCCAAGTGGCCAATCTATCGAATGCTTAGATTACAAAATGTACGAAACTGACGTATTACAGAGAGACAATACGTCAGTTTCATAGATTTGTTTTCTATGCGTTCGAATAGATAATCCACCTGGCTAGGTCCTCTGTTTCCAGTGTATCTAAGGGTCGGCGCAGTTTTATAGCTTTATATGTTATTTGATTTTAATTTTAACATTATATAAATGTTAGAAAAATTAGTACAAAGATTTTGGTGGTCAGAAAAAGAATTTCGAAAAATTATGATCAAGATCATAATTTTTCGAAATTCTTTTTCTAATCACTAAAATCTTTGAGCTTTATATGTTTTCTACATTTCATATGTGCTCTACCACTTGTTTCATAATCAAATTGAAAGTCTATTAAAAACGCCGCGTGGTGACGCCAGAGTAGGATACAATTGCCACCACCCCGAATCTCTCCCGTGGGTGTTGTACAAGGCGACTAAGGATAAATCAATGATGAAGAACGGGCAGCAGCGTTCCTCTTATACCACCTAGCAATAGCAATGTACTGCGACTTTTGTGCCCGATAAATGGCAATAGGCTCGACATGGGACCTAACATAATAGGCGAAACGTGGGTGCTAGTTCGCCTCTGCCTACCCCTTCGGGTTATAGGCGTGATTTATGTATGTATATTATGTATTAACATCAAATTGAAAGCTTTTCCTAAGGCAGAGGTGAATCACTATCCACTATCCCTAATTAGGATAGGGCCCATGTAATATACGCAGCAGAGACTCTTGTAGGCCCATTTTTAAAAAAAATTACATATTAAACCTAACATGTTTATACATTTCAGAAATGTGCTTATTTGTAAAAAAATACCCTAGCTTCTTTACTCAATTTAGCCAGATAAAGGTAAATGTTCGAAATTGCAGACAAAATGTGCTAGCTAATCCAAAATGTAACTTAACTCTATTTAAGACAAATGCATATTACATGGCTATTAAAGTCTATAATAAGCTGCCCGCAGGTATCAGGAACTTACCTATGAATAATAATAAATTTAAAAACAATTTAAACCGCTGGCTTATTGACAAAAATTTTTACTCAATAAAAGAATATTTAGAACATAAGGAATAAGTGTGAAAATCTGACATGGATATAATTTTTATGTGACATAAATACCATTGTTATGTACCATAATCTATGAATTTCTATACATATTTTGACTTCTTATTTTTAGATTTAATTGATTTGAGAAATGACATAGAAATAATTATAATTGTGACATTTAATGATTTATATTGGATAGGGACTTTAAATGCATTGTTATTATTCTAAAATTGTATTTAATTAATATGTTAATAATAAATAAATTGTAACTTCTCAATTCCCAATTCTGGAAACATTTGCATGCCTACTAAAATTAAGGTATGATACTGATGATCAAACTGTAACCTATTTTACATTGTATTTTACCATCAATATGTAACTCAGTATTTAAGCAAATAAAGATTTCTATTTTCTATTAATAGGTGGCGGCCTATTGCCATGTATCGGGCACGTAAATTGCAGTATATTGCTAGGTGGTATAAGAGTAACGCTGCTGCCCATTACTCATTGCTTTCTTAACCCTTAGGGTTGTTTTTTTTTATGCATAGTTAACTCAACCAATTGTTAAAAATATTTACTAATATTACACAATTAGTAACAATTTTAGTTACTAATGATTAAATATCAGTCGGATATTCAAAGATTAGTAACAATTGAGTTAACTATGCATAAAAAAACCGTCCCTAAGTCG
Source organism: Cataclysta lemnata (assembly GCA_963931975.1). Classification (NCBI taxonomy): domain Eukaryota; kingdom Metazoa; phylum Arthropoda; class Insecta; order Lepidoptera; family Crambidae; genus Cataclysta; species Cataclysta lemnata. Next base: position 4,587,597 of record OZ008360.1, read on the forward strand.
CCTTGTACGACACACACGGGGGAGATGGGGATGGTGACAAATTGTGTTCTGCTCTGTCGTCACCACACGGCGTTTATTTACTTTACTGCCTTTATAGCACCTAGCATTATTTATTTCTTTGTCACACCTGGGCCCGTAGCCAAGTGGCAATCGTTTCATAACGATGACGTGTCGAAGTTCGTCACGATCGGCCATATTGCTTTGGTATCTACAGCGTCTTAGCTTGCCCTACCTACAGAACTAGGAACTTACGAAGACGATTTTGGTCACGTGATTTCACAACGACAACTTACGTCAAATCCCCATACATTTTGCTTTGTCGAACTCCGTTACTTTGTCGGTAAGTTACTTTGTCTAGGCTCCCTGACCATAAAGGGAACTATCCTGGTCAGGGGGTGACATGAAACTATGGTCATACGTAGTTTTGTTGCCATTCTTTTATGTAATCTGCCCAGCTGAACGCGTCAGGCGCATCATCGGGTTCGGCAGGTCCACCTCCCGCATATGGGCGGTGGGTTGTCGGGACGCGGGCGCCTGGTGCCTGGAGTCAACGCAGCGAACCCACGCGCTGTGGCCGGCCACCAACTCGCCGCAGCCTCTGCACTACACGCCGGCGGTGAGTGCACGCGCTATTGAAGATTATGGGAAATTGAAACACTGATTTACTGAAGAAATAAATGTGTACTATATTCACTTCGTCACTAAGATGGTATACGTCCGTTCTCTAGCACAGTTCGCACAAAGTGAGAGAGACATACATACATACATAACATACATAAATCACGCCTATATCCCCGAAGGGGTAGGCAGAGGTGAACTAGCACCCACGTATCGCCATGTTAGGTCCCATGTAATAGGTGGCGGCGAGCCTATTGCCATTTATGGGGCACAAAAGTCGCAGTACTATTGCTAGGTGGTGTAAGAGGAACGCTGCTGCCCATTCCTCATCACTGTGAGAGAGAGACTAGTGACAAATTACTAAAGAAAAGATGGCGGTTTAACCACAGACACAGGTCATAGACACAAAGCCATATTCATAACCATAAAGTATATTAGGCATACTATAAACTAATATTTGATAAATTAATTTTTGCAAATCATTTAATAAAATTCAACACGCACTACACTAACTATTCCACATCGAGCACGCACAATAGTGGGTTTTTCAACGAGTGCACATAACGAATCATTTTTTTCCGAGACTTTTAGCAGCCCGAACTGAAGGCGAGGGCCGCGACTACCGTCGCGGATGAAAATGGTTTTGTGGGCCAGTTTGAAACTCTGCTTTTCACTTTGATTGCGAGGGAATAAAACTAGTAGTTTATGATTTCATTACATTTCTTAAAATTCAAACAAAAATTAGTACAGTTTTGAATACTGAACATAATTTTTCGTAATTCTTTTTCTGACCACCAAAATCTTTGTACTATTTTTTCTAGCATTTATATAATGTTTAAATTAAAATCGAATAGTTAACGTAGTTACTTCTGTTATTATCATACCGCACTGTCCTAGGCATCGCACTACATGAGCGCGGCGTACTGCGGCTCGCGCGACGGCGCCCGGTTCCTGATCACCGGGGGCTCGGACCAGAGGCTGCGCCACTGGGACTTGGAGCACCCCGAGGACTCGTACATCTTGGTGCACGCGCCCAACGACCAGCTCAAGTGCACGCCCAACGCTGTGAAATACAGGTAAATGATAGAAATATGGATGGTAATAGTAGACAATGCAGGGATATTGTAGAAAATACATGTAAATAGTAGAAAAATGCAGGGATAAAGTAGAAAATACAGGTAAATAGTAGAAAATACAGGTAAATAGTAGAAAAATGCAGGGATAAAGTAGAAAATACAGGTAATAATAGTAGGTAACTGGGGTTTGGACCAGAGGCTCCGCCACTGGCACTTGGAGCACCCCGAGGACTCGTACATTCTGGTGCACGCGCCGAACGACCAGCTCAAGTGCACGCCCAACCCTGTGAAATACAGGTAAATTGTATAAATATTTAGGGTAATGGTAGAAATATAATAGGAAATATTAGGAAAAGCAAGTGCATTATTGAAATATAGGCGATAGTAGAAAATACAGGTAATAGTAGTAGATAACTGGGGGTCGGAACAACGGCTCCGTCACTGGGATTCAAGTGCACGCCAAGTACAGCGCTGTCAAGTACAGGTAAATAGTAGAAATATTGAGGGCTATGGTAGAAATATATTGGTAATAGTAGACATATATTGGTAATGGTAGTGTGTGGGCGTTGGAGAGAGGAAAAGGAGAAGCAGCACAATACCTTCGTCTTCCAACTTAATGGCGGCTTGCCGGCTTGCTTGACTTCACTTCTTCTTAGAAAATGGACCGTATACACTGGTTTTCTTTATTTTTATATAAGTATTACACACAAGGCAATATGGTGACAATTATTTAATGCACTCGCGGCGAGGTGGTATTATTTATATTTTTAAAACGAATTTTTAAGCGGAGCGGTTTTCGAACACTTTTTACGTGCTTCTATGCATCTCGAAGATTGGCGAGGCGAGGGGGGGGGGGGGGGACAACGGAAAAGGATTTGTGTAGGTGCGTTTTGAGTTTGCATGTGCGAGTAAAATAAATACTTGTTAAAATTAAACAAATTAAATATAGTCAATGGATAAATATAATATAATGGCGTTAACAGGTAGAAATACTGAGGGTAATGGTAGAAAAGGCTGGTGAGAATGAGGTGACATAAATAAATTCTTGTTCTATTTCTACCCGCAGAAGCAAAATAATAGACGGCACCACGGTGATCCAGGAGTGTTGCAAGCTCAACCCCAGTGCGCCCGCGCCGGTGATCGAAGACAACATCTACCGCGCCGTAGAATCCCGCTCTTTCTACCACACGGCGCCCATCACCGACGTCTGCATGGTGGAGGGGTCCAAGCATTACCTGGTGAGCTCTTCGGCCGATGGTGTCATCAATGTGTGGAAGTGAGTTGACTGGAGATTGGAAGGGAGTTGACTGGAGATTGGAAGTGAGTTGACTGGAGATGGCTGGAGATTGGAAGGGAGTTGACTGAAGACTGAGTGAGATGACTGGAGATGCGTCGAACCTCCCTCTAGCCAAGTGGCAAACCTACTTCCACTTCAACTTTTTTTAGTGTGGCAAGCATTCGTTTGTATGATTTAGGCCTGAGTTCACCGAACACGTAAATCAAACGATTAAAATATAACCGGCAATTTTTGACAACTCTTCCATACAAACAATTATTGTCAAAAACTGACGGTTAAATAATAATCGTCTGTTTATGTGTTGGTGAACACCAGCCTTAAACGACCACCTCCATCAACTGCCAAACTCAGGTTAAGGAGATCACTTGGGTTCGCGATTTTCCGTTAAAATTGCTTTGTAATGAAAACCTGGTGATATTTATTAGTTTTGTATTACTTGAAATAATAACCCAAATATTGAACGAACACATATTGCACATAAAAAAATACTGTTACAGAATAGATAGTGGTGCCAAATCTATTCGAGAGCATAGAATACAAAGGTCAATTTTGACATCTTCTCTTACCTTTGCGAAGAGACTTCGAATAAATTGGCCATAAATTGGCTAGGCTCCCAGGCAGGCAAATTGAGAGGCAGAAGCGGTTGTTAGAATAATCGTTTATTTCAAGGAAAAATGGTGGCTCAGAAAGTGTTCGAAAGATTATTGATTTTGTGCCGGAATCGAACCCGCGCTTGGCTAGAGTTGACTGATGCGTCGAACCGAGTGACTTAATTGTATAACCCTGGGAAATCGAGCGATAATTACGGTTGTTAGAATAATATTAACAATTTCCCTGTCTCCTTACAACGCATTTTGTACCACTGGGTTTTAGATTTGATTAGTAAAAATGTTTTGTATCATCAAAAGGTAGTTTTATTGGTACACGTCCACGTATCATTTAAATAATTATCGAGTCACGTTCACATCACAAAATCAGTCGAAATCGTATAGAGAAATTGGTCACATGTGACTCCTGAACTTATTTTAATGCTCTCTCGTGAGCCATATATGACTCATGGACAGGGAAATTAATCATTTTTTGCCAGCATATTTTAAGGTGCGCAAAAGTTAGATTTTCTAGGTTGTTGTTGACTATCTAATTACAGTATGACAGAAAACCTAACGTACTATATTCGCGAATACCTAATGTACCTCGCGAATAAATAAATAAGTCACCCGGTATATATTTGAAATTGTATATAGGTACTTTATAGATTGTTGACTATAGTTCAAAGATTTTGGGGTTAGAAAAAGAATTTCGAAAAATTATGATCTTGAGGCGGGAATCGAACCCTTAGTTGCCGAATGTTATTTGTATATAAAATTTGTCTATGTAAGAATTTTACTGTCGCCTATGGCTTAAGAAGTGACTATGTACCTAACTAAGTTTTGCTATTTTGGGAGCATGTTTGTGTGAGAAAGAGAGAGAGAGGAAATATTGTGACAGTTAACGAGAAAAGAGGCAAATTTTATGAGTCGGATCGTTAGCAACGTAGAGTTAAATTGTTTATATAAAATCATTGTGCTCAACATTCAAAATTTATTGCGATATTTTTTAAGTGTAAATCTATTCGGAAAGCACTACCACATTCGACTGAATATTTAAAGGTTTTTTCGTTATTATGGAGTTTGTTATAGAAAATTCGATGTTTAGTAATATTGTGGGGTAAACAATAATAAAAACGAAATATTTACACGCAAAATCATTCCATTAGTGAAATGTGTAATTGAAAAAAAGTCAAACTGCCCACCCTGATTGATCGTTAATCACCAATCCTTACTTGGTGGGTGGGTCTTGACGCAGAAATAACTTACGCAAAATGTCACTGTGAAAATTTTAGTCACTTTCGCAGAACGTCATTTTCGCACAATGGCACTTTCGCTAAGCGACATTTTCGAATGACGTCACTTTCGCAAAATGCCATTTTCGCAGGATTCCAGCATTTTTTTTAATTTATCATTTTACGTAAGTAATTGGTTATAATAGTAATTTTTTTTTTATAATTTTTATTAATTACTTACCTGATTCTGCAGGTTAGTATTAGATATCTCCTAAGAAACAAATTGCTGGAGTGCCATCATGCGAAAAGTCGTTTGCGAAAGTGACATTATGCGAAAATGCCGTTCTGCTTCAAGATCAGTGGGTGATGCATTGCCCGCAGTGGGACCATTAAAGTGATGGAGATGATGATGATGAAAATGTGTCTATTTTAGTTTTACTGACCATAGCAATGTTGTGTGTGTTTTTGTTAATGGTGTGAGTTTCTTACTTATTGCCTAGTCTTTTTGTACTGTAAATAAGTTGGATACATCAATACAAACACACATGTACCTACATAAGTGTCTTCATAAATTAGTTAATGTTTAGTTATTATTTTCTTGTTAATTAAGTTGTATTCACACTAGGCTGCAGACGACCCGCCCCTTTTGGATTATGTGTACAGACGACAGCACGATAGTCAAGCTACCACAAAATGACATGTTTTCTCAATCTACTTTGTGCTACTTTACAAACACATTAAGGTTGACAATTCGATTGAAAAAATTTGACAGTTCTGGGTGCCGTCGAATGTACACTGCATTTATATTTTACGCTTTTGTCATAGTAAAGCTGTTATTCTTTGTCAATCTTTCAAATGATAATCCACAATGTTACATGAGAATTGGCCCTATACCATTAGCAACTATAAAGATAAACAAAATTAACTAAATTTTTGTTCCTTTTTTACAGTATCAATCTTACCTACTAGTACTAAATTAATGTAATAATAATTTGACTTTTTTTGCACATTATATAAATGTTAGGTAGGTAACCTACATCTTTATATTGACTATAATTTTATACCTAATTCCTTAGCTATGGGTCGCTTTAGCAACCTATTGTGAACACAGCTTATTGGTAGCTCAGTTTGAATTATATACCTTTTTATATCATAAAAGTGACTTCTTTCAGTCACTTCTATTCACTGTGATTTTAATAAATGAATTTATAATTACTGCTTGTTTTTTGTTTGGTCCAGTCAATGTTGAGAGTTGTCATTCCAATCACTCTCTCCGTTCATCTGTCTCTCGACATGGCATGAATCAAACGGAGTGGATGGCTTGATGACGTCTGATGGATATGAATGGAAAATTAAGCAAACATAATGACCTGAACATACCTGACAACCCTCTTTGGGTATTAACTATCAACTATTAGAACTATCAATAAAATAAAAACTCATTTTATCACAAATTTATATTTTTATTTCCCTTCATATATAGACCAAAACTCAATAATTTGTGAAACATTCAGTGGCCAGCAGAGCAATCAAGACACCTGTGGCCGTACCATGAAGTATTAGTGCGATCCATACGCGGGTGACAAAACGGGATGCCGCTCTACTCGGCTTATAGCGTTGTCTCACTTTAACAACGGGAATTGAGTCGCGTTTAGAGTGGGTGGTAAGGCCCCGGCTAGCATGACCACCGAGACACGATATGATATAGGCATTTATCGCGTTGAACAGTCAAAAATCATTGGATTTTAACATTTAAATAAGCTTGAATTGATTAATTAAATAAGTCTTTAAGGTTATTTCATAAATACATAGCCATTTATGGCTTTGAACCGTCGAAATTCCAATGATTTGTGTAAGTTCAACGCGATAATTTGCTATAAACCAGGGGGTGGACACTTAGAACTAAGAATATTTTACGGATATTTTTTGTAAAATGCGACATCTACATAAAAATTCCGAGCTTGATCCCAAATTAAGTAACATTTTTTTAACTAGATGGCGCCACGAATCGAAAAGGTCGAGAACCATGAAGGTATATTATGTGTTCTGTCCTGTGCAAAGAGGATACTAGACTACGGGTATACTATCCTCTTTAGACAGAACCTTCATGGTTCTCGTACTTCTTGATTGTTCTGTCTGTGACCATGAATGACAGCCCAAAAATGTCAGTTGTTTGTCGAGTTCAAAACTTTAAAATTAATTGTATCTCGTGAGTTTCCGTGTCGTTTCCCAGTTTTTGTTTAATTTTTCGTGAAAGTGTTGAACTGATTGCGTCTGATTGAGTTTTTACTCCTTCGCTGTGAAGTGAACACATTTTTAGAAAATTGCGTGCGTTGAGTATTAGGATGTCCAATGGATTTTAGTAAGTATCTTTATCATTAAATCTTCAATTATGTGCCAACACCAACGACAGTTTAGGCAATAAAATTATAAGGTGATCAATATCATTTAGTTGCCTTCTATGACCTGTTTAAACCCTTTGTAGGTTGATGTGATTTTTCTCTGCCGCAGCGGATGGCAAGGTGTAATAATCTCAATTTAAAACATCCTTATACATACATAAATCACGCCTATATCCCCGAAGGGGTAGGCAGAGGTGAACTAGCACCCACGTTTCGCAAATTATGTTAAGTCCCATGTAATAGGTGGCGAGCCTATTGCCAAACGTTGGCAATAGGCCCTAACATCTAAAATTCTTAATCGCAAATTACAGTCTCCCTTTATCCAAGTCATCATATAATTTTGGTCTAAATTTCATTACCTTTCATAAAAATGTTTGGATCATGAATCAATTTGAATGTGCTATACATTCAAATTACTTTTTTTTAGGAACCTCATACCATCAGTTACCTAATCCAAAGAAGAAACCACAATGTTTCAAGGCTTGGGTACACGTGGTTGGAGGAAATTGGAGAGTGATGCTGATTATGAATTTTATAGAAAGAAGTTCATGAGTGATATTCATTTCACTACCACAGATTGGAACCGTAACAATAGTTTAAATTATCAAGAAATACCGTCGCTACATCTTGATAGAAGTAAGAGTTTCTAGCAACTTTTATCAATAAATTAAATTCATTCATTTTAAGACTAAGATAAATAATATAATATTTAATTATTTCAGATTCTAAGGTTAATGTTTCGTAAGCAGAAATTTTAGAAATACCTGGACCTATTCAATCATCTACTTCACTGCCTAACATAATAGGTAAAGAAAAACGTTGTATGTCCTGACACAAATATTGTTGGTACTGTCTGTGATTTGTATTGAAATATTTTTGTCAAAACATGCATGACGGACCCTATTCAATTTTCCAAGCACCTTTTTATTATTTATACATTAATACATTTATTTCAGATATTATGGAGAAAGTCCCTATACAAGAAGTATCGCTTATGCCTAAACAAAGTCAACCACTTACTTCTGGGTAATGTAAACAGGTACATATTATTAATCTGGAAATCAATCATATCGTTTATCAGTACGGTTATTTTACTTAGTATGGGAGGTGTCTTTAGATTGTTTAAACATAAAGAACGACTTGGCTATCGCGTACAATGCTTTACTCCTACTCGTTTGTAATAAACAGTTAAATAATTATTAACTAATATTCTATCTACAGTTGAAAATAGACGTACTGTGGCTTAGTTGCTTAGCAACTTCTGTTATTTATTGGAATATAACAAAAAAATGGCAGGCAACTAAACTTTAGTAAGCTTACTTTTAACTATAGATAGAATATAGGGACCCGCTGGTAATGATTCACACCAACACATCAAAAGTTGATTGGAAATATTACTGCATTTAATATCCATTCTCGTGCCAAGAATTAAAATAACTCCAATGGTTTTTTTTTATCATCAAGTGCGTAAATTCATAGGAATAATTTTTTTGCAGAGACAACACGTCAACAACAATTGTCGTCGCTTTTGCTGCATACTCTCCGAAGGCAGATTACAACTTTGCAAGCAGAAATGACCAGATCACGCAAAAAAAACTCACAACTTTGTGAATCAAGATTATCTGTAGGACTATACGCTAACTTATTTTAGCATATGAAAGTGATAATCACCGAGCTATGTATTTACTGATATACTACTACAGTATATTACTATAACGCTATTGTGACCCTTTCCTGTACTGCAAAATGAGTTAAAATATTTTTTTCAATAAATTAACACAAATTAATTGCTTGTCACCAGTTGTAAATGAAAATGTTTATAGTTGTGTTTTCGAAGTAGGTTTTTAATTCATTTTTGTGTTTTATACAATTAAAAGGGACGTCCAATTTCCGCATCAAGAGTACAATTTTATGAACTTTTCCTAACCACAAATTAAAAATTTTTCTAACATTTATAATGTTAGGAAAATTATTAATGCTTAAATTATAATCAAAATACGAATTAATTTAATAATTTTTCCACATTTTTAAGACATGATTTTTAAAAATTTCGCTACAATATTTTGTATTGGGAACTATATTTTTTGTCACCAGAATTTTTTGTTTGTCAACCGTTTTCTAAGCTTTTGGATTGTATTGCAAACTTTTGCAATTGGCTTTGTATTTTTTTACCTTTATATTTAATTACTATGTATCTATGTAGAAAGATTTTGGTGATTAGAAAAATAATTTAGAAAAATTATGGTCTTGATGCGGGAATCGAACCCGCGTCCACTGTGTTTCCAGGCAGGTGCCTGACCGCTCGGCCAATCTAGACTCACTGTGTATCTGTTTCGAGATCACCGTATCACTACTTTACATTTTTTACAACTCTTACTTATTTTTTTCATATATTTTCCTAGGATCAGGTCAGGGTAATTATGTCAGTTGGTCCCACCAACTGACATAATTACCCTGACCTGCATTAACTACATCAGAATGTAATTGATTAAAAGTCACCACAATTTCCTCTGTGTTTGAACCACGAGGACTTTGTGGTACCTCATTGTCGGGGTAATATAAGAAGAATATCGCAGTTTGCGTGAAGGGAATGGGGCGAGTTGAAATTATTAAGTAGTAAAGACTTATAGACACCTTTAAACCTTGTATTAGGTGCCGTATTTCTCTCGCCATAACTTCTTATATTACCGAAAAAGTTTTTAAGTGGGTCCTGGTTTATATTTCTTGTGAACATTGCATCAAGCCCATATGTTTGGGTTTAAAAGTAATATCCCTAATCTAATGTTGTCCCTAATAATTTTTGAACTCTTTGAATTGTTCTTATATTTTTTTACAGAAGCCCTTGTCTCATTTAATTGAATTTTATTATTTCCGTCTTTTACTTTTTTAATACATTTAACTGACCTAATTACTTTCATGGCATATGTCCATAATTTTTATTATTTATGTATATTTTACCATTTACAATATAAATTGTAACAAATACATTTGATTTTTATTTTATGATATGAACCCATGTTGGAAAGCGTTTATTTTAGGATGAATAGAAATAGTTACATGTGTTTATTTAGTTTAATATTGCGTATTTGTAAGCAATGTCGATGTTTATATTTGTATTGATGTTTAATGAAACTCTTTATTGTCCGTAACTGTTTGAAATTCTAACAATTACCGATTTATAAGGATCTTGCAATAAACTAATACGTAATATTAAATTAAATGAACACGTTTATGTGTGGGTAAATACGTATAAGCTCACGCACACATTGACACCCACTCAAAGGTCGGATGGAATTTGTAGATAGAGCTAGTGTGAAATGAATTGACATTAGCGGTTAGCAAAAAAAATCGGCGAGCGGGCTCTCTATATCCGTAGTATTATTGTCCTCTATGCTATAAACTATCGTGTTTGGGCGGTCATGCTAGCCGGGCCGGTTGGTAAAGATAAGGTATTCTATGACAGCACGTGAGACTATTGACTATAGACTACTCAATAGGGCATCGGACAGTAATTAGATTAAAATCTAAAATGTACTTAGATAAAAGAAATATACTGTTTTACGATTATTTACGTAATACTAAATCAATATAAATCATTAAAGTATTTTAAATGAAGAGATAAAATCTAGTTACTATTATATATATTTTAATCTGTACTGAAACAGTCACAGTGCTTGACGTCCTTTGTGGGCAATCTTTAATGAAACCAATGAAAGAAAACCAATCACAAATGATGTCATGCGCTGACCGATCTATAACGTGGCGTTTTGGCGGCATTATTAAACAAACAATAATTCATGATTTTGAGTACCTAACCTAAAAGGCTATATTATATATTTTAATCAAATTTAAATTTTTAGTAGAATGAGTACCCATGAAGATTCATTTAAAATACTTTCTGAAAATTTGTCCGATCCCCTATTGTGACATCTCAATGTTTAACGAAAATCTGACAAATCTTTAATTGCCTTTTATAAAAGAGAGGAAGACATAATACCAAAACAGATTTCCGTCATTATTACACAAATGTCTCAGGATTGGCCTTTCGGCTGATTGTAAAGATCTATGGTTAGTTTTTATTCAATATTTATTACTGACCAACATTGTGCCTTAATTTAATCAATCACAGTATGAGTCAGGTCTAAAATAATTATTAATCTTAAAATAATAATTGCAAGGATTGTATAATACCTTAATTAGTTAACATTAACAATTAATTTTGCGCATTTTATCACATCCATTTTTTTACATTATCTTTTACTCTGAGAATCATAATTTAATTTAAAAGCCTGTGATGACTGTTAAATTCATAAAGATATTGTACTGTTGATTACAATTATTTGTTTTTTAAAAACAAAATCTAAACTAGTTATACAAGGAAACTGTTTAATTACCAAATAAAATAAACATAATTTTATTTAGTTTACATACATAGGTACCTTAAGCTACTGATTTCCTAAATTATTTTCCAAAAGGGTGACCGGCATGTATAAATCTAGAATATCTAGATTTTGTTACATATATTCTACTTAAAGTAGGTAAGTGGAATTGACTTTCTCGTATACAATTTTAGCAAATAAAGTGATAATGTACTTAATACTATAAGGGCCTGTTTCACAATCGAGAGGTAAGTTCTAAGTAGCTTACTTCGCAGATTATTTGAAATATATGAAATATATGTCACTTGCACTGCAAAGTAAGCTACTTCGAACTTACCTGTCGATTGTGAAACAGGCCCTTAGTATTTTCTTCCTTATTTAGAAAACTTCACACAATTTTCCTATTAAACTATGTAACTTTTGAAATATATTGGTAAGGTGAAAATTATTACCAAATTTGAACTGTTATTAAATGTTGGTGTGAATACACCACCTGACTATCCCTTCAGGGATAAATAAATAGGCATGAATTGTGTTTGCTATGTAACATTGTTACACAATGCCAACTCAACCCTTACAGAACAGTCCATTTAGTTTCACATTCAACGAGTTATTATTGAATAGCTTGCTTGGCAGATGATTTAACAGTTGTAATATGAAATATATGTCAATTGAACTACCAAGCTACTCCGAACTTACTTGTCGATTGTGAAACAGACCCTTAAATTGCCAAGTAAGCTATTCAGAACTTACCCGTTGATTGTGAAACAGGCCCTTATTCTTACAAAAGTATAGAGGAACCTAAGCTTTACTGCTGCCACCAGGCTTCTTATCTTCGGGAATATCCTCAAGCAACTTATCCAAATCGACACCCTCAAATTTGCTGCTCTGTGTATTAGATGCGTGCGCTAAGAATAACTCTTTCAGGAACTGTAACTCTTTTGTTAGAGTTTTCACTTTCTCCTCAAGCATTTGATTTTCCGCTTTGAGCTTGTTCACACGTGTGCAGGTCTCCTGAGTTCTCTGCTTCGACTTGAATCGACTTTTTTTGACAGCCTATGGAAATTTTATATAAAATTTTATTAACAAATTGTTATTATCAACAGTGTTGTTAAATTTTAAATTAAAATTTAAAGTTCAAATTTACTAATTGAAATTGCGTGTACTTTTTATGTAAACATTATTTGTTTTTATCGTAACATAATGATCAATTTAGTGGTTGTGGTCACTATGGCCAGTATAATAATAATAATTATTATTATGTGCCGTGTGGTGACAGAAGAGTAGAACACAATTGTCACCACCCCAAATCTCTCCCGTGGGTGTCGTACAAGGCGACTAAGGATAAATCGGTGATGAGGAATGGGCAGCAGCGTTCCTCTTACACCACCTAGCAATAGTACTGCGACTTTTGTGTCCCTTAAATGGCAATAGGCTCGCCACCTATTACATGGGACCTCACATTATTGGCGAAACGTGGGTGCTAGTTCACCTCTGCCTACCCCTTCAGGGATATAGGCGTGATTTATGTATGTATGTATAATAATAATTATTATTATTATTGAAATAATTGAACATTGAAGATTAACAACCAATTTGGACATGATAATTATGAGGAATAATAGAAGAGAATAACATGAACAAAATGCTCTGGAATAAGCAGGAAACTTGTTTCCGTCATTTGAATAAAGGCTCACCCCTTATTACATAGAATCTATTCCTATTAAGTGGTGATATGGGTGTTGTAGTAGCATTTGCCACAGTTAGGATAGTGAATAAATTAATATTACAATGAAAATAACAAGTTAGCAACTAATCGCTTCAACTTACTTCATTATTTCGGTCTCTCCGTCTACGATAATCGTCATCTTCGTCATCAGCATCGCTGAGCCCTCTTCTCACTGGAGGCATATCCTCGAAATCGTCTAATATCATCAATATGCGTTTGATTAACTTCCTGACTGCTGCTTGAACGCAAGCCAACGGTCAACTGTCCGATGTAAATCGAATCAATGTTATGTTGCACAGGAATTACGCCAGAAAAACATTAGTAAACATGACGCAATTGCTGTCGAAGTTGGTTTTGTTTACTTCGTCGTTCTCATAGAAAAACTTTTACCACGTCCCATTACTAAGGAACAACAAAATCAGTTGCGAATGAATAAAAGCTCACAACGCCTCGTTGTTGCCTTGATTATATTAATTAAATGATCGTTTAATTAAATTCTTTCGTAGCAAGGATAAAAATAAAGTTTGCAATTTGCAAAATATTTTTTTTTAAATTCTCCCTATATTTTAGAAAAGGCAAAGGGTCTAGCCCATACAGCCAAGTCTTTAGTGTATATTTTATCTGTAGTCTTTGAAATAATGAGTGGGTGAAATGTATGAATGAAATGAATTTTACGTTAAAATATGGGTGTCATACATTTTAACGCATCTAGGGAGTGCTTGGAGTGATTATTTTGATGCACAAGCATCCGTATTGATGTGCAATTATGCAGAATCATTGAAAATAAGTCTTGTGAAGTGTTTGCTGTTGAAAACCACTATTGAAAACCACAAAAGTGGTTTTGTCTACCTCATCAGGCACCATCATGAACTCTGTTACTATTAAATTCGCGCCAAGCACTCCCTAGATGCGTTAAAATGTGTGACACCCATATTTTAACGTAAAATTCATTTCATGTTTGGCGCGTTTCGTGGTGTCAGTCAGATTTATTTTCGCTTATTAAAAAATTGTTACAGAGTGGATTTTGTGCAGCGAAAGTGGTGTTATTTTGATGCACAAGCATTCGTGTTGATGTACAATTATGCAGAATCATCGAAAATAAGTCTTATGTTGTGTTTGATGTTGTGGTGAAGATCTCTATAAAAAGTGGTTTTATCCATTTCATCAAGCACCATTATTAACTCTGTTACCATTCAATTCGCGCCAAGCACTCCCTAGATGCGTTAAAATATGTGGCACCCATATTTTAACGTAAAATTTATTTCATTCATACTTTTCACCCACTCATTATTTTATACAGATAAAATTGCCGTGTGGTGACGGCAGAGTAGAATACAATTGTCACCACCCCAAATCTCTCCCGTGGGTGTCGTACAAGGCGACTAAGGATATATCAGTGATGAGGAATGGGCAGCAGCGTTCCTCTTATACTACCGTCCTGACAATGTACTGCGACTTTTGTGCCCGATAAATGGCAATAGGCTCGCCACCTATTACATGGGACTTAACATAATTGGTGAAACGCGGGTGAAAATTCACCTCTGCCTACCCCTTCGGGGATATGGGCGTGATTTATGTATGTATGTAGATAAAATATACACTAAAGACTTGGCTGTATGGGCTAGACCCTTTGCCTTCCCTAAAATATAGGGAGAATTAAAAAACAATAAAAAATCTTACTTTTTTTTGGCAAAGAAGGCAAAGAACTCTACTCCATGCAGTTTAAATTAAATTAAAATATTAGTGTCAAATATTTTAACGCATCTATGGAGTGCTTGGCACGAAGCAAATGGTAAAGTGCGGTCCAGATAAGTCCGCGCGTGGTCAAAATTGGAACTAAAATTTCGTCTCCTTAAGAGTGTCAATGTTAGGGAGCAGCGCCACCCCCCGCGCGCGGACTTATCTGGACCGCACTCTAACAGAGTTCATTCATGATGACGATTGAACACCTCGGTGAAAACCACTAATAAAATTCTCAACGTGAAACATATGATAACACTTTTATTTCAATTATTCCTCATAATTGAATGTCAATGTGTAACATCACGTTCACTGTAAAAGTCCACTCTAAAACAATTTTTGGATTAATGAATCTAATATTTGACTGCGCGCCAACCAAACACTCATACTCAACTCAATGCAGGCCGCCCGCCATTTGTAGGGATGTAACAGCATCGATATCTCAGAATGATCAATGAAATGGTTTTGTTCCTCTGCCTACTGTGATAATCCCAAGGAATTTGTAAATTGATAATTCCATGGATAATCCAGTTACCAGTATGAGATCTTAGAACATAAAGTAAAGTGATTTAGGATGGGAAGTTGATTGATGATTTAGGAAGGGACGCAGATGATCGATTTTTTATGTTCTGGTTAGGTAAGAATAATTAAATAAAACCAAATTTTCTTCAGACCACAATATAATTATTTTTTCACAATAATTTCCTAACATTTTTAACATTAAACTTTATTTATTTATTTATACAAATCATGGAAGCATCCAATGCTGTTCGATTAATACTGTTAAACTAAACCACATGTAAATTGCAATTTATTATTAGAATAATTAATTAGGTAATTACATTCATTACAATAACATAGCGCTCAAAAGATTTTACTTAAAATAGGATGAAACTAACATGCTATAGATTTTATTATTATATAGTAGCGTAGAATAACAGTTTTTAAAAGAAGACAATGTAAAGATTTTTAAAAGGCCGTATCTATCTATTTTAAAACCCACACAAACATTTCCAAATTAAAAAAAATCACACACTCCACCCATTGGAGGAATCATTCTCCAGACACCTACTTAAAAAAGTTAAGAATCTTTCACCCATATCACAGAACATACAATAATTTGAGAAACCCAACGACAGTCTTTATAATAAGAAATGCTTAATTCATTATTTTATATCCAAATAAAATCTAAATATACCAACTTGGCAAAAAGAGGTGAAACAACAGTCAATAGATTTTTTAATAACTAATAATTACATAGCTTTTTGGTTCATTTGTATGTAACATTAATAATAAAAACTTTTTAACTAACCCCATAGACATTTGCAGTGTATCTCAAACTGTACGAATGAGAATACGAAAGTTACCTTTGACCTTAGAACTGTACTTAATCGGATAGGTACTGGCAGTAGGTATTTGTTATGAATTAGGCCTTAAATATTAGATGTAACACATATAGCTTCTGAAATGCAGAAGATATACAACTCAAAATTGCATTTCTGCAACAGTAAGTCTTAATGCCATACATTTAGAGCACATAACACATAATGTTATTAAGACTTTACCCATAGATCATTTCTTTGCATTCGCTAAGATCCTTACATACTTCTTTCGCTTTAACCAATCACATTAATATTTTTACGTATGTGCCCGTTTGTTTCGACCACACTTGATTTGGCCCTATCTAATATATAAAAATCTCGTGTCACAGTGTTTGTTATCGAATTTCTCCGAAACGGCTTGAACGATTTTTGACGTGGACAAGTCTCTCTCCACCACTTGACAGTGTCTCGGGATTTAGTGGGAGGAAAAGATTTTCTTTACGCAGAAGGAGATGTGTCCGCGTCCCGTGCTACGGGGGCTGATCATCATACCGAATGAGTAAGGCTCATGTATCCGGTTTTCGGAATAGGCTAGCAGATGTATTCGGATAATAGAATTCCAATATTGAAGCAAACGCTCATAGATAAATCAATCTATCGCAATGGGTTTGCAGAATAAATAGGTCTGCAGTGTTTTCGCTAAGTAGAATAACAATATTAAAACAATACACGCTAACTTTTGTAACTAATAAATAGTCCGGTTATATTATATTCACAACTCAATTTTGCCAAGACGTACCTACTCTACTCAAAAACTTCTACAACATTTACATCTTCTAAGTATGTTTAAGGATAGTAACTTCAGTGTTTGATTCGATCCATGGTATGAGTCGTATGAGTCAGAGGCAGTGTAAGCTGGAGGTAGAGCAAGGCGGCCCAAAGTATGTATAGATCCTAAAACGGGCAATTTTTTAGGGACATGGCCCAATGTTAAGTTACCACATATACACCTTGGCTTGGGTGTATACAAGTTATTTAACATGGGAGAGTGCCCGCTTTAGCCAGTTACCCATTTCGGGCTACCTTCCCCTACTAGAAGGGCCATTTCCTGCTATATTATATCAGTTCACATAAAGCTGTAACTGACAACTATAAGGTATACATTAAAAAAGATGTACTTCCGATTTAGAACTATAGCTTATAAGCAGTTATTACTGAAGCAATATGACATGTCTTGCAGTTCAATGGGGCCTTGTCCTGGCCTTATGAAACTGTAACACATGTTCTATGAACTTTACAGTACAATAAACATTATTTAATACATTCACGTTGAGCAATACAGCCGGTAAGGTAGTAACTCTGCCAAATATATCTCAGCCACAAATTGATTACTTAGTTATCATTATCTTTCTGCCCTTTCCCCAGCCTATCTAGGCTGGACGCAGTATGTTACCCTTTCATTCACATCGGTCAGACGTCATCACCTCTCCCCTTACATATTAATTACTTTTTAATGCCATCAAGTAGTTCCATCATGGCTGAGTTTGATTTGGGTGAGTTGCCATCTAAGTACTATGGAGTACCTCTATTGGCTAAATAGCATTTTAAGTGTATGGAAGTCAATTGATAATTCCGATAAAATTACCTATATTATCTTAAAATTACAGTCAATTGTACTTCTCCAACAGTAGTAGGTACTAATAGTTACTTATACATAGATACAACACAATGTTAGTTTGAAATTGTTGCGTATTGAGTTAAAGTTAAATTATTATGCGTTCTGACAATCTAATACGATTATATAACATAGAGATACTTCGTTTAAATATATTGTCTTTGAATATTTTTTAATATATTATGTAATATGTAGGTAGTTGCTAATTGTTACAGGTACTGTCCAAATAACCAATTCATCCGCCTCTCCATTGTCGTCTTATAAATATCATCTAAAACTATGACATAGTTTGCTGATATAATTTGGCACAACGGAAAATACTATATCAACTACAATTGATCCATTTTGTGCTCCCAAAAATGTATTAAGACAGAATAACGAGTTATACAACCTTAGGACAGGCAACGACGATTAAAGTGAAATAATTTTATTTTATATATTTTAATACATAATTTAGTTAAGATAAATTATTCAAATAAATAACAAACAATTTCACAATTTATATGCCTAAACGAGCATCCCAAATAAACATTCTTATTATGAATATTATGATACCATGTGTACCCTATGAATTTTACCAACTTAGTATAGCCAGTATCGCTGCCGATAGCCAATATTGACCACTATACTCCGTTCAGCAGCATCAAAAAATAGCATATATAAATAAATTCGACCTGATTTCGAACTTTTTATAGGCCTAGTATTATAAAACTATTTGACTCTGATAATGCGAATGTTATGCATTTCCGTTTACGGCAGGATTGTAATTAGTTTATAAAAATAATTAGATATTTATAATCAAATCTATGTAGCCTTGAAAATATATGGAGCATTGAACAATGACAAATCCGTATCAGGAACATAATTAGCACTATCAAAAAATAAGTATCGAATTAAAATTCATGGTGTATTCAGTTGTACAATTATTATTTGGTTTACGTATTTCGAAAAATTACAAGGAAAAAAAGGCAATGTATTACTGATGCGATAAAAAACATTTCCGTCAAATATGTAGATATATACACAACTATTTAATTGTAAAACCTATTAGCGAAAAGATATATTTTTCCATAAAAAAATCATTACACTTTATATTTAAACTTTGGCTTGGGGATTGACAAGTTGGGAATCGCTGACCAAGTATTTTAAATTTTTTTTTCTAAATTAATTTGTAATTTTTTATTTTAAATAATTTTCCTAAATGGTTAATAATCTTGTGACGTATTATTACCATAGATAATAAATACACTTCGTTGCAATGGAGAAGGTAAAATTTTTTCATCCCACCATCTCGGAAAAGGCGTTTTTGCTCTTCGATATCTGAGTGCAAAAGCCGTTTTTATCCTCTAGAGGTTAAAGTAAATTTGAATTTAGAACATCGTGTGCAATGAGTTTGTGAATTCAAAACATCATTATACCTATTTATTTCTACCTCCATGGTGCCGAAATTGTCATGCAACCTATTTTAATTTGTTGAAAACTCAGACTCGGGACCTTCTTGGTGTACTTTTTTTGTAATTTGCTTTGCGCGCACCATTTTCTTTTCACGTCATAAATTTGTTAAAATCAAGGAGTTCCGTGACGGTCAATCAGCTTGGCGTCAATCTTGCTTTAAACATTTTGATCGTCTACAACGCTTGCTTGATGCTTGAGTCAAGCATTTAAAAGCTTTTTAGGTCTGTTTGATTTGTTTACGCTAGCAACGGAACAAAAACATACAGAAAATCAACGTGCTTGACTCAAGCTGATTGACCGTCTCGGAGTAATTTTTATTAGGTACTTACAGGTGTGTCTGGGTGAATGGGTGTTTTGAGGGTGTGTCTAGGTGAATGGGTGTTTTGTGGGTGTGTCTGGGTGAGAATTGTGGGTGTTTCTGGGTGATTGAGTGTTTTTTGGGTGTGATTGGGTGTTTTGTGGGGGTTTCTGTCTGAATGGGTGTTTTTTGGGTGTTTCTGGGTTAATCGGTGTTTTGTGGGTGTTTCTCGGTGAATGGGTGTTTTGTGGGTGTTTCTGGGTGAATGGGTGTTTTGTGGGTTTTTCTGAGTGAATGGGTGTTTCTGGGTGAATGGATGTTTTGTGTGTGTTTCTGGGTGAATGGGTGTTTTTTGGGTGTTTCTGGGTAAATGGGTGTTTCTGGGTGAATGGGTGTTTTGTGGGTTTTTCTGGGTGAATAGGTGTTTTGTGGGTGTTTCTGGGTGAATGGGTATTTTTTGGGTGTGTCTGAGTGGATGGGTGTGTATTGCGGGTGTGTTTGGGTTAATGGGAGGGTGTTGTGGAAGTTTCTGGGTGAAAACAGAAACTGTTGTGATTGTATTTTTTTTTTGTATTTTGCAATTTCCTCGTTGGGGGGGATGAAAAGTTACGTGTTGCACTCGAGTGCAAAGATTTTTAACCTTGTGCTCTTTTGATTCCCTCGCTATCGCTCAGGATTCTAATTTTTGAATCACTCGCTACGCTCGTGATTCAATTTTAGAATCCTTCGCTAGCTCGGTCATCAAAATTGAGCACGCGGTTAAAAAACAACTTTGCACTCACGTACAACAAATAACTATTTTTCTAGACAACTTTTTGTAAAATTATGTAAGCGTACCGATTCTCAAGAAGGTAATTAAAATAAGCACCAGCTTAATAAAATAGAAAACAATGAACTATATATACACTTCATGACCGGTATCGATTGCTCCGTAAAATAACCTTCTTTTTATGGCTAAGCTCTTAGTACTAAATAATACTTTTTCCACTTACTGTGATTGAATTAATTTCTATTCAAAATACTACCTACCTAGTAAGGTTTAAAAGGTTAGCTGTCTATGCTAGCGACTTCGAGTAGGTATTTTTAGTTAGATAGTTTTTTAGCTAATTAAAATACTAAGCCCGTCTCGTAGATGTATTTTACGTGACATTTGTTTTACAGTTTTATTAGTTTCAATAAGCTGCCGACATAAATAGTGGTGGCAGTGGTACCTACTATTCACATCACTATTTATAATTATAGATATCATGA
This sequence comes from Cataclysta lemnata, assembly GCA_963931975.1. Classification (NCBI taxonomy): domain Eukaryota; kingdom Metazoa; phylum Arthropoda; class Insecta; order Lepidoptera; family Crambidae; genus Cataclysta; species Cataclysta lemnata. The sequence goes on from OZ008360.1 coordinate 4,608,661, forward strand.
TATTTTCAGTTAGACATCTAAGTAACAAAACTGCATCCCTATGCTAGAAAAATTTGATTATTTCTAGTTTAAGTTTTAACTAACTAATGAACTAGAATCGCTTAGTATCAGCAGTCGATGGCCATGCCGCTAATTTTTTAAAGTAATTATTATCGTTTCGAACATTTTTGTAAGTATACACGATGAAGGTTTAAATTTAAAATATAGATATATTGTTTTAAATTTTTAAGCGTATGAAATACCTTCTTAGAAGAACATGTAACTAACCTATTGTTTCGGGGAATCTGGTATGACAAAATTCGGATTAATACAATAATCATTTTTCCCCTCAAGTTATCACGTGTCAGATAAATATTAGTTAAATATTGAACACGCGCTAAAATACTTCTTAAAAAGATATTTCCTTTAGTCTTCGTTCTTAAATATGTTTTGATACTAGGTAATGATGTGGGCAATAGTTGATTAATATCAACCTATGTAATAATACCTATGTCCCACATTGATTTCAAAACTCAGATGTGAACTAAAGTCGTTTATGTTGAGTAATGAAAAAAATTATGAATCGTTTTTTCTACATAAGTATCTTTCTGTATTAACGGTTAAGCTGAATAGGTAGGTATCCAAAGCATGAACAAATAATAGACTATCAAATCTGTTCTAATTTCATCTGGTTTTCAACCTCTACCAATAAGATCGTTGGTGCAAAGTGTGATTTAATTCTAGTGATTGTAACAACAGGTAGTATCAAATTTAGTTGGATACATGTAAACTGCATATTATTTAATGATGGGGATACTCTAAAATATTTGTCCAATATTCTCAATCAATTTCGTACCATAGTTTTAAAATGTTAAGGCTGAAATTTTAAAATCCTTTGCTTATAAACAGTTCAAGTAAAAACAACATACCATCTACCTTTAGCATAACCCACAAGCAGTGTACTTCGTCGTGAGAAAACAATAAATATAACGCTATAGTTTATCACCTTTCCGAAGACAATTTAGTAATTTTCTCTCTCGGATAAACTATTGAGGTAGCTGGATTTGCGTTTTCCTGCATTGACAAAGCCATTTGATGATTCGCGCGTTACGCTCCACAACGCTGGGTGGTTCTGTGTTGCGATATATTTGCTTCTGTACGCCCGGCCCTTGTACCTGCAAGAATGTTAACTTGGTGTAAGTGTATAAGAATTTATTGTGTGCCTAGTAGATGCGCGCCAGATAAGTAAGCGCGCGAGGGGTGGCGCTGCTCGCTAACTTTGACACTACTAGAATACCTAGGGTGGTATTCAGAAACGGCACTCAAGTGTAGTTTAATTTGAATTTAAGTGATTTTTGCTTAAATATAGAATCCCTACTTAAATTAGTGTTTTATTACAAAACGGCTATCAAGCTTGACTTACGTTAATTTAGATTCAAATTATATTTAGGTCGAGACATCCCTATTCTACATGTAAAAAGCGAAAAAGTGTAGCACTAAAAGATAATAACTCTACTCAAGCGTATTTTTAACGAGAACTCGATGAATTTAAATGTGGAAATAAGCTTCTAACTGCCGCACTCAGAGACGTCAAATGACGTTAATGAGTACTTATCGTCAGAAAATGACAATTCAAAACCAGTCGCTATTCTTGCCGGGCCTATGTTCTAGATTTGAATGAAAATTATTGACATTAAATACCCATCATAGTTAGTTGACGTCTCACTCAGAGACCAGTTTTGAATTGTCATTTTTTTACGTCAAGTACTCAATAACGTAATTTGACGTCTCTGAGTGCGGCAGTTAGTTTTCTAAGGTAAATTCTAACGCTTTTTTTTACTTTGTGTAATATTATGTCCGTGTTAGTCAAAAGATATTGTCACTTCGCCGTCGATATGTACAACATACATCATCATCATCATAATCCGGCCCTTATCCCATCCTATTTGGGGTCGGCGCAGTTTGTCCCCTTTCTCCATTCTTTTCTGTCACTCGTCATCTCCTCATTCACATTCATCACCTTCATATCACACCACACACAATCCATCCATCTTTTCAGTGGTCTTCCTCCTGTCCGTCTTCCTGTACATACATACATAAGTCACGCTAATATCTCAGAAGGGGTAGGCGGAGGTGACTTACAGTGTAATCAGCAGCGGCGGCCAGCTGGTTCGAGTCCACGGTGGAGGCGGACGAGAAGAAGACCGGGCTCTCGTTGGGCGGGTCGAGCACTATGGCGTCGTAGAGCCGGGGCTCCAGGCCTAGCCGCTCGAAGAACTGCTGCAGCCGGAGGGACTCCTCGGAGGGACAGCGGCTGTCCGGCGAGCGCTCGCCCTCGCACGGCGCCGACGCGGGGCTGCGCCCGTCGTTGCGCCTGTACCTGGGGGGTTGGTGCCGTCGTTAGTAAATGGGGTTCCGAGACTGTCCATCGGCTTGATGTAAAATTTAACTTGCTCCAAGAATTTTGAGAGTATACAAGGCTCGCTTGAATCTACGGTCAAGTAGCTTGACTTGATTGGCCTTCTTCAAGTATTTTACTATCAACAACGCTTGCTTGATGCTTGAGTCAAGCATTTTTGAGCTTGATACACGCTTGCTGTGATTTTATAGTATTTGCTTGACGGGACGGCTTTAAGCGCCGTTTTGACACCCGAATGGTGAATGGTAAACCCCGAACAACAGCATATCCAAACAGTGTGGGTATCAGACAGGCGGCCGACTGTACGACCTAAGCCAAAACCTACATACACATAAAACACGCCTATATCCCCGAAGGGGTAGGCAGAGGTGAACTGGCACCCACGTTTCGCCAATTATGTTAGGTCCCATGTAATAGGTGGCGAGCCTATTGCCATTTATCGGGCACAAAAGTCGCAGTACATTGCTAGGTGGTCCAAGAGGAACGCTGCTGCCCATTCCTCATCGCTGATTTATCCTTAGTCGCCTTGTACGACACCCACGGGAGAGATTTGGGGTGGCGACAATTGTATTCTACTCTGCCGTCACCACACGGTCAAAACCTTGTTTTTTTTAAATGTTATCAATTATCTAGTGCAAATTATCTAGAACAAAGAGTACAATAGAAGTGTCAAAATCTATGGGTAAATTGTAGATTCAATTTGCAGATTCAATTTTCGCCTTCTAACAAGATAAATTGGTGAGGTTGTAAGAGTGGTTACGCACTACGTCCGATCCGAATCCGTGAAAAATTATTGGTCTAGAAAACTCGGACAGAGATAGAAATATAAATATTATATCTACGGCTACAAAGGACCATATTTTCACAGATTTAGATCGGACGTAGTGCGTAAACCCTCTAAGGGTTAAGTACCTGTCTGAGATGTCTGACTTGGAGCGAAGTATCGGTCTAGGCCGCCTCTGCTTGTAGCGCAGACACCGTTGGCGTTTGAAAGTACCCAGCGGTGACGTCACTTCCTCCGGACCGCACATCTGACACACAAATGGATTTGATGGGTCACAAACTCAATCATATTCAAATTCAAAAAAGGACGTTATGGAGTTCCGAGATGGTCAATCAGCTAGTCAATCTCGTTCATTTTCTGTGTTTCAGTTCTATTGCTAGGTCAAACAAATCAATCAGACATAAAAAAAGATCTGTTTGACCTAGCAACAGAACAGACACACACAGAAAATGAACGAGATTGATTGAGATTGACTCAAGCAGATTGACCGTCTCGGAGGCTCATTAACTGCCGCACTCAGAGACGTCAATTAACTTTAATGAGTATTTAATGTCAAAAATTTTCATTCAAATCTAGACCATAGACCCGGCAAGAATAGCGACTAGTTTTGAATTGTCATTTTTTGACGTTAAGTACTCATTAACGATATTTGACGTCTCTGAGTGCGGCAGTAAGTATAATAGCCAATTCCACTGGAAGCTTAAAAAGCCATTAAGTGGTTGATTATTTACCCAAAAAATACTCAAACCAATGTGTACTTATTAAAAAAGTGTTTTAAATTGCCCTTTTTTATATTAAAAAGCGAGCCTTCTAAAATAATAGTAGATTTTCCATCAAGTGCACAAAACGAATCATTTTTGTCCGAGACTTTTAGCAGCCCGAGCCGAAGGCGAGGGCTGATAGTAATGTCGAGGATAAAAATGGTTTTGTGGACGAGGTAGAAACTCTGCTTTTCACTTCGATTGCGAGGAAATAAAACAGTAATTTATCTTGACATTTCTTAAAATTCAAACTAAAATTAGTACACTTTTGAATACTGAAGGAAATTGTTTTTCCCATTGATATTAGGCTTGGGCTGCAGACCTATACAGCCAAGTATTAAATTAATTTTGAAATAATAATTTTCTTAATTTAATTTAATACTTACCGTACCTACTTGAATTAAAATTTTAATATCTTTTATGTCTTAAAAAACACATTAGGCAAATAAATTTAAGTAAATATTAAAAAATAACAAATTCTATGTCTGAATTACTTATTGAGTTTGGCTGCATGGCTCATTTTCTTTGCCTTAATATAGATACTTTTATGATTAGATACGTTAATGCTCTAGAGCACAAAATTCGATTTTGTGCAGCCTATATCTTGCACAAACAAGCACTTTCAGAGCATGAGAAGTGAAAAATAACAAAACAGTTCAGAATATACATGACATTTTGAAGGACTTACAATATATAGGTTTTATTAATTAAAGTAGGTAGGTATTAATAAGTCCTGAAGGATTTTTAACTAACCTATTACAACTTTTTAATAAATCCAATAAGGATGTTACATCGAAATGATACCAGAAACGCCTCAAAACCACATTCGACTAACCTGTGACGCGTTGACGTACTCCTGTGTGTCCTCTATGCGCTGGCGCAGGCGGCTGTCTTGGTACTGCGGTTGTTTGATTATCAACTCCGTGTTGGGTTCGTGGTACCTAAGGGGAAAGAGAACAGATTTTGTCATTCTTCATCCTGCTTCATCATCATCACCTGCCCTTTAATGTCTCCACTGCTAGGGCACAGGCCCTCTCCCTATATTCTTCCATCCGTAGGATCGATGAAGAAGAGGAGCTAGCTATTACGGTGGCTTTAGCGCGCTCGGTCTGCGATTGCGTAAACTAAGCAGTATTCGCTAAGGCCAGTCATTGGATGGAGGACCAAAAATTTACTATCTCGAGTTATTTTTCTTTCATACCTCGCTTTCGTTGCCAAACACTCTGATTCATACAATACGATAGGTTTTATTAAGGTTTTGTATATTTTACCCATAATATAAAGAAGCAATCTTGGGTAGGCCGTGTGGTGACGGCCGAGTAGAATACAATTGTCACCACCCCAAATCTCTCCCGTGGGTGTCGTACAAGGCGACTAAGGATAAATAATTATGAGGAATGGGCAGCAGAGTTCCTCTTATACCACCTAACAATAGCAATGTACTGCGACTTTTGTGCCCGATAAATGGCAATAGGCTCGCCACCTATTACATGGGACCTAATATAATTGGCGAAACGTGGGTGCCAGTTCACCTCTGCCTACCTCTTCGGGGATATAGGCGTGATTTATGTATGTATGTATGTAATCTTGGGTTTATACCTGGAGTACTCCTTGCCGGAGTAGTCGTTCCGCCCAGAGATGCACTTGCGCGGACTCCTGAAGGTGCATTCGCAGTCGTACTCGTAGGGGGGCTCGTCTTGAAACTGGGGGGGCGGGGCGCTCGCCTGGAACCATTCACGACAAAGTTACAAGCTTTGAGAACCACAGGCATTCAAAGTGTTGGGTATTAGACCTTACCTTTTATTTTGGACATAAAATCTACGTAGAATAGAATAGAAATAATTTTATTATCAAACACACGTAAAAGGTTTATTGTCACTGGGATCTGTGTCCTGTCAGCGCGGGAGCAGTTGTAAATAAAAAGCAGTCTGCGCCCGTGGCCAGTGAAGCTGTCCGAACTCTGAACTTTTCAATAGTACCTAAAGATGGCCGTGCGTGGAATTACTAAAAACCTTTATACGTGTAACCTCGTGTGTTCACCACAAGAACAATAATCAACATTAGCCGGCCGCCTTAGTCGAATGCTCAGATTGCTGGGTATTGGCCAAGAGGTCCCGGGTTCGAATCCCTGGTATGGGCAAACTTTGTTATGACCACAAATGTTTGTTCCCGAGTCATGGTTGTGTATATGTTTATGTAGTATATTTTCAACATTTATACACTAATTCATATTAAAGATATGTCCGTCATCTAGTATCCATAACACAAGTGCTTAGGCTACTTACTCTGGGCTAGATGATAGGTGTGAGTGTAAATATATTCATTTATTTTGTGCTTAATTAATTAGTGTGGTAGAAAGCCGTCTGCTGCAGAGGAAAGGTGAGTCGTACTCAATATCTTTTGCGGCGTTTTTGTGTACAACTGGGGACATATCCTCTCACTCATCACATCTCAAATACAGTCCACTTATCTCTCTCCACGAGTTAACACAAGGTATACAAGAGTAAGGCGTTGTCCTAATAGAAAGCAATTGCGCGATCAAACCTAGGTATATTGAACTGACAATCGCGCGACGCGGCCGTGTTTGTATGCATTTACGCGGTGGTCGCAAGTCGTTTGCTCGCGCATCGCGTTCTAAAGACAACGCCTAAATATTCTATAATATAAAAATCTCGTGTCACATCACAGTGTTTGTTACCGAACTCCTCCGAAACGGCAATTTGCAATTCAGCGAAATTAGACATTTTATGGCAGCCTATACCTATGAAAATGAATTCAAACGAATTTACAAAAGTCTTAGAACAAACGTCCTTGTTTATGATGTTTAGGCCGAGCATGGGACTTGGACAAAATCTATCACCACCAATTGACAGTGTTTTGTCTCGGGAGTGTGGGTTATGGGGTTCTAAGACGGTCGCTCTAATGGGGCTCGTAAACGGTCAAGCGGCTTCGCGTCAAGCACGTTCATTTTGGGTGCCATAGCCGTGTGGTGACGGCAGAGTAGAATACAATTGTCACCACCTTAAATCTCTCCCGGGGTGTCGTACAAGGCGACTAAGGATAAATCAGTGATGAGGAATGGGCAGCAGCGTTCCTCTTATACTACCGTCCTGACAATGTACTGCGACTTTTGTGCCCGATAAATGGCAATAGGCTCGCCACCTATTACATGGGACTTAACATAATTGGCGAAACGCGGGTGAGAATTCACCTCTGCCTACCCATTCGGGGATATGGGCGTGATTTATGTATGTATGTATGTACGTTCATTTTCTGTGTGTTCCATTCTGTTTTTAGGTAGAACAAATCTTTTGTATGTCTGTACAGACATAAAAAAGATCTGTTTGACCTAGCAAGAGAATGAAAATAAACGAGCTTGACGCGAAGCCGCTTGACCGTTTACGAGCCCCATTAGAGCGAGAGGAAAATATTTTGTTTTCCCCGAGGTTTGAAGAATTTTGTCCACGTCCCGTGCTACGGGGGCTGAGCAGGAAGGACTCATCCGCCCGCTACGCGTACGCAAAACTCCACTCTATGGTCAGGTGTGACATAGAGTTCAGATTTACCTTGAAGTGTATGCCGACCCGGGCGTGCGACGGCGTGGCCGGGGGGGCGGGGGGCGACGGCGCGCCATCTTGGAACTGCGGCGGCGCCGACACGTAGCACTCCAGGCCGCCCTCGCACTCGCCGAACCAATTGTATCGGCTGTCACCAAAGAATTATTTAAGTACTTCTTAACTTAAATATAATAATATGACGGCCGCCTTGGTCGAATGCTCAGATTGCTGGGTATTGGCCAAGAGGTCCCGGGTTCGAATCCTGGTAGGGGCAAACTTTTAATTTTTGACGGCTTTACAATGAGTTAGGCAAATTTTTAAATGTAAAATCTATTGAAATTTCATCATATTATGCAGCAGAAGAAAATCAAATCGAATTTAAATTTTCACCCGTTTACAGCCGTCATTTTAGTGGCTTAGCTGATGGCACTGGGTGTACGAGGTAAACGTCCACGGAACTATTACAGATGCATTTGTAATGTCAAATACAAGCAACAAACGTAAAATTTAGTACCCTTGCCGCTCGGTGTGGCACTTCAAATACACACAAGAAACATTTGTCATTTTAATAAACGTATCCAGTCCAGCGTACTTGTTTAATAGAGGTCAGGGCCCGTAGTAAAGTGGCAATCGTTTCATAACGATAACGTGTCGAAGTTCGTCACGATCGGCCATATTGCTTTGGTATCTACAGCGTTTTAGCTTGCACTACCAACATAACGAGGAACTTACGAAGATGATTTTGATTTCACGACGTCTCACGTCAAATCTCATTTTGCTTTATCGAACTTCGTTATCTTTGTCGGTATGTTACTTTGTCTAGGCTAGTGCTTGGTATGAATGAAATTAAAAATATTTATATGGCCGTGTGGTGACGGCAGAGTAGAATACAATTGTCACCACCTCAAATCTCTCCCGTGGGTGTCGTACAAGGCGACTAAGGATAAATCAATCAGTGATGAGGAATGGGCAGCAGCGTTCCTATTATACCACCTAGCAATGTACTGCGACTTTTGTGCCCGATAAATGGCAATAGGCTCGCCACCTATTACATGGGACCTAACATAATTGGCGAAACGTGGGTGCTAGTTCACCTCTGCCTACCCCTTCGGGGATATAGGCGTGATTTATGTATGTATGTTATGTAGGTACATTGCAAATTATGCACCAAATACAATCCCACAACTCGCCAATCACAAAAACCTATGCTATGAGACAGACTTTACCTGTGCTCGTGTTGTGTGGACGAGCCAGAGTCCGTCCGACGTCGGGCGAGCGGGGGCGCGCTCCGTTGGGTGTAATGCCCGCTCGAGCCGCCGGAGTCCCGCGCGAACGAAGACCCACATCGGCTAGCGCTGAAATAAATAAATCAATAAATATTTTGTACACTCACACCTATCATCTAGCCCACAGTAAGTAGCCTAAGCACTTGTGTTATGGATACTAGATGACGGACATATTTTTAATATAATTATGTATATAAATGTTGAAAATATACTACATAAACATATACACAACCATGACTCGGGAACAAACATTTGTGGTCATCACAAATTTTTCAGGATTCGAACTCGGGACCTCTTGGCCAATACCCAGCAATCTGGGCATTCGACCAAAGCGGCCGTCAAATTTATTTTATCAACCGCCTCCGTGGTCTAGTGGTACGCCCACCGGAATGAAGATCCAGAGGTCCCGGGTTAGATCCCCAGAGGGTACAGCTTTGTGCTCGGTTTGGTTGGTGGTAGGACTTCTTTAAAGTCCGCCTGGCTAGCTACCACCATCTTATCAAAAATCTGTCGCCATAATAATAATGTTAACAGCATTATTGTGTTCCGACAATGTGTGATATGATAGCCAGCCCCTCTGTGGTTGAGGGTTCCAGGTGAAGCTCGATTCCATCTTCAGCCCTTATCGTCACTTACCAACAGGTGAGATGAAGGGCAAGAGCTTCCCTGTCTAACATAAAAAAAATACTATTTTCTTTTCTCATCATCATAGATTATGACGAGCTCGATAGCCCAGGCGGCGCACCTTAAAAACACTACAAGATACTAGTCTTAAGCGGAGAATTCACTAGACAAGCATGCCCGCGGGCATGCTGTAGACATGCCCGTCGGCCCTCGGTTATATAAGCCAGACTGACTGTGACGGTCTCACACTAGGCAGATATCGCACAGACCTATAGAAGCGAGGTCCGACTGGCATGTCTGCAGGCATGCCCGTCTAGTGAGATCCCCGCTTTAAGTCAAGCTTAAAACTAGTATCTGCCAAACACTAGCTGCCGCACTCAGAGACGTCGATTAACGTTAATGAGTACTTAATGTCAAAAAATTACTATTCAAAATTAGTCAATATTCTTGCCGGGTCTATCTATGGTCTAGATTTAAATTGTTTTTCTTACTGCCGCACTCAGAGACGTTAAATAACTTTAATGAGTACAAATGAGTATAAATGAAATTTTTTGACATTAAGTCAAAAAATTTCATTTAAATTTAGACCAACGACCTGACAAGAATAGAGACTTGTTTTGAATTGTCATTTTTTGACATTCAGTACTCATTATCGTTAATTGACGTCTTTGAGTGCGGCAGTTAAACATTACGGTTAATTGACGACTCTGAGTACGGCAGTTAGTGTTTGACAGATACTAGTTTTAAGCTGGGCTTAAAGCGGGGATTTCGACAGTATTTTGATGTTCAAAAAATATAAATTAACTTTATTTAAAAATATTTACTTAAAGTTGGATTTTCTTTGTAAAACGAGATGGAGTTACCCTTTTTTTGTGTTTAATACCTGTTATAAGACTGATAGTTCTCGTCTCCAGGAGATGGGTGCTCAGAGAACCCCTCGCACGAGGACATCAACGAAGAATGATTGGACCTGGAATTTAGATACTATATTTACTATCACCCACATTAATAGGTGATAGGTGGCGACTCTATTACCTACCAGATAAATATACATACATAAATCACGCCTATATCCCCGAAGGGATAGGCAGAGGTGAACTAGCACCTACTTTCGCCAAATATGTTAGATCCCATGGCAATAGGTGGCGAGCCCATTGCCATTTATCGGGCACAAAAGTCGCAGTAAATTGTTAGATGGTTTAAGAGAAACGCTGCTGCCCATTCCTCATAACTGATTTATCCTTAGTCGCCTTGTACGACACCCACGGGAGAGATTTGGGGTGGTGACAATTGTATTCTACTTTGCCGTCACCACACGGCTATATGGGGTAAATATACAGCAGTATATAACTATGTATTCACTTTAAATCACAAGTTCCTAGGGAATACGGAACCTCACCTTGTGCCTTTAGAAGAGCATGAAGCCGTCCTTTGGTGCGTTGAGTGTCTTCTCCTACGTGGTGACCGCCCCATGGACCCAACAGTCTCACAAGGCCCCATATTCACACTGGAACAATAATAAATTGTATAATTAGGCATGATGACTAATTTTGAAAAACTACACCAAGTTGTTCTTATGTGACTTTACTTTTACCTTAAATTCACCATATTTTTGTAAAAACTTTCGATTTTGATAGAAAAAATCTCGGTTTGAATAATGCAATTTAAATTTCCGCCAAAACGCCACAATAGCAATGGCGTCTGTGTGACGTCACTATTTCGTAAAAATGACAGTCTCTATGATTTTGATTGGCAAATAATATATCAAAATGGAGTAAAAATTACGTCACGCGGCGTTTGAAGAAATAAGGGGGATTGCTAAGTTTTGAATAATATAAATCACAAGTATAATCACCTAACGAATCTCATCCTAAATTATTATTATAAATTATTATTTCAGTGATTCTTTGATAGAGTCATCCATAATCCCTTAAAAACCTATACAATTTCACCAGGACACAAATACACAATGAAACTTACTGTTCAGTGTACCCCCGAACCTGAGTATGCAGGTCGGGAAGAGACTTGTGGCTGTTGATGTTAATGCACCCGTCCTCTTCCCGCATACTGGGCTGCGAGTGGGAGTTTGACCTGTAGAGAGAGACGGAAATACATTTAAAAGCACCGGCTTAGTTAAAACCGATATTAAAACTAGTATCTGGCATAAATAATTATAAAAATGATATACCTTATTATTATTTGGCATATATGTTTATTTATTATTTGGCATATATGTTTATTTATTAATCCCAATGTTATTTATAAACCAATATCCGGCTCGAATGACTGAAATGACTGAATGAATGAATATATTGTAAACTCACCCCCGAATACAGAACCGCACTGCTCATAAAGTTAAATGGACAATAACTGTCAGAATTTAAGCAGTACTCAAACTTTAAGAAGCGTTTCTCTATTCAGGAGATAATCTCTTATAAAAAACATATTAATGTTAATAAAATAGGAATTAACTTTCTTTTGCTAAAGGCCCAATTATTGTCACAAGCGAATATAAAAACAAACATCCGGCTTAAAGGACCACTCTATGTTTTATGTTAGTGTTCTATTTAATATTATATATACACTGGGTTACATGAGATCTTAGTTAAATCCTAAAGTATTATAATGCCAAGCAATAAAAATAAACATACATACATAAATCACGTCTACATCCCCGAAGGGGCGGGCAGAGGCGAATCAACACTCACGTTTTGCCAATTATGTTAGGTCCCATGGCATGCATGGCATGGTGGCGAGCCTATTGCCATTTGTTTGGCACATAAATATTGCTAGATAGTAATATATAAGCGGAACGCTGCTGCCCATTCCTTATCACTGTTTTTACCCTTAGTCGCCTTGTGCGTAACCCACGTGAGAGATGGGGGTTGTACTCTGCCACTACAAGGCATTATAACTTTAAATACGATAAAATACTATAATAAATTTTAATATAAAGCCATTGTAAAACTGACGGCTATCAGACCATCGTTCGAAGCTTACCTGATGTACCTAGGAGCGGAGTGAGCGTATTGTGCCGGGGGGCTGATAGCGCCCAGTTGCTCCGCAGGCGAGCCTGGCCCACTGACCACGGGCTCCGGGAGCTCTATGTTCTCAGGGCTTGAGTGGGAGCTCGCTGGAAAAATAGACACCATTAAACCCCAAAAGATACTACCTTGGATTATAGACCATTAGACCCCAAAATATTAATTGGTAATTAAATAATATATAAAAACAACATCTCATTTGTTTAAGTAATGTAATGACGAATTTATGGTGTATGTCCACGAAGAATCCACGCAATACTAAGAATGCGAATCTTTCGTATTTGGCATATATCTTCACAAAATTTTCCTGATATTAGTTTAGTCTAGACCTTAATGATTACAGTTATAATTCAACCCAAGATTATTTAGGGCCTGTTTCACAATCGACGAGTAAGTTCTGAATAGCTTACTTGGCAGTTCAATTGACATAATATATTTCATATTACAACTGTCAAATGATCCGCCAAGTTATTTATAACTTACCCGTCAAATGTGAAACAGGCCCTTACTGCCCCTGTAGCACGGGACGTGGACACATCTCTTTCGGGGGACAGAAAATCTTTTCCTCTCGCTCCAACTTCCACTAAATCCCGAGACAAAACATTGTCAAATGGTGTAGACTTGTCCACGACCCCGTGCAAGGCCCGCTGTATTAAATACTCACGTATGGAGTAAGTATTCTTCAAAATGATCTCGCTGGCTCTCTGCCTTGGTATCACGAAGGACTCTGGGAAAAAGACCCTTGCATCGCCGAAGCTTAGCGGCCTGTTCATCTTCTCAGGGTCCGACTTGTGGGCCTTGGAGCCCGAGGTGCCTGAGGAAGAAGTCCCGGAGAATGTCCCTGAGGTGTGCTGCGAGCGGGGTAAGACGTCTCGGTCCGGATACGAGTCTTTGAGGCGACGGCTCTCGGCGTAGATTTTGTGAGCTGAAAACGATATTTTGGTAAAGTGTCTAGAATTATTTTGATCGTAGTAATTATTGTTTTAAGGAAATATTAGCTCTTTAACGCGCATTCGAAGCTCGCAGGAACTCGATATATTTCCGAGATATTTTCGGGCACCCATCCAATGACAGCGAACTTAGTTAACTCAATCGCAAGCCAAGAGCGTTTACAACTTCTCTAGGAGAAATAAGTAATATATCATCCAAATATAAAGTGGACGGGAACAATTTTCTACATTATATGGAAGAAGGTTAATAATACTAAAGTGTAATTGACTGTGGGATTAGTTTTAAGCCACTAGGCGACTAAATAGCAGGATAAAGTGAGACAAAAATACATCCTTACTTGCATATGCGGGTGAGTAGACATTTTCTCTACTGTCGGAATGCTCAAGCAATCTCCTTAATGTATTCTGGAGACCTTCTCCAGCGCTCACTGCTCGTCTTGTGCTCCCAATGCTCCTGGTCGTTGCATCTGTAATTTAATTAACAATAAAAATTGAGTTTTCATACCGCATCGCGCGATTGGTTGGTGGATGCTTTCAGATGAACCTAATGAAGTTGTGATTACTTTTACTGATGAACCATCCACTCTCTTTTATTACAACAGTGGTCACCCGCGGCTTCGCTCGCATTAATGTCGTTTATGGTATAGACTTCCTCGATTTATGGACTATCCAACACAAAAATAATTTTTCAATTTGAGTCAGCAGTTCCTGAGATTAGCGCGTTCAACCAACCAAACAAACAAACTCTTCAGCTTTATAATATTAGTATAGATTCCAGTTCACACTGCTCAAGGTTTCGGCTAAGGTTTTATAGCCGGCCGCCTGTCTGACACCAATCTTCTTTGGGTACACTACACTGCAATAGAATATAGAGAAGTAGAATGTGTAAAGTGTGGATTTATTTATGTTTAAATATATTTTATTTTAAAATAGTAATTATTATAATATATCTATGAAAATATGTGTTAATGGTATATTTTACTTCTTTGTGGTAATTTTAATTTTTAGTTAAGTAGTTTTATTTTCTCATAGCGCCGACAAATGTGTATTTTTAAAATTTGTGGTTGACTGGGAGAGAATGCTTTTAGCATTAAGTCCGCCATTTGTAACAATTTGTTTATTGTGCAATAAAGATTAAATAAATAAATAAATAGAATACATTCCTGGATATACTTACAAGGGTTGCAGCAAGCATCGCTATTGAGTGCGCCGGAGCTGACTAGATGGCATCCACCAGCCGCTATGGCTTGGCTGAGCCCGCTGCTGACCTGCAAGTAGTACTGTGAAACAGTATGATTCCAGGCCTCGATAGAAAAATTGACAATAATGGACATGAGCTTTAAGGTACACTGTACCCCAGAATTAATACTATTAAGAATCACGAAGCATTTTCTAAAACTACAAAAATAAATTCTAAATATTAAATCGCAATTATGTAATATATTAAAAATATCATATCGTGTTTCGGTGGTCATGCTAGCCGGGCTGGACTATAGTCCGACAACTTCGTGAGCGACCCTCCTGCGGTATGAGGGGCGGTGGCGGGGACGGGGCGCTTTGGATGTTAGCGGGGGCGTGTGATGCGGAGACGAGGGAAAAATCGCTCCTCCCCGCATCGCCCGACCCGTTATTAGCATCTGGAGTGCCCCGTTCCCACCACCATCTCGTAACCCAGGAGGGTCGCGCACGAATTATTCGGACTATACACTATCCACTTTCGTTCAAGCGGAGTGGCGTAAACAGCCTGTAAAAAGCCTCACCCTCAACGGCAACTCCTGCTTCCTGTCCAGAACGGTTTCGGACTTCACGTAGAACGCCTTCGACTCCGCCAGGAGTTCGACGGCGGACTTCCGCTTCTGCTGCGGCTGCGGCGCAAGCGAGCGGGGCGCCGCCATGCTGTCTCGCTTGCGTGGAAGCTTGAAGCTGGCGAACAGGGAATCGGCTAAGCGGCGTCTGAAAAAAGGGACACGGGAAATAAGTACATCATATACATACACTCATCAACTTTATCTAAGAATATTTTATCGACTTTACTTTATCTTGTATCGGCGATCATTCTAAAAATACTAACGATTTCTATCAAATTTGTTCAATGGTATGAGGGATGACCATAATTTAGTAAGTCATTGCAAAACTGCAAAGAATACATACATAAATCACGCATATATCAACCAAGGGTAAAGGGGTAGACAGAGGTGTATTAACATCCACGTTCCGCCAATGAGATTAGATCCCATGTAATAAGTGGCGAGCCTATTTACATTGCTAGATGGTGTAATAGGAACGGTGCTGCCTATTACTCATTGCTGTCTTAACGCCTAGTCGCCTTGTACGACAACCACGGGACAGTAGGAGTGGTGACAATTGTATTCTGCTCTGCCGTCACCACACGGCTTCATATTACACATCATATATTCCATTAAGTGCCGCGATTTGCCATGTGGTGACAACAAAGAAAAATACAATATGTAATTGTCATCACCCCTGCCTCTGTCTGTCGTGGGTGTCATACAAGGCGACTACGATTATGATTTCATTAATATTTGTTGCCTTGTAACCAGGAATAGGTAGCTACATTCCTGGTGCACCATATAACAAATTAGGTACTGGGATTAAAGACCTCTTCCACCTGCGACCAGCCTTGCATGACACCAACCCTCTAAAGGTCCAAAACCAGACTCACCTAGGAGGAGACTCGAAGGACCTAGAGTAGGAGGCCGCCGCCGCAGCGCCCTCGAACCTCTTCCGGACCTCTTCGACCTTCGACCAGCCCTGCCTGATACCAACCCTCTAAGGCCTCTTGTAGTCTTCCGCTTTTTTCACCGGATAGCGGACAGTGTTTTTTACCGGATTCGCTGTTGTGTATGGTTTATGGCCCGTAATTCCGTGAAAAACGAACGTTTACATTCCAAGCGCTCTAAAGGTCTACATCCAGACTACCAGACTCACCTAGGAGGAGACTCGAAGGACCTAGAGTAGGAGGCCGCCGCCGCAGCGCCCTCAAACTTCTTCCGGACCTCTTCGACCTTCGACCAGCCAGACTCGACGTTGAGCCGCCGGTTCAGCGGCAGGGTTTGCGCCGCATGCTTCGCGAGCTCCTCCCTGGTCCTCTTGACGGAGACCTCCGGGATCAGGTCGCGGTTCCGCGGGTTCCGGGCCTCATGGCACCGCTCGATGAACTGCCGTCGGCGCAGGGAGAGGGTGGCGGACGGGTGGCGGGTGTCGTCTTCCAGACACCTGGAAGTTTTTACGTGAAAAAATGATAACTATAAAAAAATTACCCTCTTTTGCATTTCTCGCATGGTTTGGTCACGTCGAAAGAATGAATGAAAGGAGAATGACAAAAAGGATTTATATGGCGAAGTGAATGGAGAATGGGACAGGGAAGGCCTAGGCGGATCTTTCATAATCAAATGACGACGAAAACGACGGGCATGCACGAAGACATTAATGAGATTGATCTCTGCCTACCCCTGTGAGAGAAAGGCGCGACATTTGTATGTATGTACGATAACTCTTAGCCCCTTCGTACACTACATACATACATAAATCACGCCTATATCCCCGAAGGGGTAGGCAGAGGTGAATTAACACCCACGTTTTGACGTTACGCCAATTTTGTTAGGTCCCTATAGGAGGCGTATTGCTATTTATCGGGCGCGAAAGTCCCAGTACATTGCTAGGTACATTGGTAGCTAGATATAAGAGGAACGCTGCTGTACTCTTTTAACCCTAGTCGCCTTGTACGACACCCGCGGGAGAGATTTGGGGTGGTGACAATTGCAGTGGTAATCTGCTCTGCCATCGCCACACAGCATTTACGTGATGTACGAAACTTTTTACGTGATGTTAATAATATAAGAGGAGCTCGAGCTCGCTAGCGCAGTGGCATAGCGCGCTCGGCCTGCGATTGCGTAAACTAAGCAATGTTCGCTAAGGCCGATCATTGTGATGGGTGACCCAAAAAAAATATCTTACATCGTTACTTTTGTATCGATGTTTTCCTATACTCATCCTTACAAGCAGGCAACGTCTCTTTCTATACATAGATAGAACTTTTGTAGATGCACTTCGGAAATTAAGAGTTTAAGATAGCGGGTGACCCGCTTTATTTGTTATCCAGTGTACATTGAATATAGAAATATTTTGGAGAAATTTAACAGTAGTGAGTAAGACTGATATGCCAAAACTCCAGGTGTTATAATTATTTCTCTACGGACATCGTACAGGCACTCAGTCACGTAGTGAGAGACGTTAAGATGATAAACAGGAAGTGTAATAATATAAACAAACGAAAGACCATAATAGTTTGCGATAAAGAATATTGTTTTCATATCAAAAGTGCACCTACCTACCTACTGAACAGTAATTAGAAAAATACAATACAACATGCAGTCAAAATAATTGGCTTATTCCAAAAATCCCCTCAGATGATGACTATGGAGGTTTGTGCGCAATAAAAATCCAAAATTCGAACAACAATTATTTCAAAGTATTTTTGTGTTGTGGCGTTTTTGAGCCTAACTATTATTAATTGTCACCACACCCATCTCTCCCGTAGGTGTCGTACATGGCGACTAAGGGTAAAACAGTGATGAGTAATGGGCAGCAGCATTATTCCTCTTTTACAACCTAGCAATATACACTGCGATTTATGTGCCTGATAGATGGCAATAGGCTCGCCACCTATTACATGGGACAGTAAGTGTTCAATAATCCTTCTGGGACATAGGCGTGAATTATGTATGTATGTATGTATTAAATAGCTAAATTAAGGAATTTGTCACCAAAAACGGTCGCTACATTAAAATCAATTTACCACTGAAGCTGTAATTAATGGAAATTGCCATTAATTAATTAGGTCGGATGGCTAGTTCGACAATTAACGAATTAGGGCGACACGAGACTGGCACTAATGCTGACACACAGATCAATAAAGGGTATCGTGCATTCAACAGTGAACCAAGCCACTATAATTTTAGGGTCAGATTATCCCAATCGACTTAAAGCCTGAGTTCACCAACACATAAACAGGCGATTATTATTTAACCGTCGGATTTTGACATATTGTCGTATGGAAGAGCTGTCAAAAACTGACGGTTATCTTTTAATCGCTCGTTTTACGAGTTGGTGAACTCCAGCCTTAGTGCTTTACATCAAACTAGTTAAGGCATGCATGCATGCATAAAAATCATGCCTATTTATCCCCGAAGGGGTAAGCAGAGGACGGAATTAACAACCACCCACCACCCACAATGGCCCACCGGAATTAATATCCAGAGGTCCCGGGTTCGACTGCCTACAAATTTATACTCGGTTTGGGTGGTGGTAGGACTTCTTTGAAGTCCGCCTGGCTAGATACCGCCATGTTAAGAAAAAATTGCCGCCATAATAATAAAGTCACCAGCATTATTGTGTTCCGACAATTTGTGATAAGACGTTCGATTACATCTTCGGTACTTATCGTCACTTACCATCAGGTGAGATGAAGGGCAATAGCTTCTATCATCATCCTCACCAGCCCTTTTAATGTCCCCACTGCTGGACCACCGGCTTAACGTGCTTTCCGAAGCACGGAGGAACTCGAGATAATAAATTGTTGGCCGCCCATCCTATGACCGACCTTAGCGAGCATTGCTTAGTTTACGCAAGCGCGCTATGCCACTGCACTTGCGAGCTCCTCATGGGGGGGGATGCCTAGCTTAAAAAATATGAAATAAAGTAAATGTTCATGTAGCTACCTAGCGGGCTGCGCGAGATGCGAGCGGCAGGGCTGGTAGCAAGAGAGCGCGGCCATCTTGCCGGGGGCTAAGGGCGCGGGAGACGGTCATTCTTCGACGGCACTCCTTCGTACCCAGACTACCAATACTCGTGGGCCGGCTGAAACAAGCAAGAAATCACTTTAAATGTTTGTTGTAAGGTACAGAATCCATGAACATTTTATATTTTATAAACCACTAGTTAAAGCTGATCCGGCAAACATTGTTCTGCCCTTGTCACAGAGGGGTGTAAAAAATAGCCCACGACACGAAAAATAGAACTACATAGTATTTGGAATATAAACAAAATATGCATAAAAATCCTTTAGGTCGGCGCAATATGTTTCCCCTTCCATTATATCGGTCAGACGGCGTCAAGCCATGCTCTCCCTTTCGATTCATATCATCCATCACACCGGAAAGGTGCTAGGGATTAATGAATGTAGAAAAGAGACTTAAAGGACTATGTCCAAAGACCAATGAAGGAACAGAGTGATTCAACATCTCAAGATTTGGCTAAGTTTTACAGCAGGCCGCCTGCCTGGTACCAACCCTATTTAGGTATGCTGTTGGTGGCTCCACCATTCGGGTGCCCCAAGGTGCTTATTGGTCTACACCGAGCAATCTCCCTTAGTCGACTGTTACGACACGAGCTGAGTCGGGACTGGCACATTCTTGGTAATTTTTTTTGTTCCCAGGTCAGTACTAAGGACTAAGAAGTATTGCAAAACCAAATCCAAAAAATAATATCATCATCATCATCATCACCAGCCCTTTAATGTCCCCACTGCTGGGGCACGGGCGTTCCCTATGGATGGAAGAATATAGGGAGATTGAGTCATAAAAAACCACGCTGGCCCAGTGGGGGTTGGGGGTATTAACGACTGCAGATGCAGCCGGGACCAACGACTTAACGTATCTTCCGAAGCACGGAGGAACTCGAGATAATAAATTTTTAGTCACCCATCTAATGTTTTACGCAATCACAGCCAAGCGCGATAAGCCACTGCCTCTAGCAGGCTCCTCCTCATGGGAGAAATATATAGGAAGCTCGTAATAATAAATAACTAGTTCCACACAATTGATAGACGCGTTCCCAAGAATTAATTGTCTCTGTTTTATATAGTAAACTTTCACTGAGTGCTTGTAGCATTGTTTCCCGTCACAACAGAATATAATTGCCGAGAAAATATGAAGTGGGGTCCCTTTCTATCTTTTATTAGCTGACCCGGCATAAGTTGTCAAATGTTTGAAAGGAAAAATTGAAATTGTTGTTTTTACTATTTTACTTGCAATTTTTCTTTACTTTCTCACCTTTCCTGTATTGCCTGGCCCAAGTCAACCATTTCAAAAACCAAAACCAGCTAAATCGGCCCAGCCGTTCTCGAGTTTTAGCGATACAAACGCACAGCAATTTATTTCTTTATAAATAGAAGATAATTATTAATTGGATTTCGTTTGCTTGAATACTAGAGCCGAGATCAGTAAGAGGGATTGACGAAAAGTTGCCACTGGCTAGGCAACCTGGAAAAGATAAAACGTAGGAGGAAAGTCTAGATTTATCAAAAAAATAAGTATGTCATACATAATTAAATTTAGAGCCTATTTATTTGGAAAGTCCAACGAAACTGACGAGCAATTCGAGGCTATCAATGAGATTGAAGTTCTTAGGATCGTATAGCAAGTGGAAAAAAGTGATCTCTGTCTATCCCTGTGGGAGAAAGGCGTGATGTAATTGTATACTATATAATTACTTACTAGCTGAGTCGGGGTATAAAAAATAGCATACGAGCTATTCTCAGATCTACTAAATATATTAAACAAAAAAATTCATAAATTTCTGTCAAACCGTATCGGAGGAGTTCTTTAACAATAAATACACTGTAACACGAGATTTTTTTTATATTAGACGTATTAATGAGATTAGATCTATCGTAAATAAGTGTGTAAGCACTGATGATGGGGGGATTCTTAAGCTATTTATTCTATCATCATCGAGGCAGAGAACGCTAGTGCGGGAGTGCAGATGCAGCGGGGAAAAATGGCTAAATTGGTGAGGATTTACAAGATTGTGTATTTTCTTAACACTTCGCTCTTCTTCTTCTCTCGTTTTAAATACATGTAAAGAAAATATTAAAGCCCTATTTTAAAACAAGTACAATTTGACGGCAAGGAAAAACCAGTAGCTTATTTTTCTAAAAAACTAAATGAGGCAAATAAAAAGAAGAAAGCTATATACTTAGAATGTTTGGCAATTAAGGAAGCTGTAAGATACTGGCAGTACTGGTTAATTGGTAGGTCGTTTACAGTTTATTCCGATCATAAACCGCTAGAAAACATGAATATTAAATCAAGGACTGATGAAGAGTTAGGTGATTTAACATATTATTTATCACAATATGACTTTACAATAAAATATGCGCCGGGAAAACAAAATTTAGAAGCTGATTGTTTAAGTAGAAATCCAGTATTAGAGTCAGATGAAAATGAAGACGAACAGTTGAAAGTTATAAATTTTATTAAAATAGACGATATCCTAAAGGATCAGAATAAAAATGATAATTTACAAAATAGAAAAGGTAAATTCATTTTAAAAAACAATATATATTTTAAAAAGTTTAAAAATAAAGAAAAAATAGTTCTATCTGAAGAATTTAGCATTGAGTTAATAAAAACCTTACACAAGGACCTGTGCCATATTGGAATTGGTCAAATGGAAAGAACTATTGGGCCATATTACACAGCCAAAAATTTCATACAAAATATAAAAGAAGTCTGCAGAAACTGTGATATTTGTGTGAAGAATAAATCTAGGGGACATGACAAATTTGGTTTTATGTCTCATTTAGGACCAGCAAAAAAACCTTTCGAGATTATTTCTATAGATACAATAGGTGGTTTTGGGGGCTCCAGATCAACAAAAAAATACTTACATTTATTAGTGGATCATTTTACAAGGTACGCTTTCATTTTGACATCGAAGACGCAATGTGCTAATGATTTTATCAGGTTAGTGAATAGTGTAAAAGATACAGAAAACATTGGTATGCTGCTTACAGATCAATATCCAGGACTTAATTCCAAAGAGTTCAAAACATTCTTAAACAGTAATCAGATTCCTATTGTATTTACAGCAGTTAATGCTCCATTCTCCAATGGTTTAAATGAAAGACTTAACCAGACATTAGTAAACAAAATTAGATGCAAAATAAATGAAGAAGGCAAAAGGAGAGCTTGGACCTCAGTAGCTCATGAATGTGTTAATAAATATAATGAGACTATTCATTCAGTTACTGGCTTTTCACCGAGTTATCTTTTATATAGCATGGATGTATCAATTTTACCTAGTGAATTTAAAGTAAAAAAATGTTTTAATGATTGGATACGCGACAGGAAAATAGCCTTTGAAAATACACTAAAATCACACAATTATAATAAGAAATTATATGATGAAAAACGTAAATCTTATAAATTTGAAGTAGGTGATATGGTTTATGTAGAAAATGGTAATAAATTAAATAGAAATAAATTAGATGAACTGAGAATAGGACCATTTAAGATTATTGAAAAAATATCAAACACAATATATAAAGTTGATACTGGTCATAGGAAAATGGAATCAAATATGTTTCATGTTACCAAACTTACTCCAGCTTTACTTTTAAATAAAGTAGGTTAAAATAAGCTTAAGTATCTATCAATAATATTTTCTGTAAGTTTACATTCCCTAGGGGGGGGAGATGTAAAGAAAATATATTTCTTTAATAATATTTGTAGCGGTCTATTACTGTCGGTAAAATAGTACCGTATGTATTTTATTCTCTTATGTCATTGTCGGTAAAACAGTAGTATCGATATGTCATAAATGTCAAATATTAGATGGAATTAAAATTGTGAAAAACAGTTAAAATATTTTAAGAAGATATTTAGTTAGAAATAAACTTATAATGTCGTTTCTTTATTTACAGGTGAGAATTCATTATTTCGTTTACTAATTAATATGTAATCTTAGTTATAAGTAAGTTTTTAATAAAACCTCTCTTTATTTACAGAGCAACACATGTTAGTTTATTTTACATCTGGCATAGCAATCTTATATACATTTAATTTTTTTTGAGAGTACAGAAATTCTCTCATTCTTCACTAATAGATTTTGCTCTCTATCAACGTGAATGGTGGAACATTGGAAATGAACCGCTATAGTTGACGTGATGCTGATTGTACAATTCATATTTTCTTTTTATATAATAAAATATCTATCGTACCAACAAAAAGTACGTACTCCCTGTAAGGCGCAGTAAAAAATCGCTTAGCCGTATTCCACGCGATAGATAGTTAGACCTACCACAGAGAAAATATCAGTTTCCCGCCATTAAGCCACTTTGTTCTTGAGATTTTAATCGAGTCTAGTCCGGCACAGACTAGAAATAATTACTGTAAATTAGATGGAAGGTGTTTGACTTTCATTTCGCGCCACTTTCAAAGGTTTACACTTACAAGACAAACAGAGCAACAAAAAGCAAATTATTAAATTTACTTGTATTGAACGGAGGAAGTTGAAACTGAAATGTCAAAAAGTTTATTACAATATTTACGAAATAAGTATAATGTTAACAGCATTATTGTGTTCCGACAATTTGTGATAAAATAATACTTTTCCCTACCCAAGCAGCAACAAGACTACTTAATGTGTGCTTAATTTTAATTAAAAAAGAAAGCAACTAATATATACATTTAGAGAGATAATTTAAAAAAGTAGCGTGGTGAGTGTAAATGCACGTATTATGTTTGTTGAAGAGAAAGAAAAGAAATTGTAGTATTATAAGCATGCCGTTCCAACAATCAGAGCGCGGGAAATTAGGCATAAATAAGTAACTGCCGCACTCAGAGACGTCAAATAAAGTTAATGAGTACTTAACGTCAAAAAATGACAATTCAAAACCAGTCGCTATTCTTGCCGGGTCTATGGTCTAGATTTGAATGAAAATTTTTGACATTAAATACTCATTAAAGTTAATTGACGTCTCTGAGTGCGGCAGTAAGTAAAATTAAATGTGAAGGTTAGTGTTGTTTGTTCAAGTTTACACAAAAAAGGTTTGAGATTGCAAACCTTTTTTGTTTGCAATCTCAAACTTTACATACATATTAACATAATAAACTTGTTCATTTCATGATTAAAATGTACTACAGCGCCATGCCAACTTACATATTTTATTTCTATGAGACAACCAACTGACACATTAAAATAGATTTATTCATTAAAACTAGCACCTTTACAGTGTAATGGATAATATGAATCAAAAGGGGGTGGGTGTCTTGATGGCGTCTGACCGATATTAATGGAAACATAATTAAGTACCCATTAAAGTTAATTGACGTCTCTGAGTGCGGTAGCAAGTTAGCATGGGTAGGGTTCAGGGTGTGCGTTATTTCTGTTACATGTTATATGGGCATGATTTATGTATGTATGTTTGTAAGTCACTTGACAGGCGGACTCCTCAAACAGATTGACCGGTTAAGGTCACGAGTACTCACGAGGCGAATATTGTGGGAACGAAAGTGCGCGGACATAGACAAATGGCGGCGGGCTCATTGTATTTGTGTAGCCAGGCCTTAAGTAATCCTTCTTGCATTTGTTTTACTTGGGCAAAGATAAGAATAATTTTGGCGGGACAATTTTGACGTCTGTTGGTTAGTTAGTTAGTTTTAAATTCTCCCTATATTTTAGGGAAGGCAAAGGGTCTAGCCCATACAGCCAAGTCTTTAGTGTATATTTTATCTTCTTCTCCCTGCCCTGTTCCCAGTCTATCTGGGGTCGGCGCAGTATGTTTCCTCTTCCATTCATATGTCAGACGCCATCAAGCCATCCAATCCCTTTTGATTCATATCATCCATCCCACCGTAATGGTGTTAGTGATAAATGAATGTATAGAAAAGAGACTGAACGGACCATGTCGAGAGACCCATGAATGGAGAGAGTGATTAGAATGACAACATTCCATTCCATACTGCTCAAGGTTTTGGCTTAGGTTTTACAGCCGGCCGCCTGCCTGACACCAACCCTCTTTGGGTACGCTGTTGTTGGTGGTTTGCCCTCATTCGGGTGCCCCAAGGTGCTTATTGGTCTACACCGGGCAATCTCCCTTAGTCGACTCTTACGACACCCACGGGATGAGTTGGGGCTGGCCTATTCTACGTTTTTTGTTCGCTCCCAGGCCAGCATAGGAGAGCTGAAATCTGTAGTCTTGAAATAATGAGTGGGTGAAATGTATGAATGAAATGAATTTTACGTTAAAATATGGGTGTCACACATTTTAACGGATCAAGGGAGTGTTTGGCGCGAATTGAATGGTAACAGAGTTCATGATGGTGACTGATGAAATGGATAAACCACTTTTTATAGAGATCTTCACCACATCATCAAACACATCATAAGACTTGTTTTCAATGATTCTGCATAATTGCACATCAACACGGATGCTTGTGCATCAAAATAACACCACTTTCACTGCACAAAATCCACTCCGAACCAATTTAAGAATTATCGAAAAAAATATGACTGACACCACGAAACGCGCCAAACACCCCTGACGTCTGTTGGAGTGAGTAATTGTATTTTTTTTATTGGGAAGTAGATTGTTTGGCGATTGACGCCCTTTCAATAACGTCAGTCAAATTTTAGTTTTACTAATTGAAACATTGTTTCAGATCTGACTTGTGCAGTGAAAGTGGTGCTATTTAGTTACACAAGGATCTATCTTGACATATTTAATTAAGTATGCGGAATCGTTGAAATAAGTGTTGTGTGTATTATATATTTGTATGTATTTTATTGAGAAATACATGGAAAATAATGAGTCGGATAGCCGGCACTTTTTACCGACTAATCGCCGACTACAAAATGGGCCGGATAGTCGGCTACTCGGCTTTACAGACTAGCCCTAAAACATCACTAATTTTAATACGTTATTTCAACCCCGTGCCTCATTCGATACGTACACAATCCGAGAAAGTGTCCGTATCGCTTCAAATCGTGACCGACCAACGTAGATAGAGAAATAGCATAATATAACGGTCTCGCACAAAGAGCCGATGTTGAAAAATGAATGGCCGAGATCAATATCAATGGGCCGCGGCCGGCAGGCGCGGGCGCATCTCGGAATGGTTCACGGACGGCTGCAATTCACAAGCGACGGCGTGTTAAGGTGAACTCGCACTTATCCGAGCCGATCGCGGCGAAATCAATCGCCGAAGTCAACGAATTTAAAGAAATTTTTGCATGGAATCATATGAAACCGCGCACACTTGCCGGAGACCAATCGTCCGAATCTGTCAGAAACTCAGACTTCTAAAAGAATTCGGATGACGTCATCAGAAACAATGCGTGCGGATCTGTGAATTCAGAACCATTTTCGATTCCTTCGGCGCGGATAGGTGTGCGAGGCCTTCGCTGACTTCGGCGCGTTCGGCTCGTTTATTTGGGGGGGGACTGCCTCCCGAATGAGAAGGAGGAGCTCGCTAGCGCTGTGGCATAGTTTCCTCTTCCATTAATATCCGTCAGACGTCATCAAGCCATCCATTCCCTTTCAATTCATATTACACCGGAAAGGTGCTACTGCTAATGATGAAGGAATGTATAGAAAAGAGACGGAAATAACCATGTCGAGATATCGATGAACGGAAAGAGGGATGGGATGACAACATTCCAATGCATGCTGCTCAAGGTTTTGGCTTAGGTTTTACCACAGAATAGTAAGAACAGTAAACTACATACATAAATACATAAATCACGCCTATATCCCCGAAGGGGTAGGCAGAGGTGAACTAGTACCCACATTTCGCCAATTATGTTAGGTCCCATGTAATAGGTGGCGAGCCTATTGCCATATATCGGGCACAAAAGTGTCGCAGTACATTGCTAGGTGGTATAAGAGGAACGCTGCTGCCCATCCCTCATCACTGATTTATCCTTAGTCGCCTTGTACGACACCCACGGGAGAGATTTGGGGTGGTGACAATTGTATTCTACTCTGCCGTCACCACACGGCATAAACTACTTTCTCTGTTCTGTGGGTTTTACAGCCGGCCGCCTGCCTGACACCAATCCTCTTTGGATACTAGATCCACTGCTCTCGCTTATACCTTGGACTACACAGAGTTTGCTACACCGGCACCGTTGCTTGCTCCCCGCGCGTGGGAGTGAACTATAATGCCGGCCACTCACGTACTACATACGTCACGTGATACTCTGTGCCATCCATAGCCTGTGGTGTAGCTATTCTGTTATGATGGTGTAGGGTCTGCCTGCTTACAGAATGCAGGAATGGCAGATCAACGGCCAGTAGGCTTATTCGCTAACTTTTTGACAGTTGAAAGTGATGATCACCCGAACTATTTACTAATACATTGCTGTTATCACAGGACAAGTGTCACAATAGCGTTATAGTAAAGTAGTAATGGATAAGTAAATAGTTCGGTGATCATCACTTTCAACTGTCAAAAAAAGTTAGCGAATAGGCCTACTGGCCTTCTCCAATCCCCAGTATCGGTCCCGGTAGCCTGCAGCAGTCTAATAAGACTGTTATATTTTTGGGATAATCTGGGATAGTTGATAGAGTAGGACCACAGATAGATATATCATAAGATAGATATAAGTTTGGAGTCATTTCCTGTCCTCATGTCCCTAGCTGTTTGTTCATAATTTTTGTTTTTTCGTGTTTTCTGTTAATTAGTTATTCCATGTTTTGTTCTGTTAATTGCTTTTATATTTATTTAATTTATTCCCTGCACCCATCCCCAGCTTAGTTTATTTTGTTATTGTCGTCTCCCTCAAGGTTGCCTGGAAGAAATTGCTTGTTAGCAATAAGGCCGCCTACTTTGTACTGTTTCTTGCTGTGTATTTGTCTTTTGTATTGTTTATTTGTGTTCAATAAAAGTGTTTATTATTATTATTATTATTATATATCAATTTAAGTAGGACCGACGATATAAGGAGAAACGTATGGGAATGGCAATGGCCCAATCAGGGGGTTAAGGGCGGGAAAGGTCCCAGCTAAACTAAAATGTTGTAGACTTATCAGAAAAGCCATTAGGGCCAAAATATAAATTCGGCCGTGTGGTGACGGCAAAATGGCCTGGTGTAGACCAATAAGCACCTTGGGGCACCCGAATGGTGAGGCACCAACAACAGCATACCCAAAGAGGGTTAGTGTCAGGCAGGCGGCCGGCTGTAAAACATAAGCCAAAACTTTGAGCAGTATGGATTTGAATGTTGTCATTCCAATCACTCTCTCCGTTCATCGGTCTCGCGACATGGTCCGTTCTGTCTCTTTTCTATACATTCATTAATCACTAGCACCTTTACGGTGTGATGGATGATATGAATCAAAAGGGAGTGGATGGCTTGATGACGTCTGACCGATATGAATGGAAGAGGAATCATACTGCGCCGACCCCAGACAGACTGGCAACAGGGCAGGCAGGGAGGTGACGGCAGAACAGAATACAATTGTCATCACCCCCATCGCTCCCGTGGGTGTCGTGCAAGTTGACTTAGGAATGAGGAAGCAGGAACTAAGGATGAGGAAAACTGAAGAATGGACAGCATCGTTCCATTTATATCACCTAGCTACTACGACTTTCGTGCCCGATAAATGGTAATAGGCTTGCCACCTATTACATGGAACATAAGCTAATTGGCTAAACGCGGGTGTGATCACATCTGCCTATCCCTTCGGGGATATAGACGTGATTTGTATATGTATGTATCATTCTGTGAGTAACATAATAGATAATGTTGCTTATAGTTAATTATTTTTAAGATAGGTAGCTACCTACTTAGCTGTTAAGCACTTATCAGAATTTAAGTTACTCACTTTTAATGTATCACACAAGGCAAAGGTTTCGACATATACGGCCTAACTTACTGTTTGTGCGCAAACAAAAACAATTATCATGAAGTAATTAAGGCAATTTGCTATAAAAATATTATGTTGTAGGTAATTTCCAAAGCACTTTGAAGTCAAGGCTGTAATGTAATATGAAACATGAATGTGGACATGACCCCAATTTTCCGCCGAGTATACTTAGTTTCAGATACAACCAACCCGATTATAATTCAGTAGGTATTTAAAAATAGCATTTTATTCTTCTTTCTAATCATATTAGGAACAATGAATGAATAAATTGTTTATCACAATTTTAGCAGTGGACTTTCATGCTGGCCTGGGAGGGAACAAATAGCGTAGAATGGGCCAGCCCCACAGATATATATTAATTTAATGATATATCTGTGGCCAGCCCCGAATCAGCACATGGGTGTCGTCGACTAAAGGAGATTGCCCGGTGTAGAACAAAAAGCACCTTGGGGCACCCGAATGGTGGAGGGCAAACCACCAATAGCATACCTAAAGAGGGTTGGTGTCAGGCAGGCGGTCGGCGGTAAAACCTAAGCCAAAATCTTGAGCAGTAGGTATGTGGATTGGAATGTTGTCTTTCCAATCACTCTCTCCGTTCATTGGTCTCTCAACATGGTCCGTTCCGTCTCTCTTTTATACATTCATCATACTACTTTTACGTTGAGATAATATGAGTGGATAGCTTGATGACGTCTGACTGATATGAATGGAAGAGGAAACATACTGCCCCGACCCCAGATAGACTGGGAACAGTGCAGGGAGAAGAAGATTTCCCCTACTAATAATTACACATATTAGTAACAATGAATGAATAAATTGTTTATCACAATTCCAGCGAAGATGTGTGACCCTACCCTACTAAAATCGCGTAACTGTATGCTAAATGCTATGCACACTGCACGAGCGTAACGAATCACGCGTCCCACTTTTAGCTTATATGTCGTTTAAAATATGTCGTATAGGTAGTAAGTGACCGCTTACATCAGTTTTGACAAGTTCAATTTGAAATATTACGTTTTCAGATTTTGAAGTGGTTGAAGAAGACATCACATAATCGACGTCTTTATTTATCTCCGAAGGGGGTAGGCAGAGCTGCTGTATTGACACGTACCTATATAAATACACACATAAATCACGCTTTTCGCCGAAAAGGTAGACCGTAGAGGTGCATTAGCACCCACGTTTCGCCAATTATGTTAGGTCCCATGTAATATGTGGAGAGGAGAGCCTATATGGCATTAATCGGGCACAAAAGTCGCAGTACATTGATAGGTGGTTTATGAGGAACGCTGCTTACTCATCGCTGTCCTAACATAGTCGCCATATAATATTGAATAGTGTAACGATAATCCTTTTTAACTTTATCTAAATTAATCTAAGACGATATGAAGACGGGCGTGTTAGCTTAGCGCCCCGCCGCCATATGCACGCTCTTATTCTGACGCAAATAGCCGCGAGACATTCAGTTGTTTTTTATTTTTTATTTTGTTCAGCTATCCGCCGCCATGTTTGACATACTTAGCAACAATATTACCAACGCTTCCTATGTTTGGAACATTTCCTTATGAACGGTTGTGTGTATTGGCCTTATTATTGGATGTTTTATGGAAAACATGTGGTAGGATCATTGAGTTAATAGTAGTTCAATGGGTAGGATTGTCAAATAGCACGTTAGTTTAATAAAATACATACCTACGTCCAATTTTCTCAAAATACTTTTTCGCTTTACATAAAACTATGTAGTTAAGCTTCACAGTCGATTGGAATTTCGAATCCTAGTAGGTACAAATGTTTTTTTGATGAACAAAGAATCAGATATTTGTTCTGGAGTCATGGTTGTATAAAAAAAAATATAGCATATGCGTATTATTATGTTAATTAAAATTTGTGAATCATCTAAGTGCTCATGCTGACGACTTTAAGTTGGATGAAAGGTATGAGTGTAAGAAATCTTCTATAATATAAAAATGAATTGCTGTGCGTTTGTCTCGCTAAAACTCGAGAACGGTTGGGCTAACTTAGCTGATTTTGGTTTTGAAATGATTGTCTTGGGCCAGGCAAGGCATAAAAGGTGAGAAAACATGGCAAAAATAGCAAAGTAAATAGTAAAAACAACAATTTATTTTTCCCATAACAACTCCTTTCCTGTCAAACATTTGACGTTCGTCCGTTCAGTATGGTAGAGTCGGATCCGCTCGAGTTTGTGTTTGGGCATGACAGCACCAAATCGTAATCATGGCTACGGTATAATTTATATGGCACAACAACGTATGCCTATGGCCGTATGCCATATGGCATATCGCGCTCAAAACAGTTTTATATTAAATTTTGCTTGCCGTCATAGGAATCACCTATATTTTACAACAACGGAACGAATTTCTCATATTCGAAGTAGCAACCTCCTAAGTTCTCTTCGCATATTTAAAATGAATATTTCATGGACCCTCCGCCTGGAACAAAGCTTTCCTTGGGAATGTCAAAATGACAGCCCTCTAACGCAAGTGCATTATGCGTGCGAGTGTACGGTCATCGGCACTCCAGACTACCCAAAACTGTCAAGTTTCTTCAATCGATTACCAACCTTAACTTGTTTGTAGTAAAGCGGAAAGTCTATTGGGAAAATTTGGCATTTGGTGATTCACTTCACGTGCTGTCGACTGTACACCGGCTTATTTATTCAACACACGCAGGGGTCGTTCACATCACACGACAAACACGTGTACCTACGTGCATTTACATGAATCCTGGGACTTTCCTTACAATTTAAACAGGCACACGGAGAATATGAGTTGCATTCCTTTTTTATTTGTTAACGTTGTCAAGGTTCTGAATGTAATCTATATACCTGCAACGGCAACAAACATTGGATTTATTTAATTTTCATTAAAATTTTAACGCTTAGTCGCCTTGTACGACACCCTTTGGGAGAGATTTGGGGTAGTGACAATTATACTGCACCTAACATAATTGGCGGAATGTGGGTATAAATTCACTACCATTCGGGGATAAACAGGAGTGATTTATATAGGTATGTAAATACGAAATAAATATCATAACCAACAGCAAAGTCTTAAAAAGTTGGATTACAATAGAACAATGGCCGTCATTACCATCAATGTATCTTGGGTCATTGCTGTGGCTAAATATATCAAACCGTGGCCAGTTCGTCATGGCCATCACATCTCAGGAGCTTCAATTGACTGCCACCTTGACGCCCCATTAGTTCCAATGTGAAACGCACGAACGTGATTTTAATATTTTTCAACGGAGTTTTTGCCATACTGGTTGGGATTTGAGATGTAAAAATCGGCAGAAGGGTCAAATGAATACTATTCTACTTCTTCCTGCCCTGTTCTGTGCCTATTCCCAGTCTATCTGGGGTCGACGAAGTATGTTTCCTCTTCCATTCATAACGGTCAGACGTCATCAAGCCATCTACTCCCTCTTGACTCATATCATCCATCACATCGTAAAGGTGCTGCTAGTATTGGCGACGTCATCATAACCAGCCCTTTACTGCCGCACTCAGAGACGTCAAACAACGTTAATGAGTACTTAACGTCAAAAAATGACAATTCAAAACTAGTCGCTATTCTTGCCGGGTCTATGGTCTAGATTTGAATGAAATTTTTTGACATTAAATACTCATTAAAGTTAATTCACGTCTCTGAGTGCGGCAGTAAATGTCCCCACTATGCCACTGCGCTAGCGAGGTCCTCCTTCGACATGTGTATGTAAAAATAAATTTAGGTACATTATACAACAGTAAAGGTAAAGGAAATAGTAAATAAAAGACGGATGTGATAGCCTTATCCGTGGGGAATACGGCACTATTAATCTTCCCATTGTCTATTGAATGAATGCCAATTCTGGGTCCAGAGCTGACTGTACTTTGAATACTTATTAAAAGTTCAAATAATAGATAGGTACTAAGCCTTATTAGGCTGACGACATCCGTAACGTTACTTTTCATTTAGCTCCCTTGGTGCGAAGGTAATTATGGATATGAATGTTTATGGATATCGAAATAGAGGAAGACCACTGAAAAGATGGATCGATTGTGTGAGGTGTGATATGAAGGTGATAGATGTGAATGAGGAGATAACAGAAGAGAATGGAAAAAGAGGACACACTGCGCCGACAAATACCCATAGAGGGTTGGTGTCAGGCAGGCGGCCGGATGTAAAACCTAAGCCAAAACCTTGAGCAGTATGGATTGGAATGTTGTCATTCTAATCACTCTCCGTTCATCAGTCTCTTGACATGGCCCAGTGCGTCTCTTTTCTATACATTCATTGATCACTAGCACCTTTACGTTATGA
Organism: Cataclysta lemnata; assembly: GCA_963931975.1. Lineage (NCBI taxonomy): Eukaryota > Metazoa > Arthropoda > Insecta > Lepidoptera > Crambidae > Cataclysta > Cataclysta lemnata. The sequence goes on from OZ008360.1 coordinate 4,642,063, forward strand.
TGGATGATATTAATCGAAAGCGAGTGGAGTTGACGACGACTCTGACCGATATGAATGGAAGTAGAAACATACTGCGCCGACCCCAGATAGACATAGAAGAAGACGGGTGTATTCTGTAAATTCTGATCTGCCATCACCAGTATCACCACACGGCTACTCCTACTTGCTGAAGTTAGTTGGAGAAATTTTAAGTAGCGACTAAGCCTACCTCTGTATATTATCTGTGGTAATCTTGTTTCGTGATATGGGTTGCCATGTAAGGATTCTGGTATAATTATAGTAACTTGATATTTTGTGGGAAACCTGTAGTGTAAATTTAACGGTCTCGTGTGGGTGGTCCCGTTAATATTTAAAAGATTTATATGCCCATTTTGTAAAAGAAAATAAGTGTCATACAAGAAAGTCTACACTACTCTGTAAATAAATTAAAATTAAACATTTTGGTCCAAGAAAAAATGTATAAGATGAATGGATGAAGCGGAAAAAGTATGTAAGGATCGTAGCAAGTGGAAAGAAGTGATCTCTGCCTTCCCTAGGTTTTTTTGTATGCATTAAAATTACTTGTATGCACAACTTTACACTAAATACGACGGTACTAATAATTGTTAAACACTAAAATTTTTACCTTAATAAGTTTACTATCTTGACAAAATGACAAAACTACTTTTTGAAATGTACCTAACTTATTACTAAATATATCAATCACAGCCCTGAAATGAAAGATTGTAAAAAATCCTTATAACAGTCCTTCCTTGTAACAGAGTACGAAATGGAGATTCTTTACCATAGTTATTTTACTTTAACGCAAGTTTGAAAGGTTAAAAATTGTTTAATCTTGTTGTGGCTATAACACACATAACATACAAATAAATAAGTATGAATTGCAAACTCGCTGCTTCTGGCTGTCTTGTGTATGGACTGGACTATATTACGTATTTCAACAGGTTTGCGTGGAAAGGATATGGGCGTAGGTCCGTGGGAGCCGGTTGTGTTGAGACCAGTGAGTATATTTGCGAATGTCGATTTAAGTAGGTACTGCCGCAGGGATCCAACTTGGGACCATCATTATTAAGTTAAGTTTTCGATGTCAATTGATTTCAGATCTATTGTGTCTTTATAAATATGTATTAATTTCTGTTTTGGAGATATTTTACAGTTTTGTGTAGTTTGACGCGCTGTTGACAGTACCTACGTATGTATTGTTTTTTAAAAATTAATTTTTTCATCCATAGTAAGGATACAGACATATTTTTGGGAATTTTTATCAATTCAATCAAAATCATTACAATTATCATTTACTTTGCCCCGGCTTAAGTGCAGTCGAAATAAGAAACAAACCCAAGTCTACAAACCTACAAAGTCAAAGCCCTCTAATAGTACAACTTACAACAAATATATAAAACTATGGTAAAATTCGATCCCTAGGAGACAATTACCGATTAATTACCTCTAACACTTCGTTATGTATGCGGTGTAGATTACACATATTATTTACTACGATTAATATTCAAAATTCTAAGTAATATCAATGGATCTTAGAGCTCTGGCGTGACAAGGGTTACAATTTCAAACGTGCCTTTTCAAATTCAATTAGTCTATTCAAGATTCGCTGAATACATCGACCCCGGAACAAATGCAAAGTTTATGTATATAGCTTTATTTAGCAATTCGTTTGCATATCAAGTTACGTTAATTAAAGATATTAAAAGCATCTGAAGGCTTAGGTAGGCGTGGGATAGATCATTTTTACTTTCCTGAATTTCAGGGTAAAAAAAACTTACTCTGGTCTAATGTCCAAATGGAAATGAAATATTTCATTTTGGACATTGGACTAGACTGGAAAAGACATTCCGGCTAAATTTATAGGCCAGAGTGGCCATCTTATAATCGCACACAAACAATACTTTGCCATAAATAACATTGAAATTAATCTATAAAACTAATCTGCAACAATTGAACCCTTTGCCTCCTCCGACGATGATTTACAGAAATTCAAAACTCAATTTGACCGCAATTTAAGTAGAACTGGCCACTGTGTAGCTTAGAAAATTTACCCGGTTCCTGAATAATAACTAAACCTCTTTACGCCACACGCCGGGCGCTCATTAAAATACGATTTTGTAAACAAAACAGAGTAACGGTATTAGATATACGGCGTGCCGTAACCTACTTACAATTTAAAACATCTGCAGTAATTAGTTTTAACCCTGAAAAAATAATCACGAATGCCCGCTATTATTTCACGGTTAAAACTAACTATTAGTAAATTAGATTAAAAAAATAAAGGCTTTAATTTTTTAATTCGTTTCAGAAATTACTTGGCAACACTGAAGTATTATCTTCTTCTTCTTTTTGGTTCATGTCGTCTAATTAATATGAAGTATTATCGAAAATACGAGACGACCACAAATTTTTACACTTGTCTATAGGTAGGTCGCTATAATTTTGATTGTGAATTTTGACTCACATACAACTTTACGCTAAATATCCTGTGGTTTAATTAGGATTTAGAAATCACAAAGATTTCATCAAACTCAAACTTTATTAGTAAACAAAACAATTAAGCTTCTGAACATGTGACAACAGTAGTCATCCATGCAAAGGCTCACCTGATGGTAGTGACGGTAACGGCTGAGAATGGAAACGAGCTTTGACTGGAACCCTCAACCACAGAGGGGATGGCTATGTTTATTATTGTTGCAACAGATTGTGATAAGATGGTGGTAGCTAGCCAGGCGAACTTGAAAAAAGTCCTACCACCAACAAAACAGAGTACAGATTCGTACTCCTCCTGTGGATCGAGTCCGGGATCTCTGGATCACTAGACCACGGAGGCGGTTTTAGAGTCTCAGTTACCTATGCATAATTAAATCTACAATTGACCACATTTCATTTTTTCAACATACCTTTATTATGATGTTATATGAAATTAAACCGAAAATGAAGACACCCATATTTTTTATTTCTTCTGAATTCCGTCGTTTTCATACAAAAAATCTTGATTGAAATACCGGTCATTCTAAACAGACGTAAGTGTCGAATGACGTCACTGTCGTAGACGAATGGCGAAATCACTCTTGTGACTCGAAAAATAAAAATATCACTTGTCAAAATTGACGAACTGGCGTTTCCGGTGTCGAAAATAAAAAAAAAATTATCTGAAATGTTTGAAATTAATTTCAAAGTCAAATACGTTTTAAATTAAAGTTTATGAAGGATTTTATTTTATTGCTTCTCTAATATTGTTAATTTCGACGATGACAATTAATAACATTGGATTTGATTTATAACTGACGTCTGTCATCTTGTCTATGATAACTTTTTTATTCTTCCATCTAGGAAGGCAAACGTTTTAATTCATACATCCCCGTGACGCCCGTGACGTCATCGCATGATTTTTACATTTTATTTTTTTTCTCTGTAATTAAGTAATAAAAAAACTTAATAAAAATATTTTCGAAGTCAGGATTGGAAAATAAAGAAACGGTATTTTTATTTTGGGAGGTTGTCATTTTTGAAATGTTGTCAATTGTATTAAGACAAGTGATCACAGAGCTACTCCAACGGCTACCCACTCACACCCACAGACTGTCGAAATATTGCCAGATATGAAACTGGATAATTATTCTACGCTCCGTTAATAAATTGGCCAAGGTTCCCTAGTTTACGGCTAGCTCTCTGACGGTAAAAGGGTGGTTGCATAACGAATCAGGTACGGATAGGTCGGTACAGAAGGTATGATGACATATTTCCTAAGGACAGATTTCCCTGTTTTTTATCTATATCACAGCTAGTAGCCTTATCACACCAACAGCAGCGGGACACCAAAGTCAAAATTCATTTAATCATATCTGTACACCTATACGTACCTGCTGGCTTCATGGGAGCGAACAAATAACGTGGCATAGGCCAGCTCCGATTTATCTACTATTTATCTACTAAGGAAGATTACCAATAAGCATCCAAATGGTTAAGAGCAAACCACTAACAACAGCATACACAAAGAGGGCTTGCGCCGGCCAGGCAGCCGGCTGTAAAACCTAAACCAAAACCTTCCGCAGTATGGATTGGAATGTTGTCATTCCAATCACTCTCTCTGTTCATCGGTCTCTCGACATGGTCCGTTCCGTCGCTTTTCTATACAATCATTCATTCATCATGAGCACCTTTCCCTTGTGATGAATGATACGAATCAACAGGTCGTGGATGTCTTGATGACGTCTTACCGATATGAATGGAAGAGGAATAGATAGACTAGGAACAAGGCAGGCATAAGAAGAAGACTATGATGAATCGTCAAAAGTTGCAAATACAAATAGAGAATCATCAATTTCAACCAAACTCGAAAGTTTTATTGAATTCACATTGTCCTTACCACCTTGGTCGCGTCCAACGGACAAATCGCTCCATAGCCGATAACCGAGGTTTAACTACCCACGCCACCCGGCCCTGCGTGTCGAAACGACCAATTGCATCTATGGCCATGAAAATCAACGCTGAATCCAATATATCCAAAATTGTCAGTCTCCAATTATAAAAATATTCTTTAACTCCATAACACGACATGATACCGTTTTCGTTCAAAAGCACGTGCCGGCCAACCGGTCTCTTGTACCATCAAATACATTTTCAACCTTATTGCAATGTGATAGAGCCGAAAACTCGACCGGGAATTTCCCCTGATATGGGTACAGACATCAGCAAAATACAGTAGAACACGCATCACTTTAAACCTGAACCTTATCAGAAAGGGGTAAGGTGCCCACGTCATGTCACCTCCGTATGTGGCCATCTACCTACATCACTGTGAACTGCGTTACTAATGACCCGGCTCAAATGGTTATGTGCAAGTTGCGATAGCGGAACGTAACTTTTATTACTTGGTGTTTAGGTGTTAAAATCGCAAAGCCCAGTCTAGCCGATCAGCATATTGTTTTGAACCAGCCATTCTCATCATAACCTATCATTGGAGCATAAATTCGTTAATTACCAGCGTTGGACGCATAACGCTATTGGAAAGTTGGTATCGAAAATGCCTAAAAGGGAATGTTGAAACCTTTTACTTAGTGTCGTGTAGTGACGGCAGCTTAGTAGAGCAGAAATACAACTGTCACCACCCCCATCTCTCCCATGGGTGTCGTAGAAGGCGACTAAGGGTAACAGCATCTTATATTAAACTTAGCCCTTATAAGTATATTCGATTGTTCCAAAATATGAAAAGGCAGTATTTCCAATTGTTTGTTTGTAAAATTGAATAGTTTTTTTAATTTGAAATTTTATATAGTCCGCTGCTATATAAGCAGCGGACGCGGGTTCGATTCCCGCCTCAAGATCATAATTTTTCGAAATTCTTTTTCTAACCACTAAAATCTTCGTACTAATTTTTCTAACATTTATATAATGTTAAAATTAAAATCAAATAGTTGAAATTTTATTTCAAATGTGTAGTGCTCGTGCAAATATATAAAAAAAAAGTTTTTTTTCAATCAATTAAGTATTATCTATGTAATGGCTTTTGCCACATAAGTTAACTCTCACACGACAAGCTCCGAGAAGCTTTTTAATACATACCCACATAAATACGTCTTTCTCTCCTAAGGGGTAGCATTTCGTGCTTAAAGCTGCTACATTTTTCTATTCACCGGTAACTTTAACTTTTAATATGACGGCAAATAACTATTATTCACGCTTATAAATGAGAATTTGCTGTAAAATTGGTAAGCTTCGGCACGCTGCCAGCCGTATCTATTGCATTACACTTAGAAAGTCTAAGATATAAATCTTTCTCTTTCGACCAATCAAATTTAGTGCAGCAGAACATCGTATTCAATTTTGGTCTACTCTACACTATATGCATTGTATGGATATAAAACGAATGGACGGGAAAAACGAGGATATGGTTTTCCCTTTAAGGCCGGTCATTGGATGGGTGACCAAAAATTTATTATCTCTAATCCCTCCGTGCCTCGGAAGGCACGTTAAGCCGTTGATCTCGGCTGCATTTGCAATCGTTTAATACCCACCAACCCGCACTGGGCCAGCGTGGTTGGTTTATGTGCATGCGCTCTCTTTGGTATGACCGAGGGCTAAAGTGGTAATCGACTTATGACGCTTACTGTGTACCTACAGGTTTGCGTAACGCACCAACGTACCTCATTGACGTCAAACCACACGATTGCTTATCGGGCCCAAGCTCTGGTTACCGTCATCTCGAGTGGCAGCGAGTAGCAAGCAAGACCTTGGAGTGTCCAAACCTTTCGAGGTCACGCCACCCGGCTCTGCGTGTCGAAACGACCAATTGCATCTATGGCCATGAAAATCAACGCTGAATCCAATATATCCAAAATTGTCAGTCTCCAATTATAAAAATATTCTTTAACTCCATAACACGACATGATACCGTTTTCGTTCAAAAGCACGTGCCGGCCAACCGGTCTCTTGTGCCATCAAATACATTTTCAACCTTATTGCAATGTGATAGAGCCGAAAACTCGACCGGGAATTTCCCCTGATATGGGTACAGACATCAGCAAAATACAGTAGAACACGCATCACTTTAAACCTGAACCTTATCAGAAAGGGGTAAGGTGCCCACGTCATGTCACCTCCGTATGTGGCCATCTACCTACATCACTGTGAACTGCGTTACTAATGACCCGGCTCAAATGGTTATGTGCAAGTTGCGATAGCGGAACGTAACTTTTATTACTTGGTGTATAGGTGTTAAAATCGCAAAGCCCAGTCTAGCCGATCAGCATATTGTTTTGAACCAGCCATTCTCATCATAACCTATCATTGGAGCATAAATTCGTTAATTACCAGCGTTGGACGCATAACGCTATTGGAAAGTTGGTATCGAAAATGCCTAAAAGGGAATGTTGAAACCTTTTACTTAGTGTCGTGTAGTGACGGCAGCTTAGTAGAGCAGAAATACAACTGTCACCACCCCCATCTCTCCCATGGGTGTCGTAGAAGGCGACTAAGGGTAACAGCATCTTATATTAAACTTAGCCCTTATAAGTATATTCGATTGTTCCAAAATATGAAAAGGAAGTATTTCCAATTGTTTGTTTGTAAAATTGAACAGTTTTTTTAATTTGAAATTTTATATAGTCCGCTGCTATATAAGCAGCGGACGCGGGTTCGATTCCCGCCTCAAGATCATAATTTTTCGAAATTCTTTTTCTAACCACTAAAATCTTTGTACTAATTTTTCTAACATTTATATAATGTTAAAATTAAAATCAAATAGTTGAAATTTTATTTCAAATGTGTAGTGCTCGTGCAAACATATAAAAAAAAAGTTTTATTTCAATCAATTAAGTATTATCTATGTAATGGCTTTTGCCACATAAGTTAACTCTCAAACGACAAGCTCCGAGAAGCTTTTTAATACATACACATACCCACATAAATACGTCTTTCTCTCCTAAGGGGTAGCATTTCGTGCTTAAAGCTGCTACATTTTTCTATTCACCGGTAACTTTAACTTTTAATATGACGGCAAATAACTATTATTTACGCTTATAAATGAGAATTTGCTGTAAAATTGGTAAGCTTCGGCACGCTGCCAGCCGTATCTATTACATTACACTTAGAAAGTCTAAGATATAAATCTTTCTCTTTCGACCAATCAAATTTAGTGCAGCAGAACATCGTATTCAATTTTGATCTACTCTACACTATATGCATTGTATGGATATAAAACGAATGGACGGGAAAAACGAGGATATGGTTTTCCCTTTAAGGCCGGTCATTGGATGGGTGACCAAAAATTTATTATCTCTAGTCCCTCCGTGCCTCGGAAGGCACGTTAAGCCGTTGATCTCGGCTGCATTTGCAATCGTTTAATACCCACCAACCCGCACTGGGCAAGAGTGGTTGGTTTATGCGCATGCGCTGTCTTTGGTATTACCGAGGGCTAAAGTGGTAATCGACTTATGACGCTTACTGTGTACCTACAGGTTTGCGTAACGCACTAACATACCTCATTGACGTCAAACCACACGATTGCTTATCGCGCCCAAGCTCTGGTTACCGTCATCTCGAGTGGCAGCGAGTAGCAAGCAAGACCTTGGAGTGTCCAAACCTTTCGAGGTCATAGCTTAATGGCCACGGAGCTTTACCACCAACTCTATAGTTTGTAAAATATATGATGATTGATATGACAGTTGTCATACTCATACAAATTTCTGTCTCTCCTTTTCGCACTTATAGCAGTTTGATATTTGTTGCTTGCTGTCACAGCGATCAAGCAAAATTTTACGAACTATAAACGCGACTCAATTCCCATGGTTAAGGTGAGACAACGCTATAAGCCGTGTAGAGCGGCGTCCCGTTTTGTCACCCGCGTTTGGATCGCACTAATACTTCATGGCAGTTCATGCTCTTTGCCGTCTGGGACCAGAACTTTGTTTTTTATGGTAATAAACAACAAAAAATATCAATACATAAAACACATCTATTTATACCCAAAGGGGTTGGAGAGGCGTATTAACACGTTTCGCCAATTACGTTTGGTCCCGTTTAATAGGTGGCGAGCCTATTGCCATCCATCAAGCACGTTGATCACAGTACCTATATCGTTATTTTGTCGCGTTTTGAGTATTTTTTCGCGTCTTGCATTTTTACGCGTTTTTTAACTTACTCATTAACGTTAAAATTGACGTCTCCGAGTGCGGCAGTTGATCTTGTAATAATAACAAAATACTTAACAACGTTTATTGTACACACTTGATAAGCAAATAAACGTTTGATTTAATTTGATTCAAAATATGGAAATATGCAACAACTATTATTGTACACACTTGATTTAAGCAAACAAACGTTTGATTGATTCAAAGTTTGTGTGAACGGACTGAATAGACAAATAATTTGAGAAGTACGCCCAGCTGACTCACGTTATTATCCGACAAAAGCGTCTATAACGAGGAGCAATGAACTCCCGATGGAAGCAAGAAGCAACTGGCCGAACGCGGACCGATAGCGAAAAGTTGAAGCGCTGTTTGAGCGAAGTCATTTCATTTCGACGCTTTGGCCAAATAGAGCTTACAGATTCTTCTTTTTGGCAGGGCTTGTTAGGGTTGCGGACCCAAAAGGTAAACAGGACCCTATTACTATACCCCATTCACTTGGGCTTGAAACAAAATGTGAACAATCTTGATGTGTCTTCTTATATAAAATACAAAAATAAAAATGTGTAATGACCATTATTTCAAAGTAGCTATACTTAACAGTTTAGTTTGTCTTTAATTGGTGATGTATTTTAGAATACACGTTTAGATAAAGAGACATATCAAGATTGTTTACATTTTGTCTCAAGCCCAAGTGAGTGTGGTGTGTATAAGACTTCTGTCTGTCCGTCTGTCATGAGGCTGTATCTCATGGACCGTGATAGTTAAACGGTTGAAATTTTCATATTGCCGCTTAAGTGTCAATAAACAACAGATACTATTAAAAAGAATAAAATGTAAATATATAAGGGCTCCCATACATACTTGTTTTATTTTTAGATAATGGTACGGAACCCTGCATGCGCGTGTCCGACTCGCACTTGGTCGATTCTTATTATTTTATAACCTGCCGATTGCCGAATGTTCCGCTAAAAAGTCGTAGAACAAAACGAGTTCATAACTTTAGTAGGTGCTACCAACTTATCAATCTACACTTATTACATAATTAAATGTCAATTTCACAACTTTTCTTACATTTGATACGACGATCGCCATGTATTCTCAGCAATAATACCTACGTCAGTTTCATACTTTTGTATTCTAATGGCTGGACAGGGCCCGTAGCCAAGTGGCAATCGTTTCATAACGATATCGGTTGAAGTCCGCCACGATCGGCCATATTACAGGCCTAGGACGGGACTTGGACAAAATCTCTGTCCACCACAGTGTTTTGTCTCGGGATTTAGTGGGAGTTAGAGCGAGAGGAGAACATTTCCTTTTCCCCGAGGAGATTTAGTCCACGTCACGGGGATGAATAGGAGACCATACCGTAGTTAAAAAAGCCAATACTCATTCAAGAACGCGTGACCCGGCTAGCGACTCGCGAGATTTATGTACTCGTATGACTCACCGACACTTACTTGATGAACTGGTTCTTAGCAATATTTATTTAGAAGCCAGAATAGAAACGGTATCTGTACAGTGAAGAGTTAAAGAGCTTACGACGAATCGATTGATTGGATTCACGTCATAAACTCTTTAAGAGCGGATGTCATTAGATTATGTAACGAGAGGTTTTTGTCACTTTTCTTTCACACCATGAATATGCAAGTGCTATACTCCAGTAATGATTAAGTAATTATGTAGCCGTCGCATTATAAACTATATCATTCCCATTATCTGCGGATATACATATACGCAATCAATTCAAAAAGTCCATCACTTTCACTGCTGTGTCAATAATTAGCTAATTTACTATTAATTTAATTTACCTGTTTCATTTTTTTTGTATCACCTAAGCTGAAAAGAAGCTGAATTGACTCTTTGCATGAAAGTTATTCAAAAAAATTAAAAGCATTTTACCGCCAGAAATTTGAATTCACAAACAATAATTTACTTTTTTTTTACATCCAGTCATTCCTCCATTTTGAAAAATGGCTGCCTTCTCAATTATTTAAGTAATTATATTGTTAGAAAGAAAATCTACATAAGTATTTCTAATATTTGCATTCAGACATTGTACTTTCAGAGCTGCAATTCGGAGGACATAGAACATCCGCTTCTTTGACTTACGCAGTTTACCAAAATGTGCATTACAATAACAGAAATTATTAGCTAGAAACGGTGTGCTGCTAAGAAACAATAGCTTGGAACTTTCCAGTGGCGGTTGGTATTACCGTGGTTGTGTACAGCCTGTCATAAACAGTATCACGTATACGGTCTGTCTGTCTGTCCGTATGTCGAGACGTGGCCACCGTTCCGTGAACAGTTGATGCAACTCCACTGTTTAATATAGGGGATAGGGTGACCGCATTTTATGAATGATGGAAACTGTCATTCTATATCTAATGCTCACTTAAAATATCACTGATAAACTAATAAATTAAAAAATTATCATCAATATCGATTGAACCTATAAAATTTCTGAGATACAAATCAAAGAAAATACAGGCAAATTGAAAACCTCCACCTTTATGAAGTCGGTTGAAAAACAAGGATGCGGATTCCACTAGCGTAAATTTAAATGAAACACATGCATAAATAATGCCCATTTAGTTAGGTCCCACGTGGCGAGCTCATTCTTATTGCCATCTATCGTATCGGGCACGTAAATAGCTAGGTGGTTTATGAGGCCTACCACTGCCCATTTCTCATCGCTGTCTCTACCCTACGTCGCCTTGTACACCCACGAGAGATTGGGGGTGGTGACAATTGTATTCTACTACGCCGTCACCACACGGGGGAAATGGAATAAATATTGTTAGTTCAATTTCATTATATTGAGGGAAAGCAAAGGGACCTAATGGAGCCTAGTCCAATATTGATCATTGTCATAAGGGTTGCATCCACGCCTTTTCTTTTTGAGGACCTAGGCTGTTGGCCCAGAGGCCTTTACAGCATCTATCGGTCGAGCACTCCCTCGACTGCAAGGCTTGAGGACACGTTTGGCTTTAGGTCAAGGTCTTCGCCTTCCCCAAAAAATAACCGGTAGATGCTGTGAAGGCCTCTCGGCCAACAGCCTAAGTCCTTCATTATCTGTTCGCATAATAAAAGCAAGGAAAGCAAAGGAAGCTTTGTCCGTGCTAATAGAAAACTATGGCCACCATAGTGCGGTCGGCTGTATAGCGGTTACCGCTATCAACACTACACTAATACCCCTACGCCTAAAGCTTGATACGTTAACAGACGACGTTAAACAACAGTAGGGGAGAGTGTTTGGCGCGTTTCGTGGTGTCAGTCAGATTTATTTTCACTAATTCAAAAATTGTTACAGAGTGGATTTTGTGCAGTGAAAGTGGTGTTATTTTGATGCACAAGCATCCGTGTTGATGTGCAATTATGCAGAATCATCGAAAATAAGTCTCATGATGTGTTTGATGTTGTGGTGAAGATCACTATAAAAAGTGGTTTTATCCATTTCATCAAGCACCATCATTAACTCTGTTACCATTCAATTCGTGCCAAGCACTCCCTAGATACGTTAAAATATGTGGCACCCATATTTAAACGTAAAATTCATTTCATTCATACTTTTCACCCACTCATTATTTCATAAGACTACAGATAAAATATACACTAAAGACTTGGCTGTATGGGCTAGACCCTTTGCCTTCCCTAAAATATAGGGAGAATTTAAAAAAAAACAACAGTAGGACGGGACGTAGACAAAATCTCTCTCCACCACTTGACAGTATGTTTTGTCTCTGGATTTAGCAGGAGTCAGAGCGAGAGTAAAAGATTTTCCATTCGATTTTTATTTCAACATTATAGAAATTGGCCGTGTGGTGACGGCAGAGCAGAATACAATTGTCACCACCCCAAATCTCTCCCGTAGGTGTCGTACAAGGCGACTAAGGATAAATGAGCGATGAGGAATGGGCAGCAGCGTTCCTCTTATATCACCTAGCGATAGTACTGCGACTTTTGTGCCCGATTAATAGCAATAGGCTCGCCACCTATTACATGGGACCTAACATAATTGGCGAAACGTGGCTGCTAGTTCACCTCTGCCTACCCCTTCGGGGATATAGGCGTGACTTGTGTATGTATGTATGTATTATAGAAATGTTAGAAAAATTAGTTCAAATACTTTGGTGGTTGGAAAAAGTTCGAAAAATTATGGTCGTCCACTGCCATCCGTCTTGGTTGGTTGGCCGAGCGGTTAGGCACTCTGTAATCAAGCCCATATAAATATAAATATTTTCCCCGGGGAGATTTTGTCCACTACCCGTGCTAATGGAGGAACCGGGCAATGATGCGATCTAGGATTCGACACGCTCATAACACGCGGTAGTTATGTACAGCCAGTAGCTGTTTTCGGATGTTAAACAATCAACAAAAACAGGCCATTACAACTCTACAGTCGTAATAATCTAAGCCTTATGTCGAGGCATGATTAAAGAAAAGCCACAACTAATGTAAAACACTGAATTAAATTTGCACTGTGACGAAATTTGACAAAATATATGACAGACTAGGATTTATAACGCAATATATTTCTTCTTTTTCCTGTCCTGCTCCCAGTTTAACTGGGGTCAGCGCAGTATAATTATGTTTCTTCTTCTACTAATAGAGGTCAGACGTCATTAAGCCACCCACTCTCATTTGATTCATATCATCCATAACACCGAAAAGATGCTAATGATGAATCAATGTAGGGATAGACAAAAAATAATTATCAAAATCGGTTTATAAACGACGGAGTTTTGCGGGAACAAACACATACGGGTACGAATTGAGTAACCTTCTCCGTTTTTCGTCGGTTAAAAAGCGATGGAAAGGACCATGTCGATAGAAAAAAAAACAAAGTCTCTATGGAACACACAATAGTCGACAGATCCACAAATTATTGTCCATAGACAATAGATACACTTAATATACTGTTAGCATTCTCACAGTCTACATTTTTATCTATCAATGCATTGTCAATAGGTTGATTTTTTTCTGAAAACTTTCCACAATTTCTCTGTTGACTATTAGAGCGAGACGATAATGTGCAAATTACACTAATCATTCTCATCACGGACCTTTCAACCATAAAGTGATCGCACCGTATCATAAAATGAATTTCAGTACCTATATACTGTATTTTTTTAAATACATATCAAAATTACTATTACACAGTATTGTTTCTATGGCATGGCAGAATAATATAAATTCACACTACTCTCTAATTAAATCTGGATTTAGTTTAAACGCTAGTGAGATGATTACAATCAGTGCTGCTACAGTCTTGATCTGATAAGGCGTAAAAATACAATTTATATTTTTTTCTATTTCCCTCCAATTCCACTCCACCATAGATTCGTTATCAAACCAAATAAAATATTATTTAAAAAAATATATTAAGGTGGCGGGCTTTCAATGGCGTCAGTCAAATTTTTATTTGAATCATTCAAAAATTGTTTCAGAGTGGACTTTGTGTAGTAAAAGTGGTGTTATTTTGATGCATAAGGATCCGTGTTGATGTTCAATTATAAAGAATCAATAAAATTGAAATAAAAGTGTTGTGCCGTATTTGACGTTGAGAATTTTATAGTAGTTTTCACCACCTCATCGGTCACCGTCATGAACTCTGTTACCATTTGACTCGCGCCAAGCACTCCCTAGATGCGTTAAAATATGTGACACCCATATTTTAACGTAAATTCATTTCAGTCATACATTTCACAAACTCATTATTTCATAAGACTACAGATAAAATATACACTAAAGAATTGGCTGTATGGGCTAGACCCTTTGCCTTCCCTAAAATATAGGGAGAATTTAAAACTAACTAAAAAATATATTAAACTGAGTTGTTATTGACTTCCTAAAGATTGTTAACCTTTATCTGGTTTAATGTAAGGCACAAATTAAGTCGATTGAGGAATTTGAGATATTGCGGTAACTTGATGCGCTGTTGACATTGACTACTTATTTCACATAGTAAAATACACAAAAAGATAGCAATCAGCACTTCTACAATACAATGCTATAATCATCACAAAGAACTTAACGACAAAATAGTCTGCTTCTACGTACTTGGTACTTATATTAAACGAATTATTTCATATACCATGTAAGGAGAGTCGTCATGTAAAGAACGTTTCTTAATTTTGAAATAAAGAAATCGCTTGAAAAGAATGCAGTAATTTTCTGGTTACCTGACTTGCTTATTTACTCTCGATTGGTCAAATTATGGCACTCTTTTATTAAGTTGTCAATTTTATATAAACGATTTTCAACCTTAATATATACTGAGCAAAGTAGAACATGGATGGATTAAAATAAATTATGCCATTTAAGTTACATTATGTCATAGGTAATTGATACCGGTACCTACCATGATTGTAACTATAATTATATTTTTCCTTTCTTTTTAAGTAGCTACCTACTGCTCCAGTTTTGTAATACCCAAATTAGTACTATGCATGTGTCATTCTTTCACGTAACATTAATAAGCCGTGTTCTAACGGCAGAGTAGAATACAATTGTCACCACCCTAAATCTCGCCCGTGGGTGTCGTAGAAAGCGACTAAGGATAAATCAGTGATGAAGAATGGGCAGCAGCGTTCTTTTTATACCACCTAGCAATTTACTGCGACTTTTGTGCCCGATAAATCGCCACCTATTACATGGGACCTGACGTAGTAAGCGAAACGTGGCTAGTTCACCTCTCTGCCTACCCCTTCGTGGATATAGGCGTGATTTATGTATGTATGTAAAAAAAGCTGGTGTTCCCTTTTCAGGGAAAGCTATAAAGGTGAGCGTTTTTTCTGTTACGTACATTTTGTAGGGCTGATGAGGAGGTCTTTGCCCAGCAGTGGGATCTTATAGATAGGCCAACAAAAAAAAATGTTGTAGGCGTGATTTACTATTAAGTATGTCCATCAAACTACTATTACTAGCGTAACTCAATGTCAACGTGTACGTCTGTCTGCCATCAAACACAACACGCGCTAGTCAGCGGCCTACTTGCAAACACAGCCATCACGCGACGCTCCGCTGACACAGCACGTCTTACCAATTTATTTATATTTAAAACAAAAAATAATCATGTTCTCTCTTTTCAGGGAAAGCAAAGGGATCTAGCGCATCGCATACAGTCTTCAATTTAATTTTTCTCTAATTATTTGGTCAATTCTAATAATTCCATTGCAATTAATCCATCACTATGAACTAATTCTATAACTAGCGTAACTCAATGTCAATGTGTATGTCTGTCTGCCATCAAACACAACACGCGCTAGTCTGCGGCCTACTTGCAAACAGCCAATAGTCCAGCCTGGCTAGCATGACCACCAAAACACGATATGATATAGCCATTTATCGCGTTGAACAGTCAAAAATCATTGGATTTTAACACTTGAATAAACCTAAATTGAATATTTGAATAAGCCTCTAACTGCCGCACTCAGAGACGTCAAATAATTTTAATGAGTACTTAATGTCAAAAAATCTCATTTAAATCTAGACCATAGACCCGGCAAAAATAGCGACTAGTTTTGAATTGTCATTTTTTGACATTAAGTACTCATTAACGTTACTTGACGTCTCTGAGTGCGGCAGTAAGGCTCTATCATAAAGATAGCCATTTATCGCTTTGAACTGTCGAAAATCCAATTATTTTTGTAAGTTTAATGCGATAAATGGCTATACCATATCGTGTTTGGGTGGTCAGCGGGCACCTGCGAGCCGGGCAGCAGTACGAAGTACGAACGCATCACGCGACGCTCCGCTGACACAGCACGTCTATGACGAACAACTTCGTGCACTCCGTCCACGACCCTCCTGTGGTATGAGCGACGGTGGCGGGGACGGGGCACTGCAGATGCCAGCGGGGGCGGGCGATGCGGGGAGGAGGAAAAACTCGCCTCTCCCCGCATCACCCACCCCCGCCAACCTCCAGAGCGCCCCGTCCCCGCCACCGTCTCATACCGCAGGAAGATCGCGCACGAACTTGTCGGATTATAGTCTGCGGCCTACTTGCAAACTAACAGCCAATTGTCTAGCAGTACGAACGCATCACGCGACGCTCTGTCGACTCAGCACGTCTACCTCAGTTCGAAACGCAGCGGAACAACATTACAGCAGTCACGCAGTGGCTGACACGTGCAAAAAATGCTATAGGTGCATGTTGAAATCCAATTGACAACAAATAAAAAAAACAAGTTATGATAGGTATGTACAGTCAGCATTATAAGTAGATTAACACTTTAGTACGTTGTCACAGAGGTTGTACGTACAAATTTGTGGCGATTATTACTGCGCAATGCGCTATCTTTGGTATGACAGAGGGCTAAAGTGGTAATCGACTTATGATGCTGACCGTACTAAAATTGCTTGATCCATTTTGCATTTGACATCCAACCATTATCAAGCATAGCTAGGTTTCATTTAAATCTATCATCTCTTATATTCGAACCTTCACTTACTATATAAGAGTAATCGACGATATTTAAAAACAAAACAAAACAACTAAACGTCCCTCGTCCCATAGAAACCTACACTTATTATGCCTTTGCATTCAAAGGGATGTGTACAATGCACACCCACAGCTGTTGACAGCTCGGAACTTTTTGTCTACGTGAAGACAAATATTGTATTGTACATCAATTGTGTTAGCCGATTTTTGATTAGATATACAGAAAAGATCCGTACATCTTCCATTCTGGCCGGGGAGCGAAATAATTTACGTAGAATGTGCCAGCCCCGACTCACCCCCGCCTAGCATGACCACCGAAACATGATATGATAAAGCCATTTATCGCGTTGAACAATCAAAAATCATTGGATTTTAACATTTAAATGAGCCTAATTGGAATAATTGAATAAGCCTATTTGGTTAAATGTTTAAGATATAACTATTTTTCGCTTCGAACTGTCAAACCACTAACAGCCTACCTAAAGAGGGTTGGTGTCAGGCTGGCGGCCGGCTGTAAAACCTAAGCCAAAACCTTGAACAGCATCTATTGCAATATTGTCATCTCAATCACTCCCTCCGTTTGTCGGTCTCTCGACATGGTCCTTTCCGTCTCCTTTTTATACATTTATAACACCTTACATGTGTCATTAATTAGAAGGCAAAAGATGGCTTTTCCACGTCAGACCCATAATATTAGAATAGGAAACATACTACCCCGACACCAGATAAAAGAGCATGAACAAGATTGAACAAATCATTTTCTGTCCTCTCCACGAATACTTATCTCTTCATCATCGCCCTGCCCTTATCCCACCCTATTTGGGGTCGGCGCAGTATGTCCTCTTTTTCCATTCTCTTCTGTCACTCGTCATCTCCTCATTCACATCCATCACCTTCATATCACACCTCACACAATCCATCCATCTTTTCAGTGGTCTTCCTCTACTTCGACATCCATCAACATTCATGTCCATAACTTTCTTACTCACATTCATGGCATCACGTCTCATAACATGTCCATACCAAGCTAAACGGCACCCTTTCATCTTCTCTGTTACTGGCGCCACTTTCAGACTCCCTCTTACGTACTCATTCCGTATTTTGTCCATTTTTGTCACTCCGCACATCCATCTCAACATTCGCATCTCTGCCGCATGCAATTTTCTTTCATCCGTCTTTTTCAAAGCCCAACATTCCGATCCATATCCGAATACTTATCTCTTGAGTGGTAATAAACATTCAGTATTTAACCGTTTTCTATCAACAAAGCATGTTGGTAATAGGATACCTAGATTCAAAGGTAACATTAGTAGGTTGTATTATGTGAACCGTGAGCTTCAAATATAGAATATCACTAGACCCACTGTTAGGCTAAGCACGCACTGACGATTAATTTGCATACGATCTGCGTCCCTAGTAAGTGGCCACTCAATCGAACGCATAGAATACAAAATGTATGAAACTGACGTACTATTATTACAGAGAAAACCATACACCAGTTTCATACTTTTGTTTTCTATGCGTTTGAATAGATAAGCCACTTGGCTAGGGCCTCTGAAGGGAATAAATAAATAAATAAATAATAAAATATATAAATAAGAAGAAAAAGCATTATACCTAATGCGATTTACGTGCCCGATAGTTTTGGCAAAAGGCTCACTATATTTTTATTTGTTTATTATTTTATCTATTACATTTATGGAACCTAACAAATTGACGAAAGTTGGGTGTTAGAACACCTCTGCCTACCCCATAGGGGATAAACTACACTTCTTAGTTTTCGACTTAGTGTGTCTTCACCCTTACGCCAATAAACATCGTAAGCACAATTATTGTATGCTTAACACACCCAGTTCGCAAGCAAATCTCTTAGAACTGCGTGATGTTGTAAAAACGCCTTGGAACATTTCGTATTGTTCTGAAGCCATTATGAGATTTCTTCTCTTATTCAATTTGAATGATAATAAAAATGATTTTAGGTCATGATTTCCTAGTTCACTCGAATAATAGTTATTGAAATTGCTTTTTAACGAGAACTAGGAATACATCATGGTGGAAAATATTACGTGTTTGTTAACTTTAGAAGAATATTATGATTGACAGATTTATAACTATCATGCTACAGCCACTTACGTCCGCGGTCCATACCTCAGAGACGTCAATTAATTCATTTAAATCTAGACCATAGACCCTGGTAAGAATAGCGATTAGTTTTGAATTGACAAAAAGCACGCTAAAGAATTTGCGTGCTCTTTTAATTTACAGTTATATTATATGTCCCTTGTACGAGATTGTTAAATTGAATACACAAACAAAACTAACTATAAATTAACGCTCTTAAAACGCCAACCTGTAAATTATGAGCATTGAAAAAACATGTTGTAAAAACCTGATTCTAATTTCGGGTGCTGTAAGGACCAAAAATACATAAAAGTTAGTTACTTAATACCTACATCAATAAATTCTCTTTTCCCAGTAGAAAATCTATTACACAATTATATTGCAGTCAGTCAAGGTAAATATTTACTTCAACACATAAGTAGTTCCGTCAACACCCTCTCATCATAATGTGCATCTCATAAACGTCATGTAGTCAATAAAGGTTATTTTTAAACTAAGTGCATCTTCAGGCGAGCAGAGCAAGACATCGCATCTTCAATACAAAAGAGATGCAAGCCAATATTGCACTCCTGCAAAAGTCAGTCTTGCTGCAATCAATATAGAACACACAACGCCTCCAAGTATTTTTGAGTTGCGTCTTTATTGTATTCAATGGGTGACGTGTGCACCACAGAATACAGAGACACAGAAGGTCTGCATCGTACGCAGCACGGGACGTAGACAAAATCGCCCTGGGGGAAAAGAAAACTTTTTTCTCTCGCTCTAACTCTCTCTAAATTCCGAGACAAAACACTGTCAAGTGGTGGAGAGATTTTGTCCTAGTTCATTGCTAAGCCTGCGGTGTGTTTAAGTATTTGTCACAGATTCCGTTTGAGATTAGTCCAATACGAAATATTGTTTTGCAGTGGACCTTGGCTGTTGGCCGAGGTTCTTTTGCACCTGGGAGCAAGTCGAAGACGAGGAGTGTTTGGCGCGTTTCGTGGTGTCAGTCAGATTTTTTTCGCTAATTCAAAAATTGTTACAGAGTGGATTTTGTGCAGTGAAATTGGTGTTATTTTGATGCACAAGCATCCGTGTTGATGTGCAATTATGCAGAATCATTGAAAATAAGTCTTGTGACGGTGTTTGATGTTGTGGTGAAAACCACGTAAAAAGTGGTTTTGCTCACTTCATCAGTCACCATCATGAACTCTGTTACCATTCAATTTGCGCCAAGCACTCCCTAGATGCGTTAAAATGTGTGACACCCATATTTTAACGTAATATTCATTTCGTTCATAATTTCATCCACTCATTATTTCATAAAACTACAGATAAAATATACACTAAAGACATGGCTGTATGGGCTAGACCCTTTGCCTTCCCTAAAATATAGGGAGAATTTAACCAAAAAAAAAGCAAGTCGAAGACATCTCTAACCATTGTATTTGTTTAATTATGAGTCGTGTGGTGACGGCAGAACGGAATACAGTTGTCAGCACCCGCAATCTCGCCCACGGGAGTCGTACAAGGCGAAGCAGCGTTCCTCTTGTAACAATCTGCAATATATTGCGATTTACGTTGCCGATAGGAGGTAATAGTCTGGCCACCTATTACATGGGACCTAGCTTAGCTGGCTTAGCATGGTTGTTAATACACCATTGCCAACCCCTTCGGGGATAAATAATTGGTATCTCGTTATTTATGGGTATCTATGTTGTATGCGTTTTCTGGTAACTTTCTAAACAATAATAATGAAGAGGACAACGCGCTTCGATAGTATTATATATACCCTTCTGACCCTATATATTATGTGGAGACTGGTGAACTCTTAAAGTAAACATTGTAAAACAATGAACCGAACAGAGCTGTCGAAGAATGTTTTAAGTTCTAAGCTCTTGTGATACTGTCTTTTCATATTCTAATTCTTGAGAGGGTGCAATGCGATATTTCTATACGATCCGTCGTTTAGCTCACGATCGATAGATATCAATATATTTGGAAAACTTCTTCTTCCTGTTCTGTCCCAGTTCTGGGGTCGGCGCAGTATGTTTCCTCTTTCATTTATATTAGTCGGACGTCATAAAGCCATCCACGACCTTTTGATTCATTGAGTGATGGATGATTATCTAGTAAAGAGACGGAAAGGACGATGTCGAGAGACCGATGAACGGTGAGAGTGATTAAGACGAAAACCTTCCAATCCCTCCATACTGTTCAAGGTTTTAAGTTAGATTCGGGTGCCCAAGGTGTTTATTGGTACACCGGGCAATCTTCCTTAGGCGATTTTTACGACACCCCTGGGATGAGTAGCTGGCACATTCGACGTTATTTTTTCGCTCTCAGGCCAGCCTGTTTGTTAGAGAACTGTCATACGTAATGTATTTTGTAGCTGATTTAGGATTGATATTTTTATTACAATATTACGATATTAGTTTCTTAGTGTGACGCTGGGTTTAAGAGGTAAATGCACTATACCTACTTCTTAAGCCTACGCCGATAAGTAACAATTACTTATCAGCTGTCGTCAATATAGCTCATCTAAATTACTGTTTATTGCGTAACATAGCTCAATCAATATGTAATTAAAAAAATATATATGCCGCTCAATTTTCTAGAACGCATCGTGAATATCATCTAGCTAGACTATTCATGTTGATAGGTTTTCCGTCTGTTACCTTCATATCTTATCTGTGACGACCACACAAGTCGTTAATAGTCCATAATGGGTGTAGGGATCTAGATGTCTTTCTGCCGCACTCAGAGACGTCAAACAACTATAATGAGTACATAACGTCAAAA
This sequence comes from Cataclysta lemnata, assembly GCA_963931975.1. Taxonomy (NCBI): domain Eukaryota; kingdom Metazoa; phylum Arthropoda; class Insecta; order Lepidoptera; family Crambidae; genus Cataclysta; species Cataclysta lemnata. Next base: position 4,664,044 of record OZ008360.1, read on the forward strand.
AATGACAATTCAAAACTAGTCGCTATTCTTGCCGGATCTATGGTCTAGATTTGAATGAAAATTTTTGACATTAAATACTCATTGAAGTTAATTGGCGTCTCTGAGTGCGGCAGTTAGTCAATTAGTTTTAAAATAAATCGTTTGACTAAATCGAAATTAGAATTTATTCTGCCTACTCTATTTCATTCTACACATATCTAAATAAATTACGCCACATTTATTCACGAAAGTGTAGGCAGAGGTGAACACTTTTGACCAATAGTGTAGGTCCCTTGTAATAGATGGCGATAGACTCGCCATTGTTTACGCCATTGTATTGCTTGGTAGTGTTATAGGGACACTGCTGCCTAGTCAAGTTGCAAACGATACAACGACGTTTCTATCTAACAAATGTCATATTTTAAGAAGAAAGAAAGAAAGAAAAACATTTATTGACCAGCACAAAGACAACACAGACAACATAATAAGAAAAAAAAAATTAAAAACAAATTACAAATAAACACTACAAAGTAACCCTTTGCCTTCCTTAAAATATAGGGCGAATTTAACAAAAAAAAGGGAGAGTGTTTGGCGCGTTTCGTGGTGTCAGTCAGATTTATTTTCACTAATTCAAAAATTGTTTCAGAGTGGATTTTGTGCAGTGAAAGTGGTGTTATTTTGATGCACAAGCATCCGTGTTGATGTGCAATTATGTAGAATCATTGAAAATGAGTCTCATGATGTGTTTGATGTTGTGGTGAAGATCACTATAAAAAGTGGTTTTATCCATTTCGTCAAGCACCATCATTAACTCTGTTACCATTCAATTCGCGCCAAGCACTCCCTAGATGCGTTAAAATATGTGGCACCCATATTTTAACGTAAAATTCATTTCATTCATACATTTCACCCACTCATTATTTCATACGACTACAGATAAAATATACACTAAAGACTTGGCTGTATGGGCTAGACCCTTTGCCTTCCCTAAAATATAGGGAGAATTTAAAACTAACTAACAAAAAAAAGGAGTGTTTGGCGCGTTTCGTGGTGTCAGTCAGATTTATTTTCACTAATTCAAAAATTGTTACAGAGTGGATTTTGTGCAGTGAAAGTGGTGTTATTTTGATGCACAAGCATCCGTATTGATGTGCAATTATGCAGAATCATCGAAAATAAGTCTCATGATGTGTTTGATGTTGTGGTGAAGATCGCTATAAAAAGTGGTTTTATCCATTTCATCAAGCACCATCATTAGCTCTGTTACCATTCAATTCGCGCCAAGCACTCCCTAGATGCGTTAAAATATGTGGCACCCATATTTTAACGTAAAATTAATTTCATTCATACTTTTCACCCACTCATTATTTCATAAGACTACAGATAAAATATACACTAAAGACTTGGCTGTATGGGCTAGACCCTTTGTCTTCCCTAAAATATAGGGAGAATTTAAAACTACTACAAAAAAAAAGAAGCAAAAAAAAATAAAGAAAATTAATGCCTAGTGCATGGCCAAAAGGTACTGCCTCAGCTTGAATTTTGACAAATTGTCTTACATTTGACACGACGGTCGCCATTTTGTTTTTTTCTGTGATACGTCAGTTTAATACATTTTTAATCTATTCGCTCGAATAGATTGGTCACTTGTCTAGGTCCACACTGTCTTTGCTCCTGATCGCCCTGTACAGGGAGATTGGGGGTGGTGACAGTTGTATTCTGTTCTGCCGTCACCACGCGTAGTCAAAGATGAGAACGTTAAGGGTGCTATTGCATCAGAGCTATGCGAGGACGCGTTCTCCTCAAACACACCCCAACACCAATAGAATCACTCTATTTCAAAACGGAGTGAATCTATTGGTTCTCTACAAACACATTCCTTGCAACGCAACCTCGCACAGCTCTAGTGGAAAATCACCCTAAAATAGTTAGACTGTGGTTGAACGTACAAAAATAATGCATCCACCAGATAGATACCTAACACGGTTCGCATCACGAAAAGTATGTTTAGAAAGGCTTCACAAAAACTCTATATCCCATCATCTGGGTCACACGTAAATACGGCTCTCGTACACAGAAATTGGCTGGTACAAACATTCGCATCTGAAATACAAAAGAGATACAACTCATAATTGCATTCCTGCAACAGTAAGTCTTAATGTCATGAATGTAGAACACACAATGTTTTTAAGTAGTTTTTGAGTTGAGTCCCTCTTGTATTAAATGAGCGATTTTACGATGCCCTATAAAGACTATTTTAGTTGTGCTTACTTGCTTACCTACTACAAATGTTATGTACCTTGCCTTCTGTTTTATTTGCACGATGGCATAATGAAAGATGTCGTAAACAGGTACAGAACTTAAGTCTATCTCCTACACATAACCATATCACATAACTCCTTCGTTATACCATTTACCCACAGAACAGTCTCTGTTCTGTGATTTAAACTGTGAGTTCTATGTAAACCATGATGGAATTTTGTTTTGGGATATATTCCAAGGATCGCCAAAAAAACGTAAAAAGATTTTAGGACTTTTAGGTTTAGACCTATAATCCTTTAATCTTAACTCTTTAATTTTTTCTAATCCTAACTCCTTAATTTTTTCTAATACTAACTCCTCCCTATTTTTTATACCATAAGAACAAAACGTTTGCCGGATCACCTAGAATCTATACCTACCTACATTGTTTAGTTAGAGGCTTAAGTCATAAGGGCCACTCAGATTTGGGAGACTAGCAAGTGAAAATTGACACTTAAGTTCCAGTTTGCCCTTCAATTGGCGTCATTTATTACAGGAATGCTTGACCATGTTAAGTGGGGGAACGACTTTACTTTAGTTTTCGTTTCTATGCGCCAATCATTAGACTTATTATTGCGCTTCTTAACAGCCTGCAGCCGATTGGTTAGATTCGGCTTCGACAGATCTATCTCATGTCCACTGGGAATGAAAAAAAAGGGGACAGGCAAAATGTTAAGTATGAACGTGGAAGGACGTAGAAGGAGAGGAAGACCAAAGAAAATATGGATGGATTGTGTAAAGGAGGATATGATAGCGAGAGAGGTGGATTAGAAATTGGTGAAGGATAGAGAGGAGTGGAAGAAAACATGTTGTGCCGACCCCGCCTAGAGCGGGAGAAGGGCTGGAAGAAGAAATAAGAAGGCAATCAATATGGTAACACTTAAATTAAGGTTAGTGGTTAGGAGTGCTTGGCGGGCTTTCAATGGCGTCAGTAAAATTTTTATTTTAATCATTTAAACATTGTTTCAGAGTGGACTTTGTGTAGTAAAAGTGGTGTTATTTTGATGCATAAGGATCCGTGTTGATGTTCAATTATGAAGAATCATTGAAATAAAAGTGTTGGGTTGCTTTGACGTTGAGAATTTTATAGTGGTTTTCACCACCTCATCGGTCACCGTCATGAACTCTGTTACCATTCGACTCGCGCCAAGCACTCCCTAGATGCGTTAATATATGGTAAGTGGTTAAAACCCATTCAAAGGGTTACCAAAATTATAAATAAACCTGTACCTATTGATTAGGTTACCTTATAAATCTTATAATATAAGCCCGGGTTGCCCTATCAATAGGCTTAACTTTGAAAAGGGGCTTTCCGGTCCTAGCCTGAGTTCCACACACACCCTTTACCCACAGGCAACAAGAAAGGAGTGCTTGAGCCACATTTAGAAGCAGTGCGGGCAAGAGAATTCAGTTCCAGCTATATTGTAAAACCAGCATGTTAAACACATCTCGCAACGGCGAGTGTTTGTTTAGTTCTGTACAAAGTCAACATTATCCGTCGAGAACGCATTATCTACTGCGATAGGACCAGAGGGCCTAAAAAGGCCATATTGAGCAATATCGCCAAATGCCATTCATTAAGTGAATCCTATAGCTGCTTACTATTTAATTTATCTATTGTGAACCTTTATACTTATTCTTGTAGGACTATCAATATGGACTAGCTGGAACATGGGAATTTTCACATAACACATAATATCGCTTTCGCTTCTTGAATATGAAACAGACATTTTGAACACACAATGCTTCGAAGTATTTTTTGAGCTGTGTCGAACGTTATTGACGCCAAAGGACTAATCTATGATTTGCAATGAAATTCATAGCAGATCATAAGTGAAATTGATCCTTTCATAATTATATTCCATTAATTTAATGTGAACCTTTATACTTATTCTAGCAGGATTATCAATAATATGGTCTTATTATCAAATGAGCGTTATATTAACGCTATAAAACTATTTGCAATGAAATTCATAGCAGGATCACAAGTGAACTTGCTTCAGTTACCTTTTTAGATACTCAGTTATGACATGGACATGGTCATAAAATACGAATAAATACAGCATTCTCACAGTTTAGATTATAATAATACATCTGTTTGTTTTGTACTACAGTATAGAGCTCGTTGGCTGGAGGCTAAATTTGAAGGGCCATTTAGTAAGTCTACGAAAGGTTTTATAAGGCCGGACCCATTTTAATATTAGCCACTGGTCGCAGCCATCTGCTCGGTCAACGGTTTTTGGACATAATAACTCCTTTCCGTAACGAATTTGGCTCGATATAATTTCTCTTTGAATACTGATAATGGAGACATGCGACAGCTGTTTTTATTTATACTAATTCAATTGCATATAGAATGTACACTGAGGTTACATAACTGCTTAGCGTAAATAATAATAGTAGTAATAGTAAGGCAAATGTAAGAGGACGTTAACAAAAAAATTATACTAGTTATGTCTATCCAGGTGCTTGGTCGTTTTTATTTGTTAACTTATAATAACTTAGCATAGGCATAGTAACATAGGCAATATAATTAACATAACATAGGTAACAATAGGCATTGTACCCGGTATCTGATTTCGGCGTTCCTGATGCACCACCTGGCAAATTACTTTCTACGTTTTTAATATTTTACATGCAATGCATGAAATAAAATATCATAGATCGTATCTCTTAGTATTTATCAAAGACGTTTCAGTTCACATTATACTTTGAGACGGTTTTTTGATAGCGGAGACGGAAATGACGTTTTTTCTAACTTCCCATTCGTCCTGTATTTGTTTGCTGATCAAGCATATCACCGGGGTCCCATAGCCAGCCACATCTGCATTCCCTGGGAGGGTTCTTATCTCAAACAGGGGTGAGCAATGGGCAGCAGCGTTCCTATTGCATCACTTCACAATATACTGAGATTTAGGTGCCTGATAGAATAGGCTCGTCAACTTTTAGATGGGACTTGAAATAGTTGGTGAAATGTGGTTTAATACGCCTCTGGCTACGGCTTCGGGGATATGTTTAGGTATATGTTTGCCATGTGCTGATACCAGCGGAGAAACAAATTGTCACCAACAAATTAATAACTGCGATTAAAATTACCCGGCGAATAGCAATAGACTCGCCTCCTATTACATGGGACCTGAAATAAGGTGGCAAAACGCCGTAATTTATACATACATAAATCACGCCTAAATCCCCGAAGGGCTAGGCAGAGGTGAATTAGCACCCACGTATCGCCAGTTATGATAGGTCCCATGTGATAGGAGGCGAGCCTATTGCCATTTATCGGGTACAAAAGTCGCAGTAGGTACATCGCTAGGTGGTATAAGAGGAACGCTGCCGCCCATTCCTCACTGATTTATCCTTAGTCGCCTTGTACGACACCCACGGGAGAGATTTGGGGTGACAATTGTATTCTACTCTGCCGTCACCACACGGAAATAATTAATGTATGTTGTTGCACGTGGTATCAATTTTCTGGTACTTAAACATCTCTGGCTATGCCTTAGGGGACAAACGCGTCATTTATATAAATATGTAGAATGAAATCGCGTCTGAGCTTATCACTTGTCGATTGAAGAAGTTCAATTCGCGCATCTGGGACCGTACCACGAAGTATTAGTGCGATCCAGACGCGGGTGACAAAACGGGACGCCGCTCTACTCGGCTTATAGCGTTGTCTCATTTTAACAATGGGAATTGAGTCGCGTTTAGAGTTGGTGTTAAGGGCCTAGGACATATAATTTTTCGAAATTCTTCTAACTGTATCTTCTTTATAAGCATCTTTCCAACGGGGCACACTTGCCGTCCTTGGCCTGTTTTTTTTAATAACTTGCGGAGGTGCCATTTCAGCTCTAGCCGGAGCCGAATTTCGGGAAATAGGCCAAGGTCGGAGCGGCATCCGAACGGGCACAAAGGGCGGTCCGCTTTGTGCCCGTTCGGAAGCCTCAGCGAATTCGAAAGGACTACCCTCTTCAATTTTCTGATTCCCGGTTGGATGAGACCGTCAAACGGCGGATCCCAATATTCTTTCAACAGTTGTCGAGAGACAGATGAACGGAGCGAGTGATTGGAATGACAACATTCGTAAGCCTGTATTAGTTATGTTCAATTAAAAATCAAATCATAAATGCTTTTGTTCCCTCAAGAAGACATACTGGTGGTGGTGACAATTGCATTCTGCTCTGTCGTTAACACGCAGCATCTTGATACTCCAGATAAAATAGTATCGTTCTAATGGTAGAACTTTACCAGAATAATGATACGCACAAACATATCCAGTCATTCAAAACCCACTATAGTTTAGGTCTAGCACGGGACGTGGACGAAATCTCTTTGCACCGCCACCTGTTTTGTCTCGGGATTTAGTGGGAGTTAGAACGAGATGGACATATTTTCTTTTCCCCGGGGAGATTATGTCCACTTCCCGGGCTGCGGAGGCAGGACGAGGGATTTCATTAAGTCACAATGCGAATGGAATCATCTCAACAATCTTGTTTATTGGATAAATTGCTCGGAAAAGTATTCTTGCTATACCGCTCATCGTTGGAATTTTTAGGTAAGTAAACAAAAGCAATACACAACAATTTCAATCATGCAATGACAGGAAAGCGTAGGTGTATATTGTGAAGCTGATGAGGTATTAAAAAAGCTGGTTCTAAGCAAAAAGCTAGTTTATTATTATGAAGTGCAATTATTACTATGGTAGCTTGGCTTTCGGGGCTCCATGCGTGCAATTTATTAAGCTTTCTTGAAAACCTGGGGAAAATAGTGCTAGTTAGTATAGTTATTAAGTTATAGTCAAGAAAATTTCTATGCACACACCGGTGTACAAGTAAAAGTATATGGGCATACGCGATGCGAATACGCATTGCCCGGTTAGCATTACCACACAAACACGATGATATGATATGCCATTTATCGCGTTGAACTTACAAAAATCTTACTTTAATACAAAATAATTAAATTAGGCAAGTAGCTAATAATAATTATGTCGGTTGATAAATGTAGTGAGAATATGTCAAATTCGTAGTAAAAAAAGGAAAAACTTAAAATTACACCTCTTTCTAACACTTAACAATCGAGGAATTTAAAGAAACAAAATATGCATAATGTTACATTAACTACCTTCTTAGAATTGCTACAAATTAGAATTAGGTTTTAGGGATATTAACCCTATATTATCTAGATAGGTTTATATTTTGTGAAACGAGATAATCGCAACGATAAGTACATGTATGTGTATTGTATACAGATAAATTCGTAATCACGTTCTAGATTTTTTAATTAATTTTTATTGTTATTTATAATAATTATGATCTAGATTTTTATAGAAAAAACGTCAGGAGGTTCAACTTAGGCCTTTTATTGAGTCAAAGGCGTCGAGCCGTGTGGTGACGGCAGAGTAGAATACAATTGTCACCACCCCAAATCTCTCCCGTGGGTGTCGTACAAGGCGACTAACGATAAATCAGTGATGAGGAATGGGCAACAGCGTTCCTCTTATACCATCTAGCTATGTACCTACTGCGACTTTTGTGCCCGATAAATGGCAATAGGCTCGCCACCTATTACATGGGACCTAACATAACTGGCGAAACGTGGGTGCTAGTTCACCTCTGCCTACCCCATCGGGGATATAGGCGTGATTTATGTATATAATATATGTATGTAAAGGCGTCGATGTCGACGTAGAAAGAGGTGGAGAGACGATCTGGAGGCACACTGCAACATGGACGGAATTGGCTCGGGATCACTCGAGATAGAGGGTTACGTACGGCCTTTGTCCAGCAGTGGGATCAAAGAGGCTAATAAAAAAATAGATAACAAGATTACAATAGGCATTTTACTAGGTAAGAATAATATTACTCTTACTGCAGCACTCACTGCCGCACTCAGAGACATCAAATAACTTTTAAGAGCATTTAATGTCAATAATTTTCTGAGTGCGGCATGCGGCAGTCAGAGACGTCAAATAACCATAATGAGTACTTAACGTCAAAATATGACAATTCAAAACCAGTCGCTATTCTTGCCGGGTCTATGGTCTAGATTTGAATGAAAATTGTTGACATTAAATGCTCTTAAAAGTTATTTGATGTCTCTGAGTGCGGCAGTCATCAGAGTCAGAGTCATCTTATAATTAATATTACTTGCCCCAATAAATATAATTTGATTCGAGTGCTATAAAGAGCGATTATTCTATTGGTAATTTAATTTGGTACCTACACCTATATCCCCTACGCAGTGTGATGACTGTAGAGCAGAGAACTAATGTCACCACTCTAAATCTCTCCCTCGGGTGTCGTAGGTAAAGGTGACTACGGGTTAAAACAGTGACGAGGAATGGGTAGCAGCGTTCCTCTTGTAGGTACCATCTAGCAATATACTGAGACTTTCGTGCCCGATAAAGGGCAATAGGCTCGCCATCTATTGTGGGACCTATGGTGTGAATAATAAGCAAAACGTGGATGTTTATTCACCTTTGCCTACTCTTTCGGTGATATAAGCGTGATTTATGTATGTACATACATAAATGATATGCCATTTATCGCGTATAAATGGCAATAGGCTCGCGCCCTATATTTCATGGGGCCTAACATAGTTGGCGAATTGTGGGCGTTTGGTGCACCTCTGCCTAAATGACGTGATTTATGTATGTGTGTACCTACCTACCTACCAATAGATAAATCTCTCTTTTCGATTATTGCCGAGTAACCGAAATCACTTAGCTGGGTGACCGTGCGAAAGCCAAACCGCTCTCTATCAGCATTACGATACTTGCATAACTCATTATGGGTACGACAAGCACTCACCATGCAAACAAGACGACAAGTTAGCCCGCCACACTTGCACCGGATCCCTGCTTCAATAACGGGCCACATTCACTGCACAATCACTGCGAACCTATAGATAGATATGCAAGAGTACTTCACAAAACTAATATACATAAATAAAAACACCAACGGTCCCCCAAAACTGGTTTCGGAGCGCACCAAACGCGAACTAGCGGCACTTGTTGCAGAATTACCACAAAAAAAGTCGATTTACACCAAGAAAATCAACCAAAATACCGCCTACTCTCCTCTCGATTAATAACAATCGATAACTTTTTCACTGTTTAGCCCACAACACGATTGCGACCGTCGCTATCAACACTTAAGACGCTTTTCTTCGGAAAAGCGCAAGCTTGTGTGACAGTTTTGTTAATAACTTTAGTTTTTAATTGAAATTAAATAAATCATAGAAGCTGCCGCTGTCAATGTCCGAACGGGAGGTTCTCAGCTGAGCGCGCATGCGTGGGAGATACGTGCCGACAACGCCACCTGCGCGGGGCAACTGACGTGACAGGCCGTGATGGCATGGCTGCGCGGGGATGCCGTTCGACAAAACGGCAGCATGAAACTATTTAGGATTTGTTGCCACTTAAACGTTCGCGCTCGGAAAAATGTCGCGAAAAAGACCTATATATATTGGTCTATCTACAGTTAAAAGTAAGCTCACTAAAGTTTAGTTGCCTGGCATTTTTTGTTTTAAACAAAAATTAATTATAAAATTAAAAAATATTATATATATTACGATAAATAAATAACATAAGTTGCTAAGCAACTAAGGTGTAGTAAACTGTACTTACGTCTGTAACGGAGTGGTGGTGGCCCTATCGGGGGTCCAGGGGAAGGGGGAAGGGTCTTTCTTCAATTGTGTGAAAATATATGGTCTGTTGTAGCCGTAGAACTATTTCTATGGTAACTTACGCACTTCATCCGATCCCTGTCCGAGTTTTCTAGACCAATAATTTTTCACGGACTCGTATCAGGTGCGTAAGCACTCTTAAGTTCGCACTCTGAAATATGAAGCGAAAAAGACCCATATCTATTGGTTATCTATCTATCTGTTATATTCTATCTACAGTTAAAGGTAAGCTTACTAAAAATTTGGTGCCTGGCATTTTATGTTATATTACGATAAATAACAGAAGTTGCTAGGCAACTAAGCTGTGGTACGTCTGCCTTCACCTGACAACTGTTGAGTGTTGATAGAATATTGGGAGTGGGACCCGCCGTAATTAGTTAATGCCAATTAAACGATCGAGCTCTAAAAATTGTCGCGAAAAAGACCTATATTTATTGTTCTTATAGTCTTTGTCAGTAGGTAGCGTAGGTATGCATATGAATAATATGTTGGTATTAGGTACCTGTGTAATTAAATCATAAATTACATAGGCCAGCTCCGACTCATCCCATGGGTGTCGTAAAATTCGACTAAGGGAGATTGCCCGGTGTACACCAATAAGCATCTTGGGGCACCCGAATGGTGGAAGGCAAACCACCAACAACAGCATATCCAAAGATGGTTAGTGTCAGGCAGGCGGCCGGCTGTAAAACCTAAGCCAAAACTTTGAGCAGTATGGATTGGAATGTTGTCATTCCAATCACTATCTCCGTTCATCGGTCTCGCGACATGGTCCGTTCCGTCTCATTTCTATACATTAATTCATCACTAGCATCTTTACGGTGTGATGGATGATATGAATCAAAAGGGAGTGGATGGCTTGATGACGTCTGACTGATTTGAATGGAAGAGGAAATATACTGCGCCGACCCCAGATAGACTGGGAACAAGGCAGGGAGAAGGAGTAATTAAATCATAAAAAACTATTTTTTTGTACGGAACCCTTGGTTGGCGAGTCCGACTAGCACTTGTGCGGTTTTCTTACCCATTGCTATACACTTAATTAGATACATTAAATCAAGCCTATATTTCCGAAGGAGTAGGTAGAGGTGAGGAGCTCGCTAGCGCAGTGGCACAGCGCGCTTGGCCTGCGATTGCGTAAACTAAGCAATTTCGCTAAGGCCGGTCATTGGATGGGTGACCAAAAAAATATTATCACGAGCTCCTCCGTGCTTCGGAAGGCACGTTAAGCCGTTGGTCCCGGCTGCATGTGCAGTCGTTAATACCTACCAACCCGCACTGGGCCAGCGTGGTGGGTTATGGTCCAATCTCCCTATATTCTTCCATCCGTAGGGAAGGCCCGTGCCCCAGCAGTGGGGACTTTAAAGGGCTGGTGATGATGATGATGATGAGGCAGAGGTGAATCAACACCCACGTTTTGCCAATTTGGATAGGGTCCATGTAATGGGCGGCGACGCGAGCCTATTGCCATGTATCGGGCACGTAAATCGCAGTATATTGCTGTTGTGTGTTGCTGCCCATTACTTACGTGCTACTCTGTAATTAAATAATGAAATAAATAAATTGTTTTAGATGCAGCCTTGGTAAATAAGCAATTTGTTTGTTATTCTATATTTGGCTTTTTAATTACAAATAACTATCATAAAATTAATAGTCAAAGACATAAAATTATTAATACTTATATCCTTTTTAATGGAAACACGAATTCATAGATACCGCATAAATCCTTCATCGGCCAAAAACTGAGCCAACGCGATGACACTTTCACGCGATGACTTACGAAATTCGAAAAGCAATTTGAAATAAAAGAAAAAAAATACACCATACCATGCACCTATCAGAAAATAGGAAAATTTTGCTATTGTCGATTTAAAATCCAATGTCTTTCAAATTGTCTTCGTTTTTACTAACAGTTTTACCTTTAGTGCACTTGAAATTTGGTGATTGTTATATTACTTAGTTCGTTTCTTATTCTGAAGATAATTGGTTTTGTATGTGGGAAATGTCACATTGAATGAACTTCGAAGTGGACCGTAACCCGTCCTCGTGGGCTCACATCGCCCTGTGTGCCGATGTTACCTGGGTAGCAGAAGCACCTGATGAGTACATTTTAGCCAACCAGGTAACCTGATTAGTAGATACATAGGTGAAGTGCGCCTAGCAGTAAATGCACCAAAAACAAGTATCTCGAAAACTACCCATTGGATACTAGTGACAAGTGAGAAGAAAACGCTAGAAACACATGTTTAAAACACGACGCGACCCGATGTGTGTGAGTCGAATCAAATGTATTGGTTTTCTATGACCAGAAGCACACTATGAACATCCGATGCGACGCCGGATTGTTCGGTGTCTCCACGTGGAGTCGCGTCGCGTTTCAATAATGTGCCGGAGGCGTTGGCATTCCATGGATTCATCCACAGATATATCTTCACCGTGCGGGTGCCGGGCCCATAGCGTGGCTGAGAGGGAAGTCAGGGCAGCGCCTGGGACTTGTGACCCAAGTGTAGGATTACGGGGGCCCCTTCACAACATGTCAACACTCACCTTTGCTACCCCTTTGCTACTCCAACTTCTCTCTCTACCCAGCCATATTTGCTAAGATTCAGTGAGAGCCGCCTTTGACACCATGTTTCAGTGTAGAACTTACGTAAGTTCTAGGCAAGACAAGGTCTTTTAGTAATGTGTATCTGGTATCCCCGTCGCTCCCACTTCTACAGCATATAACCAGGAATGTGGCCATTTTTTGTTAGTTCGTTTGTTAAGCCAAAGTACTTAGTGGTTTTTATAGCGTGATCTTTGGGATGTTTGTCTCCCATGGTACGATCAATTCGACTAGAAGTACACGATTGAGTATTCTCGAGTAGGTAAAGTAATATATCCGGTCTAGATGCAGAAACCGCTACCTCATTTGGTATTTTGTAGTGTTTTTCATACGAGTCCATCAGTAGAGTGCAGTCCGGAGCCGAAACTAGAATCGAGTAGGTTCGGTTTGTGATTCTATTTCGATGCTGAGCCTTGTTTGGTGAAATTTACGAGGCTTTTCTTGGTTGTAAGTTTCCTTTGTGCTCTCGCAACCGCTAGCTAGACTAACTGCTGATTACTAAGACTTTATTATGACGACGCGAGTAACGACCTGCCTCGTATATTTCAGTTTGTAGCATTGATAAAGGTGCCACAGCCACTATTAGTGTCCAATCAATAGTTTTCGAGTTATTTGTGGTAGGTAGGCCTATGGCCACAAATATAGAAACGGTCTGAACGCGCGTCGTCTCTACGCGCCTCGAGTTTGGTAGGCAAGGATTAGACAGGCAATGAATATGGCAAATCCAATATCGTGATACCGGTTTCAGTAAATTTTGAATCTTATAGAATCACACAAATATCGTCAATAAAGTTGTAAATTCCGTCACACATTATCTAATCCTTGCCGTATACATAGACAATTTACCGTGCCTGAGAACAGTGCAAGAAATATATATGATGATGATATCCCTCGTGTACATTTTCAGCGCCTTTGGGCACAGAACTGCCGTATTTCCCAAGTGCTACAAGACTCAGCTGCTGAGACACAAAGCACCCGAGCGGACACCCAATGCGAATTATCAGGTATGTCTATTTTAATTTTACATTACATGCATACATACATAAAATGTCTTCCATGCTGGCATGGGAGCAAAAAAATAACGTAGAATAGGCCAGCCCCGACACATCCCTGGGTGCCGTAAAAGTCGATGATTGCCCGGTATAGACCAAAAAGCACCTTCGGGCACCCGATTGGTGGAGGGCAAACCACCAACACCAGCATACCCATACCCAAAGAGGGGTGGTGTCAGGCAGGCGGCCGGCTGTAAAACCTAAGCCAAAACCTAGAGCAGTATGGATTGGAATGTTGTCATTCCAATCACTCTCTCCATTCATCGGTCTCTCGACATTGTCCGTTCCGTCTCTTTTCTATACATTCATTCGTCACTAGCACCTTTACGGTGTGATGGATGATATGAATCAAAAGGGAGTGGATGGCTTGATGACGTGTGACTGATATGAATGGAAGAGGAAACATACTGCGCCGACCCCAGATAGACTGGAAACAGGGCAGGGAGAAAAAGTTGTAGTGTCATCGTGTGGCAGAAACTGGACTTTGAATGAATCATGCAGAAGTTAGGCGGCCGAACTAAGGGTAACCTAAGGGAAATGACGTACTATTTTATCTGTAATAATACGTCAGTTTAATACATTTTGTATTCTAGGCGTTCGATAGATTGGGCACTTGGCTATAGGGGAGCTGCTCTGCGGGCCTAGCACGGGGACGTGGACAAGTCTCTCTCCGCCACTTGACAGTGTTTTGTCTCGGGATTGGAGTGGGAGTTAGAGCGAGAGGAAAAGATTTTCTTTCCCCTGAAGGAGACGTGTCCACGGCCCGTGCTAGGGGGGGGTACGGGGCTGGGGGCCTAGCCAAGGGGCTTGTCTATTCGAACGCATAGAAAACAAAAGTATGAAACTGAGGAATTGTTTTCTCTGTAATATGTAAGTCAGTTTAATACATTTTGTATTCTATAGATTGGCCACTCTGTCTAACTGCCACACTCAGAGACGTCAATTAACTTTTATGAGTATTTAATGTCAAAAATTTTCATTCAAATCTAGAGCATAGACCCGGCAAGAATAGCGACTAGTTTTGTATTGTCATTTTTTGACGTTAAGTACTCATTCCCCAAATCTCTCTCGTGGGTGTCGTACAAGGCGACTAAAGATAAATCAGCGATGAGGAATGGACAGCAGCGTTCCTCTTATACCTACCACCTAGCAATAGTACTGCGACTTTTGTGCCCGATAAATGGCAATAGGCTCGCCACCTATTACATGGGACCTAACATAATTGGCGAAATGTGGGTGCTAGTTCACCTCTGCCTACCCCTTCGGGGATATAGGCGTGATTTATGTATGTATGTATGTGAGTACTCATTAACGTTATTTGACGTCTCTGAGCGCTAATCAAAGTTTGAGTCTTGCTTAACATTTAAATGTTGTCAAAATTGACGTTTTTCCATACAAATTCTGACAGGTAATGTCCACTTAACTTTTTAAGCAGTCCCCCAAATTTGATTAGCGTTTCTGCATTCGGGGGTAAGACAGTTCGGCGTCGGTCGTGCAATTGTCAGTTAGGACACCTATTCGAGTTCAATAGGTTTGATCGCGCGTTCGTACGAGCAAAATTCGCGCGAACCTGTGATGATTGCGTAATCGTGTTCTATTAGGACGATGCTCTAGTTATTGCCATCGCGCGAACACGCGATTGTCGCATCGCTTACTCAAGCGATGATCGCCCATTCGCGTTCTATTAGGGCGATGCCTTACTGTCTATTATTTGCAGATAAACGTCCGAGCACTGGACAGAGTCAAGAGGGATCCTGCGCCGCCCGTCGAAGCGTGAAGGATGTCATACCGGAGTCGAGATTAGCGCAATTCTATGGAAATTTCTACTATGACGAAGCCAGGTGATAATGTGCATAATCATCATGATCATCACCAGCCCTTTAAGTGTCCCCACTGCTGGGGCACTGGCCTTCGCTATGGATGGAAGAATATATCGAGATTAATTGGGCCGTAACCAACCACGCTGGCCCAGTAGGCCGATTCCCTAACTTTTTTTGTATTCTACCCTGCCGTTACCACACGGCGCATAATATTTATTATTATTATTATTCTAGTTCATGAATAACTACCAACCGATTATCCCCGACACACATCAGGCATCACGCAAAGACCGAACAAGAAATCTGTTTTGTGTCACTGAGTTTCCGATTGGCTTTGTTTTCAGAGAAAAATCTTACGTCAGTCCAAATGAGAGGGCGAGTGGTCGCGGCCACAGCGGGCAGGGCTGCGAGAAGTCGGACCTCACCGAGTGCTGGATGCTCCCAGAGGTAAGAGCTGACTGCATAAGTCGAACGCACCAGTTACCTAGATACAGTAGTAAGTTACATACATATGTCATGCTTTTCTTCCACAGGGGTAGGCAGAGATTACTTCTTTCCACTTGCTACGATCCTTACATACTTCTTTTGCTTCATCCAATCTCATCAATCTCTTCATACATGCCCGTCGGTTTCGGGTACTCTTGACCTGGCTCTTTTTTAATAGCCTTTCAATTTGATTATGAAAGATCCGCCTAGGCCTTCCCCTTCCCATTTCTCCATTCACTTTCGCCATGTAAATCCTTTTTGTCATTCTCCTTTCATCGATTCTTTCGACGTGACCAAACCATGCGAGCATCCCTTTTCTCAATCCTTGTCATTACATCTTCTTTCAAACGAAGATTGTAAGAAGAAGCACTTAAGTTGACTAGTAATATTTTAAACTTTCGGTTGCATCATTAATCTGGTATAAGGCAATTGGGTCTCTAAGCGCAATAAACATAAGTTGACCTATAAGCAGTGCAATAAAACGTTTTCAGGTATTAATCGAGGTTCTGTATAAGGTGCGACGTGTTGTTACATGGTTACAGACACCATATAGCAGCGTAGGTATATCCGCTTCTGACCGTTCAAAATTTAGTTTGCGCAGACGGCCGCAATTTTGGTTCAACTTACGTGCCGGGAACTATACCTACCTACTGACTTCTTTATGGACATCACAGTAGGTGCTTACGAAACCAGAAATTGGTAATTAATTTAAAAAAAACTGATATCTAACTTACAAACTCGTTTGCATTGGAAGTGACGTCATTCAAGCCATGACAGTTTTAGCCTTTGTCGCGACGAATTCAAAATTTGTAACGTATTTTTTCTAAAACAATATAAATTTTGGAGTAAAAAATTACGGACGAATTGAGAACCTCCTCCTTTTGTGAAGTTGGTTAGAAATAGACACAAAAATAACAGTAGTTTTAACCCATTTTCCAATTTTGTCAACTTTATTGTACACGATTGATTGAAGAAATCTAACATCAAATCCCTTTGGTTACCTTACCTCACAACGTCTTAACATTTGTTTGTCTCCTAGGTGGAGTATTGGTTTCGCAAGCTGGTGGACGATTCGACGGAGCGCCAGCCGCGCCGCCGCCGACAGTACCGGATGATGTCAGATGACGATTTGTGCGTGTTTGCTTGTATTTCTTAGATAGCCAGTATAAAGATTTTGGTGGTTAGAAAAAGGAATTCGAAAAATTATGGTCTTGATGCGGGAATCGAACCCGCGTCCGCTGCTATCCGGGCAGGTGCCTGACCGCTCGGCCACCCAAGACTCTAATTAACTTGCCGAAATTCTTCTAACCTTTACACTTCACGTTGTAAGCCAACGGGTTCTAACATTTATATAATGTTAAAATTAAAATCGAATAGTTTATAAAGCAAACCTAACCTTAACCGAACGCACGGTATTTGTAAAAATATCTGCTTTGGAATGTTTGAAATTTATTTCTACATTGCGAGGGTACCCGTTGGCTTATAACGTGAAGTGTAAAGGTTAGAAGAATTTCGGCAAGTCAATTAGTGTTTTGGATGGCCGAGCGGTCAGGCACCTGCCCGGATAGCAGCGGACGCGGGTTCGATTCCCGCCTCAAGATCATAATTTTTCGAAATTCTAACCATCAAAATCTTTGTACTAATTTTTCTAACATTTATATAATGTTAAAATTAAAATCGAATAGTTAACAGTACCTTTTTTTTGACGGAGTGGGGAATGCATTTACGCACCGTATCGGTGTGTGTGTGGGACTCGCCTGACCCATGGTCGAGTCTGGAATACGCCACTTACCCCCGAATACAGAAACGCTATTCAAAGTTTGAGTCCCGCTTAACATTTAAGTATTGTCAAAATTCACGTTTTTCCATACAAATTCTGACAGGTAGTGTCCACTTAACTTTTTAAGCAGTCCCCTAAATTTGAGTAGCGTTTCTGTATTCGGGGGTAAACCACTCCGGTGTCCCTCCAGCCCTCTCGGCGGGGAGAGTCTGGGGTCTGCCGCGAGGCAATTCACCAGTCTCTCCCTCCCCAGATAGGTAACAGTACCTACTCTTACTGATCTTGGCTATATTTGGGCATTGACGGCCGCCTAGGTGGAATGCTCAGACTGCTGGGTATTGGCCAAGAGGTTCGAATCTTGGTAGGGGCAAACTTTTTGATGACCACAAATGTTTGTTTCCGAGTCATGGTTGTGTATATGTTTATGTAGTATATTTTCAACGTTATATTAAAAATATGTCCGTCATCTAGTATCCATAACACAAGTGCTTAGGCTACTTACTTTAGGCTAGATGATAGGTGTGATTGTAAAAATATTTATTTATTTATTGAGACTAGAAAAGAAAAAAAACGCAGAATGTAACGAAAAAATAGGTCATGAACGGTCGAAAAATTATACTTATGGCCTGTTTCACAATCGACGAGTAGGTCCTGAGTAGCTTACTTTGCAGTTCAATTGACATAGATTTCATATTACAACTGTCAAATGATCTGCGAAGTAAGCTACTTAGAAGTTACTTGTCGGTTATATTCTTGATGTCTGTAACCACACTGCCAATCAAAACGTCTTCATTGGCCCAATGATTGCGGAACACGCGCGGATTCGACTCCCGTATCAAGCAAGGCTATAATTTTTAGGCTCTCTAGTCATAAAACTTTTTCGAAACCACAAGTTTCTTTCTACATACATATAGGTAACATATGATGACACGCCTTTTTCCCACAGGGGTAGGCAAAGCCACTTGCTACGATCCTTACATACTTCTTTCGCTTCATCCAATCCGATCTCATAAATCTCTTCATGCATGCCCGTCAGCTTCGGGTACTCTTGACGTGGCCCTTTTTATCTCCATTCACTTCCGCCATATAAATCCTCTTTTGTCATACTCCTTTCATTCATTCTTTCGACGTGACCAAACCATACGAGCATCCCTTTCTAAATCCTTGTCATTACATCTTCTTTGAAACCCCACCTTTCTCTTGTCACACTGTTATACAATCGATCGCTCAGCCTTACCCCAGCCAAATTCCTTTTTGTAGTGTAAAAATACAACAAAAACATAACATAAATCACGCCTATATCCCCGAAGGGTTAGGCAGAGGTGAACTAGCACCCACGTATAGCCAGTGATGATAGGTCCCATGTAATAGGTGGCGAGCCTATTGCCATTTATCGGGTACAAAAGTCGCAGTAGGTACATTGCTAGGTGGTATAAGAGGAACACTGCTGCCCATTCCTCATGACTGATTTATCCTTTCCTTATCCTGTGTAAAAACACCTTATAAGGTATTGTGTATGTGATTGTGTCCGGTTGCTTGGGGAAACTAATGGGCGCCGATCGGCAGCTAGCGAGCTCCGGGGCCCGACTGGGGCGCGAGCCGCCGGCGAGGAGGCCGCCCTGGCCGCGAGGGTGCTTAGCGTGCGGCCCCTCTGGGGGGCTCCCTCGAAGCCCCCGCGCGCCCGAGCACCCAGCCCCCCTCCGGCGCCCCGCAAGATGAGGGCTCGGCGTAGGCAGCCGAGGCGGTTGGCGCTGGCGCCGGCCCCGCCCGCCTACTGCCTGGAGGTGCCCGCTCAGTTGCTCTGCGACCCTGCTTGCAAGGTACGGTGGTAACTTTCTTGCTTCCAGATACATAGTTACATACATAAATAAACACGCCTATATCCTGAAGGGGTAGGCAGAGGTACACTCACCCACCCACCCAACACAAGCCTATTGCCATTTATCGGGCACGGAATTCGCAGTAAATTGCTAGGTGGCCTAAGAGAGGAACGCTGCTGCCCATAACTCATTGGTTCCCCTCAAACACATTCCTCGCAACGCATTGTCTCACAGGTCTGGTGGAAAAGCACCCTAATGTCTCGGGGCTTGTACACCAAATTGCGATGTGACGTCGCATCGTAAAAATCTGCGAGCTCCCACGACGCATCGCAAGGGCTTCCTTCAAATTATATTTTATTCTTTTTTGTTTCGCCGCCCCTTGCCGCACCAAATCGCATGCCACCATTTTAGGTTGTAGTTTTTCTGCGTTGTGAATACGCATCGCGCCAATTCGCAGTTTTGTGTACAGTCAGCGGCACTTCAGACTACCCAAAACTGTCAAATTTCTTCAATCGATTGTCAACTTTAACTTGGTTAATAAAAGAGCACAAAATCTACTGAGAAATTTTGGCATTTTGTGGTAGTCTGACGTTCCCCCTGCTGACTGTATCTACCTACAAGCTCTTGAAGTGTACCGATTTCATACCAGTTCCAGTTCGACCCGCCGCGCCCCCCGCAGCTCGCTGACTGCCAACGCGCGATGGGCCGCCTTTCGGCGAGCGTGCAGGCCGCCGTGCGAGCGTCCACCGCCCGCTGCCTCCCGTACCGCGGCACCAACGTGAGCCGGTACGCGCCCACCGGACAGAGGCCGGCTAGATGTCCCCCCGACCGCCGCTACGGCGTCTGGTGGCCCAAAGACCACCCCTCGCCACGACTCGATCGCAAACTACAACTGCAGCAAGCCCAACAAACGAGAAAACCTGCGAAAACCGACCCAGAGGAAGAGAAGGAAGTAGATGAAGAAGGAACGGAACAGTCTGTCGTGGCTGCAGTTGAATCTGAAACAGAGAAAGCTGAAGAAGAAGTGGTTTCACCAGAAATACCAAAAGAAACAGCAGCAGACGAGCAGATGCCATCAACCAGTGCAGCCGCCTTAGAGACCAGCTCGATGAAGAAGCGCCTTTACAGCACAGTGCTCAGTATGAGCGCTCCCGCTCAGATAAACTTGACGGGAGTGCGATTGGCTCAAAAACTGGTAGCGCCAGGTCTTCTGAAGCTCAATCCGAAAATCATGCTGCCCTCTGCGAGGCTAAGATCCCCGATTGCGGACAACAAGTTTGAGGAGCTAGAGAAGGAAGCCTTGGAACAGTACAAGGCATCAGACGAAAGCATAGACACGAAATTTCGCGAGCTCGAAAAGCAAGCTGTGGAGCAGTATAGCACAAGCAATAGCAACACGAGCTGTAGCAGTGGAACGTCTGGAGAAAAGACAGCCGAAGACTCCAAAACCCGAAGACAGCCGACAAAATTTCAAAGGGAAAATCCCGTCGACAGCGTCGTGATTTACTCCCAAAACTTTCCGGATTTGAACGCTAAGGGGCAGACGTCTACTGTTATGAGTTTAAAAAACTTGCACGCCCCCCCGAGGGGGGAGAAAAAGGAACAGGCCCGCCGGCCGAGCAAGCTGAGGGCCGTGAAGAGTGAGTCCCAGAGAACCCCTTCCGACACGGCTTCGGATTACGAGGCTCGGGAATCCAAGGGTCATAGTAAGTCGACGCGGTGGACCCTGCACATGGTGCCGCCGAAGAAACGACACTTGACCCTGTGCGTGTCGGATTTTTCCGACGAGGAACTGGAAGAGGCTGCTGGGGCGATAAGAGACGCTGTGCCGCGAATCAAGTCCGCCGGCGGCAAAGCCAAGATGTCTGCCCACGGAGGCGGGGACTTGCGCCCCATTTTGAGAAAAACTTAGCCAAAAGTTTTAACCAAAGTAATTTTGCTGCAACACTTTACAATTTACGCTTGTCGCCGCTGAAGTTGATTCCTAAACTGGCAACACTCAATCGTCTACTCAGCAGCAAATTGGAACTGGCAGCACCGAGCTTTACGCTTATCGCCGCTGAAGTTGTTTCCTAAACTGGCAACACTCAATCATCTTTAATTGGAACTGGCAACACCGAGCTCTCATTCGTCTATCAAGATGCAAATCAGTTTGTTTGGCCATGGATATTTTTAACTGTTTTATCGGCAACTTTTAGTGATTGTGGTCGGTTTTTTATAATGATTATGGATGGGGTGTTTTGTGAGATCCTTTGTAGACGGGTAGGGTGCGCAGGGTGCCAAAGGAGCTGTGTAGGGCCTGGTCTTGTCCCAATTGTTATCAAACTGTTTACCAATGTGTATCCAGCATGTCTTTACTAGTCATAAATATTTGTATATACGATTTGCTTGTTTATTTCTTTACCACTCATTACGATTGGGCCTCTGGGGAGTGACTACGTGGAGTTTATACTTTAGGCCATCCAGCCCCCGTAGCACGGGACGTGGAAAATTCTCCTCAGGGAAATGAAAATATTCCTCTCGCTCTAACTTCCAATTAAACCCGAGACAACACACTGTTAAATGTTGGAGGAAAGAGTTTCCGAGTCGGTCAATCAGCTTGATGTCAAGCACGTAGATTTTAGATTGCTGGAAGCATTTTGGCCTGCTACGCTTGCTTGATGCTTGAGTCAAGGTTTTAAGATCTACATCTTAAAAGCTTGACTCAAGCTCAGGCTGTCTGGACAAATCTTCTAAATAGCTTACATTTAAGAGGTCCATAGGGAATTTTATGTGACCGCTAAACACCCCTTATTTCAGAATTTGTGACGCTACAGAATCTGTGATAATCGATCGAAAATGTGTCCAGCCAGCTTAAAAAACCTCTTTTCGCTGGTCTCTCAATCTTGGTAACATCAGTGATTTTGAGGACTTTTTGCATATCAAACGGCGTCACATAAATTTGTGACGGTCATCGAGCTAAAAGTTTTGTGATCCTACGTACGTACAGCGGCTTAGTAGAAAAATGCAAAAATCTGTGTCCAGCCAGCTTGAATTTACGTATAAAACTTCTGGCACTTCTGAATCTCGATAACGGGAGCGTTTTCGAATATGCTTTCTCTACTAACATTTAGTGACGCAAATTGTGACGGTAATAACGTTTGATTTATGGCGTCACATGTAGAGGTTTACAAGAAATCTATTCTACTATTTCCAAATTCATGCAACGCTAAACAACTACGCATATGTTTCTCACTTTGAACATGTTTTTAGCAGAGTTTGATAAATTATTAACATCAGAAAATCCCGTTCGATTCCAAACGCTGCTTGAATCAGAAAACAAAAGACACGGAAAACAAAACATTTTATATAAACAACTGCCTGTAAGCCAACTATATTTATCATAAAGAGAACTGTGGAAATGCTTGAAAAAACCGTCTTTACGGTAGTAATCTATTGACATATTTGGACGAGCTCGACCTGTCTGTATGACATATTTTTTATTTTCAAAGGACAACTTTGAAAACTGCTTTCCTTCACTTAGCAAGAAATCGGTAAGGCAACAATCTATGTGCATCAAAGCGGCCATTATTCTGCCGAGAGAGAATAAACCAAAATTATTTAAAAACTAAAACCTACCAATTAAATCCCTGCAGAGCTACACAATTCACAAAATCACAATACACCTTTAAAACAACAACACAGGTTAGTTAAATTTTACTATTTCACTGAATTACTGCTAAAAATACAATAAAACTAATTAATTACGTTAAGTTTATGTGAGTGCAAGCAAATTTCAAAATAAAATAACCTCGCGTCTGTGGGCATGATGGGAGCCGTCATGAGTATTTCTCAGCAAGGCCAGAAAGAGAGAGTAGAAATGAGAGCGTTGAGGAGCATGGCTGGGGTAAGGCTGAGCGATCGATTGTATAACAGTGTGATAAGAGAAAGGTGTGGTTTGAAAGAAGATGTAATGACAAGGATTGAGAAAGGGATGCTCGCATGGTTTGGTCACGTAGAAATGGATGAAAGGAGACTGACAAAAAGGATATACATGGCGAAAGTGAATGGAGAAATGGGAAGGAGAAGGCCTAGGCGGATCTTTCATAATCAAATTAAAAGTCTATTAAATAAGGGCCAGTTCAAGAGTACCCGAAACCGACGGGCATGCATGAAGAGATTAATGAGATTGGATGAAGCGAAAGAAGTATGTAAGGATCGTAGCAAGTGGAAAGAAGTGATCTCTGGCTACCCCTGTGGGAGAAAGGCGTGACATATGTATGTATGTATTATATACAGTCCATAAATATCACGTTACTCGCGATATTTATTGACGTGTAAACAGAATTTGCAACTTTATTGACGATATTGACAAAATCTGGATTTTTTTATATGCTTTCCGGTGTCAGTAAATATTAGATTCTGAATATTTACTGACACCGGGATTACGATCTTAGATGGTAATATTTATTGACTGTCTAATCCTTGCCTAACAGAAACTACCTACAAAGTGTCCAAATGCGAATTCTTGTCATTACATACATAAATCACGCCTATATCCCCGAAGGGGTAGGCAGAGGTAAACTAGCACCCACGTTTCGCCAATTATGTTAGATCCCATGTAATAGGTAGCGAGCCTATTGCCATTTATCGGGCACAAAAGTCGCAGTACTATTGCTAGGTGCACTGCACTGATTTATCCTTAGTCCCCCTTGTACGACACCCACGGGAGAGATTTGGGGTGGTGATAATTGTATTCTAGTCTGCCGTAACCACGCGGCATCATTAGTTATTTAAAATGGACATTAACAAATAAAAAAAATAAATATGTAACAATCTATTACAATACACAATTGCACTTATGAATGGAAAACAATAGAAACGATAACAACATTAAAATCTATGTAAGCTCTCAGTCACAATAGTCCAACAATTATAAATTATAAAGTTTCTGTATTATCAACTGCCCAGAAATTCCTCCAAATCTAACCGATCGTCATCCAACTGCACTTGTTCTAAGGTTATTTGGGATGTTGAAGGTTTACCTGAAATAAAAAAAAAACAATGCTTTTAGTGAAAATAAGGCTGAAGTCACCTACTTGGTGGCTAACAGAAACCAACTTTATAATTACAGGGACTGAAAAGTTAAGATTAAGTTTGCAGTCCCACTAATTTAAATTTGGGAAACACTTATTCTATGGTGGGTGTGTGGGTGATACCATGGTGCATACATACATACATAAATCACCAACCAGCACCCACACTTCGCCAATTATGATAGGTCCCATGTAATAGGTGGCGAGCCTATTGCCATTTATCGGGCACGAAAGTCGCAGTACTATTACTGCTAGGTGATATAAGAGGAATGCTGCTGCCCATGCCTCATCGCTGATTTTACCTTAGTCGTCTTGTACCACACCCACGGGAGAGATTTGGGGTGGTGACAATTGTGTTCTACTCTGCCGTCGAATACAATTGTCACTGTGGAAATTGTGTCATTGTGGAAAAACTGTTTAGGTTTGATTGAACAGTTCGGTGTGTCGTGACAGCAAAGAAGAATACAATTGTCACCTCTTTTGTGGGTGTCGTACAAGGTGAATAATAGTATTAATATTACAACCAGCAAATTACAACTATTTAAGGTTCCCTTTAAATAGCAATAGGTCATGGACCTAAAAATAACTAGGTGAAACATATGTGCGGTGTTTCAAGGCAGAGATTACCTACTCTTAGGGGAATAATATGTTATTTAATTATGTAGAACCGTGATCACAATAAAATGGTCCTAAAACTACCACTAAGGGTTATAAAGTCGATTTACAATGAGTGACCAATACCTGAAGACACATTTCCACTACTCAAATACTTGGCCATATCATGCTGAAAGGCCAAAGAACTGTTCTCCCTCCTAGCTTGAAGGTCTGCTAGCTGTTGTTTTTCTCTAGCAGTACTTTCTTCTGTGTTTTTCTTAGTCAGTTCACTACGGATATTTTCTAGAGCAACTGGAAACAGAAAATTAAGAAATAAATACCCACATTTAAAAAATCAATAAATTTTAGACAGATTGACAAACAAACAACACATTTAAAAATATATAATGCAATATAAAACTGTATAAAATCAACAACCTTTTTATTTATAATTCTTATCATATTTTTTATATGTAACTTTACAAGAAGCCGTGTGGTGACGGCAGAGTAGAATACAATTGTCAACACCCCAAATCTCTCCCATGGGTGTTGTACAAAGCGACTAAGGATAAATCAGGGATGAGGAATGGGCAGCATCGTTCTTCTTATACCACCTAGCAAATTAGCAACAGTACTGCTACTTTTGTGCCCGATAAATGGCAATAGGCTCGCCACCTATTACATGGGACTTGCCTTAGTTGGCGAAACGTGGGTGCTAGCTCACCTCTGCCTACCTCTTAGATATAGGCGTGATTTATGTGTGTATGTATTTAACTTTACAAGAAATTATGGTAAAACATTAAACTCATTGCCACTCATGCAGTCACATTTGAACAAAAGAATTCAACAGTTTGTAATATAGGGGCAGGAGTCTTTGGAAGCATAATTATGTATGGAAAATGAGCGAGTTGATATGAGTATTTTTGCTTCTCCTGATTTCTAAATTATCTGCCTCACTACACAACAAAAAAGATTTTACTGCAGATTATTTAATGATACAAATAACACCATTTTGAGAGCATCACTCAGACAATAATGTGCATTATGAAAAACAAAATTTAGTATACCCATTTTCTTCTCTTTATATAAGGATAGGTGATAATGATGATCTAATTTCCAATTCTCCATTTTACTTCTTTCGACAAGGTCTTCGAAATCAACTAAATCATTCTCAACCAACTCCAATAGCTGTTGAACGTTCTTCAAGCTCTCCATGCACTGTGCCACGGATACTGTAAGATTCGGTAAGTGTGATAGAACTTGACCCATTTTGTTGGCTGAACTCAACCTTTTTTGTGTACACTCGCATAGCTCCGTAATTAATTTGTCTACGTCATCTGCCCTTCTGGCGTTTGTGTCTGCGTTTTCATGGAGTTCTGCCCATTGGTCCTGGTATTTTTCCAACAAAGCACCGCCTGCTCCGTAATTCACGTTAGCTTCAGTGGACACTTTTTGTCTGTCCCTAAATATATTTGTCACCTTCTGCACCTCTTGTAAAGTGTTTTTTAAATTATTATTAGATGTCAACCCCTCTTGTACTACAGAAATAAATTCTTTTAGATTTCCAAACATATTGTTTTATCTCGAAATCAACATTTACTCAGAATCATAGCAACAGAAAGAAAAGTTGATAAAAAGTAGCTCTATTGACAAATGAAAATGCAAGGAAAGATAGTACAGTGCGTTCACAGTTATTTTACCTCTGACACTTCTCATCAACCTGCCCTGACATTTAAAAATGTCGTGTTAGTATCTTTCTCTCGCATCAAACGTAAATAAAAACGTCAGAGGTAAAATAACTGTGAACGTACTGTAGAAATGTCAATGTCAGTCACATTTTTTTGGTTTTTAGTTAGTTTTAAATTATCTCTATATTTTAGGGAAGGCAAAGGGTCTAGCCCATACAGCCAAGTCTTTAGTGTATATTTTATCTGTAGTCTTATGAAATAATGAGTGGGTGAAATGTATGAATGAAATGAATTTTACGTTAAAATATGGGTGTCACAGATTTTAACGCATCTAGGGAGTGCTTGGAACGAATTTAATGGTAACAGAGTTCATGATAGTTCTTGATGAAATGGATAAAACCACTTTTTATAGTGATCTTCATCACAACATCAAATACATCATGAGACTTATTTTCGATGATTCTGCATAATTGCACATCAACACGGATGCTTGTGCATCAAAATAACACCACTTTCACTGCACAAAATCCACTCTGTAACAATTTTTGAAATAGCGAAAATAAATCTGATTGACACCACGAAACGCACCAAACACTCTTTTTTGGTTTTTAATTCTCCCTATATTTTAGGGAAGGCAAAGGGTCTAGCCCATACAGCCAAGTCTTTAGTGTATATTTTATCTGTAGTCTTATGAAATAATGAGTGGGTGAAATGTATAAATGAAATGAATTTACGTTTAAATATGGGTGCCCCATATTTTAACGCATCTTGGGAGTGCTTGAAGCGAATCGAATGGTAACAGACTTAATGATGGTGCTTGATGAAATGGATAAAACCACTTTTTATAGTGATCTTCACCACAACATCAAACACATCATGAGACTTATTTTCGATAATTCTGCATAATTGCACATCAACACGGATGCTTGTGCATCAAAATAACACCACTTTCACTGCACAAAATCCACTCTGTAACAATTTTTGAATTAGTGAAAATAAATCTGACTGACACCACGAAACGCGCCAAACACTCCCCAAATTGTTTTTTTTTTTAATTCTCCCTATATTTTAGGGAAGGCAAAGGGCCTAGCCCATACAGTCATGTCTTAAGTGTATATTTTATCTGTAGTCATATGAGGTAATGAGTGGGCTCGGAGTAAATAGGACTGAGTGGGTGAAATGTATGAATAAAATGAATTTTACGTTAAAATATGGGTGTCACATATTTTAACGCATCTATGGAGTGCTTGGCGCGAATTGAATGGTAACAGAGTTCATGATGGTGACTGATGAGGTGGACAAAACCACTTTTTACAGTGGTTTTTACCACAACATCTAACAAGACTCATTTTCAATGATTCTGCAAATTGCACATCAATACGGATGCTTGTGCATCAAAATAACACCACTTTCACTGCACAAAATCCACTCTGTAACAATTTTAGAATTAGCGAAAATAAATCTGACTGACACCACGAAACGCGCCAAACACACTTTTTTTATTGGTTTAACGTTCCCGGAAACAAGTTCTTTGGGAACTTCATTATATTATCATTTACTTTTCTTAATTTTGAATGAATAATAAAATTAATGAATGAAATGATTATTTTAGATTTAAATATGTTTGAAAAATACAGTTCAACGCATCTAGGAAGTGCTTAGCGCAAATCGAATGGAAACAGTGCTCATGACGGTGACTGATGAGGTGGTGAAAAGCACTATTAAATTCCCAACGTCAAACACGTCACAACACTTTTAAAGTGCGCGCCAGATAAGTCTGGCGTGGTCAAAATTTGAACTAAGACTTCATCTGCTATTTTGATTGTCTAACTGCCGCACTCAGAGACGTCAAACAACTTTAATGAGTACTTAAAGTCAAAAATTTTCATTTTAATTTAGACCATAGACTCGGCAAGAATAGCGACTAGTTTTGAATTGTCATTATTTGACGTTAGGTACTCATTAACGTTATTTGACGTCTCTGAGTGCGGCAGTAGGATTGTCAATGTTAGAGAGCAGCGCCACCCCACTCTTTTTGAATGAATGTCAGTCACATGGACAGTCAATTTAATATTTTTTTATTTATGGTCATAGTCATAAAGGAGACTGTATAGTTTTGTATGGGACCTAGTACTGGATCACCGGCAGCTTTGGCAATTATATGACATAAAGTACACATTTTTGTTAATCATTTGCTAAAAAACTGATTTTATTGTAACCCCGTTTTTTATAATTAATTATCAAAGTTCCAACAAATAATTAAGCTGGCAGCATTATGCTCTTGTTTTTTTTAATTTGTAGCTATGATCAGATATCGATTAGTACCTAATAAGTACCTAATAGAAAAAGCTAATCGATATTCTTTAACACAACGTAGTTTATCTTTTGCGTATGTTTAGCATTTTTAGCGATGAATTTATTATCTTATGAATACCGCAATGGAAAAAATCTATACAAAAAGGGTTGTAACACAGTTTGAATAAATCTTGAAATATCTCTATTATGGATTACGTGACAATCGATACTGACACTGACGGACGACTTTGCTTGCTTTGCTATAATCTGTGCGGCGTGCGCGCATTCGAGTTTGTTTATTTTTTTGTTTTTTTTTTATTAAATTATAATTAAATTCGTAGTATTGTATTCTCTTTGAGTAATCACTATAAAAAGTGGTTTTATCCATTTCATCAAGCACCATCATTAACTCTGTTACCATTCAATTCGCGCCAAGCACTCCCTAGATGCGTTAAAATATGTGGCACCCATATTTTAACGTAAAATTCATTTCATTCATACTTTTCACCCACTCATTATTTCATAAGATTACAGATAAAATATACACTAAAGACTTGGCTGTATGGGCTAGACCTTTTGCCTTCCCTAAAATATAGGGAGAATTACAAAACAACAAGACAGGAAGGAAGTTATTCTAGGGTCAATTCTGACATGATTCTCTAAACTTAAAACTAAATTTAATATCAGTCTCTCCTCTTCATTCTGTATTGAGAATGAAAGAGAAACACTGTTGTCAAATTAATCTTAGGTTTAGGGAACCATTGTCAGAATCGACCCTACTGTCACTAAATAACTGTCTGACACTATTTAAAATTTGTGTAAACAATAAAAATTTTGAACGTTTTTAAATAATTCAATTGAAATTGTTCATATTATTACGCGTTCAAAGAGCAAGGATGCCTGAAAATAAGCTTAGTAGTGAGCAAATGCCTGAAAAGTTTATGGAATGGCTTCTTGCTATTGGATGTCCAGCTGAAAAAGTGCCATCATTGGATAAAGTTACCGAGTAAGATTTTTCGATCTTCGGGCTTTATTTATTTACTTACATTCTATTATAAATTTTCCTATTTGGTTAGGTACTAACATTATTCAATTTTTTACATTATTTTACTACGTTATGAAATGATTTAAGTTATTACGAGTTTACAGTACAGTTTACAGTAGTGAGTTTTAAGTATGCAATGGTCATTTATGGTATTTACTATTCATTTTCAAAGAATGTGCCGAGGCCAGTACTATATGGTTTGGCGAAGTTTGATGGAACATGCCGAACCTAAAAGCACATTACGACAGAAACGCCTGCAAGTGTTCTGCGACGACATGATTAAATGGAAAAGGAAAAATGTTTTTAATAAGGTATGTAACCATTGATAAATCTATCCTATGAGAATGAGAACAGTACCTGGGTTAAGGTTCATTATGTAAGTTCTCAAAATAATTTTTAAAAAATGCATTCATACATAAACCACTATTTATCCGACTGCAGGGCTAAATTAACACACATACATACATAAATCACGCCTATATCCCCAAAGGGGTATAGGCAGAGGTGAACTAGCACCCACTTTTCGCCAATTATTTCAGGTCCCATGTGGCGAGTCTATTGGCATTTATCGAGCACTAAAGACGCAGTACTATTGCTAGATGATATAAGAGCATCACTGATTTGGGGTGGTGACAATTGTATTCTACTCTGCCATCACCACACAGTGTCTTTTTTTTATTTTGTTAAATAATGTTTCAGGTTGATAATAATGTTGTGATCCCAGATAAACTAGCCCTTTGGCATCAACATAATGACTTAAAAGAAAAGGTGACTGCTGCCGAGATGACAATTGAAAAAGCTCAACTGGACCTGCAACAGCTGATAGATAAACTCTCCACTAAGCGTTAGTCGATATTTCTTTGTGACTGATTTGACTTTACTTGCATATATTTATGCAAAAATTTATTTATTCTTCTTTCTTCTAAAAAAATATCATATTTTGCTTTGTTATAATTTTTGCAACATATTTAATAATAATGCTCCAAGACCTAAGTAATAACCGAAGATCATTTGATAATGTTTAAACATAGAAATTAAGCTTGTATCAGATGCTATGGTATTTAAGCCAGAGACTAAACACAACAGTCCGTCCACGCTATACTGAGAGTCATTAAATGTTGCTGCTTCTTCATCATCTTCCCATGGATATGCGTATTTTTAAAAAGACAATATAAAAAAAAAACATTTATAACTAAAAATGTTTACGTAAGCATAGGGTAAGAGCTTTGCTTACTTTTGATGACAAGGGGGGCGGGGAGGTAAAAAATGGTAAGAAATCTGCTTACGTAATACTTGAATGTCCCCACTGGTGAGGTTGATTTGCCAAAAGTCATGTGTTTCTGCTTTCATAGTGTCCCATCGAAATCTGTCAAGGAAGCGTGTGCAAGATATGCAGAGACGTGCCTGGCTTTTGCAACAAGTCATAGATGATCTGAAGAGAAAGAAGGAAAATTTGGAGGAAACACGAAACATAGCAAACTCATTGTGTTTGCCTAATGGGGATGTTGATGTTCAAGTAGGTGGAATAATATATTGTTTGTAATACTATACCCCATTCACTTGGGCTTGAGACAAAATGAAAAAAATCTTGATGTGCCTTTTCAAATTTAAAATACAAATATCAAAATGTGTGACACCAATATTAATAAGCTGCGTGGTGACTGCAGAGTAGAATACAATTGTCACCACCCCAAATCATAAATCTGAATATGATTAGGAATGGGCAGCAGCGTTCCTTTTATACCACCTGGGCTAGCAATGTACTGCGACTTTTGTGCCCGATAAATGTCAATAGGCTCTCTACCTATTATATGGGACTTGACATGGCGAAACGTGGGTGCTAGTTCACCTCTGCCTACCCCTTTGGGGATATAGGCGTGATTTATGTATGTATGTATGTATATGACACCAATATTTCAAAGCAGCTAACAGTTTTATTTGTCTATAATAGATGATGTATTTAAGAATACACATTTTTTGATTTTAAGAGCATTTATTTGATAAAGAGACATATCCAGATTTACATTTTGTCTCAAGCGCAAGTGAATGGGGTATACCCCCGAATACAGAAACGCTATTCAAAGTTTGAGTCCCGCTTAACATTTAAGTATTGTCAAAATTGACATTTTTCCATACAAATTCTGACAGGTAGTGTCCACTTAACTTTTTAAGCAGGCCCCTAAATTTGAGTAGCGTTTTAGTATTCGGGGGTTAGTGCTGCAAAGGAAATGGTACAGCAGCTAAAATTGATGTTTAAACTAGTCATATTTTTTAGCTGTGTGGTAACATCAGAGCAGAATACTCTCTCTGCCAGGGTATCTAACAAGGTGTCACCCAGCTTGAGTTGTAGTCTCGGTTGTTGACACTTGACCTGGGGGTAAGCCCCTAACTCGATTGCTAAAGCAAAAGCTATAGTTTATGACGTCATGCTGTCATTTCGCACCAAATGTACCTAAACTATCAGCGATAGCTTAGAACGAATGATGACTGAATGATTTTGTATGAATTTGGCACAAAATCCGTACTGCCTAAAAATTCAGGATGGTTACTATAGCCGTAAGCAGTGCATTGCTATGTAGCTATCATCAGCAATCGAGTTAGGCGGTAGGCCCCCTGGTATAAATTTAAGCAAGCGATATTCATCATCGAAAACATCGCTTATTACTCGCATTACTTTTACTTGCATCATCAACGATATTGACAGAACAGTAGCTTCTAATTAGGTTCTTAAACTTATCAAATGTGTTTTTAATGAAAGGCGAGATATCACTTCTGATATAAATCTTCAATGTAATATTGTTTTTTTACTAACAATTTATTTGGTCCTTCGTGCCGGATTACAGAGTAAATTAGATGTTGTTCGCGCTGCGTAAAACGAAACAGCTGACCGAGGGGTGAGGTGCGCGGGCGCCGGGCGACTGAAGACGTCAAACGTCAAAGCTGTCACTTATTGTTTTACTGGTGTTCGTTAAGCCACAGACATTTTCATTTTAAAAACCATTTATTGTAAAAAAAAGGAATAAATTAGTACAAACCAATTACGTTGTCTTCAATCATCGTAAACAAATGGCGACCGTGACGAAAAATATCAGGAACGACTAGAAGCAAGTTACAAAGGCACCTTCGGTACGACGCAACGCACGGAGGCCTAAGCCGTAAGCAAGTAAGCCCGTTCCTATTTTTCCTATCTATCCAAATATCCTTTCTATTTGTAGTGGAAATAGTGTGCTCACTATTAGGGCAAATTTAAAATTCAATATTTATAAAATATTTAAAAAAAGACGTTATAAATATCTACCTACATATAAAAATAAGTAATTGATTTAGCTTCGCAAATTAAAATTTCTTTAAGTAATTTGATAAAAGAGTTCAATACTTGTTGCAATTATAATATTTGAATACAAAATAAGTACTTAAAACAATTTAAAAGATTAATCCATATTGAAACTTTGAAAATAAAAGGAGTTAGAAAAAACATCACGACATTTTTCTTTAGAATATCGCCGAACGTTTTCAGTGCGCTGCAGCAACAACTACAGCCGAAACGTCGTGAGTGTGCTCGGTGGAGACGCATAATAATAAGCTGTGGTTAGCTGTGTCCCGCGCTTGCAGTTGGTGCTGCTGGTGGGCTCAGCGGCAGGTGCGTGGTTTGATATTTTTTGATTACTGGATTTTTTGGACAATTATAAGTTGTCTGCTCATCTTCCTTATTGCCTAATAATGGCTGAAAAGGAGCCTACTAGAGACAAGAGAGATAAAAGTCCATTTAATTTATCTGAAAAGGAATTACCAAAAATGGCAAGTGATCAATTAGATGCATTTAAAAAATTGTGTAAGCGACGTGCAAGTATCAAAGGTAGATTTACCATGTTTAAAGATTATTTAAATCAATTGCAAGAAATTGACCATTGTGAATTAAATGAACTACAGATTCGTGAGTTATCATTGCGGTTAACTAAAATTCAGGAGCTATTGTCTAGTTATGATGACATTCAAGGTCAAATCGAGGACATAGCTGTAAATTATGATGATCAGGCGCAGGAAAGAATGTCGACTGAAAGTCTGGCCTATAATTTAATTGCTGCAGCACAAGTATTAGTAGATTCCATTTCAAATAAAGACAAAAATTCAGAACAATTATCAGTAAAGTCATCTTGTTGTCACGCTTCGGATTCTATTAGATTGCCGACTATTAATCTACCATCCTTTGATGGAAACTATACCCAATGGCTCGAATTCAAAGATACATTTGAGTCATTGATTCATAAAAATGAGTCTATTGCTATTATAAATAAATTTCATTATTTACGCAACTCATTGCAAGGTAGTGCTAGTACTGTTGTTAAATCTATTGAGTTTGCAGCAAAAAATTATGCAAATGCATGGAAAACTCTGTGTGAGCGGTATGATAATAAACACATACTCATTAACAATCATTTACATGCATTAGTCAATACCTCTCCGATTCAAAGAGAGTCTTATAAGGCTATAAGGTACTTAATAGATCAGATATCAAAAAATTTAAACGCATTAAATTCTTTGGACGTTTGTACCGACGGATGGGATCCCTTAGTAATATTTTTGCTGTCGGCAAAGCTCGATCCCATAACGAGTGCCAAGTGGGAAGATTATAAAAATCAATTGCCTGATCTTCCTACGTTGGAAAGGTTTAAGGAGTTCTTGCGCAATCGTGCAAATGTACTGGAGACTACACATTGCAATCGTAACTTTGACAATAAAGTTAATACAAACAATCATAATAACCGATCAACAAAAGTATTCACACTATCCAATGAAAATAATTTACAAAGACTATGTTACATATGTGGTTTGAATCATCATGTATATCAGTGTGATAAATTTAAGAACATGAGCCATGGAAATAAATTAGTTGAGGTCAGCAAACACAAATTATGTCACAACTGTTTGCGTAGTGGTCACAAAAGTTCCCAATGTACGTT